>CM055124.1:196746021-197346021 GCA_029206835.1 Rana muscosa
GAGCCAGGTAAAGTATTGATATATCCATTTATATGTTACAAAAGTGATGAATTTAAATTGATGTTAGTATTGTTAGGTATTTAATGTTAGAATAATAAAGGATTTAAAGACCAAGATACAGTAGGGGTCAATTTTGATGTGGACAAGGCAACAATATCAGGAGGCGGAATCTGTGAGACTTTTCGAAATTTTCAGATTCAATTCCTAAATGTCTGGAGGTGAACAATGTGTGTGATTGATGGTGGCAAAAAAAATAATAAAGTCCCTTTCTTTTTTTAAAGCCAGAGCAGAGCCAGGAAGAGGGTGATGTTGGGGACCAGGAGGAGGCAGGGCCAAGTGGCACCCAGGAGGAGGCTGGGCCCAGCACAAGAGCCCAGATGCCTCCCCTGATAATAAAAACCACGAGGGACAAGGAGAGGTAGGCAGGTGGAGGAGGAAACAAGAGCCTTCCTAAAAGAGGCTACTGCGGCCCTCCGAGAGGCACCCTCTGCTGAGGAGGGCTTTGCCGCAGTCCTGGCCCAAAAGCTAGGCCAAATGGACCTGCGGCAAAAGCTGTATAGTGAGACCCTTCTCCTGAAGGTTATTAACAAGGGATTGCTCGGTGAACTCACCAAGTTCACCGACATCACGGAGGTTGTCCTCCACCTCCTCCTACTCCTCCTGCCACAACCTCTCCTCCTGATCCCCAGCCTCCGAGGAAGAAACCAACCAACGCTGCAGAGAAGGCTGCAGAGAAGGCTGGAGAGAAGGCTACAAGGAAGAGGAAAAAAAATGCCTGCTGTAGTACCACAGACTGGGGACATATATGACTTATCTGCTGCGGTTCCTGACCTCTGGGAGTTCAAGCCAAGATTGGGCTCCTTTTTGATTTCTTTCCATCACTAGTTTGGTTTTCACATCTTGGATGGTTGTTGTGGGGTCCAAGGGATGCACAAATGCAAGCAGGCTCTCCAGTGCTGCCATCCCCTTTAATTTGTTATGTTCCTAAATAAAGGATACTTTTTTTGGCTTAAAATTCTTGACTATGTGATTTGTAGTTCAAAAGAGAGTTTGCTAGGGAGTAGGCAGGGACATTTCAAATAATATTATTGTTATTAACAAGGGACACAAACCTCCTTGAGGCAAAATGAGACACATTTTGAAGGTTGGTGTGGGAACTTTACACAAAAATTTTTGGAGGACAAAAAAAAAAGGCCCAAAAAAATTAAGAAGCTAACCTAATTACTAAAATAAACTGCAAAAATAACAAAAACCAAAAAACATGATCTTTACATTTATTTATGAATTTATGAGGGAGATGTGGCTTGAAAATAATATTTTACTATCATTAAAACAATTAGGAATTACTTTAAAAACAAGTCTGGCATAACTCTCAATGTCATTATCAAAAGAAGGTAATTGTTGAAGCATTCTCGAAAGAAGAACGGAATGCGCAGCATTAAAACGATGCTATTAATTGAACCGTGACGAATGTGCCATATCTATTTCCAACGCTAGCTTTACCAAAACAAGCGCTCCCGTCTCATACTTGATTCTGAGCATGCGCGTTTTTTTTCACGTCGTTAAAGCATACACACTATCGTTTTTCACGTCGTTAAAAAAAACGACATGAAAAACGACGTGAAAAAAGAGAGCATGTTCGAAATTATTAATGGCCGTTTTTCACGTCGTTAAAAAAGCTCTGGAGCATACACACGATCATTTTTAATGGCCATTTTTTAAAATGGCATTTTTAACGCCATGAAAAACGATCGTGTGTATGGGGCATAAGGGTAAATCGTAAGAACTGCCAGTCCACCCGATCGAAGGCCTTTTCGGCATCTGTTGATAGTAGCAGAAAAGGTCAGGCCTCCGATCGCTCTTACAGTATTGTCCCTGGCCTCTCTCTGAGGGATAAAGCCTGCCTGATCTACGTGAACAAGCTGGGGAATATATGGAAGTGGCCTATTCGCTAAAATTTTAGAAAATAGTTTTAAATCAGCGTTTAAGAGTGCTATGGGGCGATAGTTCCCACATTGAGTGTGGTCTTTATCCTGCTTAGGGATGACCATAATATGAGCACCACCATGCTTGACTGTAGGCAAGACACACTTGTCTTTGTACTCCTCACCTGGATGCAGTCAGACATGCTTGACACCATCTGAACCAAATAAGTATGTCCTTAGTCTGCTTGTCTTCAGAAAACTGTTTACAGGCTTTCTTGAACATCATCTTTAGACAAGGCTTTCTTCTGGGATGACAGCCATGTAGACCAATTTGATGCAGTGTGCGGCGTATGGTTTGATCACTGACAGGCTGACCCCTCCCCCCTTCAACCTTTGCAGCAATGCTGGCAGCACTCATACATCTATTTCCCAAAGACAACCTCTGGAAAAGACGCTGAGCATGTGCACTTAACTTCTTTGGTCGACCATAGCGAGGCCTGTTCTGAGTAGAACCTGTCCTGTTAAACCGCTGTATGGTCAGGCCACCGTGCTGCAGCTCAGTTTTAGGGTATTGGCAATCTTCTTATAGCCTAGGCCATCTTTATGTAGTGCAACAATTCATTTTCTCTTTTCGTCCATGAACGGACACAGCCTTCTCAAGTCTTGATATATGGGTTATGTTCCTGTTCATAGGAGAGGACTAGGCAGAACATGTTAGATATTTAAACACATGTTACATTAATCAGAGTTGAACAGCCCTGCCCAGGGGGTGGTCCATCCAGACATAACCCTCCGCCCTGCAGTCAGCAGCTCAGCCCAGTTTTTTTCTGCCTAGCAGAGGAGAAGGATGTGGCTCCTTTTGGGCCCAGAGTCCTGAAGAATTTTTTATTTTATTTTTATTTTTTTGTGATATCTTCTATCAACTGCAGGCTGGGCGACAGGCTGGATATTATAGATCCTTGTAGTCTTCTCAGTTCCGGCCATCGAGCGTGCCAGTCCTTAGCTATGTGCTGGTCCTGCCACCACGTACCCCATGGCTTCAGGGGTGGCCATGGAGCACATGCTTCGGGGTCCACATATGACTGGGCTGTTTGCTGTCTCACTCACAGTGGACCGGGCCGACAGCTACTCCAACTCCAGAAAATAATGAAGAGAAAGAGTGCACCGCTCAAAGGGTTCCAGATTCCTCTAATTGCTCCCTCCCTGCTACCTCACAGGTGCTGGCTCTGCTCTAATGCATAGAGAAAGAAGGTTGTCTGTACTGCCGCACTCTGTTGAAGCGTTTATTGTCAAAAATTAAAATACAAAAATGTCCAAGCAAAGATAATCAATAGCTATGAGTAAGCATCATCTCTAATGTGAAACACATCAGTTTGTTCTCCTGCATGCCCTTTCTGATTGCCTTTGATGGATTTTGATTATCTTTGCTTGGACAATTTTGTATTTTAATTTTTGACAATAAATGCTTCAACAGAGTGCGGCAGTCCAGACAACCTTCACCTTCTTTCCCCAGCTACTCCAACTCGGTTGTAGGTCTGTCAGAGACGCACCAGCGGGTCCTCGCATGGACAGGTAAGTACTGTTCCTCCTGCCTCGGCAGGTGGGAACAGCTGGGCTTTTCAGGGATTAAGGGGTTCTCCTGTCCTCCCTTTCCCTGCTCTCTGTCATATGCTCTAGTGGGGCTCGCTGCGACTGAGGCGTCTGGCGGCCATTTTGGAGTGGGTTTTGGCCTCTAGTGCTGGCTTCCTGAACGGCGCGCAGCACAATTCTTCTCACAGTTTTCCTCACACACGCTGTGTACAGACGGAAGGCGGGCAGCGGCGCTGAGCGGTCTCTTACTGGGTGGTGAGTCCCCTGGGTAACCCCCCCGGGTCAGTGCAGCAGGGAGGGTGGACTTTTCAGTTTTGTTTTTTTTGACTGAGTCCCTGAGAGCTGTCAGTGGTGTATCATGGAGTCAGTGTCTGGCCTTTCTTCCCCAAACATGCCAAAGGGGGGTAAAAAGCGCCTTCTCCCCTCGCCATCTCCAGGGGAATGTTCTGACTCAGACCCGGGCCTAGCTGCAGCACAGGACCCCGGTTCTGGGTTGTCTGAAGATGCGGACCAGTACCTTCCCTGTGAGGAGTCAGCACAAGACAGGGCACTTGTTAGTGCGCGTATCAATGCTGTAACGGAGGGGTCAGTCTCTTTTGGGTCGCACAAATCGATCCGCTCTGTAAAGGTGTTTCCCTATGTGTCCTTCTTTGATAAATTCATAGATAAGGAATGGGAAAAGCTGCAGAAGTCCTTTGTAGACCCTCAGCGCCTGGCGGTCAGGTATCCCTTTGAGGAGAGCCTTTTGAAAAAATGGGCTTCTCCTCCGGTTGTTGACCCCTCGGTTGCTCGTTTAAAAAAAGTAACCACTCTCCCTGTAGAGGGAACCCCTGCATTTAAGGACCATACTAATAGGAGGTCCGAGGCGCTGAGCTGGTCCATGTTCACCTTGCTGGGGTCTGCGTTGCGGCCTATTTTGGCCGGGTCCTTCCTTTCCCACGCAGAAGCGGTATTTTCGTCAGTCAGGGCCTGCGGGTAGACCCTCCCAAGCTGACAAAGGTCCAGCTGGGGGACAGAAGCGTCCCTGGGTACGTAAGCCGAACAAGCCGGCAAACAAGCACTGCCACTGCATGAAGTTTTGCCCTGCCTGACTCATGGGTGGGGGGACGGCTTTGCAGGTTCACAGCGCGGTGGACCTCCCTGCTCTCCGACCAGTGGGTCTGTGAGGTGGTCACTTCGGGGTACAGGATCAAGTTTCTTTCCTGTCCGCCGAACAGATTCTTTCCCTCAAATCTCCCTCTCCTTCCGGGCTCATTGGTCTGCCCTACTGGGGGCAGTACAAGATTTAATAAGGGGCGGAGTGATTTTACCTGTACCACTGGAAGAGAGGTTTCAGGGTTTTTATTCAAATCTGTTTGTGGTCCCAAAGAAGGACGGAGTCCGTTTGATCTTGGACCTCAAAGCCTTAAATGTCTTTGTAAAGGTTCGGAAGTTCCGCATGGAATCAATTCGTTCAGTGGTTGCTGCGCTACATCCGGGGGACTTTCTGGCATCCTTAGACATCAGGGACGCATACTTGCATGTCCCAATCTGCACAAGACACCAGAGGTTTCTGTGCTTTGCAATAGGCAAAGACCACTATCAGTTTGTGGCTCTTCCCTTTGGCCTAGTATCAGCACCGAGGATTTTCACCAAGGTGCTCGCCCGATTCTAGCTTTGCTGAGACAGCGAGGCATTGCTATCATGGGCTACTTAGACGATCTTCTTCTGAGAGCAGCTTCTGGCTCAGAATTAGATTAAGATGTGTCTATAGCCAGTCAGACCCTCCGAGAATTTGGTTGGGTGTTAAACATTCAGAAGTCGGTCCTGAATCCGACTCAGCGTTTGGAGTACCTAGGGTTGATTCTGGACTCCAAGGAGGCGAGAGTCTTTCTTCCTTTGGAAAAAACTGCAGACTCTCCAGTCTGCGGTGAGGTTGTCGACATCCCGCAAATGGTCGTCTCTCCGTTTTTGCATGCGAGTCTCATGGTAGCCTCCTTTGAGGCAGTACCGCATGTCCAATTCCACACTCGAGTCTTGCAGTAGGAGATCCTGTCCAAATGGAACAAATCTTCATTGTCTCTGGATCGTCAGATTCAGGTAAGTCACCTGGTCAGGGCTTCTCTGAGTTGGTGACTGAGATCCCCGGCTCTTCAGTCCGGGAAGTCGTTCCTTCCCTTTTATTGGACTGTGATTACGACGGACGCCAGCCTCACAGGATGGGGGAGAGTCTGGGGAGTCCAGTCGGCCCAGGGTCGCTGGACTCCGGACGAATCCCGTCTGCCGATCAATGTCCTGAAACTTCGGGCGATCAGACTGTGTCTTATGTCAACCATGAGGGGGGAACAAGGAGCTCGGCTGCAGCGTCCAAGGTCGCTCACATTCTACGGTTGGCGGAAAGAAGCATGCCAGCTCTGTCGGCCGTCTACATTCCGGCGTAGAAAACTGGCAGGCAGACTATCTGAGTCGCCAGATGCTAGACCAGGGGGAATGGTCATTGCATCCGAAAGGTGTTTTAATTCCTTTGCCAGAGGTGGGGCACGCTGGACGTGGACCTCATGGCCTCTCGACTCAATCGCAGGGTGTCGAGATTCGTGGCCAGGTCCAGAGATCCCTGGGCAACACGTCAGACGCGTTGGTGGCCCCGTGGGGTCAGTATCCGCTAATTTATTCCTATCCCCCACTGAAGTTGCTTCCTCGTTTGCTCTGCAGAGTGGAGATCGAGGGGATCCCGGTGATTCTAATCGCTTCTAGATTGGCCCCGGCGTCCTTGGTACGCCGATCTCGTGCACCTGGTGGCGGATGCACCCTGGCAGCTGCCAATGCGGGAGGACCTTCTGTCTCAAGGTCCCATACTTCATCCTGATTTACAGTCGCTGGCTTTAACGGCATGGCTATTGAAAGCCAGGTACTAAGGGACCAAGGTCTTTCGGATTCGGTCATTTCGACCATGCTGAGGGCACGGATATCTTCTTCCAGGAAGATCTACCATCGTACTTGAAAGGCCTATATCTCTGTGTGAGGAGATGGAGTGGCGTCCACGGACGTATTCAGTTTCCAGGGTCCTGCTGTTTTTACAGCGTAGAGTGGATCAGAGACTTGCCTTATGCACCATTAAGGGTCAGATTTCAGCCTTGGCTGTTTTCTTTCAACGGCCTTTGGCGACCCATTCCCTGGTGGGTACTTTTGTGCAGGGGGTTTGACATGTGCTTCCCCCAATTAGACCACCTCTTCCTCCATGGGATTTGAATCTGGTGCTCTCGGTTCTTCAGGAACCTCCCTTTAAGAACATCAGAGAGATTCCTCTCTTGACACAATCTCAGAAGGTGGCCTTTCTAGTGGCCATTATATCTGTCAGAAGGGTTTCTGAATTGCGGCCTTGTCTTGTAAGTCACCATACTTGGTCCTCCATAAGGATAAAGCGGTGCTAAGCCCGCAGCCTTCCTTTCTTCCGAAGGTGGTTTCGGCCTTTCACCTAAATGAGGACATTGTGCTGCCATCCTTGTGTCCTCGGACGTCGCATCCCAGAGAGACTGCGCTTCATACTTTAGACGTGGTACGTGCCTTGCGGGTGTTCTTGTCTGTTACGACTCCGTTTCGGAGGTCTGACTCACTGTTTGTGTCGGTGTCTGGTCCACAAAAGGGCCTGGCGGTCTCGTCGGCCACCATTTCTCGTGGATCAGGCAGATCGTCATACAGGCCTATGGCCTTAAGGGGCGGGCGCCCCCCTTTCTGGTCACGGCACATTCAACCAGGGCAATTTGTGCTTCCTGGGCTTTCCGACATCAAGCGTCTGTCTCACAGGTGTGCAAGGCGGTGACTTGGTCGTCCGTGCACACTTTCTAAAAATGTTACAAGGTTGATGTGAGTGCATCTTCAGATGCTTTGTTCGGCCGCAAGGTTTTGCAGGCGGCTGTTTAGGGTTGCAACTCCTCTGTTGAGAAGCTCTGCTTGTTTGGGGTGAAGTTAGTTGATTTTTGATACTGTTCCCACCCCTCATTTTTTTGACACTGCTTGGGGACGTCCCATATGTCAAGACTTTAGAAGGCTGTGTCCGTCCATGGACGGAAAGAGAAAATAGGATTTTTTGTACTCACCGTAAAATCCTTTTCTCTGTCGTCCATGGACGGACACAGCACCCACCCCTCCTTTTTAGGTTTGTACTGCTTGTTACGAACTGAGCTGCTGACTACAGGGCTGATTGGTGAATTTATGGTACAGCGCGCTTAGTTGCAGTCCTCCAAGACAGTATTTGGCGCGATATAAATTTACATATCAATCATCAATCAATCAGGGCGGAGGGTTATGTCTGGAGGGTCCGCCCCCTGGGCGGGGCTGTTCACCTCTGATTAATGTAACATGTGTTTAAATATCTAACATGTTCTGCCTAGTCCTCTCCTATGAACAGGAACATAACCCATATGTCAAGACAGAGAAAAGGGTTTTACGGTGAGTACAAAAAATCCTATTTTTTCAGATCCTCAGAGATATCTTTGGAATGAGGTGTCATGTTGAACTTTCAGTTACCATTATGAGAGAGTGAGAGTGATAATACCAAATTTAACACACCTGCTCCCCATTCACACCCAAGACCTTATAACACTAACAAGTCGAATGACACCGGATAGAGAAATGGCTATTTGGGCCCAATTTTGAAATTTTCACTTAGGGGTGTACTCACTTTTGTAGCCAGCGGTTTAGACATTAATGTCATGTCATGACATTAATGCGTTGAGTTATTTTGAGGGGACAGCAAATTTACACTGTTATACAAGCTGTACACTCACTGCTTTACATTGTAGCAAAGTGTAATTTCTTCAGTGTTGTCACATGAAAATATATAATAAAATATTTACAAAAATGTGAGGGGTGTACTCACTTTTGTGAGATAATTTATATGTATATATATATATATATACTAGACGGTGTATATGTATATGTATATATATATATATATATATATATATATATTATACTAGACTGTGTGTGTGTGTGTGTATATATATATATACACTGTATATATATATATATATATATATATATATATATATATATATATATATATATATTAATACACTGCCTGAAGTGTATTAGATACTGAACACCGCCGAAAGCACTTTTATATATAGTCTACACTGAATGCAGAGTGTATATATATATATATATATATATATATATATATATAAAATCAGACTATGTGTGTGTATATATGTATACACTGCCTGCAAGCCACTAACTAACTGCCTAATCTAGCTCAAGTTATCTCTAGCTCCGTCCACTCCAGCACATTACATACGGCCGCTGTGTAAGCAGCCTTATTTAGTGTGGGGCATGGACTAAGCCCCCTGAGCCACGATTGGCTAAAGGCACCCTGGCTCTCACAGCAGAGCGCACTGCGATTGGCCAAAGCATGCAGGTCAGGTGCTTACTTTGGCCAATCATCAGATATCAACGCACTGCCATCTCGCAGTGCATTATGGGGGATTCTGCGGCACTCAAATTTGTCGCGAACGCCCCATAATGTTCGACTTGAACCATGGGACCATCCCTACTGCTCAATCTATCTCCACTATATCACACTACATATGGCTGATGTTGATGGTAGCCTTATATAGTGTGGGGCGTGAGCCACGATTGGCCAAAGGCACCCTGCAGAGGAGGTGGTGGACTGGCTTAGTAAACCACCCTCATCCACCTGAGCAGAGACTAGTGTGCAGTCCACCTCACTCCTGCCATAGCCCCAGCATCATACATGGAGGAGTCAGCTGCGTTATTTGAGCACATCATCAGACACTTACTCTTTGACAATGCACAGAACATTACTTGATTCAGATGTTGGTTTTGAGGTTGAGGAAGGTAGGAACATGAGCCCACAGAGAGGGGAAAACACTGGTAAACAACAAATTGGCAGTTATGTTCCCCCAGCCACAGCATATTGCCAAGTTGGCTGCAGTGATGATGAGGATGGAGGGAATGATGATGATGAGGTCACTGAGGCGACTTGGGTGCCGGATAGAGCAGAGGAAGAAAGTGGGGCTGGGACACAAACCCAATGAGGCAGGATGTCCTCCAGAGGCAGCCATCATGGAAGAGTAGAGAGCAGCCACTCTATTCCATCAGATTGTGGAGCTGTTATATCCCGGCCCACTTCACGCAGCTTAGCTGTCTGGGTCTTTTTTAAGGTCTTCGGGAGAGCCAATGGCACATTATTAACACAGACGGGATAACAGCGATTGCCCGACCCCCCCGCACAGCACCTTGGAGGGAGAGATACACGGGTAGGTTGTTAGCCTAAACTTACTTTTCTGGGGAGACCTGGCTGCATCATGGCATGGAGATGCTCATGTGTGTGTACATATATGTAGCCCTTGCCAGAGAGAGAGAAAAAAGAGGGAGTGCCTTATTGATTCTAGTACAATACGGGTTGGGCCACCAACGCTCCTATGGGCTACAATAGATTGCTTGTTGGCCACCCTCTATTGGGATGTGAACGTGGGAGTTCCGCCCCTCTAGGTAGAGCAAGCTCATATAGATTGGCAGGGCATAGCTAACTGATGGTCACCTGGGGCGTAGACATATGGATATATATATATAGGGGCACACAGGAGAGAGGAACCACTAACCGCTTAGGCTTTGAAGAAACGCAGCAGCCGTTCAGCCGTTTGGGGTACCATCTGATCCTACAGTCATCAGGTCCTGTTTGCAGGTGCCAAGTGATGCAGTTCGACTGATAAGAAAAGCCTTTACATATGCTCGTTTGTGAGCAGTACCATTGCTTTTATTCTATTTTTAATAGAACTTATATATATCGGTAATGCACTAGGTCGTTGCGCCCTCCTTCTTTTCTTTTTCTTTTTTAGCACATGTGCAGCCAATCGCACTGTAGCAATTTGCATACTTTGCTTCAAGCAGATCAAGCGTAGCAAAAACACCAGCCATTTGGGTACCACATGCTTGACAAGGCATTTAACCTCCCACCACTCAGCCTGTTGGCAAGAGCACCTGAAAGCCACACAAAAGGGACACAATTCTTCTCCTCTTCATTCCTCACCTTTCAGGTCTACCCCCACTATATCTCATGGCTAGGGATGAGCCGAACACCCCCGGGTTCGGTTTGCACCAGAACCTGCGAACGGACCGAAAGTTCGCACGAACGTTAGAACCCTATTAAATACAATGGATGCGAACGTTCAAAATCTAAAGTGCTAATTATAACGACTAATATGCATGTTATTGTCCTAAAAAGGGTTTGGGAACCCGGGTTCTGCGCCAGGGGACATGTATCAATGCAAAACGAAGTTTTAAAAACGGCCGTTTTTCGGCAGCAGTCATTTTATCGATGCATAAAGTGAAAAAAAAAGTCAAATATTCCTTTAAATATCGTACCTGGGGGGTGTCTAAAGTATGCCTGTGAAGTGCCACGTGTTTCCCGTGTTTAGAACTGTCCCTGCATAAAATGAAATTTCTAAAGGAAAAAAAGCCATTTAAAACTGCTTGCGGCTTTAATGTCATGTCTGGTACCGGTAATATGGATGAAAATCTTTGAGAAAAATGTCATGGGTACCCCCCACCCCACTACCAGCCCCTTTGGGTCTTGTATGGATATTAAGGGAAACCCCGCACCCAAAATTCAAAAAAGGCCCTATATACTCTGAACAGCAGTATACAGGCGGTGCAAACAAGACAGGAACTGTAGGTTTGTTCTTAAGTAGAATCTGTTTGTAATTTTGGACACGTACATTGTTTAAGTGTAGCTCCAGACAAAAAATCTATTTTTAAGCTTTTTGGAAAACATAGGGAAGGGTTATCACCCCTGCAACATTTGTTTTGCTGTCTGTGCCCCTATTCAGAACATTTCACCTCACTTTCCGTCCCAATGACAACTGTTTTTGAAAAGTGGGGTTTTTATTGAAACAAGGATTGGTGATAAAGCATCAGTAGAGAGGAGACACATTTTTCCCATATTAACCCTTACAGGAGAGAATTTCCCTTCCTAGGGGTAGATTTCCTCTCACTTCCTTTTGTCTCCTTCCATTTGCAAGTAGGAGTCGTTTGTAAGTTGGATGTTTGAAAGTAGGGGCCTGCCGTATATACTCTGCAGAAATTGGCCCCTTAGGTGTTGGTGTTGGCACAACACTGTAAGCACTCACAGTTACTCTTGGTGGTCGCTGGAACGCCCTGCTGTCAACTATTATATCAAGAATTGTAATTACATGCCCCTGTAGAACAGGGGCTGAAAAATTGGGCCTTAGCTACTGGTGCCACAACACTGCAACCCCTCACAGATACTGTATTTGGAGCACAGCAATGAGCCCTGTTGCAAAGTATTGCATCAAAAATTGTAATTACACGCCCCTGTTAAACAGGGGCTGGAAAATTGGGCCTTAGGCACTGGTGCTGGTGCCACGACACTGCAACCTCTCCCAGATACTCTAGTTGGAGTGCATGAATGGGCCCTGCTGCAAAGCATTGCATCAAAAATTGTAATTACACACCCCTGTTAAACAGGGGCTGAAAAATTGGGCCTTAGCCACTGGTGGCGGCACCCAGAAACAAAAATGTTTTTCCAAGATATCATCATGAATCGGATCATTGAGGAGGAGGAGGAGGAGGATGAGGAGGGCTTGGTCATCCACTCTACCAAGTCGTCCAGCTGCCAAAAATAAGGACAAGCGTGTCCCATGGCCACGTGCTGATGACGATGCACCACGTCCACGACCAGCACTGTTGTCTCTAGACACAGAGCCTGCTTGCCCTCTTTTATTGGCTCCTGACTGTCTGCCTCTCCTTGTTTGCCTTCCAGACATTCTAAAGGCCTGCAGGGAAAACCAGCAATAAGGAGTAGCTTCAAGTGTATATTTTGCAAGAAGCACACTACGCCCGCTGTAAGTGCTGCAGATGCCTGCCTGTGTTACACAACAGGAAAACACAGCAATAAAGCCTAGCTTCTGGTGTATATTTTGCAAGAAACACACTACGCCCGCTGTAAGTGCTGCAGATGCCTGTTAGTGTAACACAAAAGAAAAAAAACTACGAGCAATAAAGGGGTAGCTTCAGGTGTATAATGTTCAGGAGGCACACTACGCCCGCTGTAAGTGCTGCAGATGCCTGCCTGTGTTACACAACAGGAAAAGACAGCAATAAGGGCTAGCTTCAGGTGTATATTTTTCAGGAATCACACTATGCCTGCTTTAAGTGCTGCAGATGCCTGCCTGTGTTACACAACAGGAAAACACAGCAATAAGGCCTAGCTTCAGGTGTATATTTTTCAGGAATCACACTACGCCTGCTTTAAGTGCTACAGATGCCTGCCTGTGTTACACAACAGGAAAACACAGCAATAAGGCCTAGCTTCAGGTGTATATTTTTTCAGGAATCACACTATGCCTGCTTTAAGTGCTGCAGATGCCTGCCTGTGTTACACAACAGAAAAACACAACAATAAGGGCTAGCTTCAGGTGTATACTGTGCAGGAGGCTTAGCAAAAATATCACTGACACTGTCCCCCGCCTATCCTTCTCTCTCCCTGCACACAAGGTTTAGCAGAATATCACTGACACTGTCCCTGCCTATCCTTCTCTCTCCCTGCACACAAGGTTTAGCAGAATATCACTGACACTGTCCCTGCCTATCCTTCTCTCTCCCTACACACAAGGTAAATGAACAAATATCACTAACACTGTCCCTGCCTATCCTTCTCTCTCCCTGAACCGGAACACACTACACAAGGCCCCCGCGCTGGCGGCCTTTTATAGTGTGGGGCGTGTACTAATCCCCCCTGAGCTATAATTGGCCACAGGCATCCTGCCTGTGGCCAATTATGGCTATCCTTGCTGCCGGCGCTGTGATTGGCCAAGCATGCGGGGTCACAGTGCATGCTTGGCCAATCACAGCGCCGGGATTGCACTGCGATGGCGCAGTGTATTGTGGGCCGTTCGCGTCACTCGAATTTGGCGCAAACGGCCCAAAACGTTCGATATTCATTGAACGATCGAACAGCTGATGTTCGAGTCGAACGTATGTTCGACTCGAACACCGAGCTCATCCCTACTCATGGCCTCTTAAGTAACCTTTACTGACAGGAATGATGGTATATCGTAGGGTGTCACAGGTCCTTGCAGCACGTCTACCAGCAGCACAGCACCAGCTGTCGTGTATAGCAGGCAAATTTCTCTGTCGCAGCTGCTGCAGCACCAAAAAAAATAGTCCCTGCCACCCACATGTCCAGCATCTAAATTTCAGCTTGTCCAAGTTGCTGGCTTTACAACTCCTGCCTTTCTGTCTGGTGGATTTTTTCTCCTTCCGTGATATTGCAAAATGTGCTGTACCACAATGGCAGGTTCCCAGTTGCTATTTCTTTGTACGTAAGATCATTCCAGCTCTGTACCATCATGTGGAAGGAAATGCTGTGGCATTGTTGGGCAAGGCAGTCAGCCACAAGGCCCACCTTACTGCTGACTTGTGGTCCAGCAAGCATGGTCAGAGATGTTATATTTAGTTCACAGCACATTGGGTAACTATGCTTGCAACCAAGAAGGATGCAGGACAGGGCTCAGTGCTGGAGCTTGTTTTGCTGCCACGTCTCCTTACAGCTGGTGGCAATGATGCAAGATTTTCCAGCTCCACTCCCTCCTCCTCCTCATTCATGCCCTCCTCTGCTGAATTGTCCTATGAACAACCAGTACCCCCTAAGCGTTCAAGGGGCTATTCAACGAGTTATGCTAAAAGATGCCATGCAGTGCTTCAGCTGGTCTGTTTAGGGGACAGGAGCAACACCAGAGCAGAGATTCTGTGGGGGGAGGCCCAGAGGTGGTTCACGCCACACCAGCGTGAGCCAGGAATGGTGGTGTGCGATAATGGCACTAACCTCCTGTCCGCCCTTCGACAGGGAAAGTTAACACATGTGCCATACCTGGCACATGTCCTCAATTTGGTGGTGCAGCATTTCTTAAACAGGTACCCAGGATTGTAAGATCTTCTGAAGCAGGCCAGAAGAGTCTGTAGCTATTTCAGGCGGTCATACACAGTCAGTATTCAGTTGGCTGAAATTCAGCGGGAATTCCACCTGCCCGTAAACCGCCTGATTTGTGACATGCCCACCAGGTGGAACTCAGCTTTAGCAATGCTGCAGCGGCTGCACATGCAACACACGAGTACCTGTGTGAGTATGGCACAACGACAGGCTCTGGGCGGCTCAGTTTTTTTTTCACACCAATGGCTGCTGATAAAGGATGTATTCACTGTACTGTCACCATTTGACGAGGCGACAAGGATGGTGAGCTGTGACAATGCATGCATCATTGACACAAACCCTGTTGTGTTCCTCCTGGAGCAGACTCTGTGTCGCATAATGGACAGGTCACTATCTTTCTTTCCTCTCAAGGCCCGCTTTATGCTGACACCATTCATACGATGCCACAGAATAGTAGAGGGAGGAGGAGGATTCTAAAAGTTTTGGAGGCATTGAAGCAGAGGAAGACATACGTCAAACCTTAACAGTTGTTTTTTTGTCCCCAGAACCCTTTTGAGTAGTACGTGGCATGGAGGAGGCAGTTCCAGATACTGTAATTTTTTTAATTACAATAGCACCGAATTTAAACAAATCCAAAATTACGAAAAAAAAATAAAGAAATTCAAATTCGAATTGTTTTTGAATACTTTTCCAATACTTTTAGAATTATAATTTTTAGCACCTCATAGAAAGAACTCTGACACAGGGGGGGGTGTGGTCTTGAAACGGCAGAGCGATGGTGGAGTGAGGAGGAACACGCTGCAGCTGTAGCCCTCTGACTCTCCCCCCGGACACTCACTGATGTGAATAGTAGTTTTTGCTCAATATAGCTCCATATAACTCCTTACAGCCCTAAGAACAGCCCTATGTGGAAGCGGTAGCCCGGTAATTAGTAGCCCAGCATACCTGGGATGAAGAAGAGAGAGAAAGTGGGGAGAAAAACGGGGGTGCAATCGCAACTGCAGCCGGAGATCGAATCCTTCTTTCCCCGCACACGAGCCGCGCTGTCCAGGCTTCAAGCGTCGGAGACACGTGGGGGAACAAGCGGTGAGAAGGAACAGTGCAGGCGCTCTGGAGAGCGACGGAGCGAGGAGACGCACAGTCTGGAAGCACAGGAGGAGGCAGCAGCTCACAGCCCACAACTGCAGATGCAGGTGCAGGTACAGGGGGCAATGGAAGGGGTGATGCGGACTGAGCAAGGGGGGCAGGAGTATGGCCCCCGGGAGCCCCAGGATAAGAAGTCCCAGGGAACAGCTGATGTGGGAGACTTGGATCTTAGAGCCCTGTTGCAAGCCCTGCCAACTTGTGCGGACATAGAATCCCTCCCGACTCGTGAGGATATAGAGTCAATGTTGACACGGTTGGAAGAGATGCATCGAAGGGAATGGAATCAGATGCACACTGAGGTGAAGCATATCTCAGAGAGACTGTCTGGGGAGGAAGGTCAGATAACTACCCTAGAGAAACGGGTACAGCAGTTGGAGCTGGTACAGGGTTTACACTCTGTACATGCTACCTCAACACAATTACAGCTAGAGGAAATTGAGGACCGTGGTCGTCGCCTGAATTTACGGTTTAGAGGGGTCCCTGAGACAGTAGGGAGAGAAACGCTACATGCAACAATTTTAGCGATATGTGAGCGGTTGGCTACCCCAGCACCACCCCAAACATTGGAATTTGAGAGATTACATAAGGCCCTGGGACCCCCCTCAGTAAATATGGACAGACCAAGGGATGTAATAGGCCGTTTTCATCGATACGCACATAAAGAACTAATAAGTCGCATGGCTTGGGAAAAAGGTGAAATGGAGCATGAAGGATTCAGGGTTAAAATCCTGCCAGACCTCTCACGAGCTACACTGCAGAGAAGGGCTATGTTATGCCCACTCTTGGATAAAATCAAACTTTTGGGGGGGTCATATCGGTGGGGATACCCTATTTCCTTGATAGTAAAAAAGAACTCCCATACATTTACTTTGCGGCATCCAGGGGAATTACTAGACTTTTTTTCCTTTATGGAGATGGAAGCTATAGAGATCCCAAATTGGTTGCAGGAAATTCCAGGACCTGGAAGAAAAATGGGGACAATAGGGGACAGGAGATTCAGGGCTTCAAGGGGGAGGGGAGAAGGAAGTAATAAAGAATCTACCCCCCCAAAATAAAATAAAATAAAATAAAAGGTATAGGAGTAAGGGGAATAGGGGGATAGGGGTAAAGGGAACAGACCTGATGTTTTCCCCCTCTCTCCTCCTCTTTCCTCTTTCCTCTTTTTTTTTTTGGGGGGGGGGCTAGGATTAGAGGAGTTCCTCTGAAGGAGACCTGCCCTAGCACTCTCTTGCCCCTCTGGAAGAGGAAAGGGGGAAGTGTCCCTTTTTTTGGAGTCCCTATATTGGGCATTTTTGAAAAAGGAGGGATTTTTTTTTTCTTTTTTTTTTTTTCTCCTCTCTCCTGACTGGGTAATTTTTTTTTTTTTTTGTTCTGGATGCTACTCCAGTAAACAGGGCCTAAATATATATCCCCCTCCCTTTTTTTTTTCCTCTCCCCACTTTTAAGTGGTTTTGGGAGACTTTCGGAATATGGAACTCTGGAACTATGGGAAATGCCTCCACCCCTGTCATCTGCCTCTCCCCCCTCATTTATTACTATTGTTGAATAGAGAACAAAGAAAGAAAGGAAGATAGAAAGAGAAAAGAGGGAGGAAGAGGGGAGGGAGAATGGAGAGAAGAGAGAAAAGAGGGGAAAAAGGGAAAACATGTTTGTTTGTTTTTTGGGGGGGGGAAGGGAAAAGGGGAGGGAAATGAAAGAGGGGGAGGGGGGGACTTTAGGTTTGTTTTCTGATGTTTCGAGCTTGGGTAAAGGGGACACTGTAAAGGGTGATGAGAAATAGGATGTGCTATATGGAGGATACTGGAAAATGTAAGATGTAAAGTGATGACTGTTATGACCGTTTTGCAGGTTTTGTATTCCTTTATTGCCCCCATGGAGGGGAGCTCTTGGGGGGGTCTACCCCCCCCCCAAACTATTGATTTAAATACACTGGAATTAGGGGATGGTATGGTTAAGGGTGTTTTTTTTTTTTATCCCCGTACTCTTGGTAGGAATTAGAGGGAGCTTGGAAGATAATGTACGAAGTCTTAATAATGTATAAATATGATATAATGTATAAATGTAAAAAAAAACGTGTACAAATGATGTATGATGAAATGAAGGGGGGAGAAGGATTTGATAAGAAGCGATTTTGAAAAAGAAGGGGTACAGGAAGGAGATAACAATAAGTAGGGACTCAGAAATAAGAAAACAAGAGAAGAGAATAACAGAAACCAATGGAGTATTGGAGAGAGGAAAAGGGGAGGAAGAGGGAGAGGGGAAGAGAGGAATGGGGTTCCCACAATGGAATGGAATATTCAAGCAAGGGCATCGGCCTGAATAGAAGAAAGTGAAGATAACGCCAAGTGTGGGGGGTGTAAATGTTATAGATATCACACAAAAGACACACATCTATTTTAATAGATTTAGAAAGATACACAAAGACACGTAAACATACAACAGTGGGAATAGGTTTGGACACACTGGTTAAGAAAGGAGTAAACAAGAATCAAACACATAGACACAAGGGGTAAGTGGGGAAACAGGGAGGTAGATAGAGGGTTGATAGAGATAACAAGGGTAGAAGGGGGCTGAATAAACAAGGGTAGGGGGTGAAGATTTAGGGGAGCTCACGAGAGGAAAGACTCGTAAAGAGTAGGAAGAGGGGGGTATTCACATATCGCACTACACATAAATATATAGGATAAATAGGTGGTACACACACTTGGATATAAATGGATATGATTAAGGAGGCCAGTGGCTAGAGGTTAGAAAGAGGAGGGAGCCCCAAGCAGGGAAATGGAGTAAGTTAGTAACCAAAAGACCCATTACTAGGAAAGAAGGAAGGGGGGAGGGGGTAGAGGGACTAGGGTAAAAGAAGTAAAGGGAAACAGTACAGAGGAAATGGGAAGAAAGGTGAGAAAGGAGGGAAAATGGCCCTGTTATACGGTAATTAAATGAAGCTATACTAAATCCTCCAAAGTAAGAAGGTTATAAGTATATGAATACAAAGATAAACAAAAACAAATGTAAATGTGATATGAATGACAAATATTACTTGTTTATTTTAGGACAATAAGGGGGAAAAATTAAGAGAATTTAGGGAATAAGTAAAAGACGGAGGCACCCTCGGATTAAGGATTTATAAAGAAAGAGAAGGTGAGGGGAGGAGAAAAGAGGAGAAGGGAGAGAGGAAGGGGGAGAAGAAATGGAGAGAGGAGCTGAAGAGAGATAGAAGAAAGGGGTGTCCGGGGGGGGGGGAGGGGGATGCACCTCTGCCGTACCAACCCTACACCCCAATTAGGCGTGCACCCACCTGGACCGTAAGGCTAAAGGGCCAGGAGGGGGTGCCTCCCTTGGGGGCGAGGGTAAGGGGGGAGGGTTTAGTTGAATATTTAAGGGAGGGGAGAGGAACGGGGGGGGTTTGGTATTGTTCTTTCTTTTTTTTTTTTCTCTCCCCACACTTTGTCCTTTGAATCTTTAGGGATGGAGGAAGTAAGGATAACCACCATTAATGCCAAAGGACTTAATGTCCCACAAAAAAGGAGAATGCTCCTGAATGAGTTAAAAGGAACCCGTTCAGATGTAGTATTTGTGCAGGAAACACGCTTTAGGATGGGCGGACTCCCGTACCTACAAAATAGGTTCTACCCATGTACATACCACGCATGTAGCCAGACATCAAAGTCCAAAGGGGTGTCAATTTTAATTTCCAATAGGATACCTTGGTCCCTGCTGGATAAACGAGTAGATGTAGAGGGCCGTTTCATTTTTCTGAAAGGACATATTGGAAGTACAAAGGTGACACTGGCGAATGTTTACGTACCAAATACACATCAAGACGCCTTTTTGAGTAAAACCCTGGATAAGCTGGTAGGGTTTGTAGAAGGGAAGCTAATAGTAGGGGGAGACCTTAACACAACATTGGAACCTAAGGTTGATACATCAACGGGGGTCTTCTCCATATCAGGGGGGACCAGGAGGAATATTCTGCAGAAGTTGCGGGAATTGCAGATGGTAGATGTGTGGAGATTATTACATGTCGGGGAAAGAGATTATACATTTTTCTCCAACCCACACCAACGGTATTCTCGTATAGACCTCTTCCTGGTACCACACTATTGCCGCGTACACACGATCATTTTTCCCGTCGGGAAAAATGACATTTTTTTTTTTTCGCTGAGAAAAACGATCGTGTGTGGGCTTTATGCCGTTTTTCTCGTTGAGAAAAACGGCAGGAAAAACGACGAGAAAAATTAGAACATGTTCTAAATTTTCTCATCGTTTTTTCCATCATTTTTTTCCGCGGCAGTTTTCCCATAGGGAGACACTGCCGCGGAGCCCACAGACGGTCGTTTTTCTCGTCAAAGAAAAAAATGACGGGAAAAACGGTCGTGTGTGGGGGAACATGCCGTTCCCTCGTTTTTCATTTTTTTTCATGCCGTGATTCACGGCGGTGTTTTCACCGCCGTGAATCACGATCGTGTTTACGCGGCATATCTGTTGACGGCGGTGAAAGAAGTTAAAATTGGGAATATAACATGGTCAGATCACGCACCAGTGACGCTACATATTGCGCTGTCCGACTCATCTACGGCTCCGGAGTGGCGTTGGCGTCTAAATGAGAGTTTGCTGCAGATCCCCGAGGTTCGGGAAGATGTAGCAAAAGAAATGGAGGCATATTTCCGGACGAACGACACCCCGGGGAGTGATCCGGGAATGATATGGGAAGCGCATAAAGTAGTAATGAGAGGGGTTTTGATAAAACATGGTTCCCGATTAAAAAGAGCGCGAGAAAGACAGATAGCCAACCTGTTAAAAGAAATCCAAGCATTAGAGGTACAACATAAAATAATACAGATACCGCAAGTGGGGATAGAACTGGCCCACCTGAGGAGACAACTAACAGACTTACTTAGATACAAAGGAGAAGTGGCAATACAAGTAGGGGAAAAAGTAACCTATGAACTTGGGGAAAAATGTAGTAAAATATTAGCGGGGAAAATTAGAGAGAAAGGGAAGACAGTATATGTACCCCATATAAAGGGGAAAAACGGGCAGCTGATCTCACTCCCTAAAAAGATTGCGCAGAGATTTAGAGAATACTACTCCTCCCTTTATAACTTAACCCCAACCCAGGTGCCTCAGGCTAAGATGGAAGAGTACCTCCTCTCAGCAAACTTGCCTAGGTTGGCCCTAGAAAACCGTAATAAACTGGAGATACCTATTTCAGTAGGGGAACTGGAGACAGTGATAAAGACAGTTAAACGAGGGAAGGCGCCGGGCCCGGATGGCTTTACTATCCAATATTACAAATATTTTTTACCAATACTAGGGGCTCAAATGATAAAGGCATTCAATGAGATCGGCCGGGGTCCCGCACTACCGCCGGATGCCCTTACGGCACACATTTCGGTTATTCCGAAGGAAGGGAAGGACCCGGCGGAGTGCGGGAGCTATCGCCCGATCTCACTGCTAAATACAGATTTAAAACTTTTCACTAAACTACTTGCCTCCCGTCTTCAGCCGTTCTTGAATCAGTTGGTACATCAAGACCAGGTTGGGTTTATCCCAACCCGTGAGGCCAGGGATAATACCGTAAAGGTCCTCAACCTGGTACACTATGCTAATATTTCAAAAACACCTAGTATTTTTTTAAGTACCGACGCTGAGAAAGCGTTCGATAGGATTAGCTGGCGATTTATGTTTGAAGTATTGAGGCAAATGGGACTGGGAGAACATATACGGAGTTGGATAGCGGGGGTTTACGCTACACCCCAAGCCTTAGTAAAAGTGAACGGAGTTTACTCTGAGCCATTTAAAATCTCAAATGGCACTCGTCAAGGGTGCCCACTCTCTCCGATGTTGTTCTCCCTCTCTCTAGAACCCCTATTAAATAGGATTCGGCAAAATTCAGACATACAGGGACTACAAATAGGTAAGCAAGAATATAAAACCTCTGCATACGCAGATGATCTGTTGTTTTCCCTATCAAGACCCCATGTTTCATTGCCAAATTTGATGAAGGATATAGAAGGATATGGGAAATTAGCAAATCTAAAAATTAATTACGTAAAATCGGAAGCGATGGGGGTAGCCCTTTCTAGGGAAGCCCAGCAAAATTTACAGCCAAATTTTAATTTTAAATGGGCAGGGTCTTCACTAAAATACTTAGGGATAAATATACCAGCAAGATTAGAGAAGGTGTTCGCTGTAAATTTTCCCCCACTATATAAAGTAGTCAGATCCTTATTAGATAAATGGCAACAGGGATTCCACTCATGGTTCGGCCGATGCAACGCTATCAAAATGAATATCTTGCCCAAATTTTTGTATTTGTTTCAAGCTGTACCAATTAGAATTGACAAGGCCTACTTTCAGCAAATAAATGCACTTTTCACTAAGTTTATATGGACCAATAAGCGACCACAGATTAGCAGAAGTCAAATGACCCTCCCCAAGTGTTACGGGGGCTTAGCAGTCCCAGATATATCTACATACCATCAAGCAGTTCACTTGGGGAGGGTCATAGACTGGTGCAGACATAAAGAACTTAAACTATGGATAAAAGTGGAGCAGGAGATCAGTCAGATACCACTGGGTAGAGCCCCTTGGTGCTATACAAAATTACCAGACACACTCAAAAAACATCCCTTGATAGGGCCGACACTGTCTATAGGGGTTAAGACGTGTCCAAACCCTAAATACTCGCCAAGATATTCCCCACTGTACCCAATACTGGGAAACCCAAGTTTCGAGCCGGGGATGGAGAAAAGGGCATTTTGGAGACTTCGAGAGAAGGGATATACGCAGGTATCGCATTTTACGCAATCAGAAATATGGCCAACAATAGCGGAATTGACAAAAGTAGGTGGCCAATTCGAAGTAGAGTATTGGCAGGCAATACAACTCCGACACTACCTGGGGACACTAGGGCCAATAAGTAACTTTAAACGGGAACTAACTAGGTTTGAAGTATATTGTGAGGAGAAGGAACCCATCAACCGAATAATATCAAAGATATATACGATGCTAACGACCCCATCAGAGAATTTTGAAATGACAGCAATTAGAAAGTGGGAGAGAGGCCTTGGTAGGACTTTCACACCAGCTCAACACCAGAAGATAATATACCTTGCGTTACACTCATCAATAAGCACGAAAATGCAAGAATCAAATTATAAATTATTGACGAGGTGGTACTATACGCCTTCAAAACTAGGTAGGTTCTATCCCGATATTTCTGATAAGTGCTGGAGATGTAATAGGGAGCGGGGAACCTTGTTCCATATATATTGGACATGTCCTCGAATTAGACAATATTGGACAGAGGTACGAAGGATTGCTCAAAGAATTGAGCCTTATTTTGTACCAGACGACCCAGGCTTTTTTCTACTGCACGAAACGCAAATACCCACACAAACCTATAAAAACTCAGTATTATGTCACCTAGTTAATGAGGTCAAGGCATGCATTGCGAGAGGCTGGAAAAGTTCCAACCCTCCTACAATTGCAGAATGGCTTAATAGGGTCAGGAAAGTGGGAACTATAGAGGAATTGGTGTTTTCGGCCCAAGACAGAAAAGAGCAACATATTAAGATCTGGGCACCCTGGAATAAATTTATGCAGACAGAAGAAGGGAAAAGACTAATGGGGATGTGAGCCCGCCCGGTCAAAGAAGTAATTAAGAGGTTGCGGTTTACTTAGAGATGGAGGGGGAAAGTGGGGGAGAGAAATTCCTTTGTTTTTTTTTTTTTTGTTTTTTTTTCTCTTCGTTGTTTGGGTTTGCTTTGGGAGGGAGGTAGGGGGGAAAAAATAAAAAGGAAAGGGAGAATAAGTAAGGTTGTGAAAATTAAAGATATCAAAGATAACTTAGTATAGAAAGGGACTCTGTGTGCCTCTCCGGCTAAGGAGAGACATATAGAGGACATAAGGGCAGGGAACCCATTGACATGGAGGTCTCGAGGTGAGACTGATGTTTAAATAAATAAGATTGAAGTAAAGGATTGGGATGAGAAATATATTATGAATAGATATGCAATGGAAAAGGTATAAATAATGTATTGGATGTATCCCTTTTTGAAGTATAAATAAAGAATATTTAAAAAAAAAAGAATTTGAATAGTTTTTAAAATCGAATTAGAAAAGTTTTTGAATTCCAAAAGTTTTCAAATTTAAAGGGTTTTCGAATTCAAATAGTTTTCCAATTTCCAAAGAGACTAAAATAGAATAGAAAATAAAGAAATAGAATAGAAAACAAAATAGATTAGAAAAGAATATAACAGAAAATAAAATAATAGAATATAATAGAGTAAAACAGAAAAAAATAGAACATAAAATAAAATAACAGAATATACTACAATATAATATAAACAAATAGAATAGAATAACATAGAAAGAATATAACCAGAAAATAATAGAATAGAATAGAAAAAAACAACAGTATAGAATATAAAGAATATAACCATCTTCCAAAATTCGAATAGAATAAATTGGAATTTGACTAGAAAAGAATAGATTAGAAAATAAAATAGAATAGAAAAGAATAGAATAAACAAATAGAAAAATAATATAATTAAAAAAAACAATAGAATAGAATAGAAAGAGTATAACCATTTCCCAAAATTCAAATAGAATAATTAGAATTTGAATAGAATAGAAAATAATAGATTAGAATAGGAAGATGGTTATATTCATGCTATTATATTATATTCTGTTGTTTTTTCTATACTATTGTGTTATTTTCTATTCCACTCTATTATTTTCTATTCTATTCAAATTCAAATTAATTCTATTTGAATTCTGGAAAATGGTTATATTATTTCTATTCTATTCTATTGTTTTTTTTTAAATTCTATTCTTTTCTATTCTATTTGAATTTCAGAAGATGGTTTCTATTATATTATATTCTTTTATAAAAAAAAAAAATATTCTATTCTATTCCATTCTATTCTGTTCTTTTGATTTCTAACCTATTTTGTTCTGTTTTACTCTATTATATTCTATTATTATACTTTATGTTATATTCTTTTCTAGTCTGTTATATTTTTTTCTATTCTATTCCTTTATCTTCTATTATATTCTCTTTGGAAATTGGAAAACTTTTTGAATTCGAAAAGTTTTAGAATTGGAAAACTATACGAATTTGAAAACTATTTGAATTCAAAAACTATTCGCAATTGATTCAAAATCTTTTTGAATCGATCCGAATTCAAATTGATTTGAATACGAATAAACAAACCGAATTCCCAAATCGAATTAAAAAAATTTAACTAAACAAATTTATGTAAATATTGAATCAAAACTACCGGTAAACAATTTTATTTGTTCTGCACATGTCTAGTTACAGTCTCAGGGAAAAGCTAGTTTTGAGGCTTCTTTTGCTCAAAGGAGAAGCAGTGGAGAAGGGGTCCGCCTCAGTAATGCATTTCAAAAATGTTTTTTTAGTCCTCGGCCCCCATGGCTGTCAGCTTCCACATCCCATCGGCAGCGTCTGCATCATATGGTGGGAAATTATCTAGGGGCAAAAACAGACATGGAGAGCTTTCCAGTTGATGATCCACTGAGTTACAAGGTCATGGGAATAGACCACTGGCCAGAACTTGCCCACTATGCAATTGAGCTGGGCTCGCTGGGCTATCCTGCATCCAGCATGCTTTCCAAACTAGCAAACTATGCTGTCAAAGACTCCGTAGACTGGCTGGCATTTATTAAAATTATTCATTCCTGGATTAGCAGCAATCAAGCCCCTAATGCCGATGTCGTTAATTTAAGTGGTTTTGGCATGTGGAATCTCTGCAAGACTGATAGGCTGCCTAGCTTTGTGGGTGTTGATTTTATCTGGATGAAATGTTTTGGTATAGGTTTCATGGGCACAATTAACGGCCAAAGCCCAATTTTTCCACACCTGTTACTTCTATCCAAACCCTGCGAAACAGACACCGGAATTTATGCAAAAAATCTGTAATCTTGTTCCAAGTGCACTAAATTGTGGCCTCATCATACAGCCTGGCTCCCCAAGCTATTGTTTACAAAATAAAGAAAGCTTGCAGGGATTTTTTTTTTTTCTGGATAAATGTAATCTTTGCTGCAGCAGGTTGTATACACGGTACAGATGCGCCACTTTACAGGCAAACTAAGGGGACCCCCCCCCCCCCTAGGCACTATATTTGAAGGAATTTTTATTGTTTCACTTCAAACATCATTAAATCACTGTTCATTTAAAAATCATCTTTTTTTAAAAAAAGTTTTTTGCATTGATACATGTCCCCCAGGGCAGGTCCCGGACCCCTATGCTTTGTGTATGCCCAATAACTTGGATATAAGCCTTCAGAATGGGCACTTTTGATTTTTCCAGTTCGGATCCCATAGACTTTAATGTGCTCCGTTGTTCGGCTCCGAACTTTTGTAATGTTCGTTCGGCCCATCTCTACCCATAGACACTCTTAAACCTTGTGGACAGCCTTCCCAGAAGAGTTGAAGCTGCAAAGGGTGGGCCAACTCAATATTGAACCCTATGAACTAAGACTGGGTGTCATTAATGTGCGTGTAAAGGCAGTACTTTTGACAATATAGTGTATTTCTGTCTTATTGTTATTATCTCACATGCAGAGTGCCAGATAGCTAAGTCTAGGCAACTGTATTTGTGTAGCAGTCAGCTTCCAGTAATTTAGTAGGTAAACCTGTGTATTACATTACAGTTTTTATGCAGCTTCTGTTATTTTAGTTAACCCTGACCCTTCTGGTCTGAGATTTTATAGCTAATTTTAGCTCGGTTTCAATACCCAGCATAAGCTAGAGCCAGGTTAGGCATCCGACGGCTACTTGGTAATTAGAGGTCCAGTTGCATGGTAAATAAGAATCTATTAGGGGCTAAGATGCAGACTCTGAATTCCATTACCCCACCATTGTTTCTGCTGGTAAGAAGCTGCATTCCAAGCTGATTGGACAACGCTGCAAAAATGGGAATAAATTCTGGACAGCCGCACTCCAAAAAAGTTTTTGCCTTTTATTCAAAAATAGACATCAAAAATACATGCCACAGCAGAACAGAACGGACAGAAGAGCTGACGGGTTTCACACTAACAAACAGTGCTTAGTCATAGCACTGATTGGACAACGGTTGGAGGATCTTCCCATCACCGCTAAACTTGTCTTATCGTGATCATCCCCAGGGGCCCATGCAACTACACTTTGCTTATATATAAAAGCCCATCAGGGAGAGACTAAAGAAATAGGACTCCCCCTGGATAAAGAAGCCACAGGTGGACCACGCTGCTTATGAAAAAAATTACTTTTATTAGTACAAAAAATTGAAAATTAATTACACAATTTACTGATGCTCAAAAACAAACCATACCAGCACCCACAGACAATTAAAATTAATATGATGACGTCATCAATATTAAAACCACAAACTACTAAGTCCGGACGCATGCATGCAGTCTAACAGGGTGACCAACTGGAAAGGAAATCCAGGTAATATCCCTGTATATAATAGGGTCAGCCAGTGGGGCTAGACCAGTTCCAAAAGAACATAGAAAATGCAAAAATTGCTGTGCGGTAAAAAACTGGAACTCAGATGAAAGGAGGTGACACCATACAAAAATACAGTTCTAACCGAATAAATCGGTATGGGAGATCAATTGTAAATGGTTGGATAGGTCACATTGAGTCAATCTATTCACTGGTTAAGGCAAGCAAATAGCAAAAAAGAAAAAGCAAAAAAACGCAGGTCATGTGCAGGGTAACAAGATAGCAGCAGACAAGGAAAACCACGTTGGTGTAGATAAGACAGGCAGCTGTAATCATCAAAATGGCTAGGCATAAACAGCAGCATAGACAGAAACCTGAATAGAGTGACATTGCTTGGACCAAGGGTCCCCTCACCCAGCCTGGGAATTGAAGATAATCATCCTGTGATGCAGGGTCTATCCTCTCCGTGTCAATAGGAAGTGTTCACAGCAGATAATGCGGCCGTGATTGGCATATTAGCCCCGTGCGGGGGTCAAAGATGCTGTTTCTCCTAGATGGGAGGGATATTAGTGCCCTGTATAAATCTTCCAGGCATCAGTCGTCCAGGATATTCTCCAGGGTGGGGGCCGAGTAGAGAGCTGAAAGTCCCGCTCTAACGGTCGTTCAAACCAGCATATAGAAAGCCTGCTACACAGCGTGATGCTACAGCTCAGTCCAGTCTAAGCGCAGAGCGCATGCGTCCGTACAGCGTATTTATTATCAAAGCCACTCTTCCCCTTAGCGAATGTTCTGGTTCAATTATTTACCCACAGCTTGGGGAGGGCCATTCTTCATAATCCCACAACCCCCCCCCCCAAAAGAGGGTTACACGCTCAACAAACAATAGTGGTTTTAATATTGATGACGTCATCATATTAATTTTAATTGTCTGTGGGTGCTGGTATGGGTTTTTTTTGAGCATCAGTAAATTGTGTAATTAATTTTCAATTTTTTGTACTGATAAAAGTCATTTTTTTCATAAGCGGCGTGGTCCACCTGTGGCTTCTTTATCCAGGGGGAGTCCTATTTCTTTAGTCTCTCCCTGGTGGGCTTTTTTATATATTTTGTTTTAGGCCACAGAGACCGCACCTGTCTTGGTGAGTCCGCCATTAAATGTCACACTGTGCGTCTGTTACCTACCAGGCACAGTGTGTGTATATATATATAGTGAGCACTGGAACCGTTCCTTTTTTCTTGGAACTACACTTTGCTGCAATGTTTATCTGGAGGTATCTTTATTCATTAATTTATTCATAACTATATACACCCAAGTATATATCCACAATTCCACCAGGTCTGTCGTTTGGCCCATTTGTATATTGGATGTAAGTACTATAATTAATCTTTTCTTATATAAAGTTTGTAATATTTTCAGAACTGGTGTGCTTCTATATACTTATGGTTAATATTATGTTCTGGTTGCAGCAGTTCCTCTGCTCCCAATTACTTTGAATAGATTACTGGTAATTTCACAGAAAGGGAATCCCCTGCTTACACAGGACCTGTCCTGGGTGGAGGCACTGCCAATTTTATTATCAAAGCCACTCTTCCCCTTAGCGAATGTTCTGGTTCAATTATTTACCCACAGCTTTATCGCAGTATCCTGTTTGGGGAGGGCCATTCTTCATAATCCCACAACCCCCCCCCCCCCAAAAGAGGGCTACACGCTCAACAAACAATAGTGAATAATGAATACCTAGACAGACAATAGTAGACAATGTCAATTGCTTCCATTACCATCATAACTATTTTCATCTGTCAACGGAGATTACACATAAACCTTATGTTGTAACATCAGTTGTATGCTCTATATATGACATCAAATTAGCATGTTGGTGATTTATCACTACATTATGCAAGAGTTGCTCCTCCTATTAAGTTAGCAATAAAAACACAGTGCAAATCTACAATATTAGTTCTGCACAAACAGAAGAAGGACATGGAGAAGTTTAGTAAGTGTTGTTTGTTATTAGGAATGAGGAAAATTTACAGTTTTTGCTTTTAGAAAACTTTTGCAATTTTGTTTGACATTTTACTGAAATTTTACCATTATAGTGAAGTGCTTTGTCAATGCAGAAGAATAAATTAAGGTGGTTGAAAGTGCTATATGACTGTTTTTAAAGGTGCAATGGGCTTTAAATTGCTCCTGATGAGCATATTTTACTTTTGTGTGTTTTTTTCTCCCTTTTTGTATGGTGTACTTTACTTCTTTTTTTTTATTTCTTGTTGTTATACTTTTATACAAAATATGTATTTTCAGGTGCACACTGAGGCTAGATTCACACATGTGCCCCCTCCTCCCCGATCCGTTTTCAATTTAATACATGTAAACACATTAAAACACATCTTAACACATGTATTTACTATTTTTTAAAACATTTCTTTTTTTTTTATGTGTATTTGTTTAGAAAATGATTACTTCTGCGTACACATTGAGGCTGGACTCACACCTATGTGTTTTCCCACTGATGCATTTTCTATATAAATTAGTAGAAAAGCATCAAAAAACATCTCAACACATGCATTGAGACTTGGGCATTTTCTATATGAGTTGACACGTGCATTGAGATACATTTGATGTATTTACATTGAAAATGTATCAGTGGAGATGGTACATGTTACCTACAAAAATAGCTTCTTATGTCCCAGGTGCCTTCACCTAAATGTTTCAGTGGATCTGGACAGGAGGGCAGAGAAAATCACATATAGTGGATAGGGATGAGCCGAACACCCCCGGGTTCGGTTCGCACCAGAACCTTCGAACGGACCGAAAGTTCGCGCGAATTTTCGAACCCTATTCGTTATAATGGACGCGAACGTTCGAAATCAAAATTGCTAATTACAACGGCCAATATGCATGTTAATGTCATAAAACAGGTTTGGGGACCCGGGTCCTGCCCCAGGGGACATATATCAATGCAAAAAGAAATTTTAAAAACTAAAGTTTTTTCGGGAGCAGTCATTTTAATGATGCATAAAGTGAAAAAAAAAAAAGTGAAATTTTCCTTTAAATATGGTACCTGGGGGGTGTCTAAAGTATGCCTGTGAAGTGGCATGTGTTTCCCGTGTTTAGAACTGTCCTTGCACAAAATGACATTTGTAAAGGAAAAAAAGAAGCCATTTAAAACCACTTGCGGCTTTAATGTCATGTCTTGTCCTGGCCGCCATATGGCTGAAAATCCTTGAGAAAAATGGCATGGCTACCCCATCACCCCCCCCCACCCCAGCCCCTTTGGGTCTTGTATGGATACTAAGGGGGACCCCGCACCCAAAATAAAACCCTATACCTACAACCCTATATACTCTGAACAGCAGTATATAGGTGGTGCAAACAAGACATGGACTGTAGGTTTGTTCTTAAGTAGAATCTGAACAGGTACATTATGAAGTGTAGCTACATCCCAAAAAAATCAATTTTTAAGCTTTTTGGAGAACATAGGGAGGGGTTATCACCCCTGTAACATTTGCTGTCTTTGCACATCTGTTCAGAACATGTCACCTCACTTTCCGTCCCAATGACAAATGTTTTTGGAAAAGTGGGGTTTTAATTGAAACAAGGATTGGTGATAAAGCATCAGTAGAGAGGAGATACCTTTTTCCCAAATTAAATCTAACAGGATAGAATTTTCCTTCCTAGGGGTAGATTTCCTCTCACTTCCTGTTTTCTCTTGCCGTTTGCAAGTAGGAGTCGTTTGTAAGTTGGATGTTTGAAAGTAGGGGCCTGCCGTATATACTCTGCAGAAATTTGCCCTATTAGATGTTGGTGTAGCCACAAGACTGGTGGGCACAGGAATGGGCCCTGCTGTGAGTTAATAGATCAAGATTTGTACTTGCATGCACCTGTTGAACCGGGCAGAAAAATTGGGCCTTTGGTGGTGGTGGTGGTGGTGGTGGACGGTGTTGCCACAAGACTGTAAGCCCTCACAGTTACTCTTGGTGGGTGCAGGAATGGGCCCTGCTGTGAGTTATTAGATCAAGATTTGTAATTGCATGCACCTGTTGAACAGGGCAGAAAAATTGGGCCTTTGGTGGTGGTGGTGGTGGTGGACGGTGTTGCCACAAGACTGTAGGCCCTCATAGTTACTCTTGGTGGGCGCAGGAATGGGCCCTGCTGTGAACTATTAGATCAAGATTTGTAATTACACACCCCTGTTAAACAGGGGCTGAAAAATTGTGCCTTAGGCATTGGTGCTGGTGCCACAACACTGCAACCCCTCACAGATACTGTACTTGGAGCACAGCAGTCACACCTGTTGCGAAGCATCTTTTTAAAAAATTGTAATTACACGCCCCTGTTATACAGGGGCTGAAAAATTGTGCCTTAGGCACTGGTGCTGGTGCCACAACACTGCAACCCCTCACAGATACTGTACTCTGAGCACAGCAATGAGACCTGTTGCAAAGCATTGCCTAAAAATTGTAATTACACGCCCCAACAGGGGCTGAAAAATTGTGCCTTAGGCACTGGTGCTGGTGCCACAACACTGCAACCCCTCACAGATACTGTACTCTGAGCACAGCAGTCACACCTGTTGCGAAGCATCTTTTTAAAAAATTGTAATTACACGCCCCTGTTATACAGGGGCTGAAAAATTGTGCCTTAGGCACTGGTGTGGTGGCATGGATCATTGAGGAGGAGGAAGAGGATAGTCAGTGAACATAACAGGACAGTCACTCAGCATCAGCATAGGCAGTCTTGAAGGGATGTGACATTATAAATTATTCCGTTATATCCGCTTCAGGTGTCTGGTAGCTGGTGGTGATCCAAGACTGATTCATTTTTATGAAGGTCAGTCGATCAACCGAGTCGGTGGACAGGCGCACCCTATGATCGGTGACAAATCCTCCAGCAGCACTGAATGTGCGTTCGGAAAGAACGCTGGATGCAGGACAGGCCAGTAGCTCAATTGCATACTGTGCAAGCTCTGGCCAGTGATCCATCCTCAGGACCCAGTAAGCCAGAGGATTTTCGGTGGGAAAGGTGTCCAAGTCTGACCTTGCCCCTAGGTATTCCTGCACCATGTATATCAGACGCTGGCGATGGTTGCTGGAACCGATCATACCTTGGGGCTGCGGACTAAAAAATTGTCTGAACGCATCGGTCAGACGTCCACCTTCCCCACCGCTCCTTCTGCTACTGACCGAAGCCTCAGCAACTCGTCGTCCAGGACCAGGAGTTTGTAACCTCCCAGTTTCTGGGAACGCGTTGCACAGACCTTTCTGCAAGGCCTCCCTGAGATGTCTCATCCTCTGCTCCCTCTGCGATGGCAAGATAAGGTCCGCAACCTTACCCTTGTACCGTGGATCAAGGAGAGTGGCCAGCCAGTAATGGTCACTCTCCTTGATCCGAAGAACACGAGGATCCTTCCGCAGGCTTTGCAGGATCAGGGAGGCCATGCAGCGTAGGTTAGCTGAGGCATTCGGTCCGGAGTCTTCTGGGTCACTGAGGATGACATGATCGCCAGCCACCTCCTCCCAGCCACGTACAAGTCCACTGGTTTGTTGGGACTGTACATCATCCCTAAAAGACTGCTGCTGCTGATGCTGAGTGCCAGGCTCCACCTCCATGCTCACACAATCCTCCTCCTCCTCCTCCTCCTCCTCCTCTTCCTGTGTGATGGGTGGGACAGAAGGAACATTGTCTGGATAAAGGGGGCCTTGAGAGACAAGGAAGTCCTCCTCTTCCTGCCTCTGTTCTGCCTCAAGTGCCCTGTCCATTATCCCACGCAGCGTATGCTCCAACAGGTGGACAAGAGGTACAGTGTCACTGATGCATGCACTGTCACTGCTCACCATCCTCGTGGCCTCCTCAAATGGTGAGAGGACAGTGCATGCATCCCTGATCATGCTCCACTGGCGTGGGGAAAAAAAGCCAAGCTCCCCTGACCCTGTCCTGGTGCCGTAGTCGCAAAGGTACTCATTGATGGCCCTCTGCTGCGTGTGCAGTCGCTGCAGCATGGCCAACGTTGAGTTCCACCTGGTGGGCATGTCACATATTAGGCGGTTCTTGGGCAGGTTCAGCTCCTTTTGCAGCTCAGTCAGCCGAGCACTGGCATTATAAGATCGGCGGAAATGCACACAGACTTTCCTGGCCTGCCTCAGGACATCCTGTAAGCCTGGGAACCTGCCCAAGAACCGCTGCACCACCAGGTTGAGGACGTGAGCCATACAGGGCACATGGGTGAGCTGCCCCTGTCGCAGGGCGGAGAGGAGGTTGGTGCCATTATCAGAAACGACCATTCCTGGCTTAAGCTGGCGTGGCGTCAACCACCTCTCGGCCTGCCCCTGCAGAGCTGCCAGAACCTCTGGCCCAGTGTGGCTCCTGTCCCCCAAACACACCAGCGCAAGCACGGCATGGCATCTTTTTGCCTGCGTACTCGCGTAGCCCCTTGTACGCCTACGGAGCACCGCTGGTTCCGAGGACAGAGCACTCGAAGAGGACATGGAGGAAGAAGAAGAGGAGGGGGTGGAGGAGAGAGGTGTGTCACAACCAGTAGTAGCATTTTGGAGGCGTGGTGGCGGAACAACCTCCAACACTACTGCACCTTGTCCTGCATCCCTCCCAGCTGCCAATAGAGTGACCCAATGGGCCGTGAAAGAAAGATAACGTCCCTGTCCATGCCTGCTGGACCATGAGTCAGCGGTAATATGCACCTTACCGCTGACCGCCCTGTCCAGCGAGGCATGGACATTGCCTTCCACATGCCAGTAGAGAGACGGAATCGCCTTCCGTGAGAAAAAGTGGCGTTTGGGAACCTGCCACTGAGGAACCGCACATTGAACAAACTCACGGAAGGGGGCCGAGTCTATCAACTGAAAAGGCAGCAGTTGAAGTGCTAGCAATTTAGCCAAGCTAGCATTCAACCGCTGGGCATGTGGATGGCTGGGAGTATACTTCTTTCGACGGTCCAGCAGCTGGGGCAGGGAAATTTGCCTGCTACAATCGGACGTTGGTGTACTGCAAGTACTTGGTTGTGACACACCTAATTCTACACCTTCAGTCCTCTCAGAGCAGCTTTCAGAGAGGACTGAAGATATAGTGGGGATGGAGATCCCAGCTGATGAGGAGCAAGGAGAGGTCCGCTTTGTTCTTTGGTGTGGGTCTTTTATGTGTGCTTGCCAACGAGCTGCATGGCAGGTCGACATATGTCTGCTCATGCTTGTGGTGCCCAAGCGGCTGATGTTTTGGCCACGCGAGATACGCTTGAGACAAATATTGCAAATAGCAGTGGTGCGATCTGATGCACTCGTCTCAAAAAAGGCCCACACCAAAGAACTTTTGTGATAACGTGCAGAGGCAGCGCCCTGCACAGGCGGAGCTCTGCGGTGTGGTACAGTTGCTGTGCTGGCCTCTAGCTGGCCTCCAGGGGGCATCCTGCCTCGTTGGACATGTGACGCTGCATCCTCCTCCTCCTCCTCCTCTCTCCCTTCAGGCACCCACGTGGAGTCAGTGACCTCATCATCCCCTCCCTCTTCACCACTAGAGCAAACCTGGCAGTAAGCTGCAGCTGGTGGAACACTACTGCCAGATTGCTGTCCTTCAGCATCCCCTCTCTCTGCGCGCACACTACTGACTTCCTCAAGCTGGGTATCATCATCCGAGCCTTCGAATCGTTGGGCATCCTCCTGGAGCATGTACCCAACACTGTGCTCAAACAGTTCGGGGGACTCCTCAGGAGGACATGGTGGGTCTAGGGAAGGGGTGGCTGATGATGCCATTGAGTACGCGTTGGCAGCTGCTCTGCCAGTACCCTGAGCCTGGGTGAGAGAGGATGAGGAGGATGAGGAGGGCTTGGTCATCCATTCTACCAAGCCTTCGGCATGATGCGGCTCCACATGTCCAGCTGCCGAAAACAAAGACAAGCGTGTCCCATGGCCACGTGCTGATGACGATGCACGACCACGTCCACGGCCAGCACTGTTGTCTCTAGAAACAGAGCCTGCCTGCCCTGTGTTCTTGCCTCGGCACGCTCTGCCTCTCCTTGGCGGTCTTCCAGCCATTGTAGTCGGTAGTGTATATAGTATAAAAAATAGAACTCCTATGTGTGCTCACAACACACTGTAGGTCCTATGGGTGCTGACACTAACACACTATAGGTACTATGTGTGCTGCTGACAAGAAAATATAGGAGCTCTGTTTGCTGCCACTAACACACTAGAAGTCCTATTGGTGCTTCTGAGATGAAAATATAGGAGCTCTGTGTGATGCCACTAACACACTAGAAGTCCTATGGGTGCTGCTGAGAAGAAAATATAGGAGCTCTGTGTGATGCCACTAACACACTAGAAGTCCTATGGGTGCTTCTGAGATGAAAATATAGGAACTCTGTGTGATACCACTAACACACTAGAAGTCCTATGGGTGCTTCTGAGAAGAAAATATAGGAGCTCTGTTTGCTGCCACTAACACACTAGAAGTCCTATGGGTGCTGCTGAGAAGAAAATATAGGAGCTCTGTGTGATGCCACTAACACACTAGAAGTCCTATGGGTGCTTCTGAGATGAAAATATAGGAGCTCTGTGTGATGCCACTAACACACTAGAAGTCCTATGGGTGCTGCTGAGAAGAAAATATAGGAGCTATGTGTGATGCCACTAACACACTAGAAGTCCTATGGGTGCTTCTGAGATGAAAATATAGGAGCTCTGTGTGATGCCACTAACACACTAGAAGTCCTATGGGTGCTTCTGAGATGAAAATATAGGAGCTCTGTTTGCTGCCACTAACACACTAGAAGTCCTATGGGTGCTGCTGAGAAGAAAATATAGGAGCTCTGTGTGATGCCACTAACACACTAGAAGTCCTATGGGTGCTTCTGAGATGAAAATATAGGAGCTCTGTGTGATGCCACTAACACACTAGAAGTCCTATGGGTGCTGCTGAGAAGAAAATATAGGAGCTCTGTTTGCTGCCACTAACACACTAGAAGTCCTATGGGTGCTGCTGAGAAGAAAATATAGGAGCTCTGTGTGATGCCACTAACACACTAGAAGTCCTATGGGTGCTGCTGAGAAGAAAATATAGGAGCTCTGTTTGCTGCCACTAACACACTAGAAGTCCTATGGGTGCTGCTGAGAAGAAAATATAGGAGCTCTGTGTGATGCCACTAACACACTAGAAGTCCTATGGGTGCTTCTGAGATGAAAATATAGGAGCTCTGTGTGATGCCACTAACACACTAGAAGTCCTATGGGTGCTGCTGAGAAGAAAATATAGGAGCTCTGTGTGATGCCACTAACACACTAGAAGTCCTATGGGTGCTTCTGAGATGAAAATATAGGAACTCTGTGTGATGCCACTAACACACTAGAAGTCCTATGGGTGCTGCTGAGAAGAAAATATAGGAGCTCTGTTTGCTGCCACTAACACACTAGAAGTCCTATGGGTGCTTCTGAGAAGAAAATATAGGAGCTCTGTGTGATGCCACTAACACACTAGAAGTCCTGTGGGTGCTTCTGAGATGAAAATATAGGAACTCTGTGTGATGCCACTAACACATTAGAAGTCCTATGGGTGCTGCTAAGAAGAAAATATAGGAGCTCTGTTTGCTGCCACTAACACACTAGAAGTCCTATGGGTGCTTCTGAGAAGAAAACATAGGAGCTCTGTGTGATGCCACTAACACACTAGAAGTCCTATGGGTGCTTCTGAGATGAAAATATAGGAACTCTGTGTGATGCCACTAACACACTAGAAGTCCTATGGGTGCTGCTGAGAAGAAAATATAGGAGCTCTGTTTGCTGCCACTAACACACTAGAAGTCCTATGGGTGCTGCTGAGAAGAAAATATAGGAGCTCTGTGTGATGCCACTAACACACTAGAAGTCCTATGGGTGCTGCTGAGAAGAAAATATAGGAGCTCTGTTTGCTGCCACTAACACACTAGAAGTCCTATGGGTGCTTCTGAGATGAAAATATAGGAGCTCTGTTTGCTGCCACTAACACACTAGAAGTCCTATGGGTGCTGCTGAGAAGAAAATATAGGAGCTCTGTTTGCTGCCACTAACACACTAGAAGTCCTATGGGTGCTTCTGAGAAGAAAATATAGGAGCTCTGTTTGCTGCCACTAACACACTAGAAGTCCTATGGGTGCTGCTGAGAAGAAAATATAGGAGCTCTGTTTGCTGCCACTAACACACTAGAAGTCCTATGGGTGCTTCTGAGATGAAAATATAGGAGCTCTGTTTGCTGCCACTAACACACTAGAAGTCCTATGGGTGCTGCTGAGAAGAAAATATAGGAGCTCTGTTTGCTGCCACTAACACACTAGAAGTCCTATGGGTGCTTCTGAGAAGAAAATATAGGAGCTCTGTTTGCTGCCACTAACACACTAGAAGTCCTATGGGTGCTGCTGAGAAGAAAATATAGGAGCTCTGTGTGATGCCACTAACACACTAGAAGTCCTATGGGTGCTGCTGAGAAGAAAATATAGGAGCTCTGTTTGCTGCCACTAACACACTAGAAGTCCTATGGGTGCTTCTGAGATGAAAATATAGGAGCTCTGTTTGCTGCCACTAACACACTAGAAGTCCTATGGGTGCTGCTGAGAAGAAAATATAGGAGCTCTGTGTGATGCCACTAACACACTAGAAGTCCTATGGGTGCTTCTGAGATGAAAATATAGGAGCTCTGTGTGATGCCACTAACACACTAGAAGTCCTATGGGTGCTGCTGAGAAGAAAATATAGGAGCTCTGTTTGCTGCCACTAACACACTAGAAGTCCTATGGGTGCTGCTGAGAAGAAAATATAGGAGCTCTGTGTGATGCCACTAACACACTAGAAGTCCTATGGGTGCTTCTGAGATGAAAATATAGGAGCTCTGTGTGATGCCACTAACACACTAGAAGTCCTATGGGTGCTGCTGAGAAGAAAATATAGGAGCTCTGTGTGATGCCACTAACACACTAGAAGTCCTATGGGTGCTTCTGAGATGAAAATATAGGAACTCTGTGTGATGCCACTAACACACTAGAAGTCCTATGGGTGCTGCTGAGAAGAAAATATAGGAGCTCTGTTTGCTGCCACTAACACACTAGAAGTCCTATGGGTGCTTCTGAGAAGAAAATATAGGAGCTCTGTGTGATGCCACTAACACACTAGAAGTCCTATGGGTGCTTCTGAGATGAAAATATAGGAACTCTGTGTGATGCCACTAACACATTAGAAGTCCTATGGGTGCTGCTAAGAAGAAAATATAGGAGCTCTGTTTGCTGCCACTAACACACTAGAAGTCCTATGGGTGCTTCTGAGAAGAAAATATAGGAGCTCTGTGTGATGCCACTAACACACTAGAAGTCCTATGGGTGCTGCTGAGAAGAAAATATAGGAGCTCTGTTTGCTGCCACTAACACACTAGAAGTCCTATGGGTGCTGCTGAGAAGAAAATATAGGAGCTCTGTGTGATGCCACTAACACACTAGAAGTCCTATGGGTGCTTCTGAGATGAAAATATAGGAGCTCTGTGTGATGCCACTAACACACTAGAAGTCCTATGGGTGCTGCTGAGAAGAAAATATAGGAGCTCTGTGTGATGCCACTAACACACTAGAAGTCCTATGGGTGCTTCTGAGATGAAAATATAGGAACTCTGTGTGATGCCACTAACACACTAGAAGTCCTATGGGTGCTGCTGAGAAGAAAATATAGGAGCTCTGTTTGCTGCCACTAACACACTAGAAGTCCTATGGGTGCTTCTGAGAAGAAAATATAGGAGCTCTGTGTGATGCCACTAACACACTAGAAGTCCTGTGGGTGCTTCTGAGATGAAAATATAGGAACTCTGTGTGATGCCACTAACACATTAGAAGTCCTATGGGTGCTGCTAAGAAGAAAATATAGGAGCTCTGTTTGCTGCCACTAACACACTAGAAGTCCTATGGGTGCTTCTGAGAAGAAAACATAGGAGCTCTGTGTGATGCCACTAACACACTAGAAGTCCTATGGGTGCTTCTGAGATGAAAATATAGGAACTCTGTGTGATGCCACTAACACACTAGAAGTCCTATGGGTGCTTCTGAGATGAAAATATAGGAGCTCTGTGTGATGCCACTAACACACTAGAAGTCCTATGGGTGCCGCTGAGAAGAAAATATAGGAGCTCTGTTTGCTGCCACTAACACACTAGAAGTCCTATGGGTGCTGCTGAGAAGAAAATATAGGAGCTCTGTGTGATGCCACTAACACACTAGAAGTCCTATGGGTGCTGCTGAGAAGAAAATATAGGAGCTCTGTTTGCTGCCACTAACACACTAGAAGTCCTATGGGTGCTTCTGAGATGAAAATATAGGAGCTCTGTTTGCTGCCACTAACACACTAGAAGTCCTATGGGTGCTGCTGAGAAGAAAATATAGGAGCTCTGTGTGATGCCACTAACACACTAGAAGTCCTATGGGTGCTTCTGAGATGAAAATATAGGAGCTCTGTGTGATGCCACTAACACACTAGAAGTCCTATGGGTGCTTCTGAGATGAAAATATAGGAGCTCTGTTTGCTGCCACTAACACACTAGAAGTCCTATGGGTGCTGCTGAGAAGAAAATATAGGAGCTCTGTGTGATGCCACTAACACACTAGAAGTCCTATGGGTGCTTCTGAGATGAAAATATAGGAACTCTGTGTGATGCCACTAACACACTAGAAGTCCTATGGGTGCTGCTGAGAAGAAAATATAGGAGCTCTGTTTGCTGCCACTAACACACTAGAAGTCCTATGGGTGCTTCTGAGAAGAAAATATAGGAGCTCTGTGTGATGCCACTAACACACTAGAAGTCCTATGGGTGCTTCTGAGATGAAAATATAGGAACTCTGTGTGATGCCACTAACACATTAGAAGTCCTATGGGTGCTGCTAAGAAGAAAATATAGGAGCTCTGTTTGCTGCCACTAACACACTAGAAGTCCTATGGGTGCTTCTGAGAAGAAAATATAGGAGCTCTGTGTGATGCCACTAACACACTAGAAGTCCTATGGGTGCTGCTGAGAAGAAAATATAGGAGCTCTGTTTGCTGCCACTAACACACTAGAAGTCCTATGGGTGCTGCTGAGAAGAAAATATAGGAGCTCTGTGTGATGCCACTAACACACTAGAAGTCCTATGGGTGCTTCTGAGATGAAAATATAGGAGCTCTGTGTGATGCCACTAACACACTAGAAGTCCTATGGGTGCTGCTGAGAAGAAAATATAGGAGCTCTGTGTGATGCCACTAACACACTAGAAGTCCTATGGGTGCTTCTGAGATGAAAATATAGGAACTCTGTGTGATGCCACTAACACACTAGAAGTCCTATGGGTGCTGCTGAGAAGAAAATATAGGAGCTCTGTTTGCTGCCACTAACACACTAGAAGTCCTATGGGTGCTTCTGAGAAGAAAATATAGGAGCTCTGTGTGATGCCACTAACACACTAGAAGTCCTGTGGGTGCTTCTGAGATGAAAATATAGGAACTCTGTGTGATGCCACTAACACATTAGAAGTCCTATGGGTGCTGCTAAGAAGAAAATATAGGAGCTCTGTTTGCTGCCACTAACACACTAGAAGTCCTATGGGTGCTTCTGAGAAGAAAACATAGGAGCTCTGTGTGATGCCACTAACACACTAGAAGTCCTATGGGTGCTTCTGAGATGAAAATATAGGAACTCTGTGTGATGCCACTAACACACTAGAAGTCCTATGGGTGCTTCTGAGATGAAAATATAGGAGCTCTGTGTGATGCCACTAACACACTAGAAGTCCTATGGGTGCTGCTGAGAAGAAAATATAGGAGCTCTGTTTGCTGCCACTAACACACTAGAAGTCCTATGGGTGCTGCTGAGAAGAAAATATAGGAGCTCTGTGTGATGCCACTAACACACTAGAAGTCCTATGGGTGCTGCTGAGAAGAAAATATAGGAGCTCTGTTTGCTGCCACTAACACACTAGAAGTCCTATGGGTGCTTCTGAGATGAAAATATAGGAGCTCTGTTTGCTGCCACTAACACACTAGAAGTCCTATGGGTGCTGCTGAGAAGAAAATATAGGAGCTCTGTGTGATGCCACTAACACACTAGAAGTCCTATGGGTGCTTCTGAGATGAAAATATAGGAGCTCTGTGTGATGCCACTAACACACTAGAAGTCCTATGGGTGCTGCTGAGAAGAAAATATAGGAGCTCTGTTTGCTGCCACTAACACACTAGAAGTCCTATGGGTGCTGCTGAGAAGAAAATATAGGAGCTCTGTGTGATGCCACTAACACACTAGAAGTCCTATGGGTGCTTCTGAGATGAAAATATAGGAACTCTGTTTGCTGCCACTAACACACTAGAAGTCCTATGGGTGCTGCTGAGAAGAAAATATAGGAGCTCTGTGTGATGCCACTAACACACTAGAAGTCCTATGGGTGCTTCTGAGATGAAAATATAGGAGCTCTGTGTGATGCCACTAACACACTAGAAGTCCTATGGGTGCTGCTGAGAAGAAAATATAGGAGCTCTGTGTGATGCCACTAACACACTAGAAGTCCTATGGGTGCTTCTGAGATGAAAATATAGGAACTCTGTGTGATGCCACTAACACACTAGAAGTCCTATGGGTGCTGCTGAGAAGAAAATATAGGAGCTCTGTTTGCTGCCACTAACACACTAGAAGTCCTATGGGTGCTTCTGAGAAGAAAATATAGGAGCTCTGTGTGATGCCACTAACACACTAGAAGTCCTATGGGTGCTTCTGAGATGAAAATATAGGAACTCTGTGTGATGCCACTAACACATTAGAAGTCCTATGGGTGCTGCTAAGAAGAAAATATAGGAGCTCTGTTTGCTGCCACTAACACACTAGAAGTCCTATGGGTGCTTCTGAGAAGAAAATATAGGAGCTCTGTGTGATGCCACTAACACACTAGAAGTCCTATGGGTGCTTCTGAGATGAAAATATAGGAACTCTGTGTGATGCCACTAAAACATTAGAAGTCCTATGGGTGCTGCTGAGAAGAAAATATAGGAGCTCTGTTTGCTGCCACTAACACACTAGAAGTCCTATGGGTGCTTCTGAGATGAAAATATAGGAACTATGTGTGATGCCACTAACACACTAGAAGTCCTATGGGTGCTTCTGAGAAGAAAATATAGGAGCTCTGTGTGATGCCACTAACACACTAGAAGTCCTATGGGTGCTTCTGAGATGAAAATATAGGAACTCTGTGTGATGCCACTAAAACATTAGAAGTCCTATGGGTGCTGCTGAGAAGAAAATATAGGAGCTCTGTTTGCTGCCACTAACACACTAGAAGTCCTATGGGTGCTTCTGAGAAGAAAATATAGGAGCTCTGTGTGATGCCACTAACACACTAGAAGTCCTATGGGTGCTTCTGAGATGAAAATATAGGAACTATGTGTGATGCCACTAACACATTAGAAGTCCTATGGGTGCTGCTGAGAAGAAAATATAGGAGCTCTGTGTGATGCCACTAACACACTAGAAGTCCTATGGGTGCTTCTGAGATGAAAATATAGGAGCTCTGTGTGATGCCACTAACACACTAGAAGTCCTATGGGTGCTGCTGAGAAGAAAATATAGGAGCTATGTGTGATGCCACTAACACACTAGAAGTCCTATGGGTGCTTCTGAGATGAAAATATAGGAGCTCTGTGTGATGCCACTAACACACTAGAAGTCCTATGGGTGCTTCTGAGATGAAAATATAGGAGCTCTGTTTGCTGCCACTAACACACTAGAAGTCCTATGGGTGCTGCTGAGAAGAAAATATAGGAGCTCTGTGTGATGCCACTAACACACTAGAAGTCCTATGGGTGCTTCTGAGATGAAAATATAGGAGCTCTGTGTGATGCCACTAACACACTAGAAGTCCTATGGGTGCTGCTGAGAAGAAAATATAGGAGCTCTGTTTGCTGCCACTAACACACTAGAAGTCCTATGGGTGCTGCTGAGAAGAAAATATAGGAGCTCTGTGTGATGCCACTAACACACTAGAAGTCCTATGGGTGCTTCTGAGATGAAAATATAGGAGCTCTGTGTGATGCCACTAACACACTAGAAGTCCTATGGGTGCTGCTGAGAAGAAAATATAGGAGCTCTGTTTGCTGCCACTAACACACTAGAAGTCCTATGGGTGCTGCTGAGAAGAAAATATAGGAGCTCTGTGTGATGCCACTAACACACTAGAAGTCCTATGGGTGCTTCTGAGATGAAAATATAGGAACTCTGTGTGATACCACTAACACACTAGAAGTCCTATGGGTGCTTCTGAGAAGAAAATATAGGAGCTCTGTTTGCTGCCACTAACACACTAGAAGTCCTATGGGTGCTGCTGAGAAGAAAATATAGGAGCTCTGTGTGATGCCACTAACACACTAGAAGTCCTATGGGTGCTTCTGAGATGAAAATATAGGAGCTCTGTGTGATGCCACTAACACACTAGAAGTCCTATGGGTGCTGCTGAGAAGAAAATATAGGAGCTATGTGTGATGCCACTAACACACTAGAAGTCCTATGGGTGCTTCTGAGATGAAAATATAGGAGCTCTGTGTGATGCCACTAACACACTAGAAGTCCTATGGGTGCTTCTGAGATGAAAATATAGGAGCTCTGTTTGCTGCCACTAACACACTAGAAGTCCTATGGGTGCTGCTGAGAAGAAAATATAGGAGCTCTGTGTGATGCCACTAACACACTAGAAGTCCTATGGGTGCTTCTGAGATGAAAATATAGGAGCTCTGTGTGATGCCACTAACACACTAGAAGTCCTATGGGTGCTGCTGAGAAGAAAATATAGGAGCTCTGTTTGCTGCCACTAACACACTAGAAGTCCTATGGGTGCTGCTGAGAAGAAAATATAGGAGCTCTGTGTGATGCCACTAACACACTAGAAGTCCTATGGGTGCTGCTGATAAGAAAATATAGGAGCTCTGTTTGCTGCCACTAACACACTAGAAGTCCTATGGGTGCTGCTGAGAAGAAAATATAGGAGCTCTGTGTGATGCCACTAACACACTAGAAGTCCTATGGGTGCTTCTGAGATGAAAATATAGGAGCTCTGTGTGATGCCACTAACACACTAGAAGTCCTATGGGTGCTGCTGAGAAGAAAATATAGGAGCTCTGTGTGATGCCACTAACACACTAGAAGTCCTATGGGTGCTTCTGAGATGAAAATATAGGAACTCTGTGTGATGCCACTAACACACTAGAAGTCCTATGGGTGCTGCTGAGAAGAAAATATAGGAGCTCTGTTTGCTGCCACTAACACACTAGAAGTCCTATGGGTGCTTCTGAGAAGAAAATATAGGAGCTCTGTGTGATGCCACTAACACACTAGAAGTCCTATGGGTGCTTCTGAGATGAAAATATAGGAACTCTGTGTGATGCCACTAACACATTAGAAGTCCTATGGGTGCTGCTAAGAAGAAAATATAGGAGCTCTGTTTGCTGCCACTAACACACTAGAAGTCCTATGGGTGCTTCTGAGAAGAAAATATAGGAGCTCTGTGTGATGCCACTAACACACTAGAAGTCCTATGGGTGCTTCTGAGATGAAAATATAGGAACTCTGTGTGATGCCACTAACACATTAGAAGTCCTATGGGTGCTGCTGAGAAGAAAATATAGGAGCTCTGTTTGCTGCCACTAACACACTAGAAGTCCTATGGGTGCTTCTGAGAAGAAAATATAGGAGCTCTGTGTGATGCCACTAACACACTAGAAGTCCTATGGGTGCTTCTGAGATGAAAATATAGGAACTCTGTGTGATGCCCCTAACACATTAGAAGTCCTATGGGTGCTGCTAAGAAGAAAATATAGGAGCTCTGTTTGCTGCCACTAACACACTAGAAGTCCTATGGGTGCTTCTGAGAAGAAAATATAGGAGCTCTGTGTGATGCCACTAACACACTAGAAGTCCTATGGGTGCTTCTGAGATGAAAATATAGGAACTCTGTGTGATGCCACTAACACATTAGAAGTCCTATGGGTGCTGCTGAGAAGAAAATATAGGAGCTCTGTTTGCTGCCACTAACACACTAGAAGTCCTATGGGTGCTGCTGAGAAGAAAATATAGGAGCTCTGTGTGATGCCACTAACACACTAGAAGTCCTATGGGTGCTGCTGAGAAGAAAATATAGGAGCTCTGTTTGCTGCCACTAACACACTAGAAGTCCTATGGGTGCTGCTGAGAAGAAAATATAGGAGCTCTGTTTGCTGCCACCAACACACTAGAAGTCCTATGGGTGCTGCTGAGAAGAAAATATAGGAGCTCTGTGTGATGCCACTAACACACTAGAAGTCCTATGGGTGCTGCTGAGAAGAAAATATAGGAGCTCTGTTTGCTGCCACTAACACACTAGAAGTCCTATGGGTGCTGCTGAGAAGAAAATATAGGAGCTCTGTTTGCTGCCACTAACACACTAGAAGTCCTATGGGTGCTGTTGGGGTGCAATGCTGTGCTAACAGCACTGCGGTTGGTACTACTGCAATACTGTACTAACAGTAAGCACGCACCAGACTAATCCCCAGCAGCAGCTAATAACACGCTAACTGTGCAATCAGCAGCAATGAACGATCAATGACTTAGGTAGCAATGGTTTAGCAAAGAAATAGCCAATGGTTTAGCAAAGAAGAGCAAATCTTTCAGTATCAAGCAAAGACAGAATCAGCAGACTGATCTCTCCTAAAGCCGGAACTCATGTGACCGGGGCCGATGGCGTGGCGGCCTTTTAAATGGTGGGGCATGTACTAAAGCCCCTGAGCTGTAATTGGCTACAGGCGTCCTGCCTGTAGCCAATTATTGCTCTCCGAGTTTCGGGCGCTGTGATTGGCCAAGCATGCGGGGTCACAGTGCATGCTTGGCCAATCATCAGCCAGCAATGCACTGCGCCGGCCGCGCCGGCCGCAATGCATTGCGGGGCCGCTCGCATCACACGAATGTGATGCGAACGGCCCAAATAGTTCTGGGCTCGACGAGCGAGCGAACGCCCGGTGCTCGATTCGAACATGGGTTCGAATCGAGCACCGGGCCCATCCCTAATAGTGGACATGTCCAAAAGCTGAGTGGTTTTGAATTAGAATATATAACTTTATATACTCTCTAATTCAGACCAACCTCAAAAAATCCCTCTGGTAGGGCTTATTAGGTCAACCAAATGACTGAGACAAACTGAAAAAAATGATCTCATTTATATTCCTAACTACTAGGATAGCAATCACTAGATGATGAATGGAGGTCTATCCCATTTACACCGATAAACACAAAATTATCATGGATCATGGTAAATTAAAAATTAATAATTATAGTGCTGTATGCTGGACTTACAGGATGAATGAAGAGGTGGGGAGCACCCAGTGCTGGAACAAGTTCATAGGGTGCTCAGGGTGAAAATGGTAAACTCCACCCTAGCCACCACCACCTGTTTATTACAAATGAGTTAAGCTAGTTGTAGATGGTTTGAATCTTGGTCGGTTCAGCAGGGACTTGACTACAGTAGATTCAATCCATGCATGAGCAGGCTGATTGTACTCAAATCTATCCATCAACTTGGATACAATCAGCATGTCGGATTTCTAGCATGTGATTATAGCCGTGGTTGCCTTAATGTCTTTACAAGTCAAGAAATTATTTTAAAAAATACAAAATAAATTACCGTATTTATCGGCGTATAACACGCACCGGCGTATAACACGCACCCCAAGTTTAGGAGGGAATTTTAGGGAAAAAAACTTTTAGGAGGGAAGTTTAAGGAAAAAAAAAACTTACATTTAAATGCAGCGTTACCAGTGTCCGTTGCAGCCTTGTCAGTGCAGCCTTGCCAGCAGTGTCCATTGCAGCCTTGCCCCAGTGTCCAGTGCAGCCTTTGCCCAGTGTCCAGTGCAGCCTTTGCCCAGTGTCCAGAGCAGCCTTTGCCCAGTGCAGCTTTACCAAGTGTCCAGTGCAGCCTTTGCCCAGTGCAGCCTTTGCCCAGTGTAGCTTTGCCCAGTGTCCAGTGCAGCTTTACCCAGTGTCCAGTGCAGCCTTTGCCCAGTGCAGCCTTTGCCCAGTGTAGCTTTGCCCAGTGTCCAGTGCAGCTTTACCCAGTGTCCAGTGCAGCCTTTGCCCAGTGCAGCCTTTGCCCAGTGTACAGTGCAGCTTTGTCCAGTGCAGCCTTTGCCCAGTGTCCAGTGCAGCTTTGCCCAGTGTCCAGTGCAGCTTTGCCCAGTGTCCAGTGCAGCCTTTGCTAAGTGCAGCCTTTGCCCAGTGTCCAGTGCAGCCTTGCCCCAGTTTTCAAAATTGGCGCCGCCGAGATCGCCGCAGAGACTGGGCGGAGCGGGGCGAACGCCGCCGAGAACGCAGGGACTGGGCGGAGCCGAGATACACATAGCCAAGTGTACTCGGCTCTTCTCGGCTCCGCTCACAGTCACGCCGAGTCCCGCCCTATGATGGACATAACACAGGTCCAATGGCGGGACTGGGCGTGACTGTGAGCAGAGCCGAGAAAAGCCGAGTACACTCGGCTATGATGGGAGGGGTGTAGTGGAGAGCAGTATGGTGGGAGGGGGGTAGTGGAGGGCAGTATGATGGGAGGGGTGGTAGTGGAGCGCAGTATGATGGGAGGGGTGGTAGTTGAGGGGGCAGTATGATGGGAGGGGGGGTAGTGGAGGGCAGTATGATGGGAGGGGTGGTAGTGGAGGGAAGTATGGTGGGAGGGGGTAGTGGAGGGAAGTATGATGGGAGGGGGTAGTGGAGGGCAGTTTGATGGGAGGGGGGTAGTGAAAGGCAGTATGATGGGAGGGGTGGTTGCAGAGGGCAGTATGATGGGGGTAGTGGAGGGCAGTGTGATGGGAGGGGTGGTAGTGCAGGGCAGTATAATGGGAGGGGTGGTAGTGGAGGGCAGTATGATGGGAGGGGTGGTAGTGGAGGGCAGTATGATGGGAGGGGGGTAGTGAAGGGCAGAATTATGGGAGGGGTGGCAGTGGAGGGCAGTATGATGGGAGGGGTGGTAGTGGAGGACAGGATGATGGGAGGGGGGTAGTGGGGAGCAGTATAATGGGAGGGGGTGGCAGTGGAGGGCAGTATGATGGGAGGGGTGGCAGTGGAGGGCAGTATGATGAGGTGGGGGTAATGAAGGGCAGTATGATGGGGTGGTGGGCAGTATGATTGAAGGGGGGTAGTGGAGGGCAGTATGATGGGAGGAGTGGCAGTGAAGGGCAGTAAGATGGGGTAGAGGGCAGTATGATAGGAGAGGGGTAGTGGGGGGCAGTATGATAGCAGGGAGGGGCAGTGGAGGGCAGTATAATGGGGTGGAGGGCAGTATGATGAGAGGTGGGTAGTGGATGGGAGGGTGGGTAGTGGAGGGCAGTATGATGGGAGAGGTGGTAGTGGAGTGCAGTATGATGGGATGGGGGGTAGTGGAGGGCAGTTGATGGGAGGGGTGGTAGTGGAGGGCAGTATAATAAAGGGATGGTAGTGGAGGGCAGTATGATGGGAGGGGGTGTAGTGGAGGGCTGTATGATGGGAAGGGGTAGTGGAGGGCAGTATGATGGAAGGGGTGGTAGTGGAGCGCAGTATGATGGAAGGGGTGGTAGTGGAGGGCAGTATGATGGGAGGGGGGTAGTGGAGGGCAGTATGATGGGAGGGGTGGTTTTGGAGGGCAGTGTGATGGGAGGGGGTAGTGGAGGGCAGTATGTTGGGAGGGGGGTAGTGGAGGGCAGTATGATGGGAGGGTGGTTGTGAAGGGCAGTATGATGGGAGGGGGTATTGGAGGGTAGTATGATGGGAGGGGTGTAGTGGAGGGCAGTATAATAGGAGGGGTGGTAGTGGAGGGCAGTATGATGAGAGGAGTGGTAGTGGAGGGCAGTAGGATGGGAGAGGTGGTAGTTGAGGGCAGTATGATGGGAGGGGGTATAGTGGAGGTCAGTTTGATGGTAGGGGGGTAGTGGAGGGCAGTATGATGGGAGGGGTGGGGGTGGAGGACAGTATGATGGAAGGGGTGCTAGTGGAGGGCAGTATGATGGGAGGGGGTAGTGGAGGGCAGTATGATGGGAGGGGGGTCAGTGGAGGGCAGTATGAGGAGAGGGGTGGCAGTTGAAGGCAGTATGATGGGAAGGGGGGTAGTGGAGGACAGTATAATGGGAGGGGGGCAGTGGAGGGCAGTATGATGGGAGGGGGGGTGGTGGAGGGCAGTATAATGGGAGGGGGTGGTGGAGGGCAGTATGATGGGAGGGGGGATAGTGGGGGCTGTATGAGGGGAGGGGGGATAGTGAAGGGCAGTATGGGGGACTGTACAGCATGACTGGAGGGAGGCAGTGTATGGGAGGGAGCAGAGTGACCATGAGCATTCTCGGGGCACTGCAGGGAGCATTGCTCCTACCTCTCTTCCAGCGGAAAGGACAGCCTGTTTCAGACGAGACCCGGAGTTGGGGGGCGGGGTCAGGGGCGGGGTCAGGCGGAGCTGGCGGTCCTCCGATGACTGTGGAGCTTAGGCACGAGGGGGAGGAAGTTAAATCCTCCTCTGGCTTGCTCTGAATGCTGAGGCCCCGCTCTCCTCCTTGTCATGACGTCACTAGTTGCTAGACGCCAATTACTTTTGGTCCTTTGAAAAAAGGGGGGATGGCTATTCTTAAGAGCTGTAATTCCTAAACCCTTCCTTCGATTTGGATGTACATACCCTCAAATGAATTCTGAGAGTGTGCATATCCAATAAATATAGCTTGAATATGTCTTGGTAAATACCTGGAAAAAAAAAAATTGTGCCTATTTCCAAATATATATGGACCCCTGGGCCGTCTTTATATCGATTGGACCCTGGGCAAACATTTTCTTGGGGCCCCCCCTTCCCTGTAATTTCGCTCTTCACTTGCTCTGAGACATACAATAAATAGCAGCTAGACTCAAAATCTATTTACTGAATCAGATTAGGCAGCGATTGGCTGCCAGAATTTACAGTGCATCATTGCCGCCCACTGACTGGCTGCTAGAGGTTACAGCACACATTATGGCTCACTGATTATTTGCCAGAGGTTACAGCACATGACTTCTGCTTGTTGATTGGTTGTTAGAGGTTTCTGTACATCAATACTGCTCACTGGTTGCTAGAGGTTACTGGACATCCTTACCACTCACTAATTGGTTGCTAGGAATTAGTGCACATCATTACTGCTCACTGATTGGTTTCTAAAGGTTACAGCACATAATCTCCTCACTGCCTGCACGCCATGGACTGGGGAGGTGACGGGACCCATTAATAGACAGAAAACTCCCAGGGATCCTAGGATTCCTGGGATCAGTGGCAATACTGAGTGGCAATGCTGGGGGGTTGATGGGATCAGTAGCAGTGGTGGAGGCATGGGATTAGTTAGGAGGCAGTACACTGTGGCAAATTTTTAATCATGTAGAGCAAAGCTGGAAATCTTTGGCAAGTATATGGGCAATTCTACACTGACCACCAATGTAATGGGGAATTTACAATGACCACCAATGTAAGGGGAGGTTTACACTGACCACTAATGTGAGGGGGAATTTGCACTGACCACCATGTAATGGGGGATTTTACACCACCCACCAATATAAAATGGATTTTCTACACTGACGCCAATGTAAAAGGAGAATATACAATGACCTCCATGTAAGGGGGAATTTACACCGACAATGCTTGTCGAGGAGATTTGCACTGACCACCAATGTAAGGTGACACCTCTACACCGACCACCAATGTTAGGGGGTATTTACACTGACCACCAGTGTAAAGGGGGATTTACACTGACCACCAGTGTAAGGGCAATTCTGCACTTACCACCAATGTAAAGAGAAATGTACACTGATCACAAATGTAATGAAGAATTTACACTGACAACTAGGGATGAGCTTCGAGTTCGAGTCGAACTCATGTTCGACTCGAACATTGCCTGTTCGCCCGTTCGCTGAACAGCGAACAAATTGGGGTGTTCGCGGCAAATTCGAAAAATCTATGGGAGAAATCTAAAGTGCTACTTATAAAGGCTTATATGCAAGTTATTGTCCTAAAAAGTGTTTGGGGACCCGGGTCCTGCCCCAGGGGACATGTATCAATGCAAAAAGAAGTTTTAAAAACTGCAGTTTTTTCGGGAGCAGTGATTTTAATAATGCTTAAAATGAAAAAATAAAAGTGAAATATTTCTTTAAATTTCGTACCTGGGGGGTGTGTATGATATGCATGTGAAGTGGCGCATGTTTCCCGTGCTTAGAACTGTCCCTGCAAAAAATGTCATTTTTGAAAGAAAAAAAGTCATTTAAAACTGACTCGCGGCTATTAATGAATTGTCGGCTCCCGGCAATACATACAAAAGTCATTGATAAAAAAAAAAAAAGTGTGGGGGTTTCCCAGAATTCCATTACCAGGCCCTTCAGGTCTGGAATGGATATTAAGGGGAACTCCGCCGCAAATTTAAAAAAAAATTGACGTGGGGTTCCCCCAAATATCCATTCCAGGCCCTTCAGATCTGGCATGGATTTTAAGGGGAACTCCACCCCAAATTTTAAAAAAAATGGCGTGGAGTCCCCCTAAAAATCCATACCAGACCCCTTATCCGAGCACGCAACCTGGCCGGCCGCAGGGGAAGAGGGGGGGACGAGAGAGCGGCCCCCCCTCCCTCCTGAACCGTACCAGGCCACATGCCCTCAACATGGGGAGGATGTCCCCATGTTGATGGGGACAAGGGCCTCATCCCCACAACCCTTGCCCGGTGGTTGTGGGGGTCTGCGGGCGGGGGGCTTATCGGAATCTGGAAGACCCCTTTAACAAAGGGGACCCCCAGATCCCCTATCCTATGTGATTTGGTAAGGGGTACATTGTACCCCTACCATTTCACGAAGAAAGTGTAAAAAAATGTTTAAAAAAACACACAAACACCTTGAAAAAGTCCTTTATAAAAAAAAAAAAATTAAATTTACATAGTGAAGGAAGTTCCCCGCTCAAGCCAATGACGTAGGCGGGTCCGACATATCGAGGGGGCGGACCTGATGGGGAACTGCTCTCACTTTGGTAATACATGTATAGACCCGCCCCTTCTCATGTTCCGCATCTGGTCCGCTGAGAGACCTGATGGGGAACTTTAGAAGGGGCGGGTCTATACATTTAAAACACTAAGAGGGAGTTCCCCATCAGGTCCGCTCAGGCACAACCAATGAAGGACAGCGCTGGACATCGGGATCGCCGCGGGACACTGGATTTCACCGCTGGAATGTTTCTTTTTTTTTTTTTTTTAAATAAAGGACTTTTTCAAGGTGTTTGTGTGTTTTTTTTAAACATTTTTTTACGCTTTCTTCGTGAAATGGTAGGGGTACAATGTACCCCTTACCAATTCACATAGGGGGGGGCGGGATCTGGGGGTCCCCTTTGTTAAAGGGGTCTTCCAGATTCCGATAAGCCCCCTGCCCGCAGACCCCCACAACCACCGGGCAAGGGTTGTGGGGATGAGGCCCTTGTCCCCATCAACATGGGGACATCCTCCCCATGTTGAGGGCATGTGGCCTGGTACGGTTCAGGAGGGAGGGGGGGCGCTCTCTCATCCCCCCCTTTTCCCCTGCGGCCGGCCAGGTTGCGTGCTCGGATAAGGGGTCTGGTATGGATTTTTAGGGGGACTCCACGCCATTTTTTTTTTAATTTGGGGTGGAGTTCCCCTTAAAATCCATGCCAGATCTGAAGGGCCTGGTAATTTAATTCTGGGGAACTCCCACGCTTTTTTTTTTTTTTTTATCAATGACTTTTGAATGTATTGCCGGGAGCCGACAATTCATTAATAGCCGCGAGTCAGTATTAAATGACTTTTTTTCTTTCAAAAATGACATTTTTTGCAGGGACAGTTCTAAGCACGGGAAACATGCGCCACTTTACATGCATATCATACACACCCCCCAGGTACGAAATTTAAAGGAATATTTCACTTTTATTTTTTCATTTTAAGCATTATTAAAATCACTGCTCCCGAAAAAACGTCAGTTTTTAAAACTTTTTTTTGCATTGATACATGTCCCCTGGGGCAGGACCCAGGTCCCCAAACACTTTTTAGGACAATAACTTGCATATTAGCCTTTATAATTAACACTTTAGATTTCGAACGTTCGAGTCCATTGTATTTAATAGGGTTCTAAAGTTTACACGAACATTTTGTCTGTTCACAGGTTCTGGTGCGAACCGAACAGGGGGGTGTTCGGCTCATCCCTGCTGACAACCAATGTAAGGAGGACCTTCACACTGGCCAATAGTGTGAATAAAAAGAATTGTACACAAAGCCCCAATGTAATGAGAAGATTTACACTGACCACCAAAGTAACTGACACATTTAGCCTGCGTTCACATTTCTTTGTGTCTGGAACGCATTCAAAATCACCTTTCTGACACCACAGAAATGTGCTGCCCTTTAGCAGATACACAGCAGTGGCATTAATTGTTAATGACACCCTCCCGCATCTGCTGAGATGTGCATATTCCCATGCACCAAAATTCACTGTGCTGTAGCAACATTTTATTTATAAAAAGGGTCCCACCTCCAATTTGCTTATCTTTGCAGAACAGGCTGATGTTAGGCTTAATGACCACAGTTGTAGGCAGGACTTTCCAGCATACCCCTTTACCGCCCCAGTGGGCAGCATTCAGCAGAGGTGATGATGGATGGCATGCTGCTTCTATTTTTATATCAATGCTGCCAGTCCGCGGATATTTACATATCAATGCCGCTGCTATTTACATATCAATGCTGGTTATTTACATGTAAACACAGGGTCTGCAGGTGAGTCATGTGTACATGGCAATAGTGCAGAGCTGGGCAGCATTAGTAACAGGACTTCACACTGAGATATTGCGACACAGCACAGGACTAAAACTTTAAGGGACAAGGGAATTTAGACTGGGATAGATGGCAAGTATGAGGCAGCTGCTTTGGGCCCACAACAATGATTGGGCCCAGGGCAGCTGCCCCTTTTGCCCTGCCTTTAAGATGGCCCTGATGCACCCAACTGTATATTCATATTTTTATGTTTGGTTAGTAAAAAATATTATCTAAAGTACTTTTTAATCGTTTTGTTCCCTCAGTATTTCTCAGCCTGCTGATTTGGGCTGGAGCATATGGTCAAAGCAGCAAAGGTTCAAACTTGTTGGAAGAGTGTCTTAAGGATCCGGAGTATGAAGAGATGATGGATATTGCCATACATGGATTGCCTTCTGTCCCAAAATCTAATCGGAAACACATTGTAATTGTTGGCGCCGGGATGTCCGGGTTATCAGCGGCCAAAGCATTGCAGGATGCCGGTCACAGAGTAAGTTAATGAATTTGTCAGAAGGTACTCAAAGACATTGGTAGTAACTCCTTTCCATCCATGGTAATTTATGATAAGGATTGGCCAATCTGGCATGTCATGGTACCCGAGTACTGTCAAGGGCTCAACGTGAAAGTGCAGGAATAGCCAAAACTTTTTTTTTTTTTTTTTTAAATAGACAAATGAAAGGTTATAGTAAAACTAAACCTTCACATCAAAGCACATGTGTCCGTGTATCTTAGAATAGCTAAGCTTATCAGATGCAAATTTGTGCATGATGAGCTTCATAAACTGTATTATATGCACCGGTTGAGCAATCTGCTCAACCACCATTGCCAAACTTCCGGTCTGAAGCTTGAGCAATGCATATATAATCATGGCATGCACAGATTACATTTTATTGTTTTTGTTTAAAAGCATTACATAACAAACTTGATTTTAAGCGATATTAAACCCAAAACCCAAATAATGTATATATTGCAGCACACCAGTCATTAGATGTGGTGACTGTTTTAGTTCTTTTTTATTGTTTTTACTCTCTGTTTTCACCTAATGGTCTGGCCACTGGTCAGTAATACACCTCCTGTATTAGAGCGCTCCAACTCTGGATGAAGGAGCACAAGAGGCACCTTTAGACAGCAGCATTGTCAGTCTGGGGGGAGGAGAGTGTTAAGCCGACCATATATGAATTAGAAATTGTCTGTTTCATCTGGGACTGGACAAATTTCGATCCATGTATTGACAGGGTAGTTGTTTACCCCTTCAGCTCTGGAAGATTTACCCCCCCTCATTACCAGGCCATTGTTGGCGATGCAGCACTGCGTTACTTTAATGCCGTGTACACACGATCGGTTTTACCAATGAAAACAGTCCGATGGACTTATCTCATCGGACAAACCGATCTTGTATGGGCCCCATTGGTCTTTTTTCCATCGGTGAGAAAAAATAGAACATGTTTTAAATTTATCCGATGGGAAAAAAAAACAATAGCAAATTCCGATCGTCTGTGTGGAACTCCATCTGACAAAAAACCCACGCATGCTCAGAATCAAGTCGACGCATGCTCAGAAGCATTGAACTTAATTTTTCTCAGCTTGTCGGAGTGTTTTACGTCACGGCGTTTGGGGCGGTCGGATTTTTGACTGATGGTGTGTAGGCAAGACTGATGGAAGTCAGCTTCATCGGATTTCTGATGGAAAAATCCATCAGATTATAATCCATAGGAAATCCGATCGTGTGTACAGGGCTTTACTGACAATTGCGCAGTTGTGTGACACTGTACACAAATAAAATGTATGTCCTTTTTTTGCCCACAAATAGCCCTTTCTTTTGGTGGTATTTGATCACCTCTGCATTTTTATTTTTTGTTCTATAAACAAAAAAAGACTGACAATTTTGAAAAAAATACAATATTTTTTACTTTCTGCTATAAAACATATCCAATTTAGGTTAATATATATTCTGCAATATTTTTTGGTAAAGATCCCCTAAAAAAAATACAGAAGGGGGGGATCCCTCTTCTTCCATCTGGGCAGATCGGATTGGAGGGCCAATAGAGTAGAGTGGGCTGTGCCACTGTCTGCTCTGCATATGCAGAGTGGACATGAACCTGTCATCTGCCTGCTCTGTTCATTGTGGCCCACGACCAGTTACCAAGTCACTTAAGTGGCCCTCGCGCTTCAAAAGGTTGGGCACCCCTGACTTAAACTGACAATTGCGCGGTCGTGCAATGCTGTACTCAAATAAAATGTATGTCCTTTTTTTTCTCCCAAATAGAGCTTTTGGTAGCATTTGATCACCTCTGCGTTTTTTTATTTTTTGCGCTGTAAACAAAAAAAGAAAATTTTGAAGAAAAAAAAAATATTTTTTACTTTCTGCTATAAAACCAATCCAATAAAAAAAATGAAAAAATCGAATTTCTTCATAAATTTAGGCCAATACTGTATGTATTCTGCAACATATTTTTGGCAAAAAAATCCCAATAAGCGTACAGTATATTGATTGGTTTGCGCAAAAGGTATAGTGTCTATAAACTATAGGAAATTTTGATTTATTTTTATTGTTATTTTATTTTTTTACTACTAGGCGGCGATCAGCGACTTATAGCTGGACTTTGATATTACGGCTGACATTCTGACACTAATTGACCCTTTTGACACTTTTTGGGGACCAGTGAGACTAATACAGTGATCAGTGCTAAAAAATATGCATTGTCACTGTATTAATGACACTGGCTGGGAAAGGGTTAACATCAGTGGCGATCAAAGGGTTAACTGTGTACTCTTGGTGATAACAGTAAACAGGACAAATAGACAGGGTAAATCTACCTAACAGGGATAAATGTTAAAATATATGATGAGCTTACACCAACCTATTGTTTGTGCACAGTGAACTAATTTAACGTGCTTAATACAATGTGCTAAAAACACAATATGCTCAGTGCTAATATAATCAACTTAAAGTGGAGTTCCACCCTAATTTTTAACTTCTGCTGATTGGATTCCTCCCCCCCTCCGGTGTCACAATTGACACCTTTCAGGGGGGAGGGGGGTAAAGATACCTGTCTAAGACAGGTATTTTAACCCACATCCGGGAGTCTTCTCTCCGGGAATCTGCGGGAGTGACGTCACTTCCCCCAGACTTCCCGTAGTGTTCTGGGAGACACTCGGCTCCCAGAACACAGGAGCACCAATCAGAACGGTGCAGCGCGACTCGCGCATGCGCCGTAGGAAACCGGGCATGAAGCCGCAGGGCTTCACTTCCTGGTTCCCTCAGCGAGGATGGCGGAGGGAGCAGCAGAGCGACGAGCGGTCGCTCGTCCTCTGCTGTGGACGTCGCTGGACTCCAGGACAGGTAAGTGTCCAAATATTAAAAGCCAGCAGCTGCTGTAGCTGTAGCTGCTGGCTTTTAATATTTTTTTTTCCGGCGGAGCTCCGCTTTAAACAGTGATAATATGCAGTGCTTATAAAGAAAAACAGCATAAATGGATTCCAATGTGGTGGACACGACAGTCCTGCTCACAACTCCTTGCTTCCACTATGCGCACTGTAACCTCAGATGATTCATCCAAGCAATCACAAAACACTGCTGAACAATTCACACTGAACTCATAATAAAAAGGTCCGCCAGTCTCCCTGGCCATCCGTGGCGAGACCGCTTTAAAACAAGGCTCCCCTTCTCTAGATCACTCGGGGTTCCAAAAATTTCATCATATATGTCATCATATAAGGGATACAAAGAAAAGAGATCATTGCGCAATAATCACTACACCATCAGCTTCAAAACAGCTGTGGCTGCACTCACATAACCCTGGATAATCAGCGCTCAAGCTCAGCTCATGCTTACCCATGAATAAGTCAAGTGCCGATGACGTAACGCGTAGGGGGAGGAGCCTAGTGACGCTACCGACAGCCTGAGGAGGATTACATCAAACTGAGCTGAGCTTGAGCGCTGATTATCCAGGGTTATGTGAGTGCAGCCACAGCTGTTTTGAAGCTGATGGTGTAGTGATTATTGCGCAATGATCTCTTTTCTTTGTATCCCTTATATGATGACATCTTTGGAACCCCGAGTGATCTAGAGAAGGGGAGCCTTGTTTTGAAGCGGTCTCGCCAAGGGTGGCCAGGGAGACTGGCGGAACTTTTAATTATGAGTTCAGTGTGAATTGTTCAGCAGTGTTTTGTGATTGCTTGGATGAATCATCTGAGGTTACAGTTCGCATAGTGGAAGCAAGGAGTTGTGAGCAGGACTGTCGTGTCCATCACATTGGAATCCATTTATGCTGTTTTTCTTTATAAGCACTGCATATTATCACTGTTTAAGTTGATTATATTAGCACTGAGCATATTGTGTTTTTAGCACATTGTATTAAGCACGTTAAATTAGTTCACTGTGCACAAACAATAGGTTGGTGTAAGCGCATCATATATTTTAACATTTATTCACTTTGGAGGGCACAGATTCTCTTTCTATGTTTGCAGCTAGCACCATTTAGGTATGTTTGGTTTGTGGTTTACACTATTTACATATTAGCGCTATAGTAATTTTTATTTATTTACCTAACAGGGATAGAGACCTCTCCACTATATCCAAAAATCTGTTGTGAATGTTGAAATGAAATTCTCCACAATGCTTATAGATACTTAGGTGAATCAGGACTTTTTTTTAAAGTGTCTTTACTGCCTGTTTGGAATGCAAATGCTCGTTTGGAAAGTTAAAAACATTTATTCTAGTTTTGGATAAAGTAAAGGGGGTCAGAACTCTTGCCATGTGTTATTGCTGTCTTTGTTCCACACTGGGGGGAGGGGGGGGGGTTAACAATTGGCCAGACAGGGATGAGAAATCTAAGATTTAAGATCTGTCTAAGGAGGAGATTTACCATCACTGTGTCACAGACAATCTCTGCAACATAACATAGCAATAAAAACATGACACACGTTTTAACATGTCTGTACCGTATATAGAACTAAAATGATTCATTAACAGAGAATTTCCTTCAACATTTTCCCTTTGTTCTCTTAGTTTTGGATGAAGCAGGAAAAGTTTTGAACATCTGCCAGATTTGTATTGCTGTTGGTGTCTGTTGGGCACTTCTTGTGGAGTGGCAGATGTAAGTCTTTTCAAGGTGGACACCAGTAACAATAAAAACCTATAAGATATTTAACCCTTTCTCACTCTATCCAAAAATGTTTGGCCTGGCGTTCCAGTTTAATAGATGGTGGATAAGATTGGTGTTAGTGGAAACATTACAGGAAAATATTCACTCTATCTTTTATATTTCAGGTGACAGTGCTGGAAGCCAGTAACCGCATAGGAGGTCGTGTACTGACCTATAGAGATCCAGAGGGCTGGTATGGAGAACTGGGACCCATGCGTATTCCCTCATCTCACAGGTATCCATAAAAAGCTCTTTTATATTCATGAAAAAATATAAAGTTCATCTTCGTACCTTCTGATAATTAAAGACTAATGCCTTGTACACACGATCGGAATTTCCGATGGGATAAAATCCGATGGAATTTTCCGTCGGAATTCCGATGAAGCTGACTTCCATCAGTCTTGCATACACACTGTCAGACTAAATTCTGACCGTCCAAAACGCGGTGACGTAAAACACTACGACGAGCAGAGAAAAATAAAGTTCAATGCTTCCGAGCATGCGTCGACTTGATTCTGAGCATGCGTGTTTTTTTTTTCTCCGTTGGAGTTCCACACAGACGATAGGAATTTCCTATCGTTTTTTTTCCATCGGAGAAAAATAAAACATGTTCTTATTCTAAACACCGATGGAAAAAAGTCCGATGGGGCCCACACACGATCGGAATTTCCGATGAAAAAAGTCCATCTGATCGGAATTTCCGATGAAAAAAGTCCATCTGACTTTTTTCATCGGAAATTACGATCGTGTGTACAAGGCATAAGGCTGTCCATTCCTAGAGGTTTCGGATTTTTACATTAACACTCACACTATATAATGTTCCACTCTGCAGTGCAGAGAATCCAGCTTTTTCCCAGAAAGTGTATTAACCTTAGTATGTGAAATTCATAATACGTGCATCTGTTCATTTTTACAGGCTTATACGGGAATTCATTTGTCAGTTTCAATTGCAGATGAACCCTTTTATCATATCTAATGACAACAGTGTATACTTGTTCAATAACATAAGACAACTGCACAAGGATGTTACTAAGATGCCAAACCTGTTTGGGTTTGCATTGAGCCCTGAGGAAGAAGGAATATCCGCTGATGATCTATATTCTGGTTTGGCAAGCAAGGTAATCATTGTGTCTCAGAAAATACTATGTCCCCAGTACTGGTACACGGTCATGGATAGCAGGGAGCTACTGGCCATATCTAGGGGTTTTGGGGGCTCTTGGGGTGAAGAGATATGATGACAGGAGTACAGTGTATATCCAGGATAGAACAGAACAGGAGAGCAGGTGTAGGAGCAGAGCAGTCAGATAAGAGTATACAGCATTGCCAGTGTAGCGGGTGTTTGAATTTAGGGGAGGCATCTGGGTGGTAGTGTAACCCAGATGCACTGATTGTTAGGGAATCTGAGACCCTTTTTGGGGTTCTTGGAGGACTCTGGTGGTGTGAGGTTCCCTGCGGCCTGCAGGTGGCGCTGTCGCCCTGGGCCGGAGCTGAACACTCACCGCAAGACTGCATCCTTTTTTGTCCTTTCCTGGCGCTGGTACAGCGGGGCGGGGAACCTGCTGTGACGCAAAGGGAGAGGAGATAAAAGGGGCGGACGCCCTGACCTTGGGGTTTTCAGAGTCAGAGGACGCAGCCACGCCCAGGCACCTTCAGCCTGGGTGCTGGCGTTCCGGAGTTCCGGGCCCAGGTGCCCTTGACCTGGCCGGAGCGGGAGATGGAGTCCATCCCAGGCACCTTTAGCCTGGGGTGAGGTACTAATGCGGAAGCCTGGGACTCAGTACCTTCGACTGGGTTCCGCGAGGGTGGAGGAATCCGAGGGGGCCCTAACGCCTTGGGTACCTGTGTCTGAGATTGAGGAGGCCGGTGAGCGGAACTTCTCTGGAAAGTCTGGCGCAGCATTTGCCGGTGACGGAGAGGCCTCCGGTAACTCTCTTGGACGGATGTCTTCCCTCTGACAGGGGCTGTGATAGCGAAGGTAATTCATGCTCTTGTTCTATATAGTCGGTAGCAGTGACTATCCATCATAACCATTGGTGACACCACAGTAGTTAGCTCTACTACAAGAATTGTGCCTTGACCTACTCCCCACAAATACTGAAGTGTTCTATGGGTCTCAACCTGTCTGTGCTGTATGACTGTTTATTGCTGGAAGAGAATAAATACGAGTTGGACCTTTTCAGTGTGTGGAACTCTGGTTACTAGGAGCAAAGAGAGTCACTTCGAAGAAAGGATTTGACTCTGGGACACAAACACAAAACCCGATAGTTCTGGCTTTCACCTCCAGTCCCTCTGGAGGACATGGGCCGTGGTGTATCGCATCTCTCCCCCCAGTACTAAACCCCTAGACAAGACTAACAAGCCGAGAATGAGAAGGGGTGAGAGGGAAGAGGTCGCTACACCAGCTAGTGACAAATGACTCTCATCAGAGTACAAGGACCAGAAACACCAGCTCTTCACCAATGAAGGTATAGATAGATTTGAGTGTCAGGATAACTCCCAATTATATACAGTTGAACCTCGGATTACAAGCATAATCCGTTCCAGGAGAATGAATGCTCGTAATCCAAAGTACTCGCATATCAAAGCGAGTTTTCCCATTGAAGTCAATGGAAATGAAAATAATTTGTTCCGCATTGACTTCAATGGGATGCAATACCGCATGTGGCCAGAGGTGGGGGGCACCAGAGAGAGCCAAAAACAGCCGAAAAGGCCCGAGGACACGTCGGCTGACCTTGGCAAACATCGGAAAGGTACGAAAATTGAATATTTCCGTGTATTTCCATGTCTTTCCGAGCATTGCCGAACGGCGCCAATCGTCGCTGTTCAGCGCTGCTTGGCACCTGCGCCCCCGTACCTCAGGCCAAATGCGGCACTGCAGGCCTTTTTAGGCTCTGCTTGGCTCCTGCGCCCATGTACCTCAGGCCAAATGCGGTACTGCAGGCCTATTTAGCTTGAATTCTGCTCGCCTTGCGAGTCAACACTCGCAAACCGAGTCCGAATTTTTTTTTAAAAATTGCTCGCAAGTCAAATTGCTCTCAAACCAAGTTACTCTTAAACCGAGGTTCCACTGTATATATATATATTATATATATATATATATTTTTAATATATTCTATTGTGTTGAGCTCAGGACTCAGTCAAGTTTCTCCACCCCAAACTCGCTCACCCATGTCTTTATGGATCTTGCTTTGTGCACTGGTCCAAATCATTCTGTGGAGGGGGGATTATGGTGTAGGGTTGTTTTTCAGGGGTTGGGCTTGGCCCCTTAGTAACAGTGAAGGAACTCTTACGGCGTACCAAGACATTTTGGACAATTTCATGCTTCCAACTTTGTGGGAACAGTTTGGGGATGACCCCTTCCTGCTCCAACATGATTGCGCACCAGTGCACAAAGCAAAGTCCATAAAGACATGGATGAGCGAGTTTGGGGTGGAGGAACTTGACTGGCCTGCACAGTGTCCTTACCTCAACCCGATAGAATGCCTTTGGAATGAATTAGAGTGTAGACTGCGAGCCAGTCCTTCTCGTCCAACACCAGTGCCTGACCTCACAAATGCGCTTCTGGAAGAATGATCAAACATTCCCATAGAGACACTCCTAAACCTTGTAGACAGCCTTCCCAGAAGAGTTAAAGATGTTATAGCTGCAACTGTACCAACTCAAGACTGGGATGATACACTAAGAATATTACTGGACCCTCAAGGTGCCACCTACCATATTATGGTATCAAATAGGGTTAAACAATACTCACGTATGGGGATTCAAAAACGTTTAGAGTAAAAAAGGGGGAGAAGGAGAGGAATGGGAGCTCACGGCAGGGCCATCTTAATAGCATCATGGGCCCCTGGGCAAAGTAATGCTATGGGGCCCCTACAAGCCTGCCCCAATTTATGCACCTACTCTCAAGAATAAAAGTACAGCGTTTACAGCGTGTCACTTGCTACTGTCCCCTGCCACCAAATTCAGCGTGTCACTTGCCACCATCACCCGCCTCCAGATTCAGTGTGTCACTTGCCACCATCACCTGCCTCCAGATTCAGTGTGTCACTTGCCACCGGTCCTTTGTCACCAGATTCAGTGTGTCACTTACCATCCATCACCTGCCACCAGATTCAGCGTGTCACTTGCCACCCGTCCCCTGCCACCAGATTCAGCGTGTCACTTGCCATCATCACCTGCCACCAGATTCAGCGTGTCACTTGCCACCCGTCCCCTGCCACCAGATTCAGCGTGTCACTTGCCATTGTCACTTGCCACCAGATTCAGCGTGTCACTTGCCACCCGTCCCCTGCCACCAGATTCAGCGTGTCACTTGCCACTGTCCCGTCACCAGATTCAGTGTGTCAATTGCCACCCATCACCTGCCACCAGATTCAGCGTGTCACATGCCATCGTCACCTGCCACCAGATTCAGCGTGTCACTCGCCATCGTCACCTGCCACCAGATTCAGCGTGTCACTTGCCATCGTCACCTGCCACCAGATTCAGTGTGATACTTACCATCCATCCCCTTCCACCAGATTCAGCGTGTCATTTGCCACCCGTCCCCTGCCACCAGATTTAGCCTGTCACTTGCTATTCTCACCTGACACCAGATTCAGAGTGTCACTTGCCATCATCACCTGTCACCAAATTAACCGTGTCACTTGCCACCCGTCCCCTGTCACCAGATTCAGCGTGTCACTTACCATCTATCCGGTCACCAGATTCAGCGTGTCACTTGCCACCCATTCTGTCACCAGATTTAGCATGTCACTTGCCACGTCGCCTGTCACCAGATGCAGATTGTCACTTGCCAATTCACCTGCTACATGTTATGGATTGTCATTTGCCACACCTTGCAGATTGTCACTTGCCACATTTGCGGATTGTCACTTGCCACGTCACCTGCCACACGTTGCGTATTGTCACTTGCCACACGTTGCGTATTGTCACTTGCCACGTCGCCTGCCACACATTGCGGATTGTCACTTGCCATGTCGCCTGCCACACGTTGCGGATTGTCACTTGCCACACGTTGCAGATTGTCACTTGCCACATCACGGATTATCACTTGCCACATCACGGATTATCACTTGCCACGTCACCTGCCACACGTTGTGGACTGTCACTTGCCACGTCACCTGCCACACGTTGCGGATTGTCACTTGTCACGTCGCCTGCCACATGTTGCGGATTGTCACTTGCCACATCACGGATTATCACTTGCCACGTCACCTGCCACACGTTGCGGATTGTCACTTGCCATGTCACCTGCCACACGTTGCGGATTGTCACTTGCCACGTCGCCTGCCACATGTTGAGGATTGTCACTTGCAAGTCAGGCAGCAGATAACTAGCCAGGCAGCAGAGAGATTATGTCATCTCTCTGCTTCCCGCTGCTGCCTGCACAGTGAGGGCAGAACTGCACTGCAGGGATGCAGGGCGGGCGCCAGGCGATGAGAGATAATGTCATCTCTCTGCTCCCCTGCCCGCCGGCTCCCTGATTGCCCAGTTGTCTACTCACCCATAACCCGCCCACTTTTTTACCGACGGAGCCGCCCGCTCTCTCATCCACGGAGCCTCCCGCTCTCTCACCCGCATTCTTGGGGGGGGGCAATTTGTCCGGCTCTGGGGCCCCAGGTGAACGTGGGGCCCCCCCAGGCTGTGCCCAGTCGTGCCCACTCAGTAAGACGGCCCTGGCTCACGGTATGAAAGCTAAATAGCAAACTTGAAATAAAAACCTGTGTTAGCTCAACCAACCCTATGGTAGCACATATCTATGGAACTTCACTCACCGTTACAAACATGATTAGCAAAAAAGATTTATTGATATCAAAGGTAAGAAAAAGACATTAAAAAACATCATACATTCATTAGCATTAAAGCTATAAAACAAATGGACCATCTCAGGACAGGTGGTGCAAATCCACCCAAGTTGTAGAAGCACTGAGAATGCTGCAATACAGCTGGGATGATATCCCCAGGTCTAAACGACCTATGAAAAGTGACCCAAATGTTGAATCAAGGTAAAACTGTTATTCCAAAAAGGGAGGATAGATGTGGTCATACCGTAAAAGCTATGAGATAATATCAATAGTTCTCCTGAACTGCATTGAAGAACTGTGGACAAGTGGATGATTGTATTACGGTAGAAGGTGGCTGGAATGAAGTGGGGGAGCATTGCTGGCTGGGTAACAGTGGTCAAGAGGAAGTATACAAATGGAATAGTGATAACTTTGAATGACCGGTTAAGGTACTGTGTGTCTCTCTTGAACCATAGAAACATAGTCCTCGTTGGCCTCCCTCTCACTGTACCAATCAGAGTCCCTATACAGACTCGCTCTCAAACCCCAAATGAAACAGCAATATGAAGAGGTAATCCTTCCCAGAAAATGATAGTCCTTCCCAAAGAGTGGTAAATATATTGATACTTATAAGCTTGTGAGTCAGTCCACAGTCCACAGGTCCAGGGTCCGGGGGTAGATTTCTCCCTTGTCTTTGAAAGCAGCGATCTTGTAAGGTATGTAGAACCATGTATGGTTCACAAACATGTATTCCAAAGATGGGCTGTACTGGCCTGACCAGTTTCACCGATCTCTATCGGCTGCATCAGAGGCTGGTTGCCAATGCAATCCCCCAATCAAAACTGGGATGTCATGAAAGTTCACATGCTTGTAAAGGCAGGCGTCCCAATACTTTTGTAAATATTGTGTATATTGATGTACTCTGTTATTATGCAGTTTATTACACCAATATTGCACTCTTGAGTTATGAGTATGATTTTTGCACATTTACTATATTTGATTGCTGTTTGATCTTTATATCTATGTGGGGATTGTTGTGGTACTATAGCACTGGGTATGTCTGTATAAAACTGAAAGTATATGCCTAGCAAAACCAATGAAGACACAGAGACAGGCAGAGAAAAAAGCAGGCAGAGAAGAGCATATAGACTCATTACTAAGAGCAACGGCATACAAATACAAACAGACAGAAACAGGAGAAAAAGCCAATGCAGATGGGTAAACAGGATTAAAAAATGATATAACCTGACCTTTGAGGAAATCTAGACTTCATTGTAACTTCTCGCATTTTCTTTCCTTAGTTTGTAAGAAAAGTTGCTGGAGAAAACTGCTCTGGAATCTTGGGCTCACTTGACAAAGTTTCTCTTCAGGTAAAATTATTAGGCCGAGACAATAACACTGAAAGCACAAATATCCATTGACTGTACACAGGGATCTCTCTAGATGTGTATTTTGCTTTCCACGTATGCAGGCATGAAATCAGCTGGGATAAAAACTGGCCAGTATTTCTGTTTTATTCTTAATTCTAAACAAGGCAAGTTCCCATCTTTAGACTATGTGTGGACCTGTTAAATGTTTGAATTGTGCTAATTAAAGTTGTAGTGCTACCCTCAAAGGAGCCATTGAGTATAATGGGACCCCTGTTTACTTCTGAGCCCTGAGTAAGGCACAACCCCTGCTGGCACCACCATAAAGCTGTAACAGATATCACCTTGGTTATCACACAAAGAATAAACCATAGCTCTCAACTGTCTCTGATTTCGATTTGGAACAAAGTCCCTCTGTCCCTCTTTCCTCCTCATTTGTCTCTCATTTTGTTCTGATCTATATAATTGTATATAAAATGCACTATTTATGTTTCAAAAAGTGTTTCCCAGTGCTAAACCCTTCATCTAGGTTCTACATTTCTGCATTGGTAAATTTCAAAAGCTAGTATAAAGGAGTAGTATTGGTTAAAAAACAAGCACTTGTGGGTTAAGTAATAATGTTTTGTATAATTCTCCTTTAAGGGGGTGTGGCAGGGGGTATGTCTTATGCCTACATACTTTTGCTGATAGGTGTGCCTCGTTCCTATTGCAAAAAGTTGGGAGGTATGGACACACAACTTTTGATGAAGAAATCAATGAATACTTTGTTTGTATACGATTTAGATGGGCAGTAATTTAGGCACAAAATCAACATCTGATGTACATAAGGGAGAATCGCATATAACAAAACAAGCAATAAAACATTGAATATTGCCACTTTAAATAGATCTAATTGTGTTGCAGGACTCTGTGTAGTAGCCTTCCCACTGAGAGGATTTTCTCCAAACAATCAAAAAGGGAGAGAGAGCAAGGAATGTTAGGCTAGCTCGCTTGTGGGCTCCAAGTACCAGAGTTTAACTCTCTGAGGGTTTTGTTAAGAAGTGTCCCATATAGAACCTATTACACAATGCGGGAAAATCTCTTTTGCCGGCTTGATGAAGCTCTCTACATTGGTGAACAGTGTTTCCCTTTAATAAATGCGACAAGCTGGAAAGTCACTTTAAAGACATTAGAAGGTTCTAAAAGTTTGTTAAAGGGTTTGTTAACCCATATATATAAAACTATGTCAGCCCCTCTATTAGAGGCTGCCATAGCACACTATGGGGTTGATTTACTAACACTGGAAAATCTGGTGCAGCTCTGTATAGAAAGTTAGAAACCAATCAGCCTCCAAGTTTTTTTGTTAAAGCTTAACTGAACAAACTGAAGTTAGAAGTTGATTGGCTACCACACGCACCTGCACCAGATTTCACACTCTCCAGTTTTAGTAAATCAACCCCTATTTCTTTAGTTTTACAAAATGAGCAGTGTAAATATCTAATTTAAGCTGTCTTCGGGCCGGTGACATGACTCACGACCGCTTTACAGCTCTGATGAATGGCTTCTGAGGGAGGGGCCATGATCTCCCTCTGACATCAGCCGGGGAGATCACGTGAACACTCGTCTCCTCCACAGAAGCCCTGTCTCGAAGCTGTAAAGTGGCCGCGAGTCATGTGACCAGCTTAAAGACAGCTCAAATTAGGTATTTACACTGCTCGATTTGTAAAACCAATGACATAGTGTGCTATGCCAGCCTCTAATAGAGGGGCTGGCAACGAAAATGGTATGATTTTATTTTACAAGCATAGCGGCAGGGGGCAGGGCTGGGCCAGAGACAGATACAGAGGCAGATGACAGGGAGGAAGGAGGGGGGTGAGAGGGGAGAGAGGAGAGCAGAGGAGACAGCATATGATGGAGGGATGTACTTTGACCACGGTGATCAGGGCGGAGCTACCCTGGTTATTGTGGTCTATTTAGAGAGGGGATACAGGAAGTGCAATGTTCAGGGTTTTTTTTTTACAGTTTAGAGGGGGGCAGATTACACAGCACAAGTGTTGTGCTTTGTAATCTGCTTTAAGGGAGCAGAATCTACTTTTTTTTTTGGGGGGGTTAACAAACACTTTAAGCTAAAAAGGGATTGGAGCTGAATTCAACAGAAGTCCCCTACGTGCAAAACTTGGCTTGTGGAACTTGTTGCTTCTTTGGATAGAGTAGGCCTGAGGTAATATGCATTAAACAGATTGGTGAGGCAGACTGAATCTTTGACAAGCAACTGTGAACATGAAGATGCTCCTGTGAGCTCATCTTATATGTCTTTTTCCCTCTCTCCCTCGCATAAAACGTAGGAAACCCATTTGTTTTGGAAGTATATATCATCTTTAATAGGGCTGGTAAGATCCACACCTATAAGACCCTTTATCCCATCATTTGATCTGGTGTGAGCTTTAAGGGAGCCTTGCCGGCCCCACCCTTTGCTGTTTACCAATTTGGGGACCTTATATTTAATTGCAGACTTTCTGGGAGTATGGACTAGATGGTTGCCATCTTTAAGCGTAAATGCTGAGGAAGCTAATATAGCAAAACGTGTTTATTTTACACGTGTGTGCAATCGAACATTGTCTGCCTAAATATATCACTGGCATTTCATTGTGGGGTTTTAATTAGACGGCACTCTGTTTTTATGTGATATAATAAACTCTTGTTTTTTTATATTCCTGGTTTTGTGATTTCCTCATTTGATTGGCACATTCAAAGTCCCTCTTTTCTGTGTTTTTCGGAGTTTCCCTTACTTTAATCTGGATTTGGTTCTCCTCTCTGCTTGACCAATTTCATGGTTAAATATGCTTGTTAATGGGATGGTGCCAACCTGAGAATATTTTTATATCTGTGTCTGGCTCACACTCTTTTTCGTACTAAATAATATGCATTTACAGTTTCTACCTATCAAGCAGGAAGTATTAGGGCTGGTATCCTGTGTGCAGTACATCAATGGGCAGCTAGTGTAGATAGGCCGCAGCACTGATTGGGTTACAGAGTCTGTGTCTCTATGTGGCAGTCTGTGTTGTAAGAAATCCTGGACTTAAGTAACTAGCAGAGGCAACGGAATGAACTTGTAGCATATGGTGATGTGGTATAGGTTAGGTACCCTCCCCAGGTCCTTCAATGTAGCAGTGCGAAGGGATCCCTTTGCTGCTGGGGGGAGGGACATTCTTGCTATCCTCCTGTAGATAAAGTGGTGCCGATGGTGATGACCCAAACTGTCTTCCTGCAGGTTCGACAATCCTGCCTCTCAGTACGATCAGTAATCTAGAAATTGCCTTCTCCGCTCTCCAGCCCAACCCAATCCAGCTTGTGGTCTCCTCAATCAGCACTCCCTTCTCTCACACATTCCGACTCTCTCTTGGTTTTCTATTCTCTCCCCCGAAGGTTTGTGGGCTTTTCTTTTTATAAGCTCCTGCCCCTTTGCTCACTCACATGGGATCTGTAATTCTATTCCATTTTAACTTAATAAAGATGTCCTGCTTGCAGAATACAAGTCCCAACATTCTTAGCAATGCTTTACTAGTTTCTATGCTATCTAAACTGCAGAGCACTGCCATCTTGTGACCATTTAACAACCTGCAATCAGTAACAATGCAGTGTGTTATAAAGTAAAAATTGTAAAATAGCTGCAGCTCACCACATGTACCCCTGTACATGATCTTAAAGTTTAATAAGTTACCAAGACTAGACTCCCTTTCTCTTGCGTCCTTTGGAATTCCTGCTCTGTCTGTAACAAACTCACTTCTCTCCATGAACTCTTTATTGCTAACTCATTTAATCTACTTGCCATTCCCGAAAAACCTGGCTTCATGAATCCGATATTGCGTCCTCGTCTGCCCTATCCCATGGTTGTCTACTCTAGACTCACTCCCCCAGATCTAGTGGACATAAGGGAGGGGGTGTCGGAATCCTTCTAGCCCCCCCATAGCACCTTTCAGGTACTTCACCCACCTCCCTTTCTGCCACTCTCCTCTTTCGAAGCACACTGCATTAGTCTTTTCTCTCCAGTTTCTCTAAGAATAGCTGTGATCTACAGGCCCCCTGGACCAATATCAACCTTTCTTGATGGCATCTCTGCCTGGCTACCCTACTTTATTTCTTAGGAAATCCCCACAATAATTCTGGGTGACTTCAAATTCCCTATTAATACACTCCTGTCACTTCCAAAGTTCTCAGTTTAACCTCCTCCTTTGACCTGAAGCAATGGATACACGCTCCTACTCACTCCGAAGGCAATACCCTTGACCTTGTTTTCTCCCACCTATGCACTCCATGCAACCTTTCCAAATATCCATTCCCTCTCTCTGATCACCTTATTAGTTTCACTCTCTCCCCCTCCTCCACCTCCTCCCCCTTCAACCGCTTAAAAGTTACCCGCATGAATCCTACATCATCTCAACCCTTCTCTTCTCTACTCTGCTGCCGACAACCTCTATGACAAAATCTCACACCTGTCCTGCACTGACCTAGCCACTTCTATCTACAATGCTTCACTACTAGCCTTACTGGCCCCCCTCACTACACACAGAATCAGACCCGACCCCTTCAACCTTGGCAAACAGATGATACTGGAAGTCTGAAAAAAACATAGTCGTGCTCATGAGCGCCTGTGGCATAAGACTAAGTTTCAGAAAGACTTCAACCAATATAAATCTGCCCTCCAAATATACAATTCCAGCCTCCTCACTGCCAAGCAGACCTATTTTATCACTCTCATTAACAACTTATCATCCCGTGCCAGTTTACTCTTCTCTACCTTCAACTCTCTACTTCATCCTCCACTGCCTCCACCCACTAACTCCCTCACTGCCCAGGAGATCACCAATCACTTAAAACAGAAGATTGATACAATTTGCGAGGAGATCTCTACTGTTCAGATACCCTCCAAGCTTTACACCTCATGCCCACAGGTACAATTATTACTCTCCTCTTTCAGCCCCACCACTATAGACGAGGTTGCTAAACTACTTGCTAACGTCCATCTTACCACCTGCCCTCTGGATCCTGTTCCCTCGCAAATGCTACGTTCACCCTCTGGCTCTATTCTACACTCTCTAACTCACATCTTCAATCTCTCCCTCTCTTCTGGCATCTTCCCTGACTCCCTAAAACATGCACTTGTCAGCCCCATACTTAAAAAGCTCTCACTGGACCCATCCGTTCTTAACAACCTACGCCCCATCTCCTTGCTCCCCTTTTTATCCAAACTCCTTGAATGTCTGGTCTACAACCGACTGAGCGACCACCTTGCTAAAAATAGCCTTCTTGATCCCCTTCAGTATGGATTTCGTCCCCAACACTCATTAACGGCCAAAACCAGTGGACACGACTCTGTACTCCTACTTTTGGACCTCTCTGCTGCCTGTGATATGGTTGACCACCCCCTTGTCGTAAAAAACTCCATGCCTTTTGTCTTCATGACTGTACTTTTCGCTGGTTCTCCTCCCACTTATCCAACTGCACCTTTAGCATAACTTACAATTCTACTTCCACCTCTCCTATTTTCAATCTACTCCTCCTCCCTGGGTCAGCTGATAGCCTCCCATGGCTTCCAATACCACCTCTACGCTGACAATACCCAAATCTATTTCTCTACCCCTCAGCTCACTCCCTCCGTCTCCTCACGTATCACTAATTTACTAACAGATATATCAGTCTGGATGTCACACCACTTCCTCAAACTCAATCTATCCAAAACCAAACTTATAATTTTTCCTCCCCCATGTGCCCCTTCCCCTGATCTCTCTGTCAAAAATTAATGGCACAACCATAAGCCCATTCCCGCTTGCCAAGGTTCTAGGTGTAGTCCTGAACTCTGAACTTTCCTTTAAGCCCCACGTCCAATAGCTGTCCAAATATTGCCACCTAAACCTCTGCAACATCTCCAAAATACGCCCCTTTCTAACCAATGACACACCAAAGCTCTTAATTCACTCCATGGTCATCTCTCGACTTGATTATGTAACTCCCTTCTTATTGGCTTACCTCTACATTGTCTATCCCCCTTCAATCCATCATGAATACTGCTGCCAGACTCATCCACCTTACCAATCGCTCTGTGTCTGCTACTCCTCACTGCCAATCCCTCCACTGGCTTCTGCTCACCCAACAAATTAAATTCAAAATACTAACAACTTCTTACAAAGCCATCCACAACTGAGCCCCAAGCTATATCACTAGCCTAGAATACCAACCTATTCTTTCTCTTCGTTCCTCTCAAGACCTCCTGCCCTCTAGCGCCCTCGTCACCTCCTCCCGTGCTCGCCTCCAGGACTTCTCCAGAGCCTCTCCAATCCTATGGAACTCCTTACCCCAATCTGTCCGATTATCTCCTACTCTATTAGCTTTTAGACGATCCCTGAAAACACTTCTCTTCAGAGAAGCCTATCCTACTACACACACCTAACAACTGTATTTTCATTTTCTCTATCACCTCACCCCCCACAGCTATTACTTTTTGTTCCACTTGAGCCTCCGTTCTAGATTGTAAGCTCTAACGAGCAGGGCCCTCTGATTCCTCCTGTATTGATTTGTATTGTAACTGTACTGTCTTGCCCCCATGTTGTAAAGTGCTGCATAAACTGTTGGTGCTATATAAATCCTGAGTAATAATAATAATAATCTTTACAAAATACTAAAACTGTGCTTTTATTTTTTTCTGAAATAGTCAATCATGGCGGATGAAGGACATTTAAGTGCTGGTGCTATAAAGATGCTTGGAAACTTGATGAATACTAATAGTCAACCCTACGTCTCATTTATGGAAGCAGTTCTGGATATGTATATTTTTAAAACCCCAAGGTACAGTAAAAAAGTAAATGCATACATGTTTTATATTTCCTGTATTTCCCTTCACACAAATATATATAAACCAAAAGCTTAAAGAGTGGTGAGTTTAACTGCCCTGGGTTTGGTTTCGAGCAGGGTTCGCAAACTTTAAAGTAGACATGTGCAGAACCAAAAAATTATTTTTGTTTTGTTTCAATTCCATATTTACATAAATTTGTATCCAGGTGACAGATGCACACTGTTGAGGTCAGGAGTGCACCGCTAAGGTAGTGGACCCTATGGCTGACTGCTGCAGATGGAACTCTGGGTGGTTCAGGAAAGCAGGTCCACTGGAGCACCAACACAGATCCCGCTGGGAGCCAGAGCACAAGATTCCCCAGGGCGTGGAGTCTAAGAGTCAACAGGTGTTCACCAGAGACTCTAGTGGTGAGGATGGACTGCTCTGCAACTGGCTCCAGCTCGCGGCCCCCAGGGTCTCCCAGCTTACGTTCACAGTATGCTACTGGAGGATAGATAGGAAGCAGCAGTCTAGGACAACAAGGGATAGTCATGAGATAAGCCAAATGTCAGGGCAACTAGCAGACAAGGATAGACAAAGAACACGCCAAATGTCAGGGTAACAAGCAGGCAGGGATAGTCACAGAACAAGCCAAGGTCAGTAAGCAGAAATAGACGTAGAGAACATGGAAAGAAGCACACAGAAAGCCAAACACACAATATTGCTTTGGCAAGGCAGGCTTGGACAGCACAGTGTTAAATAGTGTATCCTGTAGAGGCTAGGGTGGAGCCACGCAGAGGGAAGATTACTTAACCATGCAGGTGTGAGAGTGCAGTCCCTAAGGCTGATACACAGACCAGAGGTAAGGAGACAGACAGGGCATGAAGGTATTACTGCAGATTCATGACAATTTGTTTAATATGTTTTTGGAATAAATTTATTTGAATTCAAAACGACTCAAATTTTCTGAATTCTGAGAGTCTAATAGATTCGAATTGCATTCAAATTCGACTAGAATTCCATTCTGAATCAAGTTTATTCTATTTGAAATTCAAATTTTGGAAGATGGTTATATTCTTTTTATTCCAATCTATTCTATTGTTTTTTTCTATTCTATTCTTTTATTTTATTTTCTGTCCTTTGCTTTTCTTTTCTATTCTATTCTATTAGAATTCGGATTTATTCTATTAGAAGTCAGAATTCTGGAAAACACTTATATTGTTATATTCTTTCTATTATATTCTATTCTATTGTTTATTCTATTCTATTCTTTTCTATTTTATTATTTTATTTTCTATTCTATTCTTTTCTATTCTATTTGTATTTGCATTTTTTCTTTTCAAAGTTTGAATTTTAGAAGAAGGTTATATTCTATTTTATTCAATTCTATTAAAAAAAATTATATTCTATTCTTTTCTATTCTATTCAAATGTATCCTATTTGAAATTTAAATGTCACAAGATGGTTATATTCTTTCTAATTTTATTATATTCAAATCTTTTCTGTTCTATCCTATTCCTTTATTTTCTATTCTATTTTATTCTGATCTTTTATTTTCTATTATATTTTGTTCTGTTTTACTCTATTATATTCTATGCTATTATTTTCTATTCTATCCCTTTATTTTTTATTCTATTTTTTATATTCTTTCATTTTGTATGCTGTGCTGCTTTACTCTGTTTTATTCTATTCTTTTATTTTATATTCTATTATTTTCTTTTCTATTCTATTCCATGCCTTTATTTTATATTCTATTCTAATCTTTTTGGAAATTCAAATTCTATTCAAAAACTATTCGAATTTGAACACTATTCAAATTCCAAAATGATTCAAACTCAAAAACAATTTGAATTAGAAAACGATTTGAAAACTATTTGAATTCAATTTGAAAATTATTTGAATTTGAATTTCGTCAGAAATGTTTGTTTTGTTATTTTGGATTTGTTTAAATTCGTTACTATTGTAATTTGGTAAATTGGATACATCCGCATTTCTGAATAACAAAACATTTGTCGGAATTTCAATGCGGAATGAAACAAACTGCACATGTCTACTTCAAAGGCGTTTCAATGCCAAACCCAAACCCCACTGAAATCAAAGGGAGTCGAGTCTGTGAAATCGAAACTGACAATTTTCTAAGCGAATAGGCAAAGGGTTAACAAAAATAGCACGGGGGATGGGTGCGGACATTGCACTGGAGAACATGTACCAATGCAAACAAAAAAAAATGAAAACTTTCATTTGTCTGGGAGAACTGATTTGTTTAAAGCCCTGACATTTACAAAGGAAAAAAGCATTTTAAATTGCTGGCAAATGACATTTCCCTCTTGGCTTATTTTATTCAAAGGAAAATGGGACACAGCCCCCAAACATCCCCCATAATACATCGAAGACCCCCTAAGATCCACAATGAAATGTTGTTTGCTGGTAATTTAAACAATTACATTTTATTTTAATTGTAAATGTCACAGAATGAAAATAAATTGTGTACTGTTGCGGAGCTCCAAAGTCCGCTGGGAAATCCTTGAAGCTGAGGAAGTACTGACTTATCCAAGGCAACCTGGTACCCCCCCAGTAACTGGATGACACACAGTTCTGGGAGTAAATCAACGCTTTATTTTGCCCAGGCTGGCTTTTTATATCATTTCCCATGCAAGGGTTTTCTTAACTCATTTTACAGGGGCATTCCCTTCAACAATTAACAGATGACAGCAATTTAATTACCTGGGATGTGTGAGACGTTGGTCTCTGCATATTTACCCATAACAATGAAACCGTGCCAGACACATTACTAGGAGTGTAATTACATCCCGTAGCAGATAATAGATGGTCATTAACATACTGACAATAGATGAATGGAACGCTACCTCAGACCCCCAATCAACCCAATTTACTTATTCAGACATCAGTAGACATTCTGTCTCTACATTTCCTGGAATGAATCTTTGCTGTCACCTCTGAAGTGATCCAAACCATATTCTCAGTTTCAGCATTTTGCTACACTGCTCCCCCTTACCCACAAGCCGGCATACACAGTCTGATCCCTAACGGATCGGCTTGGGGATGTCCGGGGAGTACTCACGGATCACTTTTCCAGTTCAGTTTGCCACGATAATCAGTCAGCATTGCCGTTCTGTTTCCCGGGGCGGTAGTAGATAGTAAAGTCATACGGTTGTAACGCCAGACTCCAGCGCAACAACCGGGCATTGTCCCCTGCCACTCGATTTAGCCATACCAATGGGTTGTGGTCTGTGAGTAGGGTGAACTGTTGTCCGTACAAGTAGGGCTGAAGCTTCTTTAGGGCCCACACCACAGCCAGGCATTCTTTTTCTATGGCGGCGTAGCTCACTTCCCTGGGGAGAAGCTTCCTGCTCAAGTAAACTACGGGGTGTTCTCCGCCATCTGCTCCAACCTGGCTCAATACCGCGCCCAATCCAAACATTGAAGCATCCGAGCCTCAGAGGATGCGCTGTTTTCCGTGGTGGGGGCCTGGGACCGGGTGGTAACGGGGTAGATCTCGTTGGTAACCGGGGCTGATGCAAAAGCAGAAGTCAACTGGCCAAGATCGTTCCCCAGCAGGACATCAGCGGGAAGTTCCTGGATCAACCCCACCTTAATTAATCCGGAGCCGGCACCCCAGTTCAGGTGTACTCTTGCCGTGGGTAGCCTGTGTACTGCTCCCCCTGCAACCCGCACAACTACGGAACTCCCGGTGTGGTCAGCCTCTGGAACCAGGTGACGTTTGACCAGTGTGAGGGTGGCACCGGAATCTCGTAGACCTTGAGCAGTCTTCCCGTTCAGCTGTACTGACTGGCGATGGTGTTGCCTGTTGTCGGTAGCCGCCTGTACTGGGTCAGCCTCGTGTAGGATACTTCAGTGTTCCTCCAATTCTCCTGCTCCTCGGTTGACCGGGGCTGCTTCCGTGTGATAGCAATGAGCGGCAGCCCGTGCTGGAGGGGGTGGCCCTGGTCGAATCCATGCAGCTTGGTCCTGGTTCTGAGTGCAGTCTCTCTGATAGTGCCCAAATTGCTTGCATGAATAGCACTTCACTCCCTTGCACCCGAGGTATCGATTTGCAGGGGAGTTAGGGATTAGCCCGGGTCGCTGTGTAGCTGGGGGCCCTGGGTTATGGTTCAGTGGTCTGGTGCTTGGTCGGAAGCTAGTCTGTGATGGCCGGCGGGCATCTTGATATTCATCAGCTTGCCTGGCCGCTTCCGAGAGAGTGGTAGGTTTGCGATCCCTTACCCACTCCTGTACCTCTGGGTTTAGTCCATTAAAGAATTGCTCCAGTAAAATCAGCTGGGTGATCGCGTCTGCTGTGGTTGCCTGACTGGCTTGCAGCCAAGCTAGGGCTGCCCTCTGCATTCGGCAAGCCCATTCGGTGTGGGAGTCCTTCTCCTGTTTCTTTGTGTCCCGGAAGCGTCTCCTGTATGCTTCTGGGGTGATGGCATACCTTGCCAAAATAACTTCCTTTACCCGGCTATAGCTTGCGATTTCCTCCTCTGGCACGGCTCTGTAGGCTTCTGCTGCACGGCCTGACAGCTTACCAGCTAAGATCCGTACCCAGTCTGTCTGGGGTACCTGGTACAGCTTGCATTGCCGTTCAAAATCTTGCAGGAAGCTATCGATCTCTTCCTCTGCTTCCATAAACTTTTTAAAGGCATCATGGGGTACTTTTAGTTTTGTCTCTGGTGCCGGTGTAGTCGTTAGCAGTCTCTCAGAGGCATGCTGTTCCGCCAGCCGGAGTTGGGTCTCCCTTTCTTCTCTCGCCGTGATAAAGGCATCCACTTGGGCTAACGTTGCCTGTACCAGCTCGGTGGAGGGGTTTTCTCCATAAAACGCTAGCCTGCATTTCACTTCTTGGTTAAACTCGGTCTCCATGGCTTCTGTAGCCATACTGTGTGCCCGATCTCCCTCGGTCAGTTCTGCAATCAACTCGGCTTTGGTTTTAGTGCTGGCGCTCTTCCCTCTTGCTTCCAGCAAATCCTTTAACGTCGCTCGTTTTAATCCAGCATAGTTTGTCTCCATTCACACTTCCATTCGTGTAGCCGAATTTGCATGAATGCTGCTTCCTCTTGCTGCAAGGCTTTAATCCCACCGCTGCCAACCAGTGTTGCGGAGCTCCAAAGTCCGCTGGGAAATCCTTGAAGCTGAGGAAGTACTGACTTATCCAAGGCAACCTGGTACCCCCCCAGTAACTGGACGACACACAGTTCTGGGAGTAAATCAACGCTTTATTTTGCCCAGGCTGGCTTTTTATATCATTTCCCATGCAAGGGTTTTCTTAACTCATTTTACAGGGGCATTCCCTTCAACAATTAACAGATGACAGCGATTTAATTACCTGGGATGTGTGAGACGTTGGTCTCTGCATATTTACCCATAACAATGAAACCGTGCCAGACACATTACTAGGACTGTAATTACATCCCGTAGCAGATAATAGATGGTCATTAACATACTGACAATAGATGAATGGAACGCTACCTCAGACCCCCAATCAACCCAATTTACTTATTCAGACATCAGTAGACATTCTGTCTCTACATTTCCTGGAATGAATCTTTGCTGTCACCTCTGAAGTGATCCAAACCATATTCTCAGTTTCAGCATTTTGCTACATGTACAATCCCCCTATAAATGCATATCAGACTCTTGAGTCTAGTGTGGATTTTAAGAAGAATTCCATCACAAAAAACACCACGTTGGCAAAGTATCCTCCTGGCAAAACACCTCGTTAAAGTGCTTATGTTAATAAGGACAAAAAGTAATTTTCCCCATAACCCTGGCCCAGTGGTCGAGGGGGTCTGCGATCGGGGAGCTTATTGGAATCTGTAAGGCCCCTTCAACAATAAGGGGGCACCTAGATACCCCTCCCCATGTGATTGAGTACTATGCACCCCTTCTCATTCACAAAAAAAAATAAACAGTAAAAAAGAAAACTAAGTAATTTAATTATTAAAAAAAATGTCTCACAATGTACATCCACTGTCAATCACATTGTCCAGTGATGTATATCCATCTCAATTAAGGTGCCTAGCAAATCTCCAAAACATTAACAAAAAAAAGAAGGTGCCTGCCAGGATACATCTAGACGATTTGCTTGCCTCCCGCCTGATGTCATTTACCATATATGGACACAACCATATTGGTCAATGATATCATGGGATCCCAGGGTCCTAGGTGAGAACACAGGGATTTGGTTTATGATGCATATACATGTAAAAATCTAAAAAGCAACAAAGTCCATCTACATCTGGCAACATATCTATTTTTCCAGAGGATGAGAATGGTAATTTTAATATCCTTAAAGTGTATGTATAGTCATAACTTTTCATTTTAGTTTCAGTTAGGGTAGGAAAAGGTTAAAGCTCCTGTTAGTTTAATATTTGCTGTCTGCGTTCCATTAGGGAGATTTCCCTTCATTTCCTCACATGGAGATACTACAGAAAGTGAGAGGAGATATTTCCTCTTGTTACTGGAAATTTGTGATTTTCCATTACTTTCTTTTTAATAAAAAATGACAGGGGTTCTAACCCTTCCTTTCATTTTCCAAAAAAGGTTTGGACAAAGCTACACTTGTGTTGGGGTCAAATAAAGACTAAGGCAGAAAGATCATGAAGAACACCACATCCCAATATACTCTACAACAAAAAATGGGGGAAGGGGGGTAACAAACCCTGGGATTTTAACGGTGTTCAAGGTGGAAACAGTGTAAAAACACAATTACAGCATCAATAAAATCGAATATTTTATTACAAAAGATAAAAACATGAGGAAATTAGACCAATCTTATCAAGGTTACATGTTCCACAACACAGCATGTATACAGACACTTCCACTCAACATGTTTCGCTTTTTTAAGCTTCTTCAGGAGTTTCTGGTAAGATGTATATTATGCTGGGCTGCTATAAAACTGTATAGAAACTTGATTGAAAATGGAAAAATTAAACGTCCCATATGTGTTCAGAGCACCCCACCTAAAAAGTCAGATTTCAAGCGGTCGCAGGAGGAAAGGAATTTTAATATCCCTCAAAATAGTGCTAAGAAAAATTGAATTAATATTAATATCCTGCTGATCGGGGAACAAATCCTGCGCAGGATAAACATCTAAGGGATGTCCAGCTGAGATATGAGGGGAGCATACAGGGCCGGACCAACTTAGTGTGACTCAGAGGCCCTTGACAAGTGGGAGAGTGAACATCTCTCCCACCTCTCTCTTTATTCTAACTGTCCTCCCAACCCGATTTGCTCTTTTGCGAACACAATTTGAATAGTGCCATTCACACTAAGTTGGTCCGACCATGTATGCACCCCTCATATCTCAGCTGGACATCCCTTAGATGTTTACCCTGCGCAGGATTTGTTCCCTGATCAGCAGGATATTAATATTGATTCAATTCTTCTTAGCATTATTTTGAGGGATATTAAAATTCCTTTCCTCCTGCAACCGCTTGGAATCAAACTTTTTAGATGGGGTGCTCTGAACAAATATGGGACGTTTAATTTTTCCATTTCCAATCAAGTTTCTTTACAGTTTCATAGCAGCCCAGCATAATATACATCTTACCAGAAAATCCCGAAGAAGCCTAAAAAAGCTAAACATGTTGAGTGGTAGTGTCTGTATACTTGCTGTGTTGTGGAACATGTAACCTTCATATGGATGGTCTAATTTCCTCATGTTTTTATCTTTTGTAATAAAATATTAAATTTTATTGATGCTGTAATTGTGTTTTTACACTGTTTCCACCTTGAACACCGTTAAAATCCTGGGAATTGTTACCCCCTTCCCCCATTTTTTGTTATTGTGTTGGGGTCAATTAACAACTATATCAGACCTTAATGTAGGTGGGGTCTGACATGAATATTAAAGGGGACCCCACAAAAAGCACAAATTGTATGGTGGAGCCACCATTTGCGGTATGTGGGTGGTAAAAGGTTAGATGGCTAAATTATTATATTTAATGACTTATAGAAATGAATATAGATAAGTATGACCTAATTCAAAAATTATTCTATTTCACCAGGTTAGATGAGATCACTGGAGGCTTCGATCAATTGCCCTTGGCCTTGGCCAAATATTTGGGAAATGTGATCAGATTTAAATCCACTGTAGTTAAAGTCATGAGGAATGAAAAATCAGTGACTGTCTACTACCGTAAAGATAGAACCACCCCTCCCACCAGCATAATCGCAGACTATGTCATCGTAACATCCACCGCAAAGGCAACCAAACGTATTAAGTTCAGTCCTCCTCTGTCCAATGAGAAGGATTTTGCATTAGGTAACATCCACTATGCAAGTGCCACAAAAATCTTACTAGGTTGCACGGAGAGTTTCTGGGAAAAGGATGGTATAGTTGGTGGGAGAAGTAGCACCGATCGCCCATCGCGTTATATCTATTACCCAAGTCACAACTTCACCAGAGGAAGAGGAGTCCTCCTTGCGTCATACACTTTGACAGACGAGTCATCGTTCTTCCTATCCCTCAGTGATGAAGAGTGCATTGACATTGTTTTTGAAGACTTGGCTGCCATCCACTTGAGATCAGAGAAGGAGCTCCGACGCCTTTGTCCTAAGACTGTGGTGAAGAGGTGGAGCCTGGATCCATATTCCATGGGTGGATTCGCCCATTTCATCCCGTATCAGTATAGTAACTTGTTTGAGTACCTGGCTCAACCTGAAGGCAGAATATATTTTGCTGGGGAACACACTTCAGCTCCCCATGGTTGGATTGACACAGCTATTAAAACTGGCCTAAAGGCTGCAAGAGCCATTCACAGAGATGCCAACACATTTCTCCACAGATAATTTAATTGCATACGTGTATGAATATCAATATTTCTTGGTTCTGGAAATATACATTCAATGTCAAGCAGTGTACTTTAAAAATGAAAAAAATAATTGGTGACAGTTTAATAGTATCCCTATTCTATATGCCTAGACATCTGTGTATTAATTTAGGCCGAGTGCACTAGGACATTCTCAAAAATGTTATCTTCAAGAGAACTAGTCATGAATAGACTTATGTTAGAATTATAACCTTTAGAAGTCTATTTTTAAAATAATTTGCTGAATAAATATCAAAAAGCATTTGGCCAGTCATCACAAATTCTCAAAGTATTTTGCCTAATATGTTTATTTCCTATGATCATCAGCTCCATCTTGTGGACATAATGTAGTAATTTCCTGACATACCTTAAAGGATAGGTTCACTTTAAAAAAAAAATACACATTTTATTGCCAGTAATTGCAGGCATTTTTTTTATTAATAGACCCTGTGGTCTTAAATTGTTATACATGTGCATGTGTACCCATCATTCATTTATATATGCCCCCTTATTAAATGTCACTTACTTGTTTGTGTCTAACAGCTTGATTCAGGAGGTCAGAGGTCATCTGAATTCTGACCATGGATGCTTTCTCAAGTGTCACCCCACACACTACATACTCTGACCTCTAAGACAAGCTGAAGAGTTGGGTACATGCAAAAGTAAATTAAGCTAAATAAGGGCCAAATATAATTCATTATATGAATAAAACAGTATTATTAAAACTCCCAACGTCCCAGAGTCCAAAATAGCACTGTAGCAGCGCTCCAAACAAACCCCCGTTTGAAAACCTTCTATATGTGTTGCATATAGGAAATAGTAGTGATGCAGAAGAGAATGGATGTGGTTTAATCGACAATCTGTGCACAGTGCTCCTTTCACCAAGAGATGTTCACCATGTGGGGGGAAAACAACCCTTTAGGGGATGCACTCACCAGAAGTATGAATCAGATGAACATAAAACCAATCATAGCCATCCGCAGTTTGTACTGCACTCTCCACCAATTACCCTTGCTTGGTATAGGGTCCGCAATCACATATGAAAAAATGGAATATCCACATAGAGTAGTACTGTTCAAAAAGTTTATTATAACCCCACAGTACCCCCTTTACAAATTTCACATAATTCATTATTTGTAAGCCTGCGCTAATTTAAGGCAGAATTTTCAGATTTTTTGCATAAATCCAAGCAGGACTTTTTTTTTTTTAACAGGACGAAGGGATGCTGTAAACTACGTTTATAAACGAAATGTTTAAACTTTATGATTTTGTAGTCTATATTATTTTTTCAAACTATAGACTACGGTATACTGTGTGTGTATATGTATATATATATATATATATATATATATATATATATATATAGATAGACCATATGTACTTCAATAAAGCGCTATCAATAAGATTCTCTGTGTCAAAACCGTGTTTGCTGTGAGAGGATTCATCCAGCCACTTGGGCAATTACTGTGTACAACTTTATAGATAATAAGCAGTTTCACCATTTTTCAAAAGATATGTTGTGTGGGCATTCATATTGACTTGACTTTTTGGTGTTGTTGACTTCGTATAGCATCCACCCCACCCAGGTCACCACCCAAAAAGAGAGCAATCTTGTTTTGTAGCCCTCAGGCCTCCTCCGTACACCCCATTTTCCTTGACTAATTTGGCTCTGGAATTACCTACAGGACCAGTTTATATCTGGGACCCAACTAGTTGATTCCTATGTATCTGTGTAATTGGCATTTAGCAACCTTCTTGTAGATGATTAACAAAGTTGCCAATTTTTTTTTGTCTGCTAAAAAACAATGAACAGGAGTGCCCCTTTTAAAGCGGATTTCCACCCACATTTTGTTTTTTTTAAGGCACCTGTTCTCCTGGTATTAATTCAATTCTCTAAATTATATTGTTAATAAACCTGACTTTCTGTTACATGTTTTTTTTTTTTAACTAACCTTTGTTTCCTCCTTGCTGAGCACTTCCAACTTGATTGTGGGCATGTGAAGCCCACTAGGACTCTTTTCTGGGATATGGTGCTGCTAGCTACCCAGCATGCACCTCCCGATCTCACGCATGCGCATTATAAACAGGGCAGGGATTGATGGTGCTTAGATCCGCCTTGCATCATGTCATTTCCTGTTTGGAAATAACGCAATGTAAGCAGGCGATGATGCCCATTGACTCCTTGGAATGATGACACTCATCTCCCAGAAGCAGAGGCGCTGCAAGAAATGACATACAACGCTGCGGCCACAAAGGTGGAAGAAAACACAAGACACCCTAGCAACAAGTCTACACAGAGCTGGGGGAAAAAATTGCCAAATGTTGTTTAACTTGCGGGACTGTAGCCATTGAAGCAAAGATTTAATTATGGGTGGAACTCCGCTTTAAAGATAGACAGCAATGAGTGCTGCCCTTTCCATGCAGAAGCTTCTTGACCGGCTACACCCTCTTATATCACATGTTTCAATTGTTTCCTGTTGCAAGCAAATTAGTTGGCCGGGATGATGTGCGACGGTTACCAGCGGGTATTTCTTACAATAAAGTCCTGCACAAGCAAAGCAGGCAAACAGCCCATAGGCAGTACAGGGTTGACCCAGAATGACAACTTCATCCCCCCCTACACATATAACCCATGTGTTAATCAGGACAGGGGTTTTCAGGACATCTTGGCATGATTAACTATTAAAGTATAATGAATGCAATACAAGGCACCCTTTAAAATCATCCACAAACTTGAAGCACTACATTTTAAAATGTAAAAAACAAAATTAATAGTTCTACATTCTACACACGGCCACCCAGAATTAGAGGTGATTTATTCCTCCACCTCTGCAAACTGGTATTGTGGTCATAATGCAGTTTTTTCCTGACATATCTTAAATCAGTGTTTCTCATTATTGTGGAGAAACCCTTGGCAAAAAGTCTGAGATCTCTGGGAACCCCTAAAAAAAAATTCAGATCTTCAGCTCATGGAATATCGGATCTGATCAGCGAGCTGTAGATATAACCACAATTATTGTAGAAATAGCTTTAAATAATAGAATAAAAATTAGAACTCACATGACACCAACATTATAGTGTGAACAGGGCACATAGAAATCAATTGTTTTTTTCATGTCCTTGCAGAGACCTACGTTCCAACAAGCCCAAAATATTTTAAGCAAGTCAAAGTTGCACATATTTTCCATCAGTTCTTTTGCACATATGCTGCGAACGAGGCCTTAATGAACTTGAACAAAACTCCCAAATATTGTGATTCATAAATAGGACAGCAGACTACAGGAACAGTTGGGACTTGTTCACAGCATAAGAAGGAAAAAAAAACCCAGGTGGGACTTTAAGGGCAACAATGGAGTGTGTTGAGTAAAAAATTGTTTATTATAAATCATACAAAATATACACAAATATACAGGATCACAAATACAAAAAACATACCCCAAATTATCATCAAACAGACTCGTGGTTGGACCGGCGGGCTCCCAGAGGCAAACGGCACTGAAGTGTCTCACGTGCCAAACAGCACGAGAGCGGGGTGGATCCCCTCAACTCCCAACAAATCCCAAGGCACCACCAGAAAAACGGACACAGTAGCCACAATGGTACAGTCCTACAAATTCTGAATAAGAATTTAACATTGACATGTTAGTTTCAAACCTATAAAACATCTCCATTGTCAATTATATATCCCTAAACAATGGGACATAATGGAAAGTAATGAATAAAGGGCACTATACTGATTTACTTGTATACTTGTTCACAACATACATGCATAAGTATTGATGGAAGATGCTGCAAATGTGACTTGCATAGAATACTTTGGCCTAGTTCACATCATGTGCATGCATTTTCCTAATGTAGGTCCGTGCTAGGACATAAAGAAAACAACTGTTTTCTGTGTGTCCTGTTCACACCACAATGTTGGTATCATTTGAGTAATTTTCTCTGCAGAAAAAAGCATACATGTTGCATATTTCTGTGCAGAAAAAATACGCACATGATACCAATGTTATTTTCAATGTGCACTGACAGCAAGTACTGTCAATGCGCATTAACCACTTGCTGACCAGCGCACGACGATATACGTCGACACAATGGCACAGCTGGGCATATGGGCGTACAGGTACGTCAACTTTAAGACGCGCTATTGTGGGCACGCGGGCGCCCGCCGCAAGCTCCACGTGTGACCGCGGGTCCCGCGGACTCGATTTCCGCCGGGAGTCCCGCGATCGTCTTACTGAGAGGAAGAACTTGTTTACATCAGCATTTCCCCGTTCTGCCTAGTGACAAGGACACTGATCACAGCTCCCTGTGATCGGGAGCAGTAATCAGTGTCGTGTAACACATAGCCCACCCCCCCTACAGTTGGAACACTTCCCTAGGACACACTTAACCCCTTCAGCGCCCCCTACTGGTTAACCCCTTCACTGCCAGTGTCATTTACACAGTAATCAATGCATTTTTATAGCACTGATCGCTGTATAAATGTGAATGGTCCCAAAATAGTGTCAAAAGTGTCCGATGTGTCCGCCATAATGTCGCCATAATGTCGCAGTCACGATAAAAATCGCTGATCGCCGCCATTACAAGTAAAAAAAAAAATTATTAAAAAAAATGCCATAAAACTATCCCCTATTTTGTAGACGCTATAACTTTTGCGCAAACCAATAAATAAACGCTTATTGCAATTTTTTTTTAACCCAAAATATGTAGAAGAATACGTACTGAGGAAAAAAATTGTTTTTTTATATATTTTTTGGGGATATTTATTATAGCAAAAAGTAAAAAATATTGCTTTTTTTTCAAAATATTCGCTCTTTATTTGTTTATAGCGCAAAAAATAAAAATCACAGAGGTGATCAAATACCACCAAAAGAAAGCTCTATTTGTGGGAAAACAAGGACATCAATTTTGTTTGGGAGCCACGTTGCACGACTGAACAATTGTCAGTTAAAGCAACGCAGTGCCGAATCGCAAAAAGTGCTCTGGTCTTTGGGCAGCCAAATGGTCCGGGGCGGAAATGGTTAATTCCTGGTGCCTCCTCTATAGTTTCAGCTCCTCTGAACCTGTGAGGATGGTGCCAGGAGGAGTGCTGACAGTGGGAGCACATAGCTGAATGTTGCAGGAGGCGAGATCCTGTGTATGGTAATGACTGAATGCAGACTGCAGGGTCTGTGGCCTGATGAGACTGAATATAGCAGGTAAGATCATAATAGCATTATGTACAATTATGGTGTAATGGCACCCCGAGTATGAAAGGGGATAAAGCCATTTAGGACATTCCCTTTCCAAACACCAAGGCAGCTACCGACACTCCAGTCAGGCGAACAAGAAATCCATCTGAATAATTGTCCCCCAATAACGATACGAAGCTCTGTCTTGAGGTTCAAGCAGGAATGACAATCTTTATTGAAAGACTACAGTAAAAGAGGAGGTGCATACATATCCTGCTCATATTACTCTGAAAATACACCTGTGACCAGACCTAATTAACATGAGCTAATTAACTAATCCCTTTAAGCAGCCAAGATGACTCATACAGTGGGGCAAAAAAGTATTTAGTCAGCCACCAATTGTGCAAGTTCTCCCACTTAAAAATATGAGAGAGGCATGTAATTGTCATCATAGGTATACCTCAACTATGAGAGACAAAATGTGGGAACAAATCCAGACAATCACATTGTCTGATTTGGAAAGAATTTATTTGCAAATTATGGTGGAAAATAAGTATTTGGTCACCTACAAACAAGCAAGATTTCTGTCTCTCACAGACCTGTATCTTCTTCTTTAAGAGGCTCCTCTGTCCTCCACTCATTACCTGTATTAATGGCACCTGTTTTAACTTGTTATCAGTATAAAAGACACCTGTCCACAACCTTAAACAGTCACACTCCAAACTCCACTATGGTGAAGACCAAAGAGCTGTCGAAGGACACCAGAAACAAAATTGTAGACCTGCACCAGGCTGGGAAGACTGAATCTGCAATAGGCAAGCAGCTTGGTGTGAAGAAATCAACTGTGGTAGCAATAATTAGAAAATGGAAGACATACAAGACCACTGATAATCTCCCTCGATCTGGGGCTCCGCGCAAGATCTCACCCCGTGGGGTCAAAATGATCATAAGAACGGTGAGCAAAAATCCCAGAACCACACGGGGGGACCTAGAGAATAACCTGCAGAGAGCTGGGACCAACATAACAAAGGCTACCATCAGTAACACACTACGCCGCCAGGGACTCGGATCCTGCAGTGCCAGACGTGTCCCCCTGCTTAAGCCAGTACATGTCCGGGCCCGTCTGAGGTTTGCTAGAGAGCATTTGGATGATCCAGAAGAGGAATGGGAGAATGTCATATGGTCAGATGAAACCAAAGTAGAACTGTTTGGTAGCAACACAACTCGTCGTGTTTGGAGGAGAGAGAATGCTGAGTTGCAACCAAAGAACACCATACCTACTGTGAAGCATGGGGGTGGCAACATCATGCTTTGTGGCTGTTTATCTGCAAAGGGAACAGGAAGACATGAAAGAATGAATGGGGCCATGTATCATGAGATTTTGAGTGCAAACCTCCTCCCATCAGCAAGGGCATTGAAGATGAAACGTGGCTGGGTCTTTCAGCATGACAATGATCCCAAACACACCGCCCGGGCAACGAAGGAGTGGCTTCGTAAGAAGCATTTCAAGGTCCTGGAGTGGCCTAGCCAGTCTCCAGATCTCAACCCCATAGAAAACCTTTGGAGGGAGTTGAAAAGTCTGTGTTGCCCAGCGACAGCCCCGAAACATCACTGCTCTAGAGGAGATCTGCATGGAGGAATGGGCCAACATACCAGCAACAGTGTGTGACAACCTTGTGAAGACTTACAGAAAGCGTTTGACCTCTGTCATTGCCAACAAAGGATATATAACAAAGTATTGAGATGAACTTTTGATATTGACCAAATACTTATTTTCCATCATAATTTGCAAATAAATTCTTTCCAAATCAGACAATGTGATTGTCTGGATTTGTTTCCACATTTTGTCTCTCATAGTTGAGGTTTACCTATGATGACAATTACAGGCCTCTCTCATCTTTTTAAGTGGGAGAACCTGCACAATTGGTGGCTGGCTAAATATTTTTTTGCCCCACTGTATGCATGACTTTTGAGTTTCCTAGACTGGCTGTCTCCTAAGCTACAATACACATTATCACAAATACACCTTCACACAATTGCAGGGTCAATTAGCACAAGCAACAATGAGATCTAATGACTCAAATTGAACTTCCTGGAATGCCCATATAAAGGAGGTATAGTTCCTTGGCATAGTCCTCACAGTGTACAGGGAATAACATCTTCATATTTCTTGAGAGATATTGTTAATGAATATTACTGTCCCATTTGAAGTAATCCAAGACATATTCCTAATGTCCATTAATTTCTTGCTCATCCTGTGCCCCTAATAGACACAGGGTGATTTAGACATAAGAGGTGCATGGGGAGCTGAAGCAAGGGTATCCCATACTTTCCAAGGGATTCTGGGTTCCACGGGCTCTCCCGTTACATCTCTCCCCTTTCGGCAGGAGACTAACACAGGAGGAGACCCCAGATGGCTTGACTCCGAAGTTAGTCCATAGTTCCATTCCCCCAATGCAGGTATCCACACAGTACCCCAAACAAATTGCTCCAAAGAGAGCATTACTCACCCAGCCAACCTCTGCCTCTCTCAGAGAATATACCCACCGCTGGGGAGAGGCCTGGACTGGCCCTTCTCCCTGGAGTCCTTTCAGCCGCTGGAGAGAAGACAGTGTGACTGGGCTCAGTCGGTCATGCTGTTGGGGATCTGGGCCAACTGCCCAGCATCCCTGGAGTATACAAGTGGAGACTGAAGTCCCACCCACTTGTGGTAGGTGAAAATCCCCTAGTGCTTGCAAAGCAAGGCTGACATCCTCCTGTCTCAGTGTCACACCATTTTCTGGGGTTGTGTCAGTGAAGACCGAAGTTCCATCCACTACCACAGGAATTCCCTCTTCTGTTAGTTGAGGGCAGAGGCCAACAGCACTCTGCTCTGTTGCCAGCTCTTCTGCTGGGTTGCTATGAGTGGAGACCGCAGTCCCATCCCCGATATCAGCTCAAGCTGCAGTTGTGTGCAGAGGCCAGTAGCATTCTGCCCTGCTGCCAGTGATTCAGCTGGGAGTAAAAGCTTTACCACCTCAGCTTGTCGCTGGAGAGAGGGGCCAACTGCCCCGGCTACCTGGAACTCCACAGTTGTTGCTGGTGCTGGGCAGAGGTTGGTAGCACTCTGCCCTGTTGCCAGCACTTCTGCTGGAGACTCCACATCATCCGCTTCGGCTTTGGGGATGGCAATCTCCAGATTTTCCACTGCCGATTCTCTGGCATGCTGCTGGACATTCCTCCATCCAAGATCATCCCAAGCAGAAACAGGATCATCAAGGTCAGTCAGCACTTCAGCTTTGAGGATGGCAATCTCCAGATTTTCCGCTGCCGATTCTTCAGCCAGGATTTCAGAGTTGTCAACTGGTATTTCCTGATAGTCCCAGGCAAAGGGAGCCCCACCCTCCTGCTGAGCAAAGTCTAGCAGCTGTCTGTAGGCGATCTCCAGCTCCCATTCCTGAATGGCCAGAAACTCCAAATCTTCCTATGCCCAGTGCCCTTCCGAGACATTCAGTCTTCGCTCTCTGTGCTCCATTATTTCCTATAAACGTCACTTCCAAATAGGGATGAGCTTCGAGTTTGAGTCGAACCCATGTTCGACTCGAACATCGTCTCTTTGGTTGTTCGCCGAATTTCGAACATTATGGGCCGTTCGTGCCAAATTCGAGTGGCGCGTCACGGCCCATAATTCACTGCGGCATCGCAGTGCATTGCTGGCTGATGATTGGCCAAGCATACACTATGACCCGCACAGTGTGTACCTAAAGCTTACCTCAATACAACTGCTGGTGTTCTCATACAAATACCACAGGCAGGGAGCTGCAGTATTTTGTTTTAGTATCCTTTGCACAGTGTGAACCTAAAGCTTACCTCAATACAATTGCTGGTGTTCTCATACAAATACAGGCAGGGAGCTGCAGTATTTTGTTTTAGTGTCCTTTGCACAGTGTACACCTAAAGCTTACCTGAATACAATTGCTGGTGTTCTCATACAAACACAGGCAGGGAGCTGCAGTATTTTGTTTTAGTGTCCTTTGCACAGTGTGCACCTAAAGCTTACCTCAATACAATTGCTGGTGTTCTCATACAAATACAGGCAGGGAGCTGCAGTATTTTGTTTTAGTGTCCTTTGCACAGTGTGCACCTAAAGCTTACCTCAATACAATTGCTGGTGTTCTCATACAAATACCACAGGCAGGGAGCTGCAGTATTTTCAGTTAGTGTACTTTGTCCTCTGCACAGTGTGCAACTAAAGCTAACTGAAGACAATTGCTGGTGTTCTCATACTAATAATACTACAGGCAGGCAGTTGATTCTGCTAGCTGCAATATAATCAGTATATATATACATCCCAGCTTTGTGCAGCTACATCTCCCTGCAGGCCATTAATTAGTATGTCTGGAAGGACAACAAGGAGAAGCAGATAGTCACGAGCCAATAAAACGCTTGTCCTTCTTTTCGGCAGCTGGCTGTGTTGAGCCGCAACATGCCGAAGACTTGGTAGAGTGGATGACCAAGCCGTCCTCATCCTCCTCATCCTCTCTCACCCAGGCTCAGGGTACTTTGTCTGGCAAAGCAGCGGCCAAAGCGGCCTCTTCCCTCGGCTCAATGGCATCAGTCACTCCTTTCCTAGCCCCACCATGTCCTCCTGAGGAGTTCCCCGAACTGTTTGACCACAGTGTTGGGTACATACTCCAGGAGGATGCCCAGCATTTTGAAGGCTCTGATGATGGTACCCAGCTAGAGGAAGGCAGTAACGTGAGCCCAGAGAGAGGGGGTGCCCAAGAAGAACAGCAATCTGGTAGTCATGTTCCCCCAGCTGCAGCATACTGCCAGGTTTGCTACAGTGATGAGGAGGGAGGGGATGATGAGGTCACGGACTCTACCTGGGTGCCTGATAGGAGAGAGGAGGAGGAGGAGGCACATCTCCAATGAGGCAGGATGCCCTCCAGGGGCCAGCTTAAGGGCAGCACACTGACAGCATCACACCACAGAGCTCCGCATGTGCAGGCCGCTGCTGTCTCTGCGCGTTATTTTAAAGTTCTTTGGGTGGGCCTTTTTTGAGACGAGTGCATCAGATCGCAGCGCTGCTATTTGCAACCTATGTCTCAGGCGTATCTCACGTGGCCAAAACATCACCCGCTTGGGCACCACATGTTTGATCAGACATATGTCGACCTGCCATGCAGTTCGTTGGCAAGCACACCTAAAAGACCCACACCAAAGAACAAAGCGGACCTCTCCTTTCTCCTCATCAGCTGGGATCTCCAACCCCACTATACCTTCAGTCCTCTCTGAAACCTGCACTGAGAGGAATGAAGGTGTAGAATTAGGTGTGTCACAGCCAAGTACTTGCGCGCAATCTGCTATCAGTACACCAACGTCAGATTGTACCAGGCAAATTTCCCTGCCCCAGCTGCTGCACCGCCAAAAGAAGTTCGCTCCCAGCCATCCACATGCCCAGTGGTTGAATGCTAGCTTGGCTAAATTGCTAGCACTTCAACTGCTGCCTTTTCAGTTGGTAGACTCTGCCCCCTTCCGTGAGTTTGTGGAATGTGCGGTTCCTCAGTGGCAGGTTCCCAAACGCCACTTTTTCTCATGGAAGGCGATTCCGGCTCCCTCCCGGCATGTGGAAGGCAATGTTTTGGCCTCGCTGGACAGGGCGGTCAGCGGTAAGGTGCATAATACCGCTGACTCGTGGTCCAGCTGGCATGGACAGGGATGTTACCTATCTTTTACGGCGCATTGGGTGACTCTGCTGGCAGCTGGGAAGGATGCAGGACAAGGTGGAGTAGTGTTGGAGGTTGTTCCGCCACCACACCTCCAAAATGCTACTACTGGTGATTCTGACACACCTCTCTCCTCTGCCCCCTCCTTCTTCTTCCTCCATGGCCTCTTCCTGTGCTTTGTCCTCTGAATAAGCGGTGCTCTGTAGGCGTTCAAGGGGCTATGCAAGTACGCAGGCAAAGAGATGCCATGCGGTGCTTGAGCTGGTGTGCTTGAGGGACAAGAGCCACACTGGGACAGAGATTCTGTCAGCTCTGCAGGGGCAGGCTCAGAGGTGGTTGACGCCACGCCAGCTTAAGCCAGGAATGGTGGTTTCCGACAATGGCACCAACCTCCTCTCCGCCCTCCGACAGGGACACCTGATCCATGTGCCCTGTTTGGCTCACGTCCTTAACTTGGTGGTGCAGCGGTTCTTGGGCAGGTACCCAGGCTTACAGGATGTCCTGAGGCAGGCCAGGAAAGTCTGTGTGCATTTCCACTGGTCATATAATGCCAGTGCTTGGCTGGCTGACCTGCAAAAGAAATTTAACCTGCCCAAGAACCGCCTAATCTGTAACATGCCCACCAGGTGGAACTCAATGTTGGCCATGCTGCAGCAGCTGCACACACAGCAGAGGGCCATCAATGAGTATCTGTGCCAATATGCCACCAGGACAGGGTCAGGGGAGCTTGGTTTTTTTTGCCACGCCAGTGGGTCATAATCAGGGATGCATGCACTGTCCTGGCACCATTTGAGGAGGCCACGAGGCTAGTGAGCAGAGACAGTGCATGCATCAGTGACACTGTCCCTCTTGTCCACCTGTTGGAGCACACGCTGCGTGGAATAATGGACAGGGCAATTGAGGCAGAACAGAGGGAGGAAGAGGAGGACTTCCTTACCTCTCAAGGCCCCCTTTATCCAGACAGTGTTCCTGCTGGCCCGCCTATCACACAGGAAGGGGAAGAGGAGGAGGAGGAGGAGGATTGTGTCAGCATGGAGGTGGAGCCTAGCACTCAGCATCAGCAGCAGTCTTCAAGGGATCAATTACAGTCCCAAGACACCCATGGACTTGTACGTGGCTGGGAGGAGGTGGCTGCAGGTTATGTCGTCCTGAGTGACCCAGAGGACTCCGGACCGAATTCCTCAGCAAACCTACGCTGCATGGCCTCCTTGATCCTGCAAAGCCTGTGGAAGGATCCTCGTATTCGTGCTATCAAGGATAGGGATCATTACTGGCTGGCAACTCTCCTTGATCCACGTTACAAGGGTAAGGTTGCAGACCTTATCTTGCCTTCGCAGAGGGAGCAGAGGATGAAACATCTTCGGGAGGCCTTGCAGAAAGGTCTGTGCAACGCGTTCCCAGAGACTGGGAGGTTACAAATTCCTGGTTCTGGACAACGTGTTGCTGAGGCTTCGGTCAGTCAAAGAAGGAGTGGTGGAGAAGGTGGCCGTCTAACCGATGCGTTCTGACAATTTTAGTCCGCAGCCCCAAGGTATGATCGGTTCCAGCAACCATCGCCAGCGTCTGGTTTACATGGTGCAGGAATACCTAGTGGCAAGATCAGACTTGGACACCTTTTCCACTGAAAATCCTCTGCGTTACTGGGTCTTGAGGATGGATCACTGGCCAGAGCTTGCACAGTATGCAATTGAGCTACTGGTCTGTCCTGAATCCAGCGTTCTTTTGGAAAGCACATTCAGTGCTGCTGGAGGCTTTGTAACTGATCACAGGGTGCGCCTGTCCGACTCGGTCGATCGACTGACCTTCATAAAAATGAATCAGTCTTGGATCATCACCAGCTACCAAGCACCTGATGCTGATGTAACCGAATATTTTTTTTTTGAAATGTCAGATCCCTTCAAGACTACCTATGCTGATGTTGAGTGACTATCCTGTTATGCTGAGTGACTATCCTCTTCCTCCTCAATGATCATGCTGATAGCTTGTAAGAACATTTTTGGTTCTGGGCACTGCCACCAGTGGCTAAGGCCCAATTTTTCAGCCCCTGTTTAACAGGGGCGTGTAATTACAATTTTTGATGCAATACTTTGCAGCAGGGCTCATTCCTGCGCTCCGAATAGAGTATCTGGGAGGGGTTGCAGTGTTGTGGTGGCACCAGTTTTACACAAGTAAAAAATGCGCATGAGTCCAAAATCACTGATATCCCATAGGTATACAATCAAATGGCTCATGTACAATAGGTGTACAGTCAGTGGGCATGGGGTCCAGGCTCCAAGAGTACGTAGGAGAGAAAGGGGAGGGGGTGGGTGTAACAGGCTGAATGAACAATAATGGGAAAAGTCACATATACAATCTCAGGGCTGCCATTCAAGGAGAAACCGAAACCGTGTTCCAGGGTACTGTGAAGAAAAGCAAGGGAGAGGCGCCTCTGAGTGCAGATGTTTAAAAACAATTTAATAAAGGATAGTGCTACAAGCAACTCACATTTACATAGTAAAAACGGGCATTTGTACGAATTCCATTAGAAGAGGAAGATGTCATCAGGTCTGTCATGGGGTACCTCCTCCTGCTGGGGCGCTGTGCTGCTGGTTTTCAATTCACCGCTGTAGATGGTTTTCATACGGCCGGAAGCGGTGGGGAAATGCAGTGCAGGGCCTTGGTGATGGTTGCGAATGGCAGGCGAGGGCCGATGACGTCACTGGCGTGCGACGCATTTCCTGAGCCGGCGTGCTGCGTGTAGTGTGGCAGTCGCGCTCCTTTGTCAAGCCTGACAGCATGCAGCACGCCGGCTCAGGAAACGCGTCGCACGCCAGTGACATCATCGGCCCTCGCCTGCCATTCGCAACCATCACCAAGGCCCTGCACTGCATTTCCCCACCGCTGCCGGCCGTATGAAAACCATCTACAGCGGTGAATTGAAAACCAGCAGCACAGCGCCCCAGCAGGAGGAGGTACCCCATGACAGACCTGATGACATCTTCCTCTTCTAATGGAATTCGTACAAATGCCCGTTTTTACTATGTAAATGTGAGTTGCTTGTAGCACTATCCTTTATTAAATTGTTTTTAAACATCTGCACTCAGAGGCGCCTCTCCCTTGCTTTTCTTGGTGGCACCAGTGACAGTGCCTAAGGCCCAATTTTTCTGCCCCTGTTTAACAGGGGAGTATAATTACAATTTTTGATGCAATACTTTGCAGCAGGGCTTATTCCTGCGCTCCAGTTAGAATATCTGTGGGGGGTTGCAGTGTTGTGGCACCAGCACCAGTGCCTAAGGCCCAATCTTTCTGTCCCTGTTTAGCAAAGGCATGTAATTACAATTTTTGATGCAATACTTTGCAGCAGGGCTCATTCCTGCGCTCCAATTAGAGTATCTGTGAGGGGTTGCAGTGTTGTGGCACCAGTGCCTAAGGCCCAATTTTTATGCCCCTATTCAACAGGGGCATGTAATTACAATTCTTGATCTAATATTTCACAGCAGGGCCCATTTCTGAGCCCAACAAGAGTTACTGTGAGGGCTTACAGTGTTGTGGCAACACCACCACCACCACCACCAAAGGCCCAATTTTTCTGCCCTTGTTCAACAGGGGCATGTAATTACAATTCTTGATCTAATATTTCACAGCTGGGCCCATTCCTGTGCCCACCAAGAGTAACTGTGAGGACTTACAGTGTTGTGGCACCAGCACCACCACCACCACCACCAAAGGCCCAATTTTTCCTACCACTGTTCAACAATGGCATGTAATTACAATTCTTGATATAATAGTTCACAGCAGGGCGTTCCAGTGCCCGCCAAGAGTAACTGTGAGGGCTTACAGTGTTGTGGCAACACCAACACCTAAGGGCCAAATTTCTGCAGAGTATATACGGCAGACCCCTACTTTCAAACATCCAACTTACAAATGACTCCTACTTGCAAACGGAAGGAGACAACAGGAAGTGAGAGGAAGTCTCCCCCTAGGAAGGGAAATTCTCTCCTGTAAGAGTTAATATGGGAAAAAGGGGTCACCTCTCCACTGATGCTTTATCACCAATCCTTGTTCCAATAAAAACCCCAAATTTTCAAAAAACATTTGTCATTGGGACGGAAAGTGAGGTGAAATGTTCTGAACAGGTGCACAGACAGCAAAACAAATGTTACAGGGGTGATAACCCCTTCACTATGTTTTCCAAAAAGCTTAAAAAATGATTTTTTGGCTGGAGCTACACTTTAAAAATGTACCAGTTCAAAATTACAAACAGATTCTACGTAACAACAAACCAAAAAGTCCCTGTCTTGTTTGCACCACCTGTATACTGCTGTTCAGAGTATATAGGGCCTGGGGGCCCCACGCCTTTGCTTTTTTTAATTTGGGTGCGGGATTCCCTTTAATATCCATACAAGACCCAAAGGGGCTGGTAATGGGCTGGGGAGGGGGGTAAATAAACAAAACTAAAACTCGCGCTTAGCTTAGCAAGTAAAGATAAATAAATTGCTTATATACTCAGCTGCTACAACATAAGGCACTAACGCAATACAAATAATATAAAACAAATAGAATGCAGTGCTAGCGGATATAATTGAGTGCACAACACTTAAATTTATGTGAATGGCATTAGTGGATGAAAACACCCACTAAAATGTAATAAAATATACACTGGTGATAAACTAACAAAATAATTAAAGTGAATTAATAGTGATGGCACAAGCCTGTGCTAAATGTATGGAACCAAGTGTTTCCTCTAACAGTTCCAAATATCTAATTATCCACTAGTGAAAACCAAATAATATATCATCAGTGCATAAACTGTGCTAGGAGAAGAGACTGAGTATTTAAAACTGGTTACATGCAGGTTATTATCCATTTGAGGCCCCACAAACCTAAAAGGAACAACAATCACCAAAGATGGTCATTAGAAGCTTGTGTCCAGTAAAATTCAGTGGTTTCAACAATAAACAAAAAAAAAAAAGAAGAAAATATAAAAGTCACCCAACATCTAAGTCCGGTACAATTCGGTGGGGTTCAACAGTTGACTCAATAGTAGCAACAGAGATCAGGATACCATGTGGGGGGGAAAAGGAAAATTTCTTGTGAAGTACCGCTTAGGAACAATATATCATAGCGCTGTTATTTGAAAGACTCACAGGACTTCAATGGTAAACGAGCGTCAGTGTGTTCCCGGTTCACAACGGCGTGCGTTCCACGAGAACCGGAAGCGATGTCACTGGTTCTAAAGTTGGCCGGAAATTACGTCAACGCGTTTTGCCCCTCCTCCAGGGCATCATCAAGGACCTGGGGGGGGGGTACCCATGCCATTTTTCTCAATGATTTTCATCCATATTGCCGGGACCACGCATTACATTAAAGCCGCAAGCAGCTTTAAATTACTTTTTTTCCTTTAGAAATGTCATTTTGTGGGGGTGGGGGGGGGGCGTGTCCGGATGTGAATGAGGCAGGACGTGTTCCAGGGAGCTCCACATCGCTCCTGCTATTAATCTGTTTTTATGAGCTTTTCTGACAGACTTTTTGGTGCTGAAGCACCGGACTGTGTGGGGTAACATCCGGACATGAGAAAGGCGGCATCTAAAGCCGGCCACCAGACTCCGAAGAGCCAGCGCCAGACCCGCTCCTCACGAGGCCCGGACACAGGCCCCACCGCCGCCATCTTGCCCTCTCCTCCTTCCGCCACAAGCGCCAAAAAGTAAGCCAAGAAGATGGCTGCTGCTGCGGTGGCTGCACGCGATACAAGCGCTGGGGGATCCATTCCTGCCTCTCCTGATCAAGCAGCTGCCCAGGCTGCAATCACTCGCCCAATCCTGGAAGCGATCGATGCGAGCAAGGCCACGGTGATGGTGAGCATTAACCATTTGACCACAGAATGCACATTAATCAGACATGACTTAGACAAGATCAGGGGCTGGCTCACTGTGGCAGAGGACAGAATATCTGAGTTGGAGGATATTTCACACTCGCAGGGTAACCAGCTGACAGAATTACATGCTATTGTGAAAATGCTGAAAAAACGCGCTGGCGACGCAGAAGACAGACAGAGGAGGAACAATGTACGCGTGGTGGGCCTGCCGGAGGGAGCGGAGGGGTCCCAAACTACCACCTTTGAGGGAATTTTTTTCAAGCAGCTGCTGACCTTGGGGGATCTGCCGCCAACATATGTGGTGGAAAGGGCGCACAGGGTCCCCACAGGTAGACGTCCCCCTGGTGAATATCCCATCCATTTCTGGTGAGATTCCTGAATTACAGGGATCAGGATATGATCCTCGCTGCATCCAGGAAGACCCAAGAGCTGAAATATGACAACGCCAAAGTGATGTTATTCCCTGATTTCTCAGCAGAAACACAGTGAAAACGGCGCTCTTTTAATGATGTGCGGAGAAGGTTGCGGGAAAAAAATATCCAGTATAGCATGTTATACCCCAGCAAGCTGCGTGTTCATCATCAAGGTGCAGTGAAGTTTTTTGATAATCCACTGGACGCGTGTTACTGGCTGGACAGAAATCCTTGATGAGGATGCGAACCTGGCTAGGTATTTGTTTTCTTACAGTTGAGCCTGTTGGGCCTTATTCTGACGGTTGCTAGCACTTTTTGATTTGCTCTGTGAGGGGGGACTACTTATTTTTCATTCTGAAGCAGGACTTTTTTTTTTAATTTTGATTTCTGCCATTATTCTTTTTCTGTTTTGCCTGGAATTTCAGTCTCATTTCCCCATTGTAGACCTTGCCGAGCTCTGTGCCTTGACGCAACTAGATGGCAGCATTATTCTGTTTCTTCACTATATCTTTTATTAGGTGTCATTATGTTTAAGGGCATTGCTAACTTTTTGCTCCCACTATACACTGACTATGTGGAGCTCTTTGGAAGCTATAGGGACCATCTGTTTGACCTATCGGACAATTGTTTGTTCGGTTGACCTTCCAGCAACACTTTTTTCTTGTTTTTAAGGTTTTGGGATTGCAAGCTACATACTGGACAATGGTTTTTCTTGGAGGTTTTTTTTCTTCAGGGTTTTTTTTCTTTTGTTAGTTCTGGTATAATAGCAGAGGGGTATGTTGTTGTTTTTTCTATGTTTGGGCTGTGCAATACTCAGTTCCCGGTCCTCAACCAGCGCAGGCCTTACTCCATGTGGAGAGGGGCTTATTTGCCTCTAGATCTAATATGTCAGTAGGTTGGTCTGGGAGAATGGGCTTCACCTTTAAAATGTTTCTCTTACAGGACTATGGCTAACCCAATCAAACTGGTTTCTTGGAATGTGAGAGGCCTGAATAGCAAATTTAAGAGGGCCTCGATGTTCCAATATTTAAAGGTGGTAAAGCCGCATGTAGTACTTCTGCAGGAGACTCACCTGGATGGCAGTAGAATTCTGGCATTACGTAAGCCCTGGATTCAAAAGGCATTTCATGCCACTTTCTCCACTTTTGCCAGGGGGGTATCTATACTTATTAGTAGGGCAATTCCCTGCACAATTTACCAGGTGGTCTCTGTCCCGGGGGGACGTTATGTGGCTGTGATTCTGGACATATGCAACTGCAAAATGCTATTGGTTAATGTTTATGTTCCGCCTCTATTTCATATACAATTCTTATATGATTTATTTGTGAAGCTGACACCTCATACGCATCTCCTGCTCCTGATAATGGGGGACTTCAATGCTACCTTGGAGACATTGGAGTCCTCCAATCCTGGGAGGGGGGGGTCGGTGGACTTGAAATCCTGGGCGTCGGTAGCTGGTCTAACTGAGATATGGCGATCCAAAAACCCTACAGACACATGTTATTCTCACCTGTCTCAGTCGCATCGTTCCTCGGCCAGGATTGACTTGGCCTTTGGTAATCTGGCCCTGTTGTCATATGTGAGGGGAGTGGACTACCTGGCGGGTGGCTTGTCAGATTACAATCCTCTCTCCATCTCCTTGCTCCTCCCGATTGGAAGGGGGTCGAGGGTTGGAGACTATCCCCGGGGTGGTTGCAAGATGAACAAGTATCGTCCCATCTACTAGACTCAGTTAGGGAGTACTGGGCCACAAATGCGGTGTCGGCTGATCCTCCGGTTGTGTGGGATGCCTTTAAGGCGGTACTCCGAGGGGAATGTATCACGGCCATTAAAAGAGTACAGGTGGATCAGAATACCGAAATTCAGTTGTTGCAAGACAAGGAAAGAGAATGTGTGAGTGTAAATGCTGCTGACTCTACGGACTCTTCTTATACTGCATTACTGGAAGCCAGGAGACAGCTTTCCTTGCATTGTAACAACTTGGCTCATACTGAAGCTAAGCATAGGGCTAATTCGTTGTTTTCTGAAGGCGACAAAAATGGGAAACTGCTGGCTAGGTTGGTAGCTGACAATAACCAAATTGTGCATATCCCAGTTATTAGAGGTCCAAATGGAGACTTGGTTAAAGACCCGACTGACATTTTAGCTGAGTTCCAAAACTATGTTTCCACCCTGTATGCCCTAATCCCGCCCTATGACCTATTGGCCTTAGACGGCTCGCTGGGGGGTCTGGCCCTTCCGAGGTTGTCCGATGAGGATCGGATGGCATTGGAAGCCAAAATTACTAATAAAGAGGTGGTTTCAGCGATTTTTGCTTTTCCGCCTAATAAAGCGCATGGCCCTGATGGGTTCCCGGCAGATTTTTATAAGTCATAAGTTGACAAACTGGCCCCCAGACTTACGACATTACTGGCTTGTTGTTTACAAAAACAGACGCTTCCGGCCTCGATGCTGGATGCTTACATGATTTTACTTTCTTAAACCTGGTAAGGACCTGCTAGAATGTTCTTCATACAGACCCATTACCCTGCTAAATATGGACCTTAAAATCTTGACTAAAGTCCTGGGAGGAGACTGGCCGCTGTAATTTCCTCTCTGGTGGATATCGACCAGACAGGTTTTATGCCGGGCAAGTCCACTGATACTAACCTGCGACGACTGTCCACGCATCTGCAACTCCCTAACATGGATTTGTCCTCTAGAATCATTGTCTCCATTGACATTGAGAAAGCTTTTGATTCAATTGACTGGCACTTTATGCATACGGTCCTAGAACGCATGGGTTTCGGCCCGTGCTTTCACCAATGGATCTCTCTTCTGTACAGCACACCAAGGATGGCTATTCGCACAGGTAGTCATTTCCCGGTGGGTAGGAGTACCAGACAGGGGTGCCCATTGTCGCCCTTCCTGTTTGCGCTCATGATGGAGCCGTTGGCAGTGGCGTTGAGGGCTTCAGGAGACGTTAAGGCAATAAGGGTGGGCAGCATAGATGAGGGGTTGGCACAATATGCTGATGACCTCCTACTATTTTTGCGTGACCCTGGGGAGTCGTTGGATGCTGCCTTGGGCATAATGAATACTTTTACCGCTTATTCAGGGTTAAAAGTTAACTGGAACAAGTCGTCCATTTTACCTTTAGATAAAGGGGCCAGAGCTAAGGCGAATCCGAATCTACCATTAAAATGGGTCTCTCAGATTACCTATCTTGGGGTTAAGGTTACGGCGGACGTGGTTGATTACATGTCTCTGAACCTGATGCCCCTTGTAACATTTTTTGTACAGAAAGCGCAGGTCTGGCAAAAACTCCCGCTATCTCTGATAGGTAGAGTCAACCTTTTAAAGATGAAAATCCTTCCGGTAATTTTGTATTTTTTGAGGAATGCTCCTGTTTGGATCCCAAAGTCATTCTTCAAGAAATTGTATGGTATCAGCAGCTCGTTCCTATGGGCCCCTAAAATGCCTAGAATCGGTTTGAAAGTCCTGCAGGAGCCATGGGGGCAGGGGGATTTGGTGCTACCAGACTGACGTAAATATTACGGCATTTGGCAGGCCAATTGGTCTTTGTGCACAGATGGCTGGTCTCGGATTCTGGGGACTCGGCCACTGTCCTGGAAGTGGCCCACCTGGGTTCGTACGAATCCCCTTATCTGGCCATTCACAGGGGCACTAAGCGAGATCTTCCGCTTACGGAATCTATGAAGGCCACTATTAAAGCCTGGGAGGAGGCGGTGAAGCTGGCCTGCCCAAGTTACAAGGGGTTTTCCCCTTCAGCCCCCCTCTGCATGAACCCCAAGTTACAACAGTTTTATACATTTGATGATCCCATGGGATGGGTGACCAAGAGTGTTAAATTGCTCAAAGATATTACACGGGATGGAGAACTCTTGACATTTGACCAACTCAAATCCAGGCATGACCTTCCGAACTATCAGTATTTTCGTTAAATCCAATTGAGACATGCATTCCAGACCCGTGGGTTAGTGCATAATTGATTTAAGGCTGGAGGGTAGGTCCTGAGTTTCTTAGGCCATTCTCCCAAGTTGGGTGGAGCCAGACCCGTGGGTTAGTGCATAATTGATTTAAGGCTGGGGGGTAGGTCCTGAGTTTCTTAGGCCATTCTCCTAAGTTGGGTGGAGCCAGATTTCAGATGTCCACAATGGGGCGTGGAGAATTAAGAGGTATTTGTTCATCCAAATGTGTTATTTTTTGCATGGGGGGAGGGGAACTGAGTATGGGGGGGGGTTCACTGCTGGTAAAGTGCTGTCATTTGATGGCAAATGTTTGTGTATTTTCAAAAATTTGGCCGAATGTTTGACTTGGTGTTGTGCCTAGTCGTTTATGTGTTGTGTGTCCTGTCTAAAAAACTTTTTCAATAAAAATAATTTTATAAAAAAAAAAAAAGAAATGTCATTTTGTCAGGGACAGTTCTAAACACGGGAAACACGTGCCACTTCACAGACATGCTATAGACACCCCCCAGGTACGATATTTAAAGGAATATTTCACTTTTTTTTCACTTTATGCATCATTAAAATCACTGCTCCCGAAAAAAACGGCCATTTTTAAAACTTATTTTTGCATTGATACATGTCGACTGGGGCAGGACCCCGGGTCCCCAAACCCTTTTTAGGACAATAACTTGCATATTAGCCTATAAAATTAGCACTTTTGATTCCGAATGTTCGAGTCCCATAGACTTTAAAAGGGTTCGATAGTTTGCGCAAACTTTCAGTCCGTTCGCAAATTCTGGTGTGAACCGAACCGGGGGGTGTTCGGCTCATCCCTACTCCCAAGGTCAGGGTCCCTGGACAGCCTCCAATACAAAAATCCCAGGCCATCATAGTCAAAGCTTTCCGTGGGGCTGTCATCCGCTGACCACGGGCACTCTTGGGCTACATACCATCGGAGGGCTCTGTAGCTCTCGTCCAACCGCATCTCTGCCTGGATCAGCCTGCTTAACTCAGCTGTCCACTCCTGCTTTGGTTGTTCCTCCAATAACGGCATTCGTACTTCATACTGCGACCAGTACCTTACATGGATGGAGGGTAGAACTTTTCCCTGATGTTGCTGCTCGAGAGCTAGCGCTTTCTTCCAGAGTTCGAACCGGATAGAATCAGACCATCCCAGCAGGACCTCCTCTGATACTGGTCCTCTATGCTGTATCTGCATCTCTTGCAACCTCCTCCTGAATTCCTCTTCGATGGCGGCTGGTATCTGTACCTCTCCTCTCCTTTCAGTTGTTGCTGCTGTGACTTCTGCTGCTGCAGCACCTCTTTGCTGTAGCCAATTTGTGTCCACAGCCGCTGTAACTAGGTCTATGATGGAGGGTTAGGACCATAATGTGCCAGTCTTATTTTAACAGCCCGATCAAAACTTGCCTCTTCGGGTGTCCTGTCTGTTACGCTGGGCCTTTCGGTTATGTTGGGTCTTTTGGCTCTATCCATTTCGACTAGTTCTGCGATAATGTCCCTCTTCTTATGGGTATTGGCCGGTCGGCCCCGGTTCTCCAGTAAGTCCTTGAGGGTAGAGCGCTTTAGTCTTTCATACTGTGCCTCCATTGGCCTGTGTCCTCTTGTAGCTGTCCTTCTAGGCTGTGGGAATCATCCCACTGCTGCCACCAATGTAACGGCACCCTGAGTATGAAAGGTGTTAAAGCCGTTTAGGACATTCCCTTTCTGTACACCAAGGCAGCTACCAACACTCCAGTCAGGCGAACAAGAAATCCATACTAATAATTATCCCCCAATAACGAGACGAAGCTCTGTCTTGAGGTTCAAGCAGGTATGACAATCTTTATTGAAAGAATACAGGCTTATATACAGTAAAAGTGGAGGTGCATTCATATTCTGCTCATATTACTCTGAAAATACACCTGTGACCAGACCTAATTAACATGAGCTAATTAACGAATCCCTTTAAGCAGCGAAGATAACTCATATGCATGACCTTTAAGCTTCCTAGACTGGCTGTCTCCTAAACTACAATACACATTATCACAAATACACCTTCACACAATTGCAGGGTCAATTAGCACAAGCAACAATGAGATCTAATGACTCCTAAATTGAACTTCCTGGAATGCCCATATAAGGAGGTATACTTCCTGGGCATAGCCCTCACAGTGTACAGGGGATAACATCTTCATATTTCTTGAGAGATATTTTTAATGAATATTACTGTCCCATTTGAAGTAATCCAAGACATTCTTAATGTCCATTATTTTCTTGCTCACCCTGTGCCCCTAATAGACACAGGGTGATTTAGACATAAGAGGTGCATGGGGAGCTGAAGCAAGGGTATCCCATACTTTCCAAGAGATCCTGAGTTCCACGGGCCCTCCCGTTACATATGGCATAACATAAAGCTATTATAATCTCACCTCCTGCTACATTCAGCCTGATCCAGATGTGTGCCCCAACTCTCTGCTCCCCTCCCCCTGCAGTCCATACCTCCCAACATTTTGAGACGGGAATGAGGGACACCTTCTAGCAAATGTATGTAGGCATAGGATACGCCCCATGCCACACCCCCTTAAAGGAGAATTAACCCCCGAAAAAGTTTAATTAAATCCACAAGTGCTCTTTTTTACCACTACTATTTCTTTATATTGGCTTTTAAAATTTACAAATGCAGCAAAGGTTTAGCACTGAGAAACACTACTTGAAAGATAAAAAGTGCATTTTATATACAACAACTATATAGATCAGACCAAAATGAGGAACAAATGAGGAGGAAAGAGGGACAGAGGGACATTGCTCCAAATCAGGGACAGCCCCTCAAAATCAGGGACAGTTGGGAGCTATGTGCAGTCTGCATTCAGTGCTGTTATACATAGGATGTCACCTCCTGTTCTTTGCTCTCCTCTCCCTCCTGCAGTCTGCATTTATCCCTTCTGTACACAGGAACTCAGCTTCTAATCCAGCCATGTGCTCTTTTTCTCTGCCCCCCTCCATAGTGTGCATCACTGCTACCATTCAGACAGTTCTCACCTTCTGATCTGGTAATCCCACATCCATAGTCCTCATTCTCCGCTCTTTTCATGGCTCCCACTCTGTGCTCCCTGCCTCCAGTCTTCATTCTCGGCTCCCATTGCTATCGGCCTCCATTCTTGGCTCCCCGCCTCCATGCTCTCCATTCGCAGCTCCCCGCCCCCATGCTCTCCATTCTCGGCTCCCATGGCTACCCACCTCCATTCTCGGCTCCCTGCTTCCATGCTGTCCATTCTCGGCTCCCCGCCTCCATACTCTACATTCTTGACTTGCATGGCTACCTGCCTCTATTCTCGGCTCCCCGCCTCCATGCTTTCCATTCTTGGCTCCCGGCCCCCATGCTCTCCATTCTCGGCTCCCTGCCTCCATACTCTCCATTCTCGGCTCCCATGGCTACCCGCCTCCATTCTCGGCTCCCCGCCTCCATGCTCTCCGCCTCCATACTCTCCATTCTCGGCTTGCATGGCTACCTGCCTCCATTCTCAGCTCCCCGCCTCTATGCTCTCCATTCTTGGCTCCCATGGCTACCCGCCTCTATTCTCGGCTCCCCGCCTCCATGCTCTCCATTCTCGGCTCCCTGCCTCCATGCTCTCCATTCTCGGATCCCTGTCTCCTTGCTCTCCATTCTCAGTTCCTCGCTGAATTCAAAACTCCTTCTCTCTGCATTTCTCTTGACTCCGCCCTCTGAATTCTCTGAGCCGTAACTACAGAAAGGGTATCTGGTATCAATGAGCGCTGACAGTTCTTACTGTCAGCGTGCATTGGGAACACTGGAAACAACATTGGGTGGATATACATCCGCCACAATGTTGAATCACGGCGGAACCCCTGGGGACTCTGTGCTTCCTGGCTACAGTCTTCATTCTTTGCTACCATGGCTACCTCCCTCGATTCTCGGCTCCCCGCCTTTATTCTTTCCATTCTCGGCTCCCTGCCCCCATGCGCTCCATTCTCTGCTCCCATGGCTTCCTGCCTCCATTCTCGGCTCCCCTCCTCCATGCTCTCCATTCTTGGCTCCCATGGCTACCCGCCTCCATGCTCTCCATTCTCGGCTCCTCTCCTCCAATCGTGGCGGAACTCCTGGGGACCTCTCGCGGAACCCTAGTTGAGAAACACTGCCTTAAAGGGTAAGCACTTTCGTGGGGAAAAAATAGCAAATAAAGAAAAAATAATATAGCGTATACAATTGCAACACACAAGTCATATTGTCATTTAATGTTATTAAAAATGACCTTTCCTTTTCAATCTGCAGCTCTGTAATTTTATAAAAATGGAATGCAATATGGCTACCTGGAGGTGTTCTGCCCCCCAGAAACATAATTTCCTGCTTGTGTAATTGGCTTACTGATATTGCTAGAAGTCTGCACTAAGATACAAGTCAGATATCAGGCATCCCCTGCAACAAAAATGTCATTTTTGGTGAGATACTCCAAATAGGAAATCACATCTAAAGTAATGCAGGCCCAGCAGTTTTCCTCATTCGTGCCCTGCAGGTGCAGCAGCTGATTGATAATTATGAAACCTCTCCCATTAGACTCACTTTTCCACATGGATACAGACAAACACACAGGGATTTCTTCAGAATAACAAAAAGGTAGAAATGTGCAACAAAGTTTGTTAAAATCCTTGCAAAGATCACCCAGGGGGAAGGTTTTTTTTTTTTCTCAACAAAAGTGGAGTTACGCTTTAAAGGATAAGTTTACTTTTTGAAGGTAAAAAAATGTGCATTTTTTTTAAAAAAAAATTTGGAGACTGTAAAGCATTGCGCTGGTGCCATGTAGGTCTCCTGCAAATCTGTCATTGTATCTGCGTGCTTGTACCTCCTGTATGGACAAGCAGATACACTGACAGGAAGAATCAATGAACTACACGGTGCTCCACAGAGCCATGTTAGTTCATTGAGAACTACAAGCCGACAGCCACAAAGGATGCCGGGGCTTGTAGTTCATTCACAAACAGAGCTGAGTGAATGAATGACGTTGCCGTGTGGGTGGAGCCCTGCATGGCTGTGCTTATTTCAAAAAGTGACAGCTAGTACCCGGAACTTCTCCCCGTACTGCCTTCACACAGAGGAAGCGGATCCCTGAGCGGCTGCAAGAGGGGGAACATGTTAAATGTTCAACTCTGTTGACCAGGCGCTCACATGTAAATTTAGTGGGTTATCTGTTCTGTACATAGTTCAGATTCAATATTATGGCTATATTAGCCTCTGCTCCAGCATTGGCTGTGTTGCGTGCAGTTCCGCACTGTCGCCTGTAGGTGTCGTTGTCACCACAGTCCAGTGATAGAAGGGCAACAGGCTGAGGTGTATTGGGTGTCCTTTTCCCCAGAGACAGCCCAGTGGGAGTGGTCTCCCCGCTGTGCATTCTGTGAGAGGATACTTAAGGGCAGATGCCATCTTTCTTGCTCTCTCACCTCATGGCCCGCCTGGCCTAAGGTATGTGACAACTCCTATTCTGCCTTAGGGCCCTGCTGGCCCGAGGCTACTTGACTGCAAGAAGGCCCAGAAGCTGTCTGGGGCCTACTGGTTCAGAGGTGGTCCTGTGCTGTCTGTCCTGCGGGAAGAAGCCGCGCAATTGAAGGATCCGGGGGAGGACTCATCTTGGAGAGGACCGAGCGAAAGGCTGGTATCTCAAGAGGAGCCTGGTGACTCAATTGGAGGATGCCTCCTAACCAATCTACCTCACAGTACTGCCGGATGGCTTAAAGGAACTTTTGATACTGTGTTGCTGTGTTCGCTACCATTACTAAATCCTGTGGCAGAGGTTTGTTCAACTAACACTAAATTCTGTGGCAGAGTATTGTTCAACTATTATTCTCATCAAGTCTGTTGCAGAGACTTTTGTCCGTGCATCATTCCGGCTGCTAGGTCAGTGAGAGAGAGCAAGATCCATTGACTGAAGTGTACTTGTCTCCGGGATCTCAAGTTCCTCAGTGATTTGCACAAGGTATCTGAACTTTCCCCTAACCCTCCAGCCCTCTACTGCTCAAGTTGTTTAATAAAAAGCATTGGAAAAAGAACTAAGTGACTGGTGCATACATCCGTGGGCGCAAGGCCCAGTATAGACTGTACGTTTTTTTGACCTGGTGAACTGTGGGTAGGGGTGACGGCAAATGACCCAAAATAATAACCAGCAGCTCCTACGGGGGTAGTGCTACACTTAAAACAGGTGGAACATGTAACATGTTCCCAAAGGTAAACTTATCCTTTAAAGCGGTTGTAAAGTTTTTTTTTTTACTTTTACCTACAGGTAAGCCTATACTAAGGCTTACCTGTAGTTAAAAGAAATATCTCCTAAACCTTTACGGTTTAGGAGATATTCCCCTCGCAATGCGCCGCTGACAGCAGCGGCGCATGCGCACAGGGGATTCTCGGGCTGAAGGCTCGGCAGACGCCGAGCCTCGCCGGAACGAAGTCTCCCGCGCGCACGCGGGAGTGAGACATCGCGGCTTCAGCCACTCACAGCGCTGGAGCCACGATACCCGGAAGACACGCCGAGGCAACATGTCATCTCCCTCGGCGTGGACCAGGTGAGTTAACGATGCCTCGTTCTATAGTAAGTATTTCATAATAAGCTTGTATGCTGTGTAGTGTTGAGCGAACCCGAACTGTAAAGTTCGGGTCCGTACCGAACTTTAGCTTTTTCCCGAACCCGAACCCAGACTTTGCCCAAAAGTCCGGGTTCGGGTTCGGCAATCTAATTACGCATTTAGAAATGCTTCAGGGGCCAGCCAATCACCTTTTGATTAGCTGGTGTGCCCTTACAGGCCATCATAGCCATGCCTACTAATGGCATGGCTGTGATTGGTCAGTGCAACATGTGACCCAGCTTTTATATAAGCTAGAGGCACACAGCACACATGTCACTCTGCTTCAGAATAGATAGGGAGAGGATCTAGTCTGCTGCTGCTGCTTTTAGGGAGAGATAGAAAAATAGATGAGGTAGTCCTGATTCTACAATCTGAGGGAAAAGATAGAGAGATAGTGTAGTGTAGGGCCAGGTTCCTGTTGGTGCTTTCAGGGAGAGAGAATATTATATAGGAGTCCAGATTCAGAGATTAAAATCAGCGATCTGCATAGGTTTACCTGTTTGTGTTGCAGTGCAGTCTTTTTACACTGCCATGAGCCCAGTGTCAGAGAAAATCTAACTTTTTCAGGGGAAAAAAAAAAGGCACTTTATTGTGCTCTTTTCCAAAAGACCCATAGGGCAAAAAAAAAAAAAAGCATTTTATTTTGCTCGTGCAAAAAAAGACCCGTTTAGGGCAAAAAAAATAAAAAATTGCACTTTAATGTACGCTTGCAAAAAGAGCCATTCAGGGGCACAAAAAATTGTTTGCAGTGTGTTATACATATTTGGAGGTGTGTGAAATAAACAATTTCTATATAGTTTTCTCCTACTGTGCTATACTAAAAAAAAAAAACATTTTTTTTGAATAGCATTTTCTGCAGTTCTGTAGCTGTGCGATTCAGCGGTTACGTACTGTGGGTGTGTTCTGCTCTTCCAAAAAACGCCGTTTAGGGGCACAAAAAATAGTTTGCAGTGTGTTATACATATTTGGAGGTGTGTGAAATAAACAATTTCTATATAGTTTTCTCCTACTGTGCTATACTAAAAAAAAACATTTTTTTGGAATAGCATTTTCTGCAGTTCTGTAGCTGTGCGATTCAGCGGTTACGTACTGTGGGTGTGTTCTGTTCTTCCAAAAAACGCCGTTTAGGGGCACAAAAAATAGTTTGCAGTGTGTTATACATATTTGGAGGTGTGTGAAATAAACAATTTCTATATAGTTTTCTCCTACTGTGCTATACTAAAAAAACAACATTTTTTTGGAATAGCATTTTCTGCAGTTCTGTAGCTGTGCCATTCAGCCGTTACGTACTGTGGGTGTGTTCTGCTCTTCCAAAAACACCCATTTAGGGCAAGATCCTAAATTTGGAAAATATGAGGAGAAGGTCAAAGGGACGTGGTGGCCCCGGTCGTGGTGCTGCTGGTGGAGCTCCTGTTGCAGGGAGAGGACGTGGTGGATCTGTGCCAGATACACGCACAAGTGAAACACCTTCCTCAGGTGCGAGTAGGCGACCGAGCCTGCGGCGGTATTTTGTCATGCCTAATGAGGCTGTACGAATGTTTAGGCCATTACAAGTACAGGCGATAGTAGATTGGGTTGCTGACAGTGCCTCGGGTTCCTTCACATTGTCTCCCACCCACTCTTCTGATGAAAGAACAGAGTTGGCACCTGAAACCCATGTCCATCAGTCTTTCACCTCACCCCCTTGCAAATCAGCCAAGCAGTCTGAGCCCCAAATCATGCAGCAGTCTCTTCTGCTTTTCGATGACTCTGTTAGCAGGGTTTCCCAGGGCCATCCACCTAGCCCTGCCCCAGAAGTGGAAGAGATTGATGCCCAACCACTTATGTTTCATGATGAGTACATGGGAGGACCATCGCAGTACGTCTCGGATGATGACGAAACACAGGTGCCAACTGCTGCTGCTTTCGCAATTGTGCAGACAGACAAGGAGGGCAGGGGTGAAGACTGGGTGGAAGATGATGTGGAGGACAATGAGGTCCTCGACCCCACATGGAATGAACGTTATGCAGGTGACCAGTGTAGTTTGGAGGAAGAGGCGGTGGTCGCACAGAGCCACCAGCACAGCAGAAGAGGGAGCAGGGTGCAAAAGCGGAGCGTCCGTCCGCTAGACAGTATGTCTGCTACTGCCCAACGCAGCAAGGGACCGAGCACACCAAAGCCAGGTCCAAGGAGTTCCCTAGCGTGGCAGTTCTTCACACAATGTGCTGATGACAAGACACGAGTGGTTTGCAGGCTGTGCAATCAGAGGCTGAAGCGAGGCATAAACGTTCTCAACCTGAGCACAACCTGCATGACCAGGCATCTAAGTGCAAAGCACGAGCTGCAGTGGAGTAGACACCTCAAAAACCAAGAAAGGTCTCTGGCTCCTCCTGCTTCCTCTTCTGCTGCAGTCTCGGCCTCTTCATCCACCTCTGTAGTGACAGTGGCACCTGCCACCCCGCAAACAGAGGATCTGCCAGCAACACTACCACCTGGGTCACCAACCATCTCCACAATGTCCCATGGAAGCGTTCAGCTCTCTATCTCCCAAACATTGGAGCGGAAGAGGAAGTACCCCCCTAGCCACCCGCGATCCCTGGCCCTGAATGCCAGCATTTCAAAACCCCTGGCCTTTGAAATGCTGTCATTCCGTCTGGTGGAAACGCAGAGTTTGGTGGCATTGGTTGTCCCACAGTACGTCGTGCCCAGCCGCCACTATTTTTCCAGGCGAGCCATCCCTTCCCTGCACAACCAAGTGGGGGACAAAATCAGGTGTGCACTGCGCAACGCCATCTGTGGCAAGGTCCACCTAACTACGGATGTGTGGACCAGTAAGTACGGTCAGGGACATTATATCTCCCTAACAGCACACTGGGTAAATGCAGTGGCGGCTAGGCCTGAGGCAGATAGCAGTTTGGCGCATGTCCTTCCACCACCGAGGATTGCAGGGCGCTTCAGTTTGCCTCCTGTTACTAACTCCTCCTACTCCGCTTCCTCATCCTCTACCGCCTCCTCATCCGGTCAGCGTAACACCTTCACCACCAACTTCAGCACAGCCAGGGGTAAACGACAGCAGGCAGTTTTAAAACTTTCCTGTTTGGGGGAAAAACCCCACACCGCGCAGGAGTTGTGGAGGGACATGGAACAACAGACCAATGAGTGGTTGCTGTCAGTGAGCCTCAAGCCCGGCCTGGTGGTGTGCGATAATGGGCGAAATCTCGTAGCAGCTCTGGGCCTAGCCGGTTTGACGCACATCCCTTGCCTGGCGCATGTGCTGAACTTGGTGGTCCAGAGGTTCCTTAAAAATTACCCCAATATGCCAGAGCTGCTGCAGAAAGTGCGGGCTGTGTGTGCGCACTTTCGGCGTTCTCACCCTGCTGCTGCTCGCCTGTCAGCGCTGCAGCGTAACTTCGGCCTTCCCGCTCACCGCCTCATATGTGACGTGCCCACAAGGTGGAACTCCACCTTGCACATGCTGGCCAGACTGTGCGAGCAGCAGCAGGCGATAATGGAGTTTCAGCTGCAGCAATCACGCGTGAGTCGCTCTGCGGAACAGCACCACTTCACCACCAATAACTGGGCCTCCATGCGAGACCTGTGTGCCTTGTTGCGCTGTTTTGAGTACTCCGCCAACATGTCCAGTGCCAATGACGCCGTTCTTAGCGTTACTATGCCAGTTCTATGCCTCCTTAAAAAAATGCTTCGGGCGATGATGGAAGAGGATGTGGCACAGGAGGATGAGGAGGAGGAGGAGGAAGCGGGATCATTTCAAAGGCTTTCAGGGCAGTCTTTCACAAGTGGCTATGAGGGTGGGTTCCTGCACCAACAAACGCCAGGTACACAATTGTCCGGCAGAAAGGGCACAGTTCTGGAGGATGACGAGGTGGAGGAGGAGATGGAGGAGGAGGAGGAGGAGGAGCCATTTTCACAGCAGGGTGGCACCCAGACCAGCTCGTGGCCATCACTGGTGCGTGGCTGGGGGGATACAGAGGACACAGACAATACACCTCCCACAGAGGACAGCTTTTCTTTGCCTCTGGGCAGCCTGGCACACATGAGCGATTACATGCTGCAGTGTTTCCGCAATGACCGCCGAGTTGCCCACATTTTAACTGGTGCTGATTACTGGGTGGCCACCCTGCTGGATCCCCGTTACAAGGACAACGTACCGTCCTTAATTCCCTCACTGGAGCGGGATCGTAAGATGCGCGAGTACAAGCGCACGCTGGTAGACGCGCTGCTGGTGGCATTCCCACCTGACAGCGGGCGTACGGTGGAAGCACAAGGCGAAGGCAGAGGAGGAGGAAGAGGTCGCCAACGCAGCCGGGCACCGGCAGCACCTCAGAAGGCAGGGTTAGCATGGCTGAAATGTGGAAAAGCTTTGTCAGCACGCCACAACAACCAGCACCACCAGCTGAGATGGAACGTCTTAGCAGGAGGCAGCATTTCACCAACATGGTTGAGCAGTATGTGTCCACAGGCCTACACGTACTGGATGACGGGTCTGCCCCCTTTAACTTCTGGGTCTCCAAATTGGGCACATGGCCTGAGCTTGCCCTTTATGCCTTGGAGGTGCTGGCCTGCCCTGCAGCCAGTGTATTATCTGAACGTGTATTTAGCATGGCAGGGGGCGTTATCACAGACAAGCGCAGCCGCCTGTCCAGAGCCAATGTGGACAAGCTCACGTTCATTAAAATGAACCAGGCATGGATCCCACAGGACTTGTCCGTACCTTGTGCAGAATAGACATGTATACCGGTGTTGTGACAAAAACTGTCCGGCCATCGGATTGTGTCCGGCCCATACTGTGAAGGCGCAGCGCTTGCGCAGTACAGAGGACAAGGAGATTCACAAAATCTCCAAAGATGAACGGCGCCTGCGCTGTGAGTGCAGGTTCAAGCCCCACCATCCAAGTGGACATACGGTAGCACATAGTAACAGGGCCCCTCACGGGCTCGGTTCGATCGCCACGCTTCGGGCACGGCCTCACTTGGCTCGGCTTGAACCACGGATGGTGTGGCCTTCACCTGAACTCACCACGCAGGCGCCGTTCGTCTTGGGAGATTTTCGAAATCCCCTTGTCCTACATACTGAGCAAGCGCAGTACAGGGTGGACACTATTTGACGGGGGACAGAATTCGACACATCACCGGCCTTACCCAGCCATTGTTGTATTTTTGAATCAGTGTTGGCTACCTCGTCCTCCTCCACCGCAGCTTCCACCTACACAGCCACATCCACCGCCACCTCAACCTCCTACTCCATATGGACCTCGTCCTCCTAGGTCAAGATTATTATTTTTTATTTTTATTTTTTTTATGTTATTTTAAGTTATTTCCCTATCCACATTTGTTTGCAGAGCACTTGCCATGCTCTTAACAACATTTTGCTGCCATTTGCAGCCCTCTAGCCCTTTCCATTACTTTTTTAGAGCCTTTTTAGTCCTTAGAAGTCTGGGTCCCCATTGACTTCAATGGGGTTCGGGTTCGGGTTAAAGTTCGGTCCCGAACCCGAACTTTTTTCCGAAGTTCGGCCGAACCCGTCGAACCCGAACATCCAGGTGTCCGCTCAACTCTAATGCTGTGCATACAAGCTTATTATGCCTTTTCCTTTACAGGTGTAAAAAAAAAAAAAAAAAAAAGTCAGCGGCTATACAACCGCTTTAATCGGGAAAATAATTAAGACTACTAAAAGGAGCTGACAACCCTAGAAAATAAACTGGATGCCTGTGGCCAATTATTGCTGAGGGGGTTTAGTACACGCCCCACACTATAAAAGGCCGCCAGCGCGGCGGCCTTGTGTAGTGTGTTCCGGAGCAGGGAAAGAGAAGCATAGGCAGGGACAGTGTCATTTTTTTTCCTTTACTAATCCTGGATTCCTTGTGTTTAGGGACAAATAAGGATAGGTAGGGAGAGTGTCAGTGTGTTATTCTGTGCTAAACCTTGTTTGTAGGGACAGAGAGGTACAGTGAGGGAAAGTGTCAGTGTGCTATTCTGTTCTAAACCAATCTTGCTGAACCATATTTGAAATTCTTGAGTTTAGGGACAGAGAAGGACAGTGAGTGAAACTGACAGTGTGCTATTCTGTTCTAAACCAATCTTGCTGAACCATATTTGAAATCCTTGAGTTTAGGGACAGAGAGGTACAGTGAGGGAAAGTGTCAGTGTGCTATTCTGTTCTAAATCTTGTTTGTAGGGACAGAGAAGGACAGTGAGTGAAACTGACAGTGTGCTATTCTGTTCTAAACCAATCTTGCTGAACCATATTTGAAATCCTTGAGTTTAGGGACAGAGAGGTACAGTGAGGGAAAGTGTCAGTGTGCTATTCTGTTCTAAATCTTGTTTGTAGGGACAGAGAAGGACAGTGAGTGAAACTGACAGTGTGCTATTCTGTTCTAAACCAATCTTGCTGAACCATATTTGAAATCCTTGAGTTTAGGGACAGAGAGGTACAGTGAGGGAAAGTGTCAGTGTGCTATTCTGTTCTAAATCTTGTTTGTAGGGACATAGAAGGACAGTGAGTGAAACTGACAGTGTGCTATTCTGTTCTAAACCAATCTTGCTGAACCATATTTGAAATCCTTGAGTTTAGGGACAGAGAGGTACAGTGAGGGAAAGTGTCAGTGTGCTATTCTGTTCTAAATCTTGTTTGTAGGGACAGAGAAGGACAGTGAGTGAAACTGACAGTGTGCTATTCTGTTCTAAACCAATCTTGCTGAACCATATTTGAAATCCTTGAGTTTAGGGACAGAGAGGTACAGTGAGGGAAAGTGTCAGTGTGCTATTCTGTTCTAAATCTTGTTTGTAGGGACAGAGAAGGACAGTGAGTGAAACTGACAGTGTGCTATTCTGTTCTAAACCAATCTTGCTGAACCATATTTGAAATCCTTGAGTTTAGGGACAGAGAGGTATAGTGAGGGAAAGTGTCAGTGTGCTATTCTGTTCTAAATCTTGTTTGTAGGGACAGAGAAGGACAGTGAGTGAAACTGACAGTGTGCTATTCTGTTCTAAACCAATCTTGCTGAACCATATTTGAAATCCTTGAGTTTAGGGACAGAGAGGTACAGTGAGGGAAAGTGTCAGTGAGCTATTCTGTTCTAAACCAATCTTGCTGAACCATATTTGAAATCCTTGAGTTTAGGGACAGAGAAGGACACTCGTGGAAACTATCAGTGTGCTATTCTGTGCTAAATCTTGTTTGTAGGGACAGAGAAGGACAGTGAGTGAAACTGACAGTGTGCTATTCTGTCCTAAACCAATCTTGCTGAAGCATATTGCAAATCCTTGTGTTTAGGGACAGAGAAGGATAGGCAGGGGACAGTGTCAGTGTCATTGTTGCTAAGCCTCCTGCACAGTATACACCTGAAGGTAGCCCTTATTGCTCTTTTTCCCATCTCCCTGCAGGCCATCCATTAAAATGTCTGGAACGCAAACAAGGAGAGGCAGACAGTCAGGAGGCAAAAAAAGAGGGCAAGCAGGCTCTGTGTCTGGGGGCAACAGTGCTGGTCGTGGACGCGGTGCATTGTCATCAGCACATGGCCATGGGACACGCTTGTCCTTCTTTTCGGCAGCTGGACATGTTGAGCCACATCATGCCGAAGACTTGGTAGAGTGGATGACCAAGCCCACCTCATCCTCCTCATCCTCTCTCACCCAGGCTCAGGGTACTGGCAAAGCAGCTGCCAAAGCGTCCTCTTCTCTGGTATCATTATCTTCATTAGTCAATCTTTCCCTAGACCCACCATGTCCTCCTCCTGAGGAGTCCCCCGAACTGTTTGAGCACAGTGTTGGGTACATGCTCCAGGAGGATGCCCAGCGTTTCGAAGGATCTGATGATGATACCCAGATAGAGGAAGGCAGTAGCGTGAGAGCAGAGAGAGGGGATGCTCAAGAAGGACACCAATCTGGCAGTCATGCTCCAGCAGCTGCAGCATACTGCCAGATTGGCTCCAGTGATGAGGAGGGAGGGGATGATGAGGTCACTGACTCCACGTGGGTGCCTAATAGGAGAGAGGAGGAGAAGGAGGATGAGGAGGAGGCACATCTCCAACGAGGCAGGATGCCCTTGGGTGGCCAGCGTATGGGCAGCACACCGACGGAATCACACCGCAGAGCTCCGCCTGTGCAGGGTGCTGCCTCTGCCCGTCATTCAAAAAGTTCTTTGGTGTGGGCCTTTTTTGAGGCGAGTGCATCAGATCGCACAGCTGCTGTTTGCAACATATGTCTCAAGCGTATATCGCGTGGCCAAAACATCAGCCGCTTGGGCACCACATGCTTGATCAGACATATGTTGACCTGCCATGCAGCTCGTTGGCAAGCCTACCTTAAAGACCCACACCAAAGAACAAAGCGGACCTCTACTTGCACCGCATCAGCTGGGATCTCCAACCCCACTATACCTTCAGTCCTCTCTGAAACCTGCACTGAGAGGAATGAAGGTGTAGAATTAGGTGTGTCACAGCCAAGTACTTGCGGCCACTCTGCTAGCAGTACACCGACGTCCGATTCTAGCAGGCAAATTTCCCTGCCCCAGCTGCTGGACCGTCGAAAGAAGTTCACTCCCAGCCATCCACATGCCCAGCGGTTGAATGCTAGCTTGGCTAAATTGCTAGCGCTTCAACTGCTGCCTTTTCAGTTGGTAGACTCGGCCCCCTTCTGTGAGTTTGTGCAATGTGCGGTTCCTCAGTGGCAGGTTCCCAAACGCCACTTTTTCTCACGGAAGGCGATTCCGGCTCTCTACAGGCATGTGGAAGGCAATGTCTTGGCCTCGCTGGACAGGGCGGTCAGTGGTAAGGTGCATATTACCGCTGACTCATGGTCCAGCAGGCATGGACAGGGACGTTACCTTTCTTTCACGGCCCATTGGGTCACTCTTTTGGCAGCTGGGAAGGATGCAGGACAAGGTGCAGTAGTGTTGGAGGTTGTTCCGCCGCCACGCCTCCAAAATGCTACTACTGGTTGTGACACACCTCTCTCCTCCACCCCCTCCTCTTCTTCTTCCTCCATGGCCTCTTCCTATGGTTTGTCCTCGGAACCAGCGGTGCTCCGTAGGCGTTCAAGGGGCTACGCAAGTACGCAGGCAAAAAGATGCCATGCCGTGCTTGTGCTGGTGTGTTTGGGGGACAGGAGCCACACTGGGCAGAGGTCCTGTCTGCTCTGCAGGGGCAGGCCGAGAAGTGGTTGACGCCACGCCAGCTTAAGCCAGGAATGGTGGTTTGCGACAATGGCACCAACCTCCTCTCCGCCCTCCGACAGGGACAACTGACCCATGTGCCCTGTATGGCTCACGTCCTTAACCTGGTGGTGCAGCGGTTCTTGGGCAGGTACCCGGGCTTACAGGATGTCCTGAGGCAGGCCAGGAAAGTCTGTGTGCATTTCCGCAGATCTTATAATGCCAGTGCTCGCCTGGCTGAGCTGCAAAAGGAGTTGAACCTGCCCAAGAACCGCCTTATATGTGACATGCCCACCAGGTGGAACTCAACGTTGGCCATGCTGCAGCGGCTGCACACGCAGCAGAGGGCCATCAATGAGTACCTGTGCGACTACGGCACCAGGACAGGGTCAGGGGAGCTCGGGTTTTTTTCACCACGCCAGTGGGGCATGATCAGGGATGCATGCACTGTCCTGGCACCATTTGAGGAGGCCACGAGGATGGTGAGCAGTGACAGTGCATGCATCAGTGACACTGTACCTCTTGTCCACCTGTTGGAGCACACGCTGCGTGGAATAATGGACAGGGCACTTGAGGCAGAACAGAGGCAGGAAGAGGAGGACTTCCTTGCCTCTCAAGGCCCCCTTTACCCAGACAGTGTTCCTTCTGTCCCACCCATCGCACAGGAGGAGGAGGAGGAGGAGGAGGAGGAGGAGGAGGATTGTGTCAGCATGGAGGTGGAGGCTGGCACTCAGCATCATCAGCAGCAGTCTTTTAGGGATGATTTACAGTCCCAAGAAACCAGTGGACTTGTACGTGGCTGGGAGGAGGTGGCTGCGGATCATGTCGTCCTTAGTGACCCAGAGGACTCCGGACTGAATGCCTCAGCTAACCTACGCTGCATGGCCTCCCTGATCCTGCAAAGTCTGCGGAAAGATCCTTGTATTCTTCGGATCAAGGAGAGGGACCATTACTGGCTGGCCACTCTCCTTGATCCACGGTACAAGGGTAAGGTTGCGGACCTTATGTTACCGTCGCAGAGGGAGCAGAGGATGAGACAACTCCGGGAGGCCTTGCAGAAAGGTCTGTGCAACGTGTTCCCAGAGACTGGGAGGTTACAAACTCCTGGTCCTGGACAACGAGTTGCTGAGGCTTCGGGCAGTCAAAGAAGGAGCGGTGGGGAAGGTGGCCGTCTGACCGATGCGTTCAGACAATTCTTTAGTCCGCAGCCCCAAAGTATGATCGGTTCCAGCAACCATCGCCAGCGTCTGATATACATGGTGCAGGAATACCTAGGGGCAAGGTCAGACTTGGACACCTTCCCCACCGAAAATCCTCTGGCTTACTGGGTCTTGAGAATGGATCACTGGCCAGAGCTTGCACAGTATGCAATTGAGCTACTGGCCTGTCCTGCATCCAGCGTTCTTTCAGAACGCACATTCAGTGCTGCTGGAGGATTTGTCACGGATCACAGGGTGCGCCTGTCCACCGACTCGGTTGATCGACTGACTTTCATCAAGATGAACCAGTCTTGGATCACCACCAGCTACCACACACCTGATGCTGATATAACAGACTAATTGATTTTAAAATGTCACATCCCTTCAAGACTGATGCTGATGCTGAGTGCCTGTGCTGTTATGTTGACTGGCTATCCTCCTCCTCCTCCTCAATGATACGATTAATGATGATAGCTTGGAAGATCATTTTGGTTTATGGGTGACGCCACCAGTGGCTAAGGCCCAATTTTTCAGCCCCTGTTTAACAGGGGCGTGTAATTACAATTTTTGATGCAATACTTTGCAACAGGCCTCATTGCTGTGCTCCAAGTACAGTATCTGTGAGGGGTTGCAGTGTTGTGCCACCAGTGCCTAAGGCCCAATTTTTCAGCCCCTGTTCAACAGGGGCATGCAATTATAATTATTGATCTAATAATTCACAGCAGGGCCCATTGCTGCGCCCACCAAGAGTAACTGTCAGGCCTTACAGTGTTGTGTCAACACCACCACCACCACCACCACCAAAGGCCCAATTTTTCAGCCCCTGTTCAACAGGGGCATGCAATTATAATTATTGATCTAATAATTCACAGCAGGGCCCATTGCTGCGCCCACCAAGAGTAACTGTCAGGCCTTACAGTGTTGTGGCACCAGCACCACCATCAAAGGCCCAATTTTTACTACCACTGATCAACAATTATATGTTATTACAATTCCTGATATAATAGTTGACAGCAGGGCGTTCCAGCACCCACCAAGAGTAACTGAGTGCTTACAGTGTTGTGCCAACACCAACACCTAAGGGGCCAATTTCTGCAGAGTATATACGGCAGGTCCCTACTTTCAAACATCCAACTTACAAACGACTACTACTTGCAAACGGAAGAAGACAACAGGAAGTGAGAGGAAATCTACCCCTTGGAAGGAAAATTCTCTCCTGTAAGAATTAATATGGGAGAAAGGTGTCTCCTCTCTACTGATGCTTTATCACCAATCCTTGTTTCAATAAAAACACCGCATTTCAAAATCAGTTGTCATTGGGACGCAAAGTGAGGTGAAATGTTCTGAACTGGGGCACAGACAGCAAAACAAATGTTACAGGGGTGATAACCCTTCCCTATGTTTTCCAAAAAGCTTAAAAATAGGTATTTGGGCTGGAGCTACACTTAAACAATGTAGCTGTTCAAAATTACAAACAGATTCTACATAAGAACAAACCTACAGTCCCTGTCTTGTATGCACCGCCTGTATACGGCTGTTCAGAGTATATAGGGCCTTTTTTATTTTGTGTGTGGGGTTCCCCTTAATATCCATACAAGACCCAAAGGGGCTGGTAATGGGCTGGGATAGGGGGGGGGGGGGTTGATGGGGTAGCTATGCCATTTTTCTTAAAGATTTTCATCCATATTACCGGGACCAGACATTACATTAAAGCCGCAAGCAGTTTTAAATGGCTTTTTTTTCCTTTAGAAATGTTATTTTGTGCAGGGACAGTTCTAAACACGGGAAACACGTGGCACTTCACAGGCATACTTTAGACACCCCCCAGGTACAATATTTAAAGGAATATTTGACTTTTTTTTTTTCACTTTATGCATCATTAAAATGACTGCTCCCGAAAACGTCCGTTTTTAAAACTTCTTTTTGCATTGATACATGTCCCCTGGTGCAGAACCCGGGTTCCCAAACTCTGTTTAGGACAATAACATGGATAATAGTCGTTATAATTAGCACTTTAGAATCCAAACGTTTGCATCCATTGTATTTAATAGGGTTCTAATGTTCGTGCGAACTTTCGGTCTGTTCGCGGGTTCTGGTGCGAACCGAACCCGGGGGTGTTCGGCTCATCACTACTTATTAGGAAAAATATGGTGAGAATTGGTGATGGCTAGGCAAATGCTTGTGAAATTTGTTCAACTTCATCCCTCTCTAGGCATATAACCCATGTGTTAACCAGGACAGGGGTTATCAGTGCAAACATCTTAGCATGATTAAATATTAAAGTATAATGAATGCAAAACAAGGCACCCTTTAAAATCATGCACATCTTAAAGCACCCCATTCCAAAATGTAAAAAAATAAATGAATAGTTTTACATTCTGTATCGCAGCAGCATCAAACACACAGGCCACCCAGCATTAGAGGCAGTGGCAGTGGCAGCTTGTGCTCAAAATTTTTGGGGGGGTGCAGACAAACTGAAAAATTCTGAAAAAAAACAGCAATTGCAGCCTCACTGTGCCCATCAAATGCAGCCAATGTGACCATCAAACGCAGCCACTGTGCCCATCAAACGCAGCCACTGTGCCATCAAACGTGGCCACGGTGCCCATCAAAAGCGGCCCCTGTGCCCATCAAATGCAGCCACTGTGCAATCAAACGCAGCTCCTGTGCCCATCAAATGCAGCCACTGTGCCCATCAAATGCAGCCACTGTGCCAAACGCAGGCACTCTGCCAATCAAATGCTGCCACTGTGCCCCATCAAACGCAGCCACTGTGCTAAACGCAGCCACTGTGCCATTAAAAGCTGCCACCATGCCCCATCAAATGCTGCCACTGTGCCCCATCAAATGACAAAAGACAAAAGGGGGCAGGGTGATCATGTTTAAGAGGAGTCATAGCCGTAGGATAGAGAGCGGAGTGGTAAAGAGAAAACTCAGAGAGGAGGAAAAAGAGAGAAGTACAGAAAAAGGAATGATAGGCGTAGACAGGAGCTGACAGAGTTCTGTTTTGCAGAACTTATGTAGAGTGGAAATTTAGAAAACTCAGAAGAGTGCAAGGCAACCAAGGTGATAACCGATAGCTCGGGTGTCTGTTTGTGGCGAGCACAAACCTGAAGACTAGAGCCCCAGGGCGTACTGGGGCGAGAAGTAGAAGTCTGGTACAGCCTACGTTAGGGTGACCAGACGTCCCTGGATTGAGGACATTGAACCCCTTTTGTCCCCGGTTTTGTCCCCGGATTCAGGGACGATCCTGGGCGGGTGCACCGTTAGCTGTGCAGAGTGGGCGCTCAGTGCCGGCCCTATCATGGGTCTCGCTGGGGTGTCTCGGACAGGGAGGGGGCGAGTGCCACCAGATTATACAGAGCGGGGATCTCCCACTTACTCGTGTCTCGGACGAAGCCCCACCTCCTGGGCCAGCTCCTATGATAGACAACACACTGACGTCTATCATATGAGGTGGGCCTTCATCTGAGAACAGCGGCCACGCGGGGTAAACAGGAGATCCCCGCTCTGTACAGTATAATCCGTCTCCTCTCCTCGCTCGCTATGCACTGATCACAGGTAAGGCTGTGCTGCTAATCACTGAACAGGTTGTGCTTTAAATGCATAGTTTTCCCTTTTATGAACAAGAAAATAATGATGTTATGTGGTTGGGCTGGTATAATAATGCTTTGGGGCTGGTATGAAATGACTTTCAGAAATAAAGTACAGTATATATCATGCAATCATTCTATAAACACATATCACATACACTGCATATATCATTTGAGGAAAATATGCTTATAAAATAGTTCACCATTTGCCAATAAAAAAAAAAATGCCCCTGGATTTCATTTAAAAAATCTGGTCACCTTAGCCTACGTAAGAATGTTGTGGTCTATAGTGGGTGACGTGTGCTCGACCTGCTAACACTTGCACTGCCAGCAAGTCTACTGTTAAGCGACCTTGTCTGCGAGGTGAAGGGTCACCCTTTGAAAACAGAGTGTCATGTATAAATATATGTGACGGAACTAACGCCTGGAGATCACGTCCAATGATTTATGTGAAGTAACGGTATAGTGAAAGGGTGCTGCAGAATGATGTGAAAGAAAATCCCCATGGACTACGCCCTGACTCGGTCTCTGTTTACATCAGGCGTCAACAGGGGAGTGCTTCCTTACATCAGGCGTCCCCAGCGGAGTGCCTCCTTACATCAGGCGTTCGGAGCGGAGTGCCTCCTTACATCAGGCATCTCTAGTGGAGTGCGTACTTAGATCAGGTGTCCCCAGCGGAGTGCCCCCAAGGATCAGGTGTCCCCAGCGGAGTGCCTCCTTAGATCAGGCGTCCCCAGCAGAGTGCCTCCTTAGATCAGATGTCCCCAGTGGAGTCCCTCCTTAGATCAGATGTCCCCAGTGGAGTCCCTCCTTAGATCAGGTGTCCCCAGCGGAGTGCCCCCAAGGATCAGGTGTCCCCAGCGGAGTGCCTCCTTAGATCAGGCGTCCCCAGCAGAGTGCCTCCTTAGATCAGGCGTCCCCAGCAGAGTGCCTCCTTAGATCAGATGTCCCCAGTGGAGTCCCTCCTTAGATCAGGTGTCCCCAACGGAGTCCCTCTTTAGATCAGGTGTCCCCTGTGCAGTGCCTCCTTAGATCAGGCGTCCCCAGCACAGTGCCTCCGTAGATCATGTGTCCCCAGCAGAGTCCCTCTGTACATCAGGCGTCCCCCGCAGAGTGCTTTTTTACATCAGGCGTCCCCAGCAGAGTGCCTCCTTACATCAGGCGTCAACGGGGGAGTGCCTTCTTACATCAGGCGTCCCCAGCGGAGTGCATCCTTACATCAGGCGTCCCCAGCGGACTGCCCCCAAGTCAGAGTGCTTCCTTACATCAGGCGTCCCCAGCAGAGTGCCTCCTTACATCAGACATTCCCAGCGGAGTGCCTACTTACATCAGGCGTCCCCAGTGGAGTGCCTCCTTACATCAGGCGTCCCCGGCAGAGTGCCTCCTTAGATCAGATATCCCCAGCGGAGTGCCTCCTTAGATCAGGTGTCCCCAGCAGAGTACCCCCAAGAATCAGGTGTCCCCAGCGGAGTGCCTCCAAGGATCAGGTGTCCCCAGCAGAGTGCCTCCTTAGATCAGGTGTCCCCAGCGGAGTCCCTCCTTAGATTAGGTGTCCCCAATGGACTCCCTCCTTAGATCAGGTGTCCCCAGTGGAGTGCCTCCTTAGATCAGGCGTCCCCAGCAGAGTGCCTTCTTAGATCATGTGTCCCCAGCGGAATGCTTTCTTACATCAGGCGTCCCCAGCGGAGTGCCTCCTTACATCAGGTGTCCCCAGCGGAGACCCTCCTTACATCAGGCGTCCCCAGCGGAGTCCCTCTTTACATCAGGCCTCCCCAGCGAAGTCCCTCCTTACATCAGGCATCAACAGGGGACTGCTTCCTTACATCAGGCATCCCCAGGGGATTGCCTCTTTACATCAGGCGTCCCAAGCGGAGTGCCCCCAGGTATCAGGCATCCCCAGCGGAGTGCTTCCTTACATCAGGCGTCCCTAGCAGAGTGCCTCCTTACATCAGGCGTCCCCAGCATTGTGCCTCTTTAAGATCAGGTGTCCTCAGCAGAGTGCCTCCTTAGATCAAGCGTCCCCAGCGGAGTGCCTCCTTAGATCAGGTGGCCCCAGCGGAGTGCCTCCTTAGATCAGGTGTCCCCAGCGGAGTCCCTCTTTAGATCAGGCGTCTCCTAGCGGAGTGCCTCCTTAGATCAGGTGTCCCTAGCAGAGTGCCTCCTTAGATCAGGTGTTCCTAGGAGAGTTGCAAAAGAAACTACTGCGCATGTCTGAAGTGAATAATTAGACTAAAAAGATTAATTAAATTGAATAACCGCTGCTGCAACTGTAAATGTGGATACACACAATGGCAAATAATAAGAAAAATGCAGTTGCGCTGCAAAAATAACAACGCATGAATTGTGTAAGATGCTATCTTATTGGATTAACCACTTAACGACCGCTCACTGTATATGTACGTCGGCAGAATGGCACCGACAGGCACAATCACGTACAGTGTACGTGATTGCCTTTGTACAGTTGGGGGGTCCGATCGGACCCCCCTCCTATACAGTGAGCGGTCGGTATTCGTTGGGGAGCGATCCGACATGAGGGGGCGGCCATTCGATTCCGGCCACCCCCCGCGATCGCTCCCGGCGAATGGAAATGCTCCCTCTGCTGTGTAATGTTTACACAGGCAGAGGAAGCAGGAGGAAGTGATGTCATCTCTCATGCGGCGCTCACATATACCGAGCGCCGTACAAGAGAAGACACACAGGTCAGTACACTAACACTACACTGACACCAGGACACATAGGAACACAAATCGCCCCCCCAGATCACCCCCAGCCCCCAGTCACAGTGTCACTGATTGCAGTGATCAGTAAATAAATGGTCACTGCAATCAGTGACATTTGTGACTGTAAAAGTGTCACTACATTCAGTTTTAGGTCCAGTGTAGCCCCCTAACCCCCCCCTAGTAAAGGTTTAACCCCCTGATCACCCCCCAGATAACCCTTTCACCCCCTAGCACCGCCGTTGCTAAGCGATCATTTTTCTGATCGCTGTCTTAGCGTCGGTGATGCAGATCGGTAGCCAGTAATTTTTTTTAGGTTCGCCGCAGGTTTTTATAGCGTCGGGTACCCCCATAAATTATCTAATAAAGGTTTAACCCCCTTGATCGCCCCCAAGGTAACCCTTTCACCCCCTATCACCACTGTCGCTAAGCGATCATTTTTCTGATTGCTGTCTTAGCGTCGGTGATGCAGATCGGTAGCCAGTAATTTTTTTTAGGTTCGCCGCAGGTTTTTATAGCGTCAGGTACCCCCATAAATTATCGAATAAAGGTTTAACCCCTTGATCGCCCCCCAGGTAACCCTTTCACCCCCTATCACCACTGTCGCTAAGCGATCATTTTTCTGATCGCTTTCTTAGTGTCGGTGATGCAGATCGGTAGCCAGTAAAAATTTTTAGGTTCGCCGCAGGTTTTTATAGCGTCAGGTACCCCCATAAATTATCTAATAAAGGTTTAACCCCCTTGATCGCCCCCCAGGTAACCCTTTCACCCCTATCACCACTGTCGCTAAGCAATCGTTTTTCTGATCGCTGTCTTAGTGTCGGTGATGCAGATCGGTAGCCAGTAATTTTTTTTAGGTTCGCCGCAGGTTTTTATAGCGTCAGGTACCCCCATAAATTATCTAATAAAGGTTTAACCCCCTTGATCGCCCCCCAGGTAACCTTTTCACCCCCTATCACCACTGTCGCTAAGCGATCATTTTTCTGATCGCTGTCTTAGCGTCGGTGATGCAGTTCGATAGCCAGTAATTTTTTTTAGGTTCGCCGCAGGTTTTTATAGCGTCAGGTACCCCCATATTTTATCTAATAAAGGTTTTAACCCCCTAATTGCCCCTAGTTAACCCTTTCACCAGTGATCACCATATAAGTGTTACGGGTGACGCTGTTTAGTTAGTTTGCTTTTTATAGTGTCAGGGCACCTGCCGTATATATAACCCAATAAAGGTTTAACCCCCTGATCGCCCGGCGGGTGATATCAATTAGGTTTTAGCGTCAGAGAGGGTCTGCGTCACACCCCAGGCAGCGTCAGGTTAGTGCCAGTAACGCCAACACCCATGCGTGAAGCATACACCCCCCTTAGTGGTATAGTATCTGATCAGATCAATATCAGATCTGATCAGATCTATACTAGCGTCCCCAGCAGTTTAGGGTTCCCAAAAACGCAGTGTTAGCGGGATCAGCCCAGATACCTGCTAGCACCTGCGTTTTGCCCCTCCGTCCAGCCCAGGCCACCCAAGTGCAGTATCGATCAATCACTGTCACTTACAAAACACAACACACATAACTGCAGCGTTCGCAGAGACAGGCCTGATCCCTGCGACTCCAGTGCTGTACGAGGTGATTTAACCACCACAGTTAAAAAAAAAAAAGCATATATGCCGAAGCATTGGGGCAGCAGGGGCGGAGGAGCGATTTTGCTCCTAATGCCGCGTACATACGGTCGAAATTCCGACGGAGGCTTGCCCGTGGAAAAGTCCGACCATGTGTGTGCGGCATAACTTTTTTGCGGGAGGATGCCCCCATGCTTCGGCATATATAAATGGTGCATGTATGCCCATCATTAGAAGTGGGTGGATGAAGGGCGGTATTCTAATGGTGGGCATACCCACCTATCAATCTCTTTTTTCGTTCAGCCAACTGGCTGCATGAAAAAAAAAGATTACAATACATGTCCAACAAGGACCAGCAACGTACTGGTATGTTGCTGGACTTTGAATGTTTATACCAGAATGATGCCTGTGGGTTTAGGTATCATCTTGGTATCATTCTTTTCAGCCAGCGGCCGGCTTTCATGTAAAAGCAATCCTAGTGGCTAATTAGCCTCTGGACTGCTTTTACAAGCAGTGGGAGGGAATGTCCCCCCCCCCAGGTATCAAAAGCGCTATTGGGAAATTGGAAAAGCATTTTATCACACCGATCTTGGTGTGGTCAAATGCTTTGAGGGCAGAGGAAAGATCTAGGGTCTAGAAGACCCCATTGTTTTCAAAAAAGAGTACCTGTCACTACCTATTGCTATCATAGGGGATATTTACATTCCCTGAGATAACAATAAAAATGATAAAAAAAAAAATATGGAAGGAACAATTAAAAAAAAAAAAAAAAAAAAAAAAAAAAAGCACCCCTGTCCTGCCCTGCTCTTGCCCAATGGCGAACGCAAACGTCGGTCTGGCGTCATATGTAAACAGCAATTGCACCATGCATGTGAGGTATCACCGCAAAGGTCAGATCGAGGGCAGTAATTTTAGCAGTAGACCTCCTCTGTAAATCTAACGGGGTAACCTGTGAAGGCTTTTAAAGGCTTTTAAAAATGTATGTAGTTTGTCGCCAATGCGCGTTTGTGCGATATTTTAAAGCATGTCATGTTTGGTATCTATGTACTCGGCCTAAGATCATCTTTTTTATTTCATCAAACATTTGGGCAATATAGTGTGTTTTAGTGCATTCAAATTAAAAAAAAGTGTATTTTTTCCCCAAAAAATGCGTTTGAAAAATCGCTGCGCAAATACTGTGTAGAAAAAAAAATGCATCACCCACCATTTTAATCTGTAGGACCTTTGCTTTAAATATATATATATATATATATATATATATATATATATAATGTTTGGGGGTTCAACATAATTTTCTTGCAAAAAAAAAAAATATATTTTCATGTAAACAAAAAGTGTCAAAAAGGGCTTTGTCTTCAAGTGGTTAGAAGAGTGGATGTAAGCTTCCTAATGTTGTGTATAAAATGCCAGAACAGTTCAAAACCCCCCCAAATGACCCCATTTTGGAAAGTAGACACCCCAAGCTATATACTGAGAGGCATGTCGAGTCCATGGAATTTTTTTTTTGCACAAAGTTGTCACTAAATGATATATTGCTCAAACATGCCATGGGCATATGTGGAATTACACCCCAAAATACATTCTGCTGCTTCTCCTGAGTACGGGGATACCACATGTGTGAGACTTTTTGGGAGCCTAGTCGCGTACGGGACCCCAAAAACCAAGCACCGCCTTCAGGCTTTCTAAGGGTGTAAATTTTTGATTTCACTTCTCACTGCCTATCACAGTTTCGGAGGCCATGGAATGCCCAGATGGCACAAAATCCCCCCAAATGACCCCATTTTGGAAAGTAGACACCCCAAGCTATTTGCTGAGAGGTGTTGTGAGTATTTTCCAGATCTCACTTTTTGTCACAAAGTTTTGAAATTTGAAAAAAAAAAAAAATTTTCTTTCTTCATTTTCAAAAACAAATGAGAGCTGTAAAATACTCACCATGCCTCTCAGCAAATAGCTTGGGGTGTCTACTTTCCAAAATGGGGTCATTTGGGGGGGTTTTGTGCTATTTGGGCATTTTATGGCATTCGAAACTGTGATAGGTAGTGAGGAGTGAAATCAAAAATTTGTGCCTAGAAATCCTGAAGGCGGTGCTTGGATTTCGGGGTCCCGTACGCGGCTAGGCTCCTAAAAAGTCCCACACATGTGGTATTCCCGTACTCAGGAGAAGCAGCAAAATGTATTTTGGGGTGTAATTCCACATATAACCATGGCATGTGTGAGCAATATATCATTTAGTGACAACTTTTTGTAATTTTTTTTTTTTTTAGTCATTATTCAATCACTTGGGACAAAAAAATAATAATCAATGGGCTCAACAGGTCTCTCAGTAATTTCCTTGGGGTGTCTACTTTCTAAAATGGGGTCATTTGGGTGGGGGGGGGGTTGTGCTATTTTGGCATTTTATGGCCTTCAAAACTGTGATAGGTAGTGAGGAGTGAAATCAAAAATTTGCGCCCTTAGAAATCCTGAAGGCGGTGCTTGGTTTCCGGGGGCCCGTACGTGGCTAGGCTCCCAAAAAGTCCCACACATGTGGTATCCCCGTACTCAGGAGAAGCAGCAAAATGTATTTTGGGGTGTAATTTCACATACAACCATGGCATGTGTGAGCAATATATCATTTAGTGACAACTTTTTGTAATTTTTTTTTTTTTTTAGTCATTATTCAATCACTTGAGACAAAAAAAATAATATTCAATGGGCTCAACATGCCTCTCAGCAATTTCCTTGGGATGTCTACTTTCCAAAATGGGGTCATTTGGGGGGGTTTTGTACTGCCCTGCCATTTTAGCACCTCAAGAAATGAGATAGGCAGTCATAAACTAAAAGCTGTGTAAATTCCAGAAAATGTACCCTAGTTTGTAGACGCTATAACTTTTGCGCAAACCAATAAATATACGCTTATTTACATTTTTTTTACTAAAGACATGTGGCTGAATACATTTTGGTCTAAATGTATGACTAAAATTGAGTTTATTCGATTTTTCTTATAACAAAAAGTAGAAAATATCATTTTTTTTCAAAATTTTCGGTCTATTTCCGTTTATATCGCAAAAAATAAAATACGCAGAGGCAATCAAATACCATTAAAAGAAAGCTCTATTTGTGGTAAGAAAAGGATGCAAATTTCGTTTGGGTACAACATTGCATGTCCGCACAATTTACAGTTAAAGCAGCGCAGTGCAAAATTCTGAAATAACCTCTGGTCCTCTAGCTACCAAATGGTCCGGGGCTTAAGTGGTTAAACCAATGCAAAATACATGAAGTGTTGTGAACAATGACCAAAAATTGTCCAATGAAGAAATAAAATGGTATGTGACAGTCTGGGATCTTCTATACAATGTCCACAATGTAATAATGAAAAACAAGAGAAACCATATATGAAAGTTCCACGATGGCACTGTAGCAAGCAGCTCTCTCGTGCAAGTAGATAATCGTGACTCCACACTCTTAAACACCCAAGAAAAAAGTGCAGTGATGGTAAAGACAGAAATCCTCGACCTCAAATATAAGAACCGCTTGTGGCTTAATTCCCCCGCCAAGGGTCTTTCAACTGCAGACCAGCATACAGGATGTAGCCTTCCTCAACACTCTGGCATCTTAATAAAACTCCCGGGAGTATGATCCCCAAAAAGACATAAGGGCTTTATAAGAAAAAAGATTGGACTGCACTTTATCCTTCTCCGTACAATGTGAAGTAATTTCCACTCATGTAGCAGGCTCGGTCCGGTCCCGGTATGGAAGATCCCAGACTGTCACATACCATTTTATTTCTTCATTGGACAATTTTTGGTCATTGTTCACAACACTTCATGTATTTTTCATTGGTTTATTCCAATAAGGTAGCATCTTATACAATTCATGCGTTGTTATTTTTGCAGCGCAACTGCATTTTTCTTATTATGTCCCTAGGAGAGTGCCTCCTTAGATCAGGTATCCCCAGCGGAGTGCCCCCTTAGATCAGGTGTCCTCAGTGGAGTGTCTACTTAGATCAGGTGTCCCCAGCGGAGTGCCCCCAAGGATCAGGTGTCCCCAGCGGAGTGCCTCAAAGGATCAGGTATCCCCAGCGGAGTGCCTCAAAGGATCAGGCGTCCCCAGCGGAGTGCTTCCTTAGATCAGGTGTCCTCAGCAGAGTCCCTCCTTAGATCAGGTTCCCCCAACAGAGTCCCTCCTTAGATCAAGGGTCCCCAGTGGAGTGCCTCCTTTGTTCAAGCGTCCCCAGCAGAGTGCCTCCTTAGATCATGTGTCCCCAGCGTAGTGCCTCTTTAGATCAGGTGTCCCCAGTGGAGTGCCTCCTTAGATCACGTGTCCCCAGCGGAGTGCCTCCTTAGATCACGTGTCCCCAGCGGAGTGCCTCCTTAAATCACGTGTTCCCAGCGGAGTGCCTCTTTAGATCAGGTGTCCCCAGTGGTGTGCCTCCTTAGATTTATTGTCCCCAGCGGAGTGCCTCCTTAGATCAGGTGTCCCTAGTGCAGTAGAGTCCCTTGGCTCTGCCTCTCACAGACCGGTGTTGTGCCGAGATCGGTTTCCCCCAGAAAACCTGTTTCCGCTGGCTCTCGGCTGAGATCAGAACCCTTGCCCCTCCAGCCTACTGAACTCCAGCTCCTCCTAATCTCCACCACTCCAACCCTCTGCTTTCCAGCTTCTCCCACTCTCCCTCACAATGTTATTCAGCCGTCTAACGCCCCTATGCAGGCTCCCCGGTTTTCATGGTGTAAACCTGTCTTGGTACAACATAATGAAAACCGGGGGCGCGCATGGGGGCAGTAGATGGCCGAATAACATTGCGAGGTAGAGTGGGAGGACTGGAGGGGCGGAGTTCCGATCTGAGCTGAGAACCAGGGGAAACAGAAAAAAGATCTTGCGGCCATATTTTTGGAGCCAGGAGCAGCTGCGGTGCCAAAAAAAGTCCAGATTTCCCAGGACAAAAGCTAAATCCCGGGATTTTAATCGGGATGGCCTCCAATCAAGACGAGGGTCCCAAAATCGGGATTGTCCCAGGAATATCGGGACTGTTGGCAAGTATGGACACAGTCTTTGCTGCCACTAGAGGAAAACTGCTTCACTGTAGCAATGTTATAGATATAGAGTGTCTTCTGGTTGCAGGAATATATCTATATCCAGCTCCCTGCTACATATATACACACATATATATATATATATATATATATATATACAGTATAGCCCCTATGTACTTCAATAAAGTGCTATCAATAATATTCTCAGTGTCAAAACTGTGTTTGCTGTGAGAGGATTCATTCAGCCACTTGTGCAATTACTGTGTATAGCTTTATAGATAAGTAGTTTCACCATCAATCAAAATCAAAAGATATGTTGTGTGGGTATTCATAATTACTTGACTTTGGGTGTTGTTGGGTCAGTATAGCATCCACCCAACCTAGGTCACCACCCAAAAAGAGAGCAATCTTGTTTTGTAGCCCTCAGGCCACACCCAATTCTTTCCTTGACTAATTCTGTTCGGGAATAACCTACAGGACCAGTTTATACCTGGGAAACAACTAATTGATTTTTATGTACCGGTATCTGTGTAATTTAGCAACCTTCTTGTAGATGATTAACAAAGTTGACAATTTTTTTTACCCGTATGCTACAAAACCATGAATTGGAGTGCCCCTTTTGAAGATAGACAGCAATGAGTGCTGCTCTTTCCATGCAGAAGCTTCTTGACCGGCTACACCCCCTTATATCACATGTTTCAATTAATTCCTGTTACAAGCTAATTAGTTGGTGGATGTTGTGTGACGGTTACCAGCGGGTATTCCTTATAATAATGTCCTGCACAAGCATAGCAGGCAAACAGCACATAGGCATTACAGGGATGACCCAGAATGATAACTTCATCCCTCTCTAGACATATAACCCATGTGTTAACCAGGACAGGGGTTTTCAGTGCAAACATCTTGGCATGATTAAATATTAAAGTATAATGAATGCAAAACAAGACACCCTTTAAAATCATGGCACCAACTTAAAGCACTCCATTTTAAAATGTAAAAAAACAAAATTAATAGTTTTACATTCTGAATCGCAGCAACATCAACACACGGCCACCCAGCATTAGAGGGGATTTTTCCTCCATTTTTGCAAGCTAGTATTGTGGTCATAATGTAGTACTTTCCTTATATACCTTAAAGGGTAACTCCACTTTCGCGGGGAAAAAAATAGCAAACAAAAAAATAATAATATAGCGTATACAATTGTGACACAAGTCATATTGTAATTGAAAGTTATTAAAAATTACCTTTCCTTGGGGACGTGTCCAAAATGGCGACGGTACTGGATGCTTAGTTAAGGAGCTCTGCCACCACCGCGGGGAATTTATCCTGTTTCCCTATCCTGGAACTATCCTAGAGTGCCTACTACTACTCCCGTTCTCTCCCTGTGGATGGGGACAGAGCCCAGGTATATCGGAAACACTCCTATTCCTTCTGGCGGCGCTTCTGCAAACGTGGCAGCTACCAGCAGCATGGCGACCCAGACGGAGGACCCAGAGCCCGCTCTCATGGAGCAAAGCAACTTTACAGCCCTCATGCAGGCTATCACGGGCTGTTAATCTACTCTATCCTCTCTTACTACAAATATTGATACCGTGCAGCCGGAGATTGGACTTATTAGGCAAGACTTTGAAAAGGTCTGCCAGCGCGTCACTGAGGTTGAGCGGCGGGTGTGAGACACGGAGGACACTGTCCGCGATCACTCAGCCTCATTACATACCCTCCAGGTGAAGGTGAGACACCTTAAATCAAGGTCGGAGGACGCAGAGAACCGTAATCGATGGAATAACCTGTGGATTATAGGTCTGCCTGAGGACTCAGATCCATCTGCTTACACGGAGCGGCTGCTCCGCTTGCTCTTCCCTCAGGTGGCCTTTTCATCCTTCTTTGCTGTGGAGAGGGCTTACAGGATGCCATCCGCCCGCAGCCCTCCGGGCGCTCCGCCTCGCACCTTTATTTTTCGGTTGCTCAATTTTAGAGACCTAGACCTAATCCTGAGAGAGGCCCGCAAGATGGATGACATCCGCCACAAGGCTGCACGCTTGATGTTCTATCCAGGATTTTCGATCGACACCCAAAAGATCTGTAAGTTCTTTGATGCGGTGAAGCAGGCCCTGCATGTCAAGGGAGTGAGGTACAGTATGCTGTTGCCCGCACGCCTCTGGGTGGATGATGAGGCTGTCTGTGTTTTACACCCCCCGCTGAGGCTTCGCAGTGGCTGAATACCCTACCTTACCAGTAATGACGCTGCTTCTACCTCCCCTTTTTCCCACTTCTATGAGTACCCCTTGTCTTGATTTGCTGCCTGCTCTAGGAAGGAAATCGTTGTCTCTCCTACTGGTCTGGTGTGGCCCTTATGACCAGTTTGGTACTGCCTACCAATGCTGTTCCACAACCCTCTCTGCAGGGCCATTGACTCTGCCTGTGGTTCAAAAACTCCTGTGTTAGATGGATATGCAGACCATGGATTGATGCTCTGATCATATATTGATTGTGATCGCCCCTGCTTCTCCATCTGGGCCTCACTGATTAACCTTTCCTCCGTTGATACATGTGCTCTTTTGTTATCTTCTACCAATGGCGTCCCTAGGGGGGGCCAGAGGGGGCCCTGCCCCCCTCCAACATTATGCTGTGCCCCACAGCATAATGTGGGGCACATTTTGCATTTGCATTTTGCTCGGGCCGCCGCTGGAGTACCACAGTCTCTCCTGAGAGGGAGAGCATCCCCAGTCAGCTCCTGCGGGGGATTCCTCCCCCTCCCACTGCTCGCTGACACTGCATAATGCGAGCGCTCACACAACCACAGCCGCCTGATCTACTCCTTCCCCTGCATCCTCATTGGCACGGAGAAAAGTGAGTTGCAGGAAGGACTCCACGAGCACTGTGGGGGGGAGGGGGCCCAAGACTTCATCTCAGTTACTGAAAAAACAGACTGATTTAGGACAGGAGAACCAGCCTGTAAATTCCGAGAGTGGTGACTGCAAGCTGAGCCGAGTGTCAGTCTATGACACTCTTTCACATCCCAGCGAGTCCAGCCACCCCCCCCCCCTCACTCTCCTCACATACGAGCAGGGAGGAATACAGCTCCTCCTCCTCCTTCCAGTCCCACCAAACTATCCTGTTGTGCTGTATCTGAAGAGAGGGGATGTGTGGGCGGGAAATATGAAAATCAGCAGCATTCCTGGCTGTGTGTGAATGATGCCTCAGATTCTAGCCTGGACCGTGGGTAAGTGTGTGCACTGCAGACTGCAGTTTACTGTAATCACTGAACTGCATTATCTCCATCCCTTCTCTCCCCCATCTGTCTCCCACCCCCTCTCCTGCTCTTTCAAGACATTCACAATTTTCTTTCACTTTCAGTTAGGCAGGTAATAGACGGTGCAAATTTCTTTCCTGCATCCACAGATTGAAGGAAAGATACTTGCATGATTCCCCCATCAACACAGACAGTGCTGACAGAGGAATATCTCTTCTGCCCAGCAATTGTATTCTCCCAACAAACAGTGATTATCACTAGTGGCTATAGCAACCACTAGTGATAATCATAAGAGAATCTGCTCATTAATGGTTCAAATCTCAGCCAGTTCCTGCTGAACCAGCTGAGATTTAAACTGTCTATGGCTGGTCTTAGCTCTTAGGCAGCCCATACATTGATCCCTTTTTTTCATTCAACTATTAGGTTGAATGAAAAAAAAAAGAAATGATCCAATTCCCCCATCTACACATTATAGGTGGATGGGGGAATCCTCCCAGTGTGGACCAGTGCTGGAACAACCAGAGTTGCGCTGTTACTAGTGATAGAATCAAATAGTCAAATTAGATAACTGATATCACCAGAATGAGAGTGCAACAGATTGAATGAATGCTAAACGCATAAACATAAATCCAAAAAACAATAATAACAAAGTGCAGCGTGCATATGAATAGTGATGAGCCGAACACCCCCGGGTTTCGGTTCGCACCAGAACCCGCGAACGGACCGAAAGTTTGCACGAACGTTAGAACCCTATTAAATACAATGGATGTGAACGTTCGAAATCTAAAGTGCTAATTATAACGACTATTATGCATGTTATTGTCCTAAAAAGGGTTTGGGAACCCGGGTTCTGCACCAGGGGACATGTATCAATGCAAAAAGAAGTTTTAAAAACGGCCGTTTTTCGGGAGCAGTCATTTTAATGATGCATAAAGTGAAAAAAAAAGTCAAATATTCCTTTAAATATCGTACCTGGGGGGTGTCTAAAGTATGCCTGTGAAGTGCCACGTGTTTCCCGTGTTTAGAACTGTCCCTGCACAAAATTACATTTCTAAAGGGAAAAAAGCCATTTAAAACTGCTTGCCGCTTTAATGTAATGTCTGGTCCCGGTAATATGGATGAAAATCTTTAAGAAAAATGGCATAGCTACCCCATTACCCCCCCCCCCTATCCCAGCCCATTACCAGCCCCTTTGGGTCTTGTATGGATATTAAGGGGAACCCCACACACGAAGTGCCAGGGAGGCCGATCCAGGGCTGGAGCATCCCAATAAGTATGCTCCATTGAGTGACATTGGTGAAACCAGTCAGGGACCAGCACTGCTGGAGCTGAGGGACTCTCCTAGCTGCCAGGGGAAGAACTCCTCCAGTGAGAGTGGGGGGGAAGCGAAGGGAAAGGAAAGACAGATTCTGGTGGTAGGGGACTCAATTCTTAGAAGGACAGAGAAAGCAATCTGTAACAAAGACCTGAAGCGCCGAACTGTATGTTGTCTACCGGGCGCTCGGGTTCGGCACATCACGGATCTGGTGGACAGATTACTGGGAGGGGCTGGGGAAGACCCAGCTGTCATGGTGCACGTTGGCACCAATGACAAAGTCAGAGGCAGATGGAGTGTCCTAAAGAACGATTTTAGGGACTTGGGAGCTAAATTGAGGAAAAGGACCTCCAAGGTAGTATTCTCGGGAATACTACCGGTACATCGAGCTACACCAGAAAGGCAGAGGGAGATTAGGGAAGTGAACAAGTGGCTGAAGAGCTGGTGAGTTTGGGTTCCTGGAGGACTGGGCCGACTTCTCAGTCGATAACCAGTACTATAGAAGGGACGGACTGCACCTAAATGGGGAGGGTGCAGATCAGCTGGGAATAAGGATGGCCAAAAAGTTAGAGGGGTTTTTAAACTAGGCGATGGGGGGGAGGGTCCAGAGATAGTGAGAGTCAGCGGGGAACATATTCTAGAGGGTAGTATTAGGGGCATTAGTGGTAGGGTAACCAAAGCACATAAACCCAAGGTAAGTATAGTAGCAAGTCCTAGTTGCAATCTGGGAACACCCAAGAGGATAGTATGTGACCTGTCAAAATATATTAATGCATTAAAGTGTCTGTTCACCAATGCCAGAAGTCTGCCAAGCAAAATAGGTGAGTTGGAAGCTCTGGTGCATGAGGAGAGCTATGATGTAATTGGTATTGCTGAAACTTGGCTTCATTCCTCACATAACTGGGCTATTAATATTCCTGGCTATGCACTCTTTCGGAAAGACAGGGTAAAAAGGAAGGGTGGAGGGGTCTGTCTCTATGTGAGAAGTGATCTCAAAGCGAGTGTGAAAGAGGACCTGGTGGATGGAGAGTGTGATGAGTCTGAAGCATTATGGGTGGAACTGCATACAGATGTGCGTAGTTCAAAGCTAATCATTGGAGTTTGTTATAGACCACCCAATGTTAATGAGGAGTTAGAGACTCAGCTCCTTGCACAGATGGAAAGGGCTGCAAGGGCTGGGACGGTGATAATAATGGGGGATTTTAACTACCCAGAAATTGACTGGAGTAATGGAACTGCTGGGACAGTTAAAGGGCAAAAATTTATAAACCTATTGCAGGACAATTTTATGGTCCAGTTTATTGAGGCCCCAACTAGGAATGATGCTCTGTTGGACCTGGTAATCTCAAACCATGCAGAGCGTATTACTAATGTTCAGATAAAGGAACACCTGGGTAGCAGTGACCATAACATGATTTCATTTGATGTTAGTTGTAAGCAAAAATCACATACAGGAAAGATAAAAACACTTAATTTCAAGAGAGCAAATTTTCCAAGGATGAGCGCTGCTCTCCAGGACTTAGACTGGGAAGGAATATTGGCATCAATGGGCACAGAACAGAAATGGGAATTCTTCAAAAAGACTGTTTGTGAACTCACTGCAAAGTATACTCCCATGGGCAATAAGTTTAAAAGGCTAAAAATAAAACCTATGTGGCTCACTGCCAAAGTTAAAAAAAGCTATAAACTATAAGAAAAGAGCTTTTAAAAAATATAAAAATGAGGGAACACTAGTGTCATTTAAATGTTACAAAGAATATAACAGGATATGTAAAAAGGAAATCAAGGATGCAAAAATTCAAAATGAACGACAGATTGCAAAAGATAGTAGGACAAACCCCAAAAAATTCTTCAAATATATTAATAGTAAAAAGGTCAAGTCTGAGCATGTAGGCCCTTTACAAAATAATCTAGAGTGGGTGACTGGGGACCAAGAGAAGGCTAATTTATTAAATACTTTCTTCAGTTCTGTGTATACAAAGGAGCATGGGGGAGCTCATGTCCAAAATGGGGGTGGTAGTGACACAGCCCCAAATCCACAATGGCTCAAAAGTGATATGGTCCAGAAATATTTAGATGGAATAAAGGTGGATAAAGCACCTGGACCAGATGGCATACACCCACGGATCCTAAAAGAATTGAGCTCTGTAATTTCAAAGCCATTGTATTTAATTTTTAGGGACTCATTAATGACAGGAATAGTACCACTGGATTGGCGCATGGCCAATGTGGTGCCTACCAGGAAAACACAGCAATACGGGCTAACTTCAGGTGTATAATGTGCAGGAGGCACACTCCGCCCGCTGTAAGTGCTGCAAATGCCTGTTGGTGTAACACACCAGGAAAACACAGCAATTCGGGCTAACTTCATGTGTATAATGTGCAGTAGGCACACTCCGCCCGCTGTAAGTGCTGCAAATGCCTGTTGGTGTAACACACCAGGAAAACACAGCAATATGGGCTAACTTCAGGTGTATAATGTGCAGGAGGCACACTCCGCCCGCTGTAAGTGCTGCAAATGCCTGTTGGTGTAACACACTAGGAAAACACAGCAATAAGGACTAGCTTCAGGTGTATACTGTACAGGAGGCTTAGCAACAATGACACTGACACTGTCCCCTGCCTATCCTTCTTTCTCCCTGCACACAAGGTTTATCAAAGAATATGACACCGACACTCTCCCTGCCTATCCTTCTCTCTCCCTGCACACAAGGTTTAGTAAAGAATATGACACTGACACTGTCCCCTGCCTATCCTTCTCTCTCCCTGCACACAAGGTTTATCAAAGAATATGACACTGACACTCTCTCTGCCTATCCTTCTCTCTCCCTGCACACAAGAATAGCACAAAGAATATCAACACTGTCCCTGCCTATCCTTCTCTTTCCCTGCGCCGGAACACACTACACAAGGCTGCCGCGCTGGCGGCCTTTTATAGTGTGGGGCGTGTGCTAAACCCCCTGAGCTATAATTGGCCACAGGCAACCTGCCTGTGGCCAATTATGGCTCTCCTAGCTGCCGGCGCTGTGATTGGCCAAGCATGCAGGGTCACAGTGCATGCTTGGCCAATCACAGCGCCGGGATTGCACTGCAATGGCGCAGTGTATTGTGGGCCGTTCGCGTCACTCGAATTTGGCACGAACGGCCCAAATCGTTCGATGTTCGCCGAACGGTCGAACAGCCGATGTTCGAGTCGAACGTATGTTCGACTCGAACACCGAGCTCATCCCTACATATGAAACTCAGAATCTGGAATATACATAAATATCCATAGGGGCTGTGCAAAATAGCAAAATAAATGTGCAAAGTCCAATATGTAATCCTGTGCAAAACAAACACTAGGTGCAACTGTGCAAAGCAAAATATAAAAATGTCCAATCTGTAATAAATAGTGCAAAGTCCAAAAACTATGTGTAAAATCGCAGTCAAATTGTGAGCATAGCAATCTGATATTCTTTCTTCAGTGTGCAAACAGATTCCATGTGCAAAAGTGCTGGAGATGTGTAACAGTCTCCTCTTCGTGCAAAGGACACACCAGTGAGAGTGGCCTGTTACCTTGCAGTAAAAGGACAACCGCATATATGTGTATATATATCACAGGGGTGGCTGCTCCTCCTTTTTGATCCTGGACCAGATGTGGGTCTTGGGCTTTAGTCTGTCACTCAGTGGCAGCAAGGATTTAAAAAAGAAATGGGGTCCCAAATAGTGTAGTATGTTTAAAATCAACAGTGGTATTTATTATATCAACAGTAAAGGGTACTCACATAATACATATAAACACAACACGTATCTCCTACAAGCAGCGAGCTTGTCTGCTTACATCTAGCTGTGTGGCTATTCGTCCCACTGAGTGACAAAGACTAAAGCCCAAGACCCACATCTGGTCCAGGATCAAAAGGGAGGAGCAGCCACCCCTGTGATATAGATACATATACAATATATATATCTAGCGCACTCACCCCAGACTTTACCTGCTTGTCTTTACTTGGCTCCTCCGCAGGAAAGAATGAGGCACACCGCACTAGCAGCCCGTACCCTCCTGGATGGGGAGGTTGAGCGGTGTTCGTTTCTCGGGCTTGTCTGCGGCTGGTGTTAGAATCCTCCGAGCTGATCTCTCCTCTGCATTTAGCCAGAGACAAGTCCTTAATTCTCCCCAGTAAAGTAACTGTCCACGCCAACTGAAAGTCCAACCTTTATATTTATTTCACCACGGATAACAAATAGTCGCTATGAGAGCAGACAGGTTGATACAAGACACAGGTCAGATAAGGTGGGAGGAGGTCCAGGCACAAACTCAATTTAGGTTTCTCTTACTGTTCTGCTTTCACGAACAGGCTTGGGCGCAAGGTCTCTGCCACAGACCAAGAGAATATGAAAAGTCACTGCCACTGACTTGGTGAAGTTGGTCACTGCCACTGACCTGGTGAATAGGGCCTTGCCCTATTTGGTCACTGCCACTGTCCTGGTGTGTGTAGAGTCACTGCCACTATGACCTACAGAACATGCACTTCCTTCTGAAGAAACTTGGCCCTTGTTTAGGAGAAGAACCTCCCTCCGGAGAGTTACCAGTGGCCCCCACTGTCACCACGACTCTGCGCTGGGTCTTCAGAAGGGGTCCCCTCCCTGGCCTCCTCAATCCTGGATACGGGTCCCCTCGCAAGGCGGCACCCTGGGAGCCCTCAATCCCCAGCGGAACCCAGCCAAAGGCGCTGAGCTCCGGGCCTCCGAAATAGTACCTCACCCCAGACTGAAGGTGTCTGGGATGGAACAGGAACTCGGCCCCCGGGCCTAGGGCACCCGGAGGCGACACACACACCACCCAGGCTGAAGGTGCCTGGGCGCGAACCCCTCTGGAAGATGGCTGCCTCTTTTTATACACTCTCCCGACAGGCACAGCAGGTTCCCCGCCCTGCCATCACTACTGCCGAGAGGGGACAAAAAAGACACAGCTCTGTATCAGTGGTTCAACCCTGGCCTACGGCAACAGCACCACCTGTAGGCCACAGGGAACAGCACACCAATACTATCTCCCAGGGACAAAAATGGTCCAAGAAGCCTGACAATTAGTGTATCTGAGCCATACTACCACTCAGATACTTCCCCTAAATATAGCACCCCGCTACATATATATTAGCATTCATGCGTTTAGCAATCTATTGCACTCTCATTCTGGTGATATCAGTCATCTAATTTTAATATTTGATTCTATCACTAGTAACAGCGCAGAACCACCCCCCTCTGCTCAATCTCACATTAACGGGTTGGTTTGACCCTTTTTGGTGCCTGCAGCAGCTCCACTTTCTTACTATTTTATTCCACATGGTAGCGCGGGAATAAACATATTACTCAACAACCAGAGTTGCTGTCCTGTCCAGGCTATTCACAGCGCTGGTCTCTGTCTCCATGGCAGCGGCGGCAGCACATTGGAACCCAGTGCTGGTTACTTTATAGGGCTGATGTACAGGAGGGTCAGCACAATTTGTTGTTAGAGATGGGCTGGGCATGTTCAAAATTCCACATGCCAGAATCTGCCAGGAAGCCCACACTGCACAGCGCTAATCACAGGCAGTGAGACATTTCCCGGTCCGCAGCTGCACAGATCAGGAAATGTCTCACTGGCTGTGATTAGCACTGTGGAGTGTCGGCTTCCTGGCGGGAGATCGGGCATGTGGGATTTCAAACACACCGGAGCCCATCTCTATTGGTTGTAGACAGTTGAGCTCCCTGCAGGTTGCTGAGGCAGTGGAGCCTTCTCTGACATGCTGACCGTGATGCAATCCAGGTGGTGCTCCTAGTCAAATCCTAGTGTTAAATATCAGTGATTTTATTGATCAAAGCCCACACTTTACAGGCATAGAGCCCACATGGCTGCTGAACATACGGTTGATTATATATATGTGGTTGTACTCTTGATGCTAATAAATACTGTGTTTATTAGATCTAACTGAGAGCATCACCTGGATCACATCCCGATCAGCAAGTCAACAGAGAAGGTTATACAGCATTACTGCTGCTAGGTGACCAGCTGGGGGCTCGGCTCTCTATAACCAATAGTGCCAGCCTTCCCTTGCATGTACCCATAATGTCACCAGCACTAGGTCCTAATAAACTGCCGCCGCTGCCAAGGAGACAGATGCCAGACCAGCGCTGTCAATAGCAGGGACAGGACAGCTGGGGAACCCCACAGTGGCAGAACACCAGGGCCCGGTGACAAGACAACCTTTGCAACCCTGATAGTTCTCCCACTGCTTTGGACCCTTATATTTTCTTGGTGTGCTGGTGACATATATCTCTTGTTTTCTGCCACCCTGGGGGTCCCCAGTATAGTAGGAAGGGAGCTCACTGCAGAACATGTGAAAGGGCCCGTTGTGGGATGGTAGTAAAGGGCCCCAGGATATATATATATATATATATATATATATATATATATATATATATATAAAATTGCATTTTATAGTTGCCCCCCCTACTTTTGTCCCTGTCCCCCCATGTGCCCCCCCTAAATATGAAATCTGGAGACGCCACTGCCTTCTACCCTTTTGGACAAGGAGTACTGCCAGACCCCCCCCCCCTCTTTTTTTTCTTTCTTTTACATTTGCTGCTGCCCACTTTGCTGTTATAGCTACATGCCAATGGGAGTACCTTTGCTATGTGATGGTCCTGTTGGACTTCCCTAAGATTGCTCTATTCCTGGCTCTGTAGTACTGTACTGTATAAGTTTGTGCCCCAGGCCTTGGCCGAGTGATAGATCCGACTGTTCATGCTAGTTGACGGCATCTCCTTCAGACTTGGTTTATCTGTGCCTTAGGTGGACAGAGTCTGACTGTCCTCTGTTCATGACCCCAGTTAGTCGCTGACCATGTTTAGTTTTGGGATACGGGAATACCCTGGTTTGGGGGGGTGTGCGGGGTGGGGAGGTTGTGCTGGAATGGTTTATGTTATTTATGTTGTTGGTTGAAGGAATGTGCTGTATACTGTATATTTAATGTCACTTCTTGCTTACTTTTTACTATGTTTTCTGCCTTTGGAGCATGGGGGAGCTGTCAATTGTCTTTCCTCGGGGTCCGGATGTCCTTTTCCTGCCAGCAGTGGCGGTGCGTCCATTGGGGGCGCGTAGGGGCCGGCCCCTCTCTTCGGCCATCCCCTCTGTGTAAAATTGCATGTCCCACAACTTGCCGCCATCAGGCTACATATGGTGGGCACACAGGCTACATATGATGGGCACACAGGCTACATATGATGGGCACACAGGCTACATATGATGGGCACACAGGCTGCATATGACGGGTCACAGAGGCTGCATATGATGTGCACACAGACTGCATATGATGGGCACACAGACTGCATATGATAGGCCTTTGATAGCAGAAAACGAAAACTCCTGCGCATGAGTGAAACACCAGTCTGTATATCACAATGGTATATGTCACTGGCCTTGCTGCCCTCAGGGATAGGGGTATCCTAATGAAAAACGACAAAGAAAAAAGAAGGGTGCACCAGCCTAGTGCATTATCCTTAGGTGGAGTTTATTAAAAGTGAATAAAAGGCGTTTGGAGACATCTATTTCCATTGAGGGAGTGGTGTAAACACAAGCTTTTTATAGCCAATATCTCTGTACATTTTAATTAAACCTTGCTTTTGGTAAGCATATTTTAGCTTCAAGAATACCCATTATGGGGGATGTGGCTGGGAGTCCATGAGAGCGGCTGCTTGATCTCATAGCTCCGGCTCCATACATCCATCTTGCAGGCATCCTACCCTCAATCTTCTATCTAAAGGCACCGTCTTGCTCCTAAGGACGGCGGGCACCAGATTCAGGCATGATGGTGAATAAATACGGGCCACCCAGGCCCCAATCCACGGCGGAACAACTGGCCCGGTTTAGAAGACAAGATGGCGCCGATCCTCCAGCAGTGCACGAGGCCGCGCCGCAGCCAGCTCCATCTGCAGCACAGGATTCCTATCAGGGGGTGAGTGGCTCTGTCCCTGCTGTATTCCGCACCCAGGCTGTACACACTGAACCCTTAGATTCCCTGGCTTATTCAGAGGACTCTGCATCCCCGAGCCCCTCCATTGCTGAGCCCACCCTGGCTGAAATTCTGGTGGCCATTAAGGATGTTAAAACTTCCCTCACTATACAAAATGGTGAGCATCCATATTGATTTCTCCCTCCTGAAGCAGGATGTTCAGAACTTGAGGGACAGAACTGGGGAGGTGGAGGGCCGTGTCAGCTCCCTGGAAGACATTGTGCATCCCTTATCTGCCACTGTACGCACAGCCACAGATGAGCTGGGAGCCCTCAGAGCTAAGTTGGACTATTTGGAGAATCATTCCAGGAGGAACAACCTCAGATTTGTGGGGTTCCCGGAACGATCGGAGGGTTCCCGCCCGGAAAGATTTTTGCACAAATGGCTGCGTGATGTACTCGGGGTGGAAGAATTTTCCAAAACCTTTGAAATTGAGCGGGCGCACCGCACCCCCCTCCCCCCGCGCGCCCCACAGCCTGGGGCCCCCCCAAGATCTCTCATTGCAAAATTCCTTAATTTCCGGGACAAGGTTACTATTCTATGCCTGGCCAGAGAAAAAGGTCCCCTCAAGTTCAACAGTAATAACATCTCCATCTATCCTGATTTCTCTGCTGAAAGATTGTCTCTGCAATGAAAGCTTTCCCAATGCTATGTTGTTCCCTGCTAAGCTGTGGATCATCTATGAAGGCAAAGCTCACTTTTGCTCTTGTCCTAAAGAAGCTATGTCCTGGCTAGATTCAAGATTTGGGAAACAACCCAGACAACGCTGCAATTGAATCCTCAAGTGACAGATCATGAGTTTCCAGGTGACCCTTCATTTCTCCTATCTGCTTCCTAGGGGCATGGTCCTTTGGGAATCAACTTGTTACTGTGACTTTCTCCCCTTGGTCAGAGGCTGGACCTAATTTCTTTCATTTTTCCTACGGAGGTCACTCTTGCACTATTGACGATCCTGATGAGAGCTCCTATCAACACTGCCCTTTGAACTGTTTGAAGATTACTACTACTGTGCCCCCTGCACTTATTACTGTTTGTGCCTTTTACTCTCAAAAAAGGAAAAAAAGGGGATTTTTTTTTTCTCCAGATTCTGCAACAGGGACGTTTACACTACATTTGTGAGCCCTTATGGAACTGCTACTTCCCCCCATACCAGTAGGTGGCGAGGCCACAGGGCTTTTTACTTCCTCTCCAGACTGTTGCTGAGGGGGGTATGTACTTGTTTTGGGATCCAATGCTCACTGTGTTAAGGTTGGTAGAGCGGGGAGGGGGGGGTGGGATGTGGGTGGGATGTTTACTTTAGCGGTCTTCTCACAGGTTTTAGTTACTGAGAGTGGCTGGCCTCTTTAGTGTTTGGTTGGTACAGTTGCTCCCAGGAAAACTTACCCTTTGCTGTTATTGCACTCCTATTATAGACAGTATCATAGTAATTGTTATTTGTGGTATGCTGCGTCGTATGATTATCCTTGCATTGTTCTTGTACTATTTACACTTACTCATGGCTGACATTTTAAAACTTATTTCATGGAATGTTAGGGGGTTGAACTTACCTCACAAGCCGTCCCTGCTGTTTTCCTATCTAAAAAAACACAGACCCCATATCATTTGTCTCCAAGAGACCCACCTTACTGGCTCTAAGCTTAAGTCCCTTAAACGGCCTTGGTTGGCTACCCACTATCATGCCTCTTATTCCAACTTCTCCCGTGGGGTCTCGATTTTGTTGGCGAAGTTTCTCCCGACTGAGACTTTGCTTGTGAAGTCAGATCCTGTGGGACGATTCATTATACTCACCCTCCGTATAGCCTCCACAATTCTTACGCTGGTGAACATATATATTCCTCCACCGTTTTCCTCAGAAATTCTTTCCTATCTGTCTCTCATGTTACTGTCCCGATCCCCGGGTCCCCTGCTCTTTGTAGGTGATTTCAATGCTGTACTCGACCCTTCAGTGGACCGCTTGCTGGGTGGAGGCAGGCCCTACCCCTTCTTTGTTGACTGGACCCAGGTATTTGCCCTTACCGAGCTATGGCGTTGGAAGCACCCGGATGACAGACAGTTTTTCTGTCATTCGGACTCCTTCCATACTATGTCTTGTATAGATATGGCATTTGCCCCGGCAGATGTACTCCCCCTGGTTCATTCCATAGCTTACCTGCCTAGAGGGATCTCAGACCATGCTCCTTTGCTGGTTAGTCTCCTCCTTCTGCCAAAATCGGGCCCTCGGGTCTGGAAATTGAACTCGCACTGGCTTGAGGATGAGATTGTACAGGCAGAGTGCCAGAAAGGTGTGACTGAATACTGACGGCTGAATCAGGGTACCACAGGACTCACCACTGTCTGGGATGCTTCCAAGGCAGTGTTGAGAGGTACCTTTATGTCTATTACTGGTATTTTGCGCAAAAATTATCTGCAACGTTCTGAGGAATTAGAACAGACTTTGATGAAGGCGGAGGCAGAATACTCTGAAAGACCCTCTGCGGCCACGTTAGCCCCGTGGCTTCATAGTCGCAGGGAATACGAACTTCGCTTGCTAGATCTCACTAAAAAATGTCTACTCTATGTCACGCAGAAGACCTTTGAGCATGGCAACAAAGCGGGTCGCCTACTTGCATATTTTACCAGATCCGACTGTGCCCCTATCTCTATCCCCAGGATATTAGTCTCAGGGACTACGATTAGTGCTGTCCCTCAGGATATAGCAGAAGCCATTCTCTCCTTTTATCAAGACCTCTATACTTCCAGAGCTACCTACCCGGAGACACAACTAGATGACTATTTGGGCCAAGCGTCGCTCCCCCGATTGACAGACCAGGTCCGGGGAGAGTTGGATGAGCCGCTGTCTGTGGAAGAACTTTTACTGGCGATTTCACAGATCCCGGCTCATAAGACACCGGGTTTGGACGGGTTTCCAGTGGAATGGTATAAGCAATTTCAACACCTTCTTGGCCCTATTTTGCTCAAAACGTACAATGCGGCCTTGAAGGAAGGGGTACTTCCCCCCTCAATGAGAGAGGCACTTATTGTCTTACTTCTTAAACCGCAAAAAGATCTGTTAAAATGTGACTCTTATCGGCCGATATCTCTTATTAATGTCAATACCAAAATTCTGGCTAAGGCTCTGGCAAACCGTCTGAACAGGGTGATTGCAAAGCTAGTGGGGAGTGATCAGGGTGGTTTCATACCGGGTCGATCGACCAGGATGAACATTCGTAGACTGTTCCACAGCTTGACGTTTCCACATGACTGTCCACTGACCCCGGTTGTAGTATCCTTAGACACCTGCAAGGCCTTTGACAGTGTGGAATGGCCATACCTGTTTCGGGTCTTGCAGTTGTATGGCTTTGGTCCATGGCTGATAGCCTGGATCAGACTCCTCTATACCATGCCACTCGCCCGTATTCACATTAATTCACATATTACTGACACATTCAAGATTACCAGAGGCACCAGACAGGGCTGCCATTTGTCAACCCTTCTGGCCATGGAGCCCCCTGCTATTCGGATGCGTAATTCCCCACTCCTTCACGGATTGCCCATAAATGAGATAGAGGAAAGGATTTCTCTCTATGCAGATGATACATTGGTTTACTTAGCAGACTCTCAGGACTCACTCACTAGCTTGTTAACCACGGTGACCACCTTTGGAGACTTCTCCGGATTCCGAGTGAATTGGGAGAAATCTACCCTCTTCCCCATAGATCAGACTCCTGCTCCACAGGTTCACTCGGACTCTAGATTACAAATAGCTACCTCCTTTAGATATCTAGGTGTTATAGTTCAATTGCTGTTATCCCTATATATTACCAATAATTTAGGCCCTCTACTGCTTCAACTGCAGACCCAAACTAAACAATGGAAGGACTTACCCCTGGACCTGATGGGGCAAGCCAACATCCTGAAGATGATATATCTGCCCAAACTATTGTATGTCCTGGCTAACTCCCCTTGCAAAATTCCCAAAACAATTTTTAAGAGTATTGACTCGATCTGTATAGCGTTCCTTTGGAATGGTAGGCCCCCTAGAGTGTCACTGGAAACTCTGCGCTTTCCGTCTCACTTAGCAGGATTAGCTTTCCCTGATTTTTACCTTTACTATCAAGCATCTCAACTGGTTAATATTCATGATTGGCTATACCCTGATTCGAACAATGCCTGTACCACCACTGAAGGTGCCATGGTCTCATCATTCAAAACACTGCATAACATTGTCTTTCGTGGATGCACGCCTCCGGGACCTGGACTGACTATTTTACGTACATCTCTATCCCTATTTAAAACTGTGACACTTAAAGATGCCCCTGGCTTCTGGTCGGTCTCCCCTAATAGTCCACTTTGGTTTAACCCTACACTACCAATATTAACGCCCTGCCTGACCCACAAAGGTGGACCTCACGAGGGATAAACTATTTATGTCACATATACTCCCCTCAAGGATTTAAATCTTTCGCACAGATGAGAAATGAATTTGACTTACCACAGACCTACTTGTTTTTTTACTACCAGCTTAGACATGCTGTGCAAGCACAGTTTGGTTCCCTAGACCAGTGTTTCTCAACTCCAGTCCTCAAGGCGCCCCAACAGGTCATGTTTTTAGGTTTACCATTATTTTGCACAGGTGATTTGATCAGTTTCACTGCCTTAGTAATTAGCACAGCAGTTTTCTCTGAGGGAAATCCTGAAAACATGACCTGTTGGTGCGCCTTGAGGACTGGAGTTGAGAAACACTGCCCTAGACAACCGCTTGTAATTTCTGACTTAGAAAAACTCCTGCGATCCCCAGACCGCACAAAACTTATCTCTACTTATTACCGTATTTATCGGCGTATAACACGCACCGGCGTATAACACGCACCCCAAGTTTAGGAGGGAATTTTAGGGAAAAAAACTTTTAGGAGGGAAGTTTAAGGAAAAAAAAACTTACATTTAAATGCAGCCTTACCAGTGTCCGTTGCAGCCTTGTCAGCAGTGTCCATTGCAGCCTTGCCCCAGTGTCCAGTGCAGCCTTTGCCCCAGTGTCCAGTGCAGCCTTTGCCCCAGTGTCCAGTGCAGCCTTTGCCCCAGTGTCCAGTGCAGCCTTTGCCCCAGTGTCCAGTGCAGCCTTTGCCCCAGTGTCCAGTGCAGCCTTTGCCCCAGTGTCCAGTGCAGCCTTTGCCCAGTGTCCAGTGCAGCCTTTGCCCAGTGTCCAGTGCAGCTTTACCCAGTGTCCAGTGCAGCCTTTGCCCAGTGTAGCTTTGCCCAGTGTCCAGTGCAGCTTTACCCAGTGTCCAGTGCAGCCTTTGCCCAGTGCAGCCTTTGCCCAGTGTCCAGTGCAGCTTTGTCCAGTGCAGCCTTTGCCCAGTGTCCAGTGCAGCTTTGCCCAGTGTCCAGTGCAGCCTTTGCTAAGTGCAGCCTTTGCCCAGTGTCCAGTGCAGCCTTGCCCCAGTTTTCAAAATTGGCGCCGCCGAGATCGCCGCAGAGACTGGGCGGAGCGGGGCGAACGCAGCCGAGAACGCAGGGACTGGGCGGAGCCGAGATACACATAGCCGAGTGTACTCGGCTATACTCGGCTTCGCTCACAGTCACGCCGGGTCCCGCCCTATGATGGACATATCACAGGTCCAATGGCGGGACTGGGCGTGACTGTGAGCAGAGCCGAGAAAAGCCGAGTATAGCCGAGTACACTCGGCTATGTGTATCTCGGCGAAGATCGCTGCGCTCCGCTCAGTCAGCGGAGATCGCCGGGATCAGTGGGTATCGGCGTATAACACGCACCCACGATTTTCCCCTGATTTTAAGGGGAAAAAAGTGCGTGTTATACGCCGATAAATACGGTACTTAGCTTTGGTGGCGGGCTCCAACCCTAGATTTAAGGCGTCACAACGCAAATGGGACTCCCTAGATATATCTATAACAGAGGAGGACTGGTCTGAATTCTGTGACACTTTCAAGACTTCTGTTATATCCTCCAGGGACAGGATAATCCAAATAAAAATCTTCCACCAATCGCACCTCACCCCAGCCAAGATGCACAAAATGGACATTTTGTCCTCGGCTGAGTGCTTTCGGGATTTTTGGAGGAGTGTAGACTCCTTTCTCTCTTTGGCGCTGGGGCTTCCCAACATACTCAACCACAAGAATTGCCTCCTGGGGGTCTTTGGTGACCTCACTGTTCCCTCCTAGGTCAAACGATTACTTTGCATCCTTTACTTTTATGCAAAAAAATCTATTTTACTGAACTGGAGGGGAGCAGCAACCCCAACAGTGGGACTGTGGTTGAAACTGGTCAACGACGCCCTTCTACTTTATAAACTCACCTTTGAGATCCGCAAGAGAAAGAAAACATTTCACAAAATCTGGGGCAGGTGGCTGGCTAGCCCCCTGACCCTTTCCCCCATACTGCCATGAAAGAGTAAACCGGTAGCAGCGTACCTTGTACCACAACTACACTCCTATGCAATTTCACCAGCTATGATTGTCATGCAGGTATATTATGTTTGATGTGCTTTGTCTTTCTATTATACTGTTTAAACGGATGTGCAGATCTTCTTTTGTTTTGACTGATATAGGAGCAAGTTGTATATGTTGTGTGTGAAGGGCCTGGTTAGGTCCTCTCATATTGTCTTTGTATGTTTGTATGTTACGAAAATCCAATAAAAATATCTTTAAAAAAAAACAAAAGAATACCCATTATTCTGAGGAGGGCAGCAAGACTGTTTGTGATTCACCATTCCAACAGAAGGCTCTGGTTGTACCACTGAGTGACCGAGCTCTTGAGCGCAGGAGACTGTCTGTGTTTCTGTACATATGATGGGCACACAGGCTACATATGATGGGCACAGGATGCATATGATGGGCACAGAAGCTGCATATGATGGGCACAGGCGCTGCATATGATGGGCACAGGCGCTGCATATGATGGGCACAGGCGCTGCATATGATGGGCACAGAGGCTGCATATGATGGGCACAGAGGCTGCATATGATGGGCACAGGCTGAAAATGATGGGCACAGAGGATGCATATGATGGGCACAGTGGCTGCATTTTATGGCTTCATTTTATGGGCACAGTGGCTGCATATGATGGCACAGTGGCTGCGATTGATGGCACGGTGGCTGCAATTGATGGCACGGTGGCTGCAATTGATGGCACAGTGGCTGCAATTGATGGCACAGTGGCTGCAATTGATGGCACAGTGGCTGCAATTGATGGCACAGTGGCTGCAATTGATGGCACAGTGGCTGCATTTTGTGGGCACAGTGGCTGCATTTTATGGGCACAGTGGCTGCAATTGATGTTTTTTTTCCAGTATTTTTCAGTTTGTTTGCGGCCCAGCCGCCACTGCCTGCCAGCCATGCTATTTTTTCTCCCTTGGACATGGCTCCCTTAACCCTCGTTTCCTGGAATGTCCGGGGTTTAAACTCCCGAATTAAGCGCTCCCTGGTGTTTAGTTTCCTTAAAACATACCGTCCAGATATTTGCCTATTACAAGAAACTCACCTCACTGGTAGCCGTGTCCTGGGCCTAAAAAAACCTTGGGTGGGACATTACTACCATGCCACTTACTCTTCCTATGCCAGGGGAGTAAGTGTACTTGTCCATAAATCCCTTTCTTTTACACTGGTGGATTTGCATCTGGACCCCGAGGGATGGTTTGTGATTCTTCATGCTCTCTTTGGGAGTGTGCCTATGGTGGTGGTGGGACTATATATCCCTCCGCCAGTGTCTCTGGCGGTGTTGCACAGAATTACTCAACTCATAGCAAACATTTCTATTGATAATGTGGTTTTGGCAGGGGATTTCAACATGCCCCCCTGTCCTAACTTGGATAGGCTGACATTCGACCTCACAGATGTCTGGCGATGGAAAAATCCCCTTCTACGGAGCTATACTTGTCAGTCTGCCACGTATGCGCCCATGTTCCGTATAGATCTTGTTTATGTCAGCGGCCCTGTCTTAGCTAAGGTACAAGAGGTTTCCATCCTGCCCAGAAGCATATCAGACCACCCGCCCATATTGTTGAGCCTCAATGTGATTCCTACCCCCAGTGACTGCCAATGGCATCTGTGCCAGTTCTGGATCTCAGATAATCGTGTCGTCCCAGATGCAGAGTCGTCCCTGCGAGAGTATTGGGAGGCTAACCCGCCTGCCACTGATCCGGCCTTTGGTTGGGAGGCCTTTAAGGTCCATGCTCGGGCCATTACCAATCGGCCATAAGCCGTACCCAGCGACAGGCCAGGTCAGCCCTGACCCAGGCTGAGCAGAGGGTCACTGCCTTGGAAACAGAGTATGCTGCAGACAGAGATGATATTACTCATGGGGATTTGCGCTGTGCCCTGCGGGAGGTGATGCTGCTTCGTGTTGCGGTCGCTAAGAAATTGCTGCTACATCAGTTACAGCACGTTTTTGAGCAGGGTGAGCAGACCGGGCGCCTTCTGGCATGGTTGTCCAGAGAACAGGGGACAACGACAAGTATTGCCAATATTAAAGACACCACAGGAAATCTGCTGTCTGATCCAAGGGATATTATTGGTCGATTTGCCTCCTTCTACATGACGCTCTATTCCTCTAGAGTGAGGTACTCTGTGGATGAACTTCAATGATTTTGTGGATGGTGTTCACCTTCCGTTGTTTTCTGCGGGGGCTTGACGCTCCGCTCACCCTAAAGGAGCTCCAGTGTGCTATTAGTTCCCTGCCATCAGGGAAGACCCCAGGGATGATGGCTTCCCTGTGGAATTTTATAAAACCCTGGCCAGTAGACTGTTGGAGGTTGTCTCTGCCTCCTTTCAGTCTTCCTCCCTGCCCCCCTCTATGTCTAGGGCTATTATTGTGGTGGTGCCTAAGCCTGGCAAGGATCTAGAACTCTGTTCTTCATATAGACCAGGGGTGCCCAACCAGTGGCCCGGGGGGCCACATGTGGCTCGCGGAGCCCTCTGATGTGGCCCACGACCTCCTGCTCTGGGATGGAATTGAATAGAATACTGTTATTAAAGGTCAGTTTATTACTAAAATCACAGTGTATATATGGGCATATCTGTTCTGCAGTGGTTACTGGGCTGCTTTCAAACTAATCTGCAGATGCAGAGCAGTGCACCTGCGGCTTACCTGCAATGAGCCATAGACTTCTGTTATTACCTGCGAGTTTGGTGAGCTTTCTGAAAGTGCACCAATTCTGCGGAATATAATAGAAGTCTATTACAAAGTGCAGAAAATCCAAAAGGTACACTGCGTTGCACCTGCAGTGCGGGTAAGCCGCAGCACATCAATGTGAAAGCAGCCATGGGCCCCTTTCACACGGTCAGTCTGACCCAATTGGACCCTCCATTCACCTCTAAGGAGTGGCAGATGTAAACTGACTTGTGTCCTACCTCCAATCTGATCAGGCTGTGTTCGTGTCTGCTCTGCATATGCAGAGCGGACATGGACCTGCCATCTGCCCGCTCCGCTGATTGTGGCCCGCGACCAGTTACCAAGTCGCTTAAGTGGCCCTCGCCCTTCAAAAGGTTGGGCACCCCTGATATAGACCCATTTCACTCCTCAATGTGGATGCGAAGATCCTTGTGAAGGTTTTGGCGACCTGCCTCAGTAAAGTCACCCTGTCCCTGATCCACGCTGAACAAACCAGGTTTATGCCGGGTAGGCGCACGGATATTAACCTTAGGCGGCTCCATACAGTGATTGCAGGTTTGACTGCAAGGGGGGGCACCGGGGTTGTGGCTTTTCTAGACACCGAGAAGGCCTTTGACTCGGTGGAGTAGGAATACTTATGGCTTATTCTACACAAATTTGGTTTGGGGCTCAACTTTATCTCTTGGCTACGTTTACTCTATTCGGCCCCATCAGTTTTGGCTCCTTCTTGGGTATCAGGGTGAACTGTGACACATCGCTCCTGTTCTCCCTGTCTGATGGGACTGCACCGGCTAATTTACAGGTCCCCCTTAAATGGGTGTCAACATTTAAATACCTGGGAATTTACTTTTAAAATGACCCACGACGCTACCTAGAGGATAATTTATATCCTATCCTCCAACAATTCCTTCGGCGCTGTTCGTTGTAGAAAGCTTTGCCACTGACCCTGGTAGTAAATTAAACTAAAATGTCCTTCCTTCTGAAGTTCCTCTATGTTTTCCATCACACCCCGGTCCCTATCCCCAATGCTTTTTTTGTTAATTTAGATCAGGCCATCACCTCGCTTGTCTGGGCGGGCTCGACCCATAGAGTGGTTAAGACTACACTTCAGCTTTCATTGACAGAGGGCGGGCTATCTCTGCCTAACTTTAAGAAATATTTTTGGGCGGCGGTGCTGGTTACTGTGAGGTGGTGGTTTGCCCAGTGGCGGTGCGTCCATAGAGGGCGCCGGAGCGCCGCCCCCTCTCGCTCCTGCACCGCCACTGAAAGACAATACACAGATTCATGCATTGCATGAATCTGTGTATTGTCACCGCTGCTGCGCTGCCCACTATACATATGGCCGGCCTCCTGGTGAGCGCCGGCCATATGAATTAGAGCGGCGGCCGGCGGTGGGTGTAACTTGGAAGTGCCTATCAGAGCCAGCGGCTCTGATAGGCTTTCCGAATACAGCTCTCATGCTGTATTCGGCTTCCAAAAACTCCTCCCAGGTACGCATATATGTGGGGGCACACTGGCTGTATATGGGGGCACACTGGCTGTATATGGGGGCACACTGGCTGTATATATATGGGGGCACACTGGCTGTATATGGAAACAAACTGGCTGTATTTGAGGGGGCAAACTGGTGGCGTTTGGGCACAGTGGCTGCGTTTAATGGGCACAGTGGCGGCAATTGATTTTTTTTTTTTTTTAGTTTGTTTGCGGCCCCCCAAAAATTTTGAGCACCAGCCGCCACTGGGTTTGCCCAAGACATATCCAATCCGGCGGTGAATTTGGAGGCCGCGCTCCTAGGCTCCTATTCAGAAGTTAGTAATCTGGTATACAGAGACCCGAGATATAGCTCCCAGGTCACTACCCCAATAAAAGTGACAATTGCAGTCTGGAAGCAGGTTACCCTTCATCTACAGGACCCAGGCACTGTCTCTCCGCATACCCCGCTGTGGGGCAACCCCACTCTACCGCATTTCCGATCTGTTCTGGATCCACAGATTTGGGCTAGATATGAGATTCGAACGTTGCGCCATATTTTACCCAAGGAACGTCTTCTCTTGTTTGTAGAGATGAAAAGTCAATTTACATTTCCTCCCTGGATGTTCTTCAGGTACTTGCATCTCAGACATGCTGCCCGTGCACAGTTCCCTGATGGGGAGGTTCTTGCTACCCATTCAGTTGAATCCCTCCTCACAGCTAATAATATTGATCAGACGCTGTCCTCCATTTATCTCAGACTCACATGCAGAGACACCTCTAAAATGCTTAGACTGTTTAATTTGTGGCAGCAGGATACTATCGGTTCCACATTCCATAGTTCAACTGGTGTGTTTGTCCAACTCTAAATTGACAGGTGATTCTCATTTGAAGATAGATCTCCCTAGTATTCTCCTTCTTCTCCAATGGCAGATCTGCGTAGGAGAGTCTGACAAGCAGCTAGGGAGGCAATGGGGTTTATTTAATAAAGCTAGCAAAATTAGTCACAATTCTGCAGAGAAACCAATCAGATTCTAACCTCAATTTGCTTAATTAAGCTTTAGCAATAAAACCTGGAAGCTGATTATTTTCTCTGCAGAATTGTGACAAATTTTGCCCTCTCTAAATTTTGTAAATAAACCCAATTGTCTATTAATAGCCCTATGGAGTTTACTCCCTTGTGGAACAACCCTAATTATCCTGAACTATGTACAGGGATTTTCCTTATGGAGGCAGCAGTGGCGTAACTAGAGACTTCAGGGCCCCGGTGCAAGAAATCATGAAGCCCCCCCCCCCCCCCGAAAAGCCTGATTTTGATACTTAATTTTTTTACACTGTACGACAAAGTAATTTTTTTTCTAAATTTCAACTTGAGGGGGGGGGTGGCAGCAGTGGTACTTGAGGGGTACTGGTTAAATTAGAAACACTCAAGTGCCCAACACCTGTGGGCAGTACTTTGTGAAATAAAATAAATTATTATTATTATTATTATTATTTTTTTTTCTTCACAAAGCACTGCCCACAGGTGTTTGAATATAGGGCAACTATACTATGTTTTTTTATCCTGATGCTTATTGCTGTGAAGTTTAGAATATGTTGTTTGAACACCTGATTTAGCATTTAGTGCACTTGAGTGTTTCTAATTTAACCAGTAAGGGTTAATACCACCCGTTGAAGGGTGACACGAGTTTGGATCACTTTTCAGGTTAATTCCTAAACTCTTAGCAACCAAGTTTTGCTACACATCCCTTGTTGACTTGCCCCCAGGAAGAGCAACTCGATCATTGATTCGCTCTTCATAGGTGGCATGTAGCAACGGGTTTCACTTGACACAACAATTGAAGATGCCATTATCACTTTGGAAGGTTCACTATCAATTTGGATACAACCACCCTTGTGGAGGTGGATCTCACTTAATTAGCACTTAAGAATTTCTCTACCCACACCACCATTCAGGTGGAAGGCAGTGCCACACACCCCAACACCACATATTTTTAAAAATTTTCCACCACCACCTGTGCCTCTTACTGATCCCATCCCCCCACCACTGATCTCATCCCTATCCCCCCCCATCACCTCTGTTGTAGAAGTAATGGGGGTGGGGATAGGGATGAGATCAGTGGTGGGGGGATGGGATCAATAAGAGGCACAGGTGGTGGTGGTGGAGAGGATGGTACGAGCAGCCAGTGATAAGGTCCTGTACGGCTGTACCTCTATGGAAGCCTGCATCCCTGCCCCCCCATCTGGAAGTAAGTTCTTACCTTGGGGGATATATAGTAGAATCACTGGCTTCCTCCACCCGACAGGCTCATGGTCCCTCTTCTTTTAAAGTCCTCTCTCCCCCCTCCTCCCCCCGCTCGGCATGTTGGGGGCTGCAGTGCACTCTCTCTCAGGGAATCGTCCCAGGCCTGCTGGTATCCTGAACTACATTTCCCATGAGCCTCTCTTCTTAGTTTCCTAGCCATTGGCCCTGAATGTAGCCAATAGGAGCAGGCATTGCCAGCTGCTTGGCTCAAGGAGGATAAGGAGGGGTAGAATCCCCCGCAGCTGCGGCTCTGCATGTGTCCCTTCACAGAGCCTGTCAGCAACGGCTGATGGGGTCAGCGTCAGTACAGCCTGCTCACGATTTTCTCGGGGGGGCAATTGACCCGTTGCCCCGCCCCTGGCGGCGCGGCGGAGTACACGGACGGGCTGCGGGCCCCCCGGACCTGGCGGAATTCCAGGGCCCAGTCGCAACTGCGACTGCTGCGACCCTGAAAATTCCACCACTGGGAGGCAGCAAAGGGTCTGGTACTTTCAACAATTGTATAGTGGTAGTACCCTAAAGGTGTATGATCAGGTGTGTGCAGAGTTCTTGTTAACACATAAACAATTTTATCAGTATCTCCAACATCGACATGCAATGCAGATGCAGGGAGAAATGTTCCCTTACCTATATCTAGCTCCTTGCTACTACGGGAGATCCTGCAAGCTACAGCTCGCAGGGGTCTGATTTCACAGGCCTACTCTGTAATGTTGTCCTCTATTTAATCACTTCATTACCCGCCCATAGTCATATGACGTCCGCAAGGAGGGATCTCCCATCCTGGGTGGGCATCATATGACATCCTGGGCTTCCTGGCCATCTAGGGGGGGCGCGCGCGCCCGCCGCGTCGCTCAGGGCCCGGTGCGCATGCCGGGCGGCCATGATGTCCGCCGGGCACCCGCGATTGCCCGTTAACACAGCAGGACCATGGATATGTGTGTTTGAACACACAGATCCACGTCCTGTCAGGTGAGAGGAGACCGATGGTGTGTTACCAGTACAGAGGAACACCGATCGGTCTCCTTCCCTTGTGAGTCCCCGCCCCCTACAGTTAGAATCAGGACCATTTTAAGGCAGGGCAAAAGGGGCAGCTGCCCTGGGCCCCCTCATCGTTGTGGGGCCCAAAGCAGCTGCCTCATACTTGCTAATTATCCCTGTTTAAATTCCCTTGTCTCTTGAAGTTTTAGTCCCGTGCTGTGCCCCAATATCTCAGTGTGAAGTTCTGTTACTAATGCTGCTCAGCTCTGTCCTATTGCCGTGTACAGATGACTCACCTGCAGACCTTGTATTTACATGTAAATAACCTGCAATAATATGTAGGTAGAGGTGACATTAAATAGCCTTGGACCGACGACATTTATATGTAAATAGAGGCGGCATTCATATGTATATCATGCCCCTGTGGTCATATTCACCATCACTTCTGCTAAGTGCTGCCCACTGGGGAGGTAAAGGGGCATGCTGGAAAGTCTTGCCACTAGTGTGAATGAAAGGATTGTACACCAAGCCCCAATGTAATGAGAAGATTTACACTGACCTGCATGTGTTCCCGACGCACACAAATGTGAACGCAGGCTAAATGTCTCAGTTACATCGGTGGTCAGTGTAAATCCCTCTTTACATTGGTGGTTACTGTGAATGCTGCTATTACATTAGTGGTCGGTGTAAATCCCCATTACATTAGTGGTCAGTGTAAATCCCTATTACATTAGTGGTCAGTATAGAGATTCCTCTTTATATTGGTAATCGATGAAAAAATCCAAACTTGAATTTGGGGTCAGTTTAAAATCCTCCCTTACATTGGTGGTCCATGTAGAAGCCCCCTTTACATCGGTGGCCAGTGTAGAAATCCCCTTTTATTGGTTGCTGATGTAAAATCCCCCATTACATTGGTTGTCAGTGTAAATTCCTCATTACATTGGTGATCAGTGTACATTTTCCTTCACATTTGTGGTAGGTGCAGAATTGCCCTTACACTGGTGGTCAGTGTAAATCCCCCTTTATATTGGTGGTCAGTGTAAATCCCCCTAACATTGGTGGTCATTGGAGGTCATTGTATATTCCTCCTTACACTGGTGGTTGGTGTAAATGCTCCTATTACATTGATGTCAGTGTAGAAATCCCTATTTATATTGGTGAGTGGCGTAAAATCCCCCGTTACATGGTGGTCAGTGCAAATTCCCCCTCACATTGGTGGTCAGTGTAAATCCCCCCTCACATTGGTGGTCAGTGTAGAATTCCCCCATTACAGTATATACTGTACTTGCCAAAGATTTTCAGCTTTGCACTACATGATTCAGAATTTGCCACAGTGCCTACTAACTAATCCCATCCCCCACCACTGCCACTGATCCCTTCAACCTCCCAGCATTGCCACTGATCACATCCCCCTCCCAAAGCATTGCCACTGATGCCAGGAGTCCTAGGATGCCTAGGAGTTTTCTGTCTATTGATAGGTCCCCTCACCTCCCCAGTCCATGGTGTGCAGGCAGTGAGGAAATAATGTGCTATAACCTTTGGCAACCAATCAGTGAGCAGTAATTATGTGCACTAACCTCATACAACCAATCATTGAGCGGTAAGGATATGCAGTAACCTCTAGCAACCAATCAGTGAGCAGTATTGATGTACAGTAATCTCTAGCAACCAATTAACAATCAGAAGTCATGTGCTGTAACCTCTATCAGCCAGTCAGTGAGCAACAATGATACACTGTAACCTTTGGCAACCAATCACAATTGCTGCCTGATCTGATTCAGTAAACTGATTTTGAGTCTAGCTGCTATTTATTGTATGTCTCAGAGCATGTAGAGAGTGAAATTGCATGGAGGGGGGGGGGGGGGGGCAAGAAAATGTTTGCCCAGTGTCCAATCAATATTAAAGACGGCCCTGTTTAGAATCACTCCCTAGGACACACAATTAACCCCTTGATCGCCCCTAGTGTTAACCCCTTCCCTGCCAGTCACATTTACACAGTAATCAGTGCATTTTTATAGAACTGATCGCTGTATAAATGTGAGTGGTCCCAAAAATGCATCAAAAGTGTCCAATATGTCCGTCGCAATGTCACAGTCATGATAAAAATCGCAGATCGCCGCCATTACTAGTAAAAAATGCCATAAATCTATCCCCTATTTTGTAAACGCTATAACTTTTGCGCAAACCAATCAATATACGCGTATTGCAATTTTTATTACCAAAAATATGTAGAAGAATATATATAGGCCTAAACTGATGAAAACTATTTTTTTTATTTTATTTTTTTATTGGGATTTTTATTATAGCAAAAATTCAAAAATATTGTGTTTTTTTCAAACTTGTCACTCTTCTTTTGTCTATAGCGCAAAAAATTTAAACCGCAGAGGTGATCAAATACCACCAAAAGAAAGCTTAATTTGTAGGGGAAAAAAAACATAAAAATTCATTCATTCATTTGGGTACAGTGTTGCATGACCGTACAATTGTCATTCAAAGTGAGACAGCGCTGAAAACTAAAAAATGGTCTGGGCAGGAAGGGGGTGAAAATGCCCTGTATTGAAGTGGTTAAGATCACACATTATTAAAAAGTAGAGTTCATTGGGTCACTGATATCGGCACTATAGATGGTGATCAATAGGACATGGCCCTAGAGGAGCTCCCTGCTGTGTCTGTGTCAGCTGCACATAAACTCTCACAATTATTCATCCTACACGCCTGATAAACAATTTGATTGGGGCCGGCGAGACTCTTCTTTATGTCTGAAATGCTTGGTGATCAGAGGGGACTTCATACACATGATATGGCACTGCCCAAAGCTTACCCGCTATTGGACTGAGGTTGTGCAGGTTATTTCTGACCTAGCCCAAACACCTATACAGCTTGTTCCTTTGGTGTGCTTGTTAGGCTCAATTGATGCTGAAATGTATCCAATAGTTATCTATACTATGGTGACTATGTTATTGTACCTGGCTAAAAAGCTGATCGCCTGATTTTGGTTGGCTGCCACTGTGCCTACTAAAGTGCAATGGATCGGGAATTGTTAATTCCCTTTTACCCAGAGAACAATTAGCTTATCGTCATCGAAAAGCGGTAAATAAATTCAATCTCATTTGGCAGAATTGGCTTGACAACCCAAGTCTTGCCCACCAAAACTAGTGATGGATAGGTTAATACAATTTTAAACCCACCTAGAGTTACAATGGTTTACGCCTGAGTTTGGGAATTTCTAAGTTTTATATCCGAGAGTAGACAAAAGAGGCTGTCCTGAGTAATTGTCCCTCAATAAACCCGGGCTGTTTTTGTTTTGTTTTACCTTTTTAAAGTTTTTTTTTTTTTTAACAAAAAGTTTTTTTTGTATATGCAATGTATATAATGTGATGGTCTGTACCACATTATCTATCTTATGTACAATGCAGGAAGTAAGAAGAAATCCCTCAAAAGTGAGGGAATCCCTGTTTGTCACCAGAACTAGTGTTCCTATTGGAAGATTTTTGCTGTATTCCTGTTCAGGTGACAGCTCAAAATGTGGGACTTTCTTTTACTTTCACTAAAACTGAAAACAAAATTTTGCATTCATTATACTTTAATAGTTATTCATGCCAAGATGTTTGCACTGAAAAACTCTGTCCTGGTTAACATATAGGCATACCTCCCAACCGTCCCAGATTCTGTGGGACCGTCCTGCAATTTGAAGTAAGTCCCGGGGTCCTGCGGATCTGGACTGGAGTTCCAACCCCGGGTTCCACTCGGTAGTGGTATCCTCAATGGGTGCAATGTGTGCTCTGACACACAGCACCAAGTGAGGATTCCTGGGAGAAGATCTGGCCAGCGATCTCTGCTCTCCCCCCTCCTCAATGCAGTGACCGGTTGCTAGGACCACCAGAGTCCTACCAACCAAGGACATCATTTGCAGGCCACCAATCCTGGCTCTCAGCGGCCCCGTTCCCGGCTCTCAGTGGCCCCGATCCTGCCTGTCAGTGACCCCGATCCTGCTTGTCAGCGACCCCGATCCTGCTTGTCAGCGACCCCGATCCTGCCTCTCAGCGGCTGGTGAAAGGTAAGAGGAACTCCTTGTCACACAGAAGTTCTCCACCTACTTCTGTGTGTTTGCGCCAGGCACCCAGTGGGGACATGGCCCACATTTGCTGGTGGGTGTTCTTGGTCCCGGCACCACAACTGCCCACATTGCTGTTTTATTGGGGATACCGGAGGTGTCTTCTTTCCCCGCCTGTCAGGACTGTAGCATGGAGCCAAGTAAAGTGCTGTGAAACTCCCCCTCGGCTCAATGCTACAGTCCTGACACTCAGAGCTGTCAGCAGGACTGTGCTTAAAAAAAGCACAGGGATTCACATCAATCTGCATTTGTGAGAGCTGGGGGGCACTAGTAAGAGAGGGGGGAATTTGTAAGAGCTGGGGGGCACTAGTAAGAGAGGAGGGAGGAATTGGTGAGAGAGCTGGGGGGTCACTAGTAAGAGAGCAGGGGGAATTGGTGAGAGAGCTGGGGGGGACTAGAAAGAGAGGAGCTGGGAATTGGTGAGAGAGCTGGTGGGGCTCTAGTTAAAGAAAGAAGGAGGGAATTGGTGAGAGAGCTGGGGGGGGCATTAGTAAGAGAGGAGGGGGGAATTGGTGGGAGAGATGGGGGGGCACTAGTAAGAGAGGAGGGGGGAATTGGTGAGAGAGCTGGGGGCATTAGTAAGAGGGAAGGGGGGATTGGTGAGCGAGCTGGGGGGCATTAGTAAGAGAGGAGGGGGCATAAGTAAGAGAGGAGGGCGGAATAGGTGAGAGAACTGGAGGTGGGCATTTGTTGAGAAAGCTGGGGGAGCATTGCTGAGAAAGCTGGAGGGGGCATTAGTGAGAGCTGGGGAGGCATTAATAAGAGAGAAGGGGGCATGGGTGAGAGAGCATAAAATAAGGGGGTGTAGCGGGTCAAGAAGCTTTTGCATGGAAAAGACAGCACTCATTGCTGTCTGTCTTGAAAAGGGGCACTTCTGTTCATGGTTTTGTAGCAGATTTTGACAACTTTGTTAATCGTCTACAAGAAGGTTGCTAAATGCCAATTGCAGAGCCAATTGCAGAGATACATAAGAGCCCATTAGTTGGGTCCCAGATATAGAAACTGAGTCCTGAAGGTAATTCCCTGAGCCAAATTAGTCAAGGAAAGAATTGGGTGTAGGGAGAAGGCCTGAGGGCTACAAAACAAGATTGCTCTCTTTATGAGCCGTGACCTGTGTGGATGCTATGGAATGCTTACTTAACCGCTTGCCGACCGCCGCATGAACATTTACATTGGCGCCCCTGCCGCGAGCTTCGTGACCGTGCCCGCGGGACCCACGGACTCGATGTCCGCCGGTGTCACGCGATCGTGTCACAGAGCTGCAGAACGGAAGATACCTTTGTAAACAAGGCATTTCCCTGTTCTGCCTTGTAACAGGACACTGATCTACTGCTCCCTGTGATGGGGAGCAGTGATCAATGTCGTGTCACTGGTAGCCCAGCCCTCACACAGTTAGAATTACTCCCTAGGACACACTAAACCCCTTCCTCGACCCCTAGTGGTTAACCCCTTCCCTGCCAGTGTCATTTACACAGTAATCAGTGCATTTTTATAGCACTGATCGCTGTATAAATGACAATGGTCCCAAAATAGCGTCAAACGTGTCCGATGTGTCCGCCATAATGTCACAGTCATGATAAAAATCGCAGATCGCCGCCATTTCTAATAAAAAAAAATATTAATAAAAATGCCATAAATCTATCCCCTATTTTGTAGACCCTATAACTTTTGCGCAAACCAATCAATATACGCTTATTGCGATTTTTTTTAACCAAAAATATGTAGAAGAATACATATCGGCCTAAACTGAGGAAAAAAAATATATATATTTTTTCCGGATATTTATTATAACAAAAAGTTTTTTCAAAATTGTCGCTCTTTTTTTGTTTATAGCGCAGAAAATAAAAACCGCAGAGGTGATCAAATACCACCAAATGAAAGCTCTATTTGTGGGGAAAAAAGGACGTAAATTTTGTTTTGGAGCCACGTCGCACGACCGCGCAATTGTCAGTTAAAGCTACGCAGTGCCTATTCGCAAAAAATGGCCCAGTCATTGGGCAGCCAAATCCTCCGGGGCTGAAGTGGTTATCATAACTTTTGGAAAATGGTGAAGCTACTTACTATAAAGCTGTATACAGTAATTGCCCAAGTGGCTGGATGGATCCTTCTCACAGCAAACACAGTTGTGACACTGAGGATCTAGTTGATAGCACTTTATTGAAGTACATAGGGTCTACTCAGAATTTCGGAACAGCAGGTATTAATATATATACACATAGTCTATAGTTTGAAAAAACAATATACACTACATAAATTATAAAGTTTATGCTAAAAATCTGAATTTTTTTGCCTTAAATTAGTATAACTGTGCAGGCTTAGATATGAAGAGTTATATTTGGCCCTTATTTAGGCCCCTTTCACACTTGTGTGACCTGTCCTGCGACTTGGGACTGCAAAGTCGCATGACAAGTCATACCCAGTGATTTCCAATGAGTACCATTCATATCTGTGCGTTTTCAAGTTACAGGGACTTCAAAGTAGTCCCTGCACTACTTTGGTCCGACTTTGATGCGACTTAAGGTCCATAGACCTGCTTCAAGTTGCGTCAAAATCGCAGCAAAATCGTGTCAAAGTCACAGGAAAATCACGGGAAAATCGCAGTAAAGATCGTGGCAAAATTGTGCGACTTTTAAGTCGCACAAGTGTGAAAGGGGCCTTATCCTTATTTACTTTTGCATGTACCCAACTCTTCGGCTTGTCTTAGAGGTCAGAGCATGTAGTTTGTAAGGTGACACTTGAGATAGCAGCCATGGTCAGAATTCAGGTAGCCTTTGTCCTTCTGAATCAAGCTGCTAGACACAAATAAAAAAGTGACATTTAATAAAGGGGCATATATAAATGAATGATGGGTGCACCTGCAGAGGTATAACAATTTAAGACCAAGATGACAATTTATAAAAAAAAATGCTGAACAAATTTACAAGCATTCGCCTAGCCGTCACAAATTCTCACCATATTTTTCCAAATACATAGTTACATAGTTACATAGTTAGTCAGGTTGAAAAAAGACACAAGTCCATCAAGTTCAACCGTAAAAAAAAAAAAAAAAAAAATATCGTACAATCCCATATACCCAATTCTATACCCACAGTTGATCCAGAGGAAGGCAAAAAACCCCAGCAGAGCATGATCCAATTTGCTACAGCAGGGGAAAAAATTCCTTCCTGATCCCCCGAGAGGCAATCGGATATTCCCCGGATCAACTTTACCTATAAATGTCAGTACCCAGTTATATTATGTACATTTAAGAAAGAATCCAGGCCCTTCTTAAAGCAATCTATTGAGCTGGCCAATACCACCTCTGCAGGGAGTCTATTCCACATTTTCACAGCTCTTACTGTGAAGAAACCTTTCCGTATTTGGAGGTGAAATCTCTTTTCCTCTAGACGCAAAGAGTGCCCCTTGTCCTTTGTGTTGACCGTAAAGTGAATAACTCAACACCAAGTTCACTATATGGACCCCTCATATATTTGTACATGTTGATCATATCCCCTCTGAAGCCCCGTACACACGATCGGTTTGACTGATGAAAACCGTCCGATGGATGGTTTTCATCAGACCAACCGATCGTGTATGGTACCCATCGGTCTTTTTTCCATCGGTTGGAAAAAATAGAACTTGTTTTAAAATTTTCCGATGGATAAAAAACCGATGGGAATTTCCGATCGTCTATGGGCAAGTCCATCGGTTAAAAAACCCACGCATGCTCAGACTGAATTAGGAGACGGGAGCGCTCGTTCTGGTAAAACTAGCGTTCCTAATGGAGAGAGCACACGTCATTCTGCAAGTTATTGCTTCGTTTAATGCAGCGCATGTTTTTTTGCTTTAGAACGGTCTTTAAAATGTCATTTTGGCAGCAGATCTTTCTCATGAGTTCTGACAAACGTATGTCTTTCTTCTTTCTTGTGATCTTAGGAATAATTACTTTAATTCTTCAAGGCCGACCTCACAAATTACACCTTTTTTTTTGTTTTTGTCTTTAAATTTGTTGTGCATTTTTTGGTGTGTCAATTTCTCCGAACAACATATTTTTTATTTTTTTTTACTCATGGAGGTTGGTGTCCCTTGTTATTAATTACACATTGTATTTATGAAATCTTATTGCTAACACATCAGGCATGTATGTTGGCTGAAATCAAATTTCCCTTTATTTCGGAAAACAAAAAAACAAAAACCGAAGGGCAACTATTCAGAAATTAGCAGAGAATATCAAGTCATTAGATCCCAAATGCAGACCTGACTATGATGAATAATAAAATCAACAACAGCATGAAATCAGGAGCAGCAGCCAAAGACATACATCATCCCAAGCTGTGGTACTCCATCAACCTTCAATTTCTGGATGAGCAGCTCGAGGCCAGGGAATCACCTCCTGCTCTTCCCTGTAGCCTTCCTTCCACGCCTCTCTGCAGCGTTCTCTCCACGGCCCCGTCCACGCACCCTTGCAGGCTGGGCCACTGTGGATGGTGATGTGGCAGGAGGAGGAGGAGAAGGAGGAGAGGGATTGGCCTGCTGCGAGATATGGGTGGCCTCAGTCAGCAGCCCCCTCGCCCCCATGTGTACGGCCATATATATGAGGTGCTCACAAAGGGCCCGTTGTCCCGCCTTCATTCTGAGCAACTTATCCGCCAGATAGGTGCTAAAGCCCTCCGTAGGGTTGAGGGGGGCCCTCATAATGGCAGCAGCCTCCTGAATCATCTTTAGTGACTTCTCCTCCACTTGTGTCATCCGCCGTTGTTTTGGCGGTCTGACGTGGAGGGGAGCCACTTGGGAGACAGTGCTGCCACTAGGCCTGGGGACCTGCTGAGTCCCACTTGGCCCTGCCTCCTCCTGCCTGCCACATTCCTGACCCTCTTCCTCCTGGCTTGCCTCATCCTGTTTTTAAAATAAAATGAAAAATTGGATTATTTGGGGAATCTATCACACACAATTTTGATCTCATTACTGTTTTTTCTTTTTGGGGGGGGGGGGATGATATCATTTATGGCTAATCCAAACAGTTCAACACAATATTACTTAGTGGACAATAATTATGATCAAAAATACTATACCTGGCTGAAGATGCGAAGATCTGGCTCTTCTAGCTCGGGAGGCTCCTCCTCCGCCTCTGCAGGGGTGGAGGGAAGGGTGGAAGGAACGCTGGAGGGAAGGGTGGAAGGAAGGGTTGAGGGAAGGCTGGAAATAGATTCCCTGGCCTCGATCTGGTCATCCAGAAATTGAAGATGTCTGTAGTACCACAGCTTTGGCTTTACTACATCGTCGGCTGCTGCTCCTGATCTCTTTGACTGGCGCACTTCCTTGTATTTTTTTTTATAGGAATTACGCAGGTTGTTGATTTTATTATTGATCATAGTGTAGTCTGCATCTGGGATCCATGGCTTCATATCCTCTGCTAATTTGGTAATAGTTGCCCGACGTACATCACTCTTGTGGTACGCAGGGTGTTTCAGCTCCCACAGGTTGCGCTGTTCCTTATATTTTTCTATAAAAGTCAGCATCACCTCCGGCTCTCGTAGTTTATGCATCTTTTTGGATCAGCAAGTAAAAAAAAAAGTAAAAAAAAGAAAAGGATCAGAATTGATTCTCCTCAACTTATCACAATATTGCCCTTTACAATCATGAACCATTATAGGTCACTGCAGGCCCGAGTTCCCTTCTTACCTTAGTTCACTTCGTTGGTTCACTTCCGGTCGTCCTTACTCCGCGCATCCCTAATAACTTCTTTCCCCTTTTTATACCCTGCGCATGCGTGTAACTCCGTCCTCGTCGCCCGCCCATGACGGACTTTTTCTACATTTCCCCGCCCCTTAACGATCGGCGCACAGTGTGAGACGGCGACATGTCGCAGACACAGGTGGGTTCTTTAGTAGAAATTACCGACGAGGAAAGCCTGGAGGCGGAAACGTCCCGATCCAGTAAAAAAAGATACAAGGCGACTAATATGTCTTTTTCTGAGATTGCGGAGATGGTGGACATTCTGCGGAGGAAGGATTACGACGGCAAGCATGGCCCATACGACACCCCTAATCTCCGGAAGTCACAAATTATGGACAAAGTTGCGAAGACTCTCTATAATAAATATGGGGTCAGGAGATCCAAGGAACAACTCCGTAAAAGGTGGTCAGACCTGAAGCTCAGGGAGCCGGAGCAGTATAGGAAGCTTATAAAAAGCATTGAAAAAAGTAAGTTTATTTTACTGTGTTCTTTCACATTGTAATATGTATTCTTCCATGTTTTGCAACATGTGCTTGGCTTGACTGGTTTCACATTTTAAAATCTCAACTTTTATGTTAAGTGGAGAGTCCACTTATTTGCTAAATGTGTGGAAAAAAAATTGCTGCTCTTCCCCCAAACATGTTTGGCACATATCCACGTAAACTACATGTGGGCATGCCTCATTTTACTTCAACAATGTTTATCTACACATTGTTGGCTAGATGATGTGTTGTAAGGAAATTTAGAATGTGAATGAAAGGATAAACTGTATTCTGGGTAAAGGAGATGACACTCCAGCAGTTGTGTACTTTTTTTTGTTCTTGATCAAGATACTATACTCTGGGCCACATGACCATATCAGGTGGTCCAGTGGATACCTTGGTGGTTATCCAAGTGTATTTGTGAGTGTCCTCAAAAATAACATGTTGCTTTGTTGAGTTTGCAAGATCTCATGTGTTCATCTTGAAACTCAGGGCCAAATATCAATTGGACCCCACTTTAAAACATTGAGAATCCATTTTCAGGCCTAAAAAGTCTGTGTGCTAAAGGATACATTATTTTTTCAATTCCCATAGGGGAGAGGAGACTGGGAGGACACCATGCTCAGGAGACGAGGAACCCAACACCACAGAAACTCCCCGAAGATCCCAAAGCAGACCAAGTTCAGCAGGTTCAGGAAGCGGAGGGGGAGAAAGCGGAGGGGGAGAAAGCGGAGGTGGAGGAAGGGGAGGTGGAGGAAGGGGAGGTGGAGGAAGGGGAGGTGGAGCTTATCAGCACAACAGGTCAGTGTCTGTCACCACAACGTCAAGGTAAATACAGATGTAGGCCTGCATAGTTTTAAAATATTTGTTTCTTTTTAGGGACTGAACGTGGGGGTGTGTCAGGAAGTCCAAATCCTCCATTCTCGAGTGCCAGCGCCAAAATAATCATTCAGGAAATCATGGAATGCAGTGGCGAAATGGACATTATGAGAAAGAGAATGATTGTGAGTGAGCAAAAATATAAAAACATGATAGATATTTTGGGGAGAATAGAGTGAACCCTTTTTGTGTGTTTTGTTATGCGTCCTAAATTTTCTATGGGATTTCCACCAGCCCAAATGTGAAGATGCACACACTGAAGACTCAACATGTGCTATCTGCCGTCACAGGATATCTATGTCCCTGTTTTGGGGGTGCAACCTCTTCCTCCCTCCTCAAGTAGGGGAGAGGAAGGGTTTTCACCCCCAAAGCACGTCCATTGATCCCCCATGATGGCAGATAGCACATGTTTACCTTAGCCATGGGATCATGTTGAAGATACCCATTTGAGCCCCAAAAATAAAGTGTGGTTCTTCACATTTGGGATGGATCAGGGGTAACATCACCCCATCTCCTGTTTGTATTTTTCACTGTGTTATTTTATTACTTTTTCATAAAAAAAAATTTGGCTTTTGACCCATGCATGTTTCTGCAAAAAAAGCCGCACAAAAAAAAAAAGTATTTTGAAAAACAACCAAAACTGTGGTGCAATCAATAAAAACATTCGGGAAGTCTAAAAAAGGTGTGCCTTGTTCTTTCTATGCTCAATAGCAGTTCTGAAGATGCAAAAAGAGTGTTTTTACCTCTGAGATTTGAGGCTATTTACTAAGGACAAATACACTTGGCACTACTAGAACCTGGGAGTCACATAAACCACAAATACAAGAATGACAACACAAGTTTGTAGTAAATCAAATATTTATTTTTATTTTAAAAAGGGACAATCAAAGATCAGATGTGGTCTGTCATTGCGATGGCCCCCCTACCCGTGAAGTACTCTACGTATTTCTGATGTACTTCACGGGCACTTTGGGGGGCCAAGCCAGTACGGGCAGTGCTGAGGCCAGTCAGATTTATCAGTTCAGAGGGACCGGCCTCAGGCCCAACTGATGACACATAATTTGTCGAGAATTTGCGTAAAAAATTGTGCAACAAGCAGCAGCAGTAGACAATGTTGTTGAGTTTATAATCCGCCAAATGTATAGCTGTCTGGAACAGGCGGAACCGGCTGGCCATTATCCCGAAGGCATTCTCCACAACTCTCCGGGCTCTGGCCAGCCGGTAATTAAAAACCCTCCTCTCCGGGGTGAGGGTGCGTTGGGGAAATGGCCGCATGAGGTGTGGTCCTAGTCCAAAAGCTTCATCCGCAATGAAAACGAACGGTAGCCCTTTCACATTCTCTGCATCTGGAGGCAGTGCAAGACCCCCAGCCTGCAGATGGTGAGCGAACTCCGTCTCTGCGAATGCTCCGCCATCGGACATCCGGCCGTTCTTCCCCACGTCCACATATAGGAACTCGTACCGTGCCGACACCACCGCCATTAACACAATACTATTGAAACCTTTATAGTTAAAATAGTATGACCCCGAACGGGGTGGCGGCTCTATGTGGACGTGCTTCCCATCAATTGCCCCTCCGCAGTTGGGGAAATCCCACCGCTGGGCAAATTGGGAGGCCACAGTCAGCCATTCCTGTGGTGTGCTAGGGAACTGTGGAGTCAAACAAAAAGAAGACATTAGTATGGTTTATGTTTACAGTGCAAGCAGATTACACACAAAAACATTGTTGACCAACATCATTCTAACATTATTATTTAAGGGAGTTTTTCCTACCAATAAACAAAGGCCCACTTAGCAGATGCCTCACCCCCGCTGAGTGGACATTCTAAAATAATCTAAGGGGGGGGGGGCTAAGGTGATTGTGGGGATCCAAAAAAAGGCTCAACCACTCTGCTGAGCTTGATTGAGAACTAATTTTTTTTTACATCTTTAGGGGGGGGAGGGAGGATTGTCAAACTACGCGGGCAATGACCCCAAAAAAATGAAAATGAAAATAGAAGGCTAGCTGGGTTTGCGCCCACGATAGCATGCTGGAGAGGTTAGTGAAGGGAAATAGGCATGTAGGGCCCAAAAAGGGCTTTACAGGTAAAAACAGGCATGGGGAAAATGGGGACATTACCAGGATATTACAAACAGGCAAATTTGGGTTAGGAGGGAAAAAATAAGAAGATTCTAAAACAATAAAAACATATAATGTGAGGTTAAAGGAGCAAAATTACCTTCATATAGTCCGTCTGCAGGACCTGAATGATGGCCGAACACGTCTCAGAGATAATGATCCGAGAGCCTGGGGGGAGATGCCTGTTGAGAACTTGAGGTCCTGCAAGCTTCTCCCAGTCGCCAGGTATCTCAACGTGGCAATAAGCCTCTGCTCGGCAGTGATGGCCTGGCGCATCACAGTGTCCTGCCTCGTGATATAGGGGGACAGCAAATCCAACAGACGGTGAAATACGGGGTCCGTCATCCTGAGATAATTCCTGAAATCATCAGGATTATTCTCATGGATTTCCCGCAGCAGAGGCATATGAGAGAATTGGTCCAGCTGGAGCAACCAATTCTTAGTCCATAAACTCCTCCTCACCCTGTTTACAGACTGAACTCGGGTTACAGTGTTAACTGCAACACCAAGTCCAAAGCCAGCACGAGCTCGAGAACGAGAACGCACTTCTAACATGGTTTTAAACCGGTCGGCTGGTCAGAACGCACTCAAACAGAACGCACCTTTATAAGGGTGAAGCGCGAACATCCCAACTATAAGGGGAAAAAGGGTATGGGGAAGGGGGGTATGAGGAATTGGGGAGATGTATCCTGGATTGGGAGGGAGGAGGGAGGGGGAGAGGGAGGGAACAAGGGGGAAGCAAAACAAGGGATACACCAAAAGGGTGAATATTTGAAGACGGATGTAAGTGAGGGTCACAATAGGAAGCCTCAACCCAAGCCAAGGAAGGCGGAGAAAAGGGTTTATGAGATAGGAAGTAGGTATGTATGGAGTGAAAGGAGAGAAAGAGGGGAGGTGATAGTTACACAAATAAAGAATATTAAGAAAATGTCAAAGAAAGAAATGGGCAGGTTTTTGATCACTAAGGGGTTCACCATGGAAATAGACACTTACACGTGCAGTAAAAATGTATGGCTAATAGGACACAAGTGGAAAATCTAACAATATGCTCATGGAACGTCCGAGGTTTGGGAGACTCAGGGAAAAGGGTAGCAGTAATGTCACTGATGAGAACATATGGAGCATCAATTATATGCCTCCAGGAGACCCACCTCACAAAGAACTCTGCATCCCAATTGGGATGGAGAGAGTTTAAAACGCAATTTCACTCGGTACACACCTCATACTCTAGAGGAGTGGGCATATTCATTAAAATGGGTATAATGTTTAAAAGTATTCAGAGTAAGGTGGACGATTCAGGGCGCTATGTTTTTTTACACTGTAAGATAGACAATAAAGAATATATACTGGCCAACCTGTATATCCCACCCCCCTTTGATGCCATAGTGCTGACTTACCTGATGGAGTTTGTCCTGGAGAGACCGGGGATACCGGTGATAGTCACGGGAGACTTTAATATGGCCTTAGACTGGCGCAAGGACAGATTCCCTAGTAAGACACATCAGAATAGAACAAGAGATGTTAGATTATCAAAATTTTTAGACGAAATAGGCCTGAAAGATGTGTGGAGACTACGCAACCCCGAGACTCGGCAGTACTCCTGTTTTTCCAGAACACACTCCACGCTCTCAAGAATAGACTTAGCCTTGGGCAACGATGAGGCAATATCAATAATAAAACTAGTAAAATATATGCCAAGGAGCCTCTCGGATCACTCCCCAATTATGGTCGTGTTAGACACAGGGGAAATAAAACATCAAAGGGAGGGGAAAATAAACCCACATTGGATGGAATTAATAAAAGACCCAAAAGAGATACTAGAGGAGATCAGAGAATTTATAGAAATAAACCAAGGCACCGCCTCAGAGCAAGTGGTGTGGGATACACTAAAAGCCTTTTTTAGAGGTATAATGATCCAAAAAATCTCCAGGATAAAGAAACAATCTAGAGAAAATGAGCGAATAGCTAGCGAGTTGGTCTCTAAGAATGAAGAAAAATTTATTAGGGATCCAACGGAGAATAACTCAAGAGCATGGATACAAGCACAACAGAACTATAGATTACTAATTTTAAAAAAAATAGAAAACAAACAAATTTTCCAAAAACAAGTAGCATTTGCAGAGGGAGAAAGCGCAGGCAGAATGCTGGCCCATTTAATCAAAACAAACTCGCCCTCCTCAATAGTACCAGCGATAAAGGTAAACGGGGACAGAATTACTTCTCAAAAATCTGAAATAATAGATAGTTTCCGGGACTTTTATGAGGACCTGTACAGTTCAAAGCAAGAGGAAAGAAGAGAAGAAATGGACTCCTTTTTTGGAAGGTTAACCATCCCCTCGCTATCGGAAACAGATAGAGTAGCACTAGATAAACCCATAACTTTAGAAGAAGTACAAAGTGCGGTACAAGGGATGGCAGGACAGAAATCCCCGGGACCGGACGGTCTCCCGGTGGAGACCTATCGGTACTTCGGGAAAGAGCTGCTCCCGGAGCTTACTAAGGTTCTAAATAGCTCTATAGATAAAGGAGAACTCCCCCCGTCTATGATGGACTCAACAATAATAGTTATCCATAAAGAGGGAAAGGATCCACTGGACACTTCATCATATAGACCTATTTCCTTACTTAACACGGATACAAAAATATTGTCAAGGGTCTTGGCTGCCAGACTGAGCGGGGTAGTTGACAAACTGGTGCATCCCGACCAATCGGGATTTATCCCGGGAAGGGCCACCCACACAAATATAAGAAGAGTCTATATGAATCTTCAGATACCAACAGAGGAAGACGGAAAAAGAGCAATTGTCTCGCTGGATGCCGCCAAGGCCTTTGATAATGTAGAATGGAAATATCTGTGGAGAGCTCTGAGGGAGTATCGGGTTGGACCGATCTTTACGAAATGGATCAAATTATTATACAAAACCCCAGAAGCGAGAGTGAAAGTGAATAACGTTCAGTCTGAGAGGTTTCGATTGCAGAGGGGAACGAGACAGGGGTGCCCGTTGTCCCCCCTTCTATTTGCCCTCGCAATCGAGCCTCTAGCAATAGCTCTCAGGTCGACCCCGGAGATAAGAGGATTTATAAGAGGGGAGATAGAGGAGAAAGTAGTATTATATGCGGACGATCTCCTCTTGCTACTGGGAGATACACAGCAGTCACTAGGAAAAGCTATGGAACAGATAGGGAACTTTGGAAGCTTTTCAGGCTTGTCTATAAACTGGGGAAAATCTATGCTGCTTCCAGTGGACCCTCTTTTGAACCCCTTACCGCAAGAGGCCACAAAAATACAAATAACAACTCAGATAAAATATTTGGGTGTAAATATATCCAAAGATCCTAACCATTACATAGCAGACAATTTGATTCCCTTGTTTAATAAATACAGGGGAAAAAGTAAAATTTGGAAACGCCTCCCACTTTCAGTGGCAGGCCGCTGTAATTGAATAAAAATGGTCTGGATGCCACAGCTTCTCTATGTCCTACAAAACTCCCCAGTGTGCGTATATAAAAAATGGTTTAAAAAAATTGAAAGTATATTCAGGGAGCTAATCTGGAAAGGGGGGGGTAGCAAAAATAAAACTAAATACCTTACAGAGGACAAAGAGGGAGGGAGGGGTGGCACTCCCACATCCGTTTAGCTACTTTTTGGCAGCCCAGATTCAATACATGAAGGGCAGTAACATGGAAGGAGGAGAAATAAAAAAGAGAATACTATTAGAGAACCCCACGCACGATACCCTAGTAGAAGCTGTGGAATCAGGCTCATTTACTATGAAAACACCCACTCTGGACTAGGGATGAGCTTCGTGTTCGAGTCGAACATACGTTCGACTCGAACATCGGCTGTTCGATCGTTCGACGAAGATCGAACGATTTGGGCCGTTCGCGCCAAATTCGAGTGACGCGAACGGCCCACAATGCACTACGCCATCGCAGTGTCATCCAGGCGCTGTGATTGGCCAAGCATGCACTGTGACCCCGCATGCTTGGCCAATCACAGCGCCGGCAGCGAGGAGAGCAATGATTGGCCACAGGCAGGATGCCTGTGGCCAATTATTGCTGAGGGTGTTTAGTACACGCCCCACACTATAAAAGGCCGCCAGCACGGCGGCCTAGTGTAGTGTGTTCCGGAGCAGGGATAGAGCAGCATAGGCAGGGACAGTGACTGTTATTTCTTTCTTGCTTAACCTGGATTCCTTTAGTTTAGGGAAAGAGAAGGATAGGTAGGGAGAGTGTCAGTGTGTTTTGTGCTTGTGCTATAGTGTGCTTAAAAAAAACATTTATTCTAGGGACAGAAAACTGTAGGTAGGGACAGTGTCAGTTTCTTTCACTCTGCAAGTCCTTGTTTCCAGGGACCTGGAAGGACAGTGAGTGAATTGTCCTTGTGCTATATTGTGCTTAAAAAAACATTTATTCTAGGGACAGAAAACTGTAGGTAGGGAGAGTGTCAGTTTCTTTCACTCTGCAAGTCCTTGTTTCCAGGGACCTGTAAGGACAGTGAGTGAATTGTCCTTGTGCTATATTGTGATTAAAAAAAACATTTTTTCTAGGGACAGAAAACTGTAGGTAGGGAGAGTGTTTTTTTTCTTTCACTCTGCAAGTCCTTGTTTCCAGGGACCTGGAAGGACAGTGAGTGAATTGTCCTTGTGCTATATTGTGCTTTAAAAAAAACATTTTTTCTAGGGACAGAAAACTGTAGGTAGGGAGAGTGTTTATTTTCTTTCACTCTGCAAGTCCTTGTTTCCAGGGACCTCTAAGGACAGTGAGTGAATTGTCCTTGTGCTATATTGTGCTTAAAAAAAACATTTATTCTAGGGACAGAAAACTGTAGGTAGGGAGAGTGTCAGTTTATTTCACTCTGCAAGTCCTTGTTTCCAGGGACCTGGAAGGACAGTGAGTGAATTGTCCTTGTGCTATATTGTGATTAAAAAAAATCATTTTTTCTAGGGACAGAAAACTGTAGGTAGGGAGAGTGTTTTTTTTCTTTCACTCTGCAAGTCCTTGTTTCCAGGGACCTGTAAGGACAGTGAGTGAATTGTCCTTGTGCTATATTGTGCTTAAAAAAAACATTTATTCTAGGGACAGAAAACTGTAGGTAGGGAGAGTGTCAGTTTATTTCACTCTGCAAGTCCTTGTTTCCAGGGACCTGTAAGGACAGTGAGTGAATTGTCCTTGTGCTATATTGTGATTAAAAAAAACATTTTTTCTAGGGACAGAAAACTGTAGGTAGGGAGAGTGTTTTTTTTCTTTCACTCTGCAAGTCCTTGTTTCCAGGGACCTGTAAGGACAGTGAGTGAATTGTCCTTGTGCTATATTGTGCTTAAAAAAAACATTTATTCTAGGGACAGAAAACTGTAGGTAGGGAGAGTGTCAGTTTATTTCACTCTGCAAGTCCTTGTTTCCAGGGACCTGTAAGGACAGTGAGTGAATTGTCCTTGTGCTATATTGTGATTAAAAAAAACATTTTTTCTAGGGACAGAAAACTGTAGGTAGGGAGAGTGTTTTTTTTCTTTCACTCTGCAAGTCCTTGTTTCCAGGGACCTGTAAGGACAGTGAGTGAATTGTCCTTGTGCTATATTGTGCTTAAAAAAAACATTTATTCTAGGGACAGAAAACTGTAGGTAGGGAGAGTGTCAGTTTATTTCACTCTGCAAGTCCTTGTTTCCAGGGACCTGTAAGGACAGTGAGTGAATTGTCCTTGTGCTATATTGTGATTAAAAAAAACATTTTTTCTAGGGACAGAAAACTGTAGGTAGGGAGAGTGTTTTTTTTCTTTCACTCTGCAAGTCCTTGTTTCCAGGGACCTGTAAGGACAGTGAGTGAATTGTCCTTGTGCTATATTGTGATTAAAAAAAACATTTTTTCTAGGGACAGAAAACTGTAGGTAGGGAGAGTGTTTTTTTTCTTTCACTCTGCAAGTCCTTGTTTCCAGGGACCTGTAAGGACAGTGAGTGAATTGTCCTTGTGCTATAGTGTGCTTAAAAAAAACATTTATTCTAGGGACAGAAAACTGTAGGTAGGGACAGTGTCAGTTTCTTTCACTCTGCAAGTCCTTGTTTCCAGGGACCTGGAAGGACAGTGAGTGAATTGTCCTTGTGCTATATTGTGCTTAAAAAAAACATTTATTCTAGGGACAGAAAACTGTAGGTAGGGAGAGTGTCAGTTTATTTCACTCTGCAAGTCCTTGTTTCCAGGGACCTGGAAGGACAGTGAGTGAATTCTCCTTGTGCTATATTGTGCTTAAAAAAAACATTTATTCTAGGGACAGAAAACTGTAGGTAGGGAGAGTGTCAGTTTATTTCATTCTGCAAGTCCTTGTTTCCAGGGACCTGTAAGGACAGTGAGTGAATTGTCCTTGTGCTATATTGTGATTAAAAAAAACATTTTTTCTAGGGACAGAAAACTGTAGGTAGGGAGAGTGTTTTTTTTCTTTCACTCTGCAAGTCCTTGTTTCCAGGGACCTGTAAGGACAGTGAGTGAATTGTCCTTGTGCTATATTGTGCTTAAAAAAAACATTTATTCTAGGGACAGAAAACTGTAGGTAGGGAGAGTGTCAGTTTATTTCACTCTGCAAGTCCTTGTTTCCAGGGACCTGGAAGGACAGTGAGTGAATTGTCCTTGTGCTATATTGTGATTAAAAAAAACATTTTTTCTAGGGACAGAAAACTGTAGGTAGGGAGAGTGTTTTTTTTCTTTCACTCTGCAAGTCCTTGTTTCCAGGGACCTGGAAGGACAGTGAGTGAATTCTCCTTGTGCTATATTGTGCTTAAAAAAAACATTTATTCTAGGGACAGAAAACTGTAGGTAGGGAGAGTGTCAGTTTATTTCACTCTGCAAGTCCTTGTTTCCAGGGACCTGTAAGGACAGTGAGTGAATTGTCCTTGTGCTATATTGTGATTAAAAAAAACATTTTTTCTAGGGACAGAAAACTGTAGGTAGGGAGAGTGTTTTTTTTCTTTCACTCTGCAAGTCCTTGTTTCCAGGGACCTGTAAGGACAGTGAGTGAATTGTCCTTGTGCTATATTGTGATTAAAAAAAACATTTTTTCTAGGGACAGAAAACTGTAGGTAGGGACAGTGTCAGTTTCTTTCACTCTGCAAGTCCTTGTTTCCAGGGACCTGGAAGGACAGTGAGTGAATTGTCCTTGTGCTATATTGTGCTTAAAAAAAACATTTATTCTAGGGACAGAAAACTGTAGGTAGGGAGAGTGTCAGTTTATTTCACTCTGCAAGTCCTTGTTTCCAGGGACCTGTAAGGACAGTGAGTGAATTGTCCTTGTGCTATATTGTGCTTAAAAAAAATATTTTTTCTAGGGACAGAAAACTGTAGGTAGGGAGAGTGTCAGTTTCTTTCACTGTGAAAGTCCTTGTTTCAAGGGACAGAGAAGGACACCTGAAGGTAGCCCTTATTGCTTTTTTCCCATCTCCCTGCAGGCCATCTATTAGAATGTCTGGAAGGCAAACAAGGAGAGGCAGACAGTCAGGAGGCAATAAAAGAGGGCAAGCAGGCTCTGTGTCTGGGGGCAACAGTGCTGGTCGTGGACGCGGTGCATTGTCATCAGCACATGGCCATGGGACACGCTTGTCCTTCTTTTCGGCAGCTGGACATGTTGAGCCACATCATGCCGAAGACTTGGTAGAGTGGATGACCAAGCCCTCCTCCTCCTCCTCATCCTCTCTCACCCAGGCTCAGGGTACTGGAAAAGCAGCTGCCAAAGCGTCGTCTTCCCTGGTATCAATGTCAGACAAATCATCAGTCACTCCTTCCCTAGACCCACCATGTCCTCCTCCTGAGGAGTCCCCCGAACTGTTTCAGCACAGTGTTGGGTACATGCTCCAGGAGGATGCCCAGCGTTTCGAAGGGTCTGATGATGAAACCCAGCTAGAGGAAGGCAGTAGCGTGAGAGCAGACAGAGGGGATGCTCAAGAAGGACACCAATCTGGCAGTCATGTTCCAGCAGCTGCAGCATACTGCCAGATTGGCTCCAGTGATGAGGAGGGAGGGGATGATGAGGTCACTGACTCCACGTGGGTGCCTAATAGGAGAGAGGAGGAGGAGGAGGATGAGGAGGAGGCACATCTCCAACGAGGCAGGATGCCCTTTGGTGGCCAGCGTAAGGGCAGTACACCGACGGAATCACACCGCAGAGCTCCGCCTGTGCAGGGCGCTGCCTCTGCCCGTCATTCAAAAAGTTCTTTGGTGTGGGCCTTTTTTGAGGCTAGTGCATCAGATCGCACAGCTGCTGTTTGCAACATATGTCTCAAGCGTATATCGCGTGGCCAAAACATCAGCCGCTTGGGTACCACATGCCTGACCAGACATATGTTGACCTGCCATGCAGCTCGTTGGCAAGCCTACCTCAAAGACCCACACCAAAGAACAAAGCGGACCTCTCCTTGCACCGCATCAGCTGGGATCTCCAACCCCACTATAACTTCAGTCCTCTCTGAAACATGCACTGAGAGGAATGAAGGTGTAGAATTAGGTGTGTCACAGCCAAGTACTTGCGCCCACTCTGCTAGCAGTACACCGACGTCCGATTCTAGCAGGCAAATTTCCCTGCCCCAGCTGCTGGACCGTCGAAAGAAGTTCACTCCCAGCCATCCACATGCCCAGCGGTTGAATGCTAGCTTGGCTAAATTGCTAGCGCTTCAACTGCTGCCTTTTCAGTTGGTAGACTCGGCCCCCTTCCGTGAGTTTGTGCAATGTGCGGTTCCTCAGTGGCAGGTTCCCAAACGCCACTTTTTCTCACGGAAGGCTATTCCGGCTCTCTACCGGCATGTGGAAGGCAATGTCTTGGCCTCGCTGGACAGGGCGGTCAGCGGTAAGGTGCATATTACCGCTGACTCATGGTCCAGCAGGCATGGACAGGGACGTTACCTTTCTTTCACGGCCCATTGGGTCACTCTTTTGGCAGCTGGGAAGGATTCAGGACAAGGTGCAGTAGTGTTGGAGGTTGTCCCACCGCCACGCCTCCAAAATGCTACTACTGGTTGTGACACACCTCTCTCCTCCACCCCCTCCTCTTCTTCTTCCTCCATGGCCTCTTCCTGTGGTTTGTCCTATGAACCAGCGGTGCTCCGTAGCCGTTCACGGGGCTACGCAAGTACGCAGGCAAAAAGATGCCATGCCGTGCTTGCGCTGGTGTGTTTGGGGGACAGAAGCCACACTGGGGCAGAGGTCCTGTCTGCTCTGCAGGGCCAGGCCGAGAGGTGGTTGACGCCACGCCAGCTTAAGCCAGGAATGGTGGTTTGCGACAATGGCACCAACCTCCTCTCCGCCCTCCGACAGGGACAACTGACCCATGTGCCCTGTGTGGCTCACGTCCTTAACCTGGTGGTGCAGCGCTTCTTGGGCAGGTACCCGGGCTTACAGGATGTCCTGAGGCAGGCCAGGAAAGTCTGTGTGCATTTCCGCAGATCTTATAATGCCAGTGCTCGCCTGGCTGAGCTGCAAAAGGAGTTGAACCTGCCCAAGAACCGCCTTATATGTGACATGCCCACCAGGTGGAACTCAACGTTGGCCATGCTGCAGCGGCTGCACACGCAGCAGAGGGCCATCAATGAGTACCTGTGCGACTACGGCACCAGGACAGGGTCAGGGGAGCTTGGTTTTTTTTCTCCACGCCAGTGGGGCATGATCAGGGATGCATGCACTGTCCTGGCACCATTTGAGGAGGCCACGAGGATGGTGAGCAGTGACAGTGCATGCATCAGTGACACTGTACCTCTTGTCCACCTGTTGGAGCACACGCTGCGTGGAATAATGGACAGGGCACTTGAGGCAGAACAGAGGCAGGAAGAGGAGGACTTCCTTGCCTCTCAAGGCCCCCTTTACCCAGACAGTGTTCCTTCTGTCCCACCCATCGCACAGGAAGAGGAGGAGGAGGAGGAGGAGGAGGAGGAGGATTGTGTCAGCATGGAGGTGGAGGCTGGCACTCAGCATCATCAGCAGCAGTCTTTTAGGGATGATTTACAGTCCCAAGAAACCAGTGGACTTGTACGTGGCTGGGAGGAGGTGGCTGCGGATCATGTCGTCCTTAGTGACCCAGAGGACTCCGGAGCGAATGCCTCAGCAAACCTACGCTGCATGGCCTCCCTGATCCTGCAAAGTCTGCGGAAGGATCCTCGTATTCTTCGGATCAAGGAGAGGGACCATTACTGGCTGGCCACTCTCCTTGATCCACGGTACAAGGGTAAGGTTGCGGACCTTATGTTACCGTCGCAGAGGGAGCAGAGGATGAGACAACTCCGGGAGGCCTTGCAGAAAGGTCTGTGCAACGCGTTCCCAGAGACTGGGAGGTTGCAAACTCCTGGTCCTGGACAACGAGTTGCTGAGGCTTCGGCCAGTCAAAGAAGGAGCGGTGGGGAAGGTGGCCGTCTGACCGATGCGTTCAGACAATTCTTTAGTCCGCAGCCCCAAAGTATGATCGGTTCCAGCAACCATCGCCAGCGTCTGATAAACATGGTGCAGGAATATCTAGGGGCAAGGTCAGACTTGGACACCTTCCCCACCGAAAATCCTCTGGCTTACTGGGTCTTGAGGATGGATCACTGGCCAGAGCTTGCACAGTATGCAATTGAGCTACTGGCCTGTCCTGCATCCAGCGTTCTTTCGGAACGCACATTCAGTGCTGCTGGAGGATTTGTCACGGATCACAGGGTGCGCCTGTCCACCGACTCGGTTGATCGACTGACTTTCATCAAGATGAACCAGTCTTGGATCACCACCAGCTACCACACACCTGATGCTGATATAACAGACTAATTGATTTTAACATGTCACATCCCTTCAAGACTGATGCTGATGCTGAGTGCCTGTGCTGTTATGTTGACTGGCTATCCTCCTCCTCCGAGTCCTCAATGATACGATTGATGATGATAGCTTGTAAGATCATTTTTGTTTATGGGTGCCGCCACCAGTGCCTAACGCCCAATTTTTCAGCCCCTGTTTAACAGGGGCGTGTAATTACAATTTTTGAAGCAATACTTTGCAACAGGGCTCATTGCTGTGCTCCAAGTACAGTATCTGTGAGGAGTTGCAGTGTTGTGCCACCAGTGCCTAAGGCCCAATTTTTCAGCCCCTGTTTAACAGGGGCGTGTCATTACAATTTTTGAAGCAATACTTTGCAACAGGGCTCATTGCTGTGCTCCAAGTACAGTATCTGTGAGGAGTTGCAGTGTTGTGCCACCAGTGCCTAAGGCCCAATTTTTCAGCCCCTGTTTAACAGGGGCGTGTCATTACAATTTTTGAAGCAATACTTTGCAACAGGGCTCATTGCTGTGCTCCAAGTACAGTATCTGTGAGGGGTTGCAGTGTTGTGCCACCAGTGCCTAAGGCCCAATTTTTCAGCCCCTGTTCAACAGGGGCATGTAATTACAATTCTTGATCTAATAATTCACAGCAGGGCCCATTGCTGCACCCACCAAGAGTAACTGTCAGGGCTTACAGTGTTGTGGCACCAGCACCACCATCAAAGGCCCAATTTTTACTACCACTGTTCAACAATTATATGTAATTAAAATTCCTGATATAATAGTTGACAGCAGGGCGTTCCAGCACCAACCAAGAGTAACTGTGAGTGCTTACAGTGTTGTGCCAACACCAACAACTAAGGGGCCTATTTCTGCAGAGTATATACGGCAGGTCCCTACTTTCAAACATCCAACTTACAAACGACTCCTACTTGCAAACGCAAGAAGACAACAGGAAGTGAGAGGAAATCTACCACTAGGAAGGAAAATTCTCTCCTGTAAGAATAAATATGGGAGAAAGGTGTCTCCTCTGTACTGATGCTTTATCAGCAATCCTTGTTTCAAGAAAAAGACCACATTTCAAAAAGAGTTGTCATTGGGACGGAAAGTGAGGTGAAATGTTCTGAACAGGGGCACAGACAGCAAAACAAATGTTACAGGGGTGATAACCCTTACCTATGTTTTCCAAAAAGTTTAAAAATAGATTTTTGGTCTGGAGCTACACTTCAACAATGTACCTGTTCAAAATTACAAACAGACTCTACATAAGAACAAACCTACAGTCCCTGTCTTGTATGCACCGCCTGTATAGGGCTGTTCAGAGTATATAGGGCCTTTTTTATTTTATGTGCGGGGTTCCCCTTAATATCCATACAAGACCCAAAGGGGCTGGTAATGGGCTGGGGTAGGGGGGGGGGGGTCATGGGGTAGCTATGCCATTTTTCTTAAAGAATTTCATCCATATTACCGGGACCAGACATTACATTAAAGCCGCAAGCAGTTTTAAATGGCTTTTTTTTCCTTTAGAAGTGTCATTTTGTGCAGGGACAGTTATAAACACGGGAAACACGTGGCACTTCACAGGCATACTTTAGACACCCCCCAGGTACGATATTTAAAGGAATATTTGACTTTTTTTTTTTCACTTTATGCATCATTAAAATGACTGCTCCCGAAAAACGACCGTTTTTAAAACTTCTTTTTGCATTGATACATGTCCCCTGGTGCAGAACCCGGGTTCCCAAACCCTTTTTAGGACAATAACATGCATAATAGTTGTTATAATTAGCACTTTAGAATTCGAACGTTCGCATCCATTGTATTTAATAGGGTTCTAATGTTCGTTCGAACTTTCGGTCCGTTCGCGGGTTCTGGTGCGAACCGAACCCGGGGGTGTTCGGCTCATCACTACTCTGGACCTTATGATTAGAACATGGAAAGAGGTGAAGACTGTGCTGGGATACAACGGTATTAATGAGTATACCCCTATATGGGAGAATGACAATCTGACAGAAATACAGAAGATGGGAACAGTCAATGAATGGAAAAAACAGGGCATAAGATATATCTCCCAGCTGTATCAGGATGGCACACTAAAAACTTTTCAGACATTAAAAGAACAATATAAACTCACAAATAAATCTTTCTATAAATATCTACAAATAAGACATGCATTAGCAAAACAATATAAAGGAACAGTAATGACTTGGAGTAAGATCCCTCTCTTAAAGGAAATTATTAACACTAAAACATCTAAGGGTTCAATAACAAAGATCTATCAATTTTTACAAAAGGGGAGCCAAAGGGGAACCCAGGGTCAGACATGTAGGAAGAAATGGGAAAAAGATATGGGTAATCTATCTAATGAACAGTGGGGAAGAATCTTGGAGCTTGCTCAGACGGTCTCACTGTCTCCCTCCCAGAGGATGTCCCACCTCTTTTTGTTAAATCGAGCATACTACACGCCGTATAAACTTTTTTGTTTTGGACGCAGAGAAAATGACAGCTGTCCTAGATGTGGAAGAGAAGGGGGGGACATGATACATATGTTTTGGCGATGTCCGAAGCTACATCGGTACTGGAGGGAGGTAGTGAGAACAATAGAGCAGACTTTTGAGATACACATGGAGTTGGAACCCCTACAATGTGTATTGGGCTGGTTGGAGGGCGAAGGGATAAAGGATAACATTAAGTTAGCAATAACTAGATGCCTATTTCAAGCGAGGAGGCTGATAGCGCAGAAATGGCAATCAGTCTCCCCGCCGTCTAGCAATGACTGGGAACAAAATATGATTTTAACAATATTAAAAGAAAGGACGACATATATTAGACAGGGAGCTCTAAAAAGATTAGAAAAAATTTGGAAACCTTGGCAGGAGAAAAAAAAAAAAAAAAACATTAATTGAAGATAAGTAAAGACATCGAAGATAGGGAGGGACGAGTGGGAGGAGGGAGGGGGCGAGAGTGGGGGATAGAGGACAACAAGTGGAAGGATGGGGAACGGAGTATGGAAGGAGCGACTTGAGGTCAAGAGAAAGGGAAAGTTGTGTTGGTTTTAAGACGATATTATCTATTATCTGTTGTGAGGGGGTTAGCTCGGTAGCGGGTGTGTGTGACCCCCTGGATGGGCTCCCCACACAAAAACAGGCCCAGCAGACGGAGGTTGTGGTTTTCAAGATCAAAAGGTGCGGTTTATTTCTCTATTTACAGTGACAAAAACACAGCAAAGCAAAAAGAAACATAAACAAAATAAATCCTGGTCAGCTTGACCTCTGACTAAACATGCAGGTTTCCCTAACTAACAACTGGGATCAGCCTGGTGCTGTCCTAGTCCCTAAGTCCCTGGTTTAGTAAATGTCCAAACAAATAGCCACACAGGCTTTGTCTCACCGCACAGGGGTTCACTCTCCCTAGACAGTCCACACAGGTCTGGGTCCAGGCATGAGCAAACACCTAATGAAGCTGGGAGTTTTTATAGAGGCCTTAAACGAGCTGACAAGCTTCAGCTGGTCTCATCAACTCCCTGCCTGCACGACGCCCAGCACTCTCCCTAGAGGTATGAATCATCCATGAGCCCACTAGCCTCAGCTGGGCTTCATCAACTCTCTCCCTAGTTGTATAAGTCGGCATAAAGCCTGAATCTGGGAGAAATATACCTACCCCCCTGGATGCAACCAGGTGACTTTACCTTCCTGCTGTCACACTGTTTTGTATGTGAATTTGGGGAGGGAAGGGGAAGGAATGGTTTGTAAAATGGAAAATGGTTTAATAAAGATATGAAGTATAAAAAAAAAAATAAAAAAAAATAAAAAAAAGAAACAGAACGCACCGTGGAACAGCAAGGCCTGAGAAGAACGACCTGAAAAACAGTAAACGAACGGCCAAGAAGGCACTGCAAGGCAGTAACGACCTGACTGCACGCACTGAATCACAAATACAAACCCACAAGCACAAACTGAACACCAGGAAACGATCTGCAAAGCACGGAGACTGAAAAGCGCGAATCGGCTCTCACCAAACTTTTACTAACACACGGTAACACGAAATCAGCAAAAGCAGCCCAAGGGGTGGCGCCATTAGATTTGTTCGGCCCTTTTATAGCGCGTCGTACGTTTTGTACGTGCCGTCGTTTTCTTGCCGTCGGTTTTTTAACTGATGGTGTGTGGCCAAGACTGATTTCCGATGGTCAAATCGGACGAAAATCCATAGGTTATCCGATCGTGTGTACAGGGCTTTAATCTCCTCTTCTCAAGAGTGAATAAATTCAGTTCCTCTAATCTTTCCTCATAGCTGAGCTCCTCCATGCCTCTTATCAGTTTGGTTGCCCTTCTCTGCACTTTTTCCAGTTCCCCAATATCCTTTTTGAGAACTGGGGCCCAAAACTGAACTACATATTCCAGATGAGGTCTTACTAATGATTTGAACAGGGGGAAAATGATATCTCTCTCTCTGGAATCCATACCTCTCTTAATACAAGAAAGGACTTTGCTCGCTTTGGAAACCGCAGCTTGGCATTGTATGCCATTATTGAGCTTATGATCTACCAAAACCCCCAGATCCTTCTGCACTACAGATCCCCCCAGTTGTACTCCCCCTAGTATGTATGATGCATTCATATTCTTAGCCCCCAAGTGCATAACTTTACATTTATCAACATTAAACCTCATCTGCCACATAGTCGCCCAATTAGACAGAGCATTGAGGTCGGCTTGTAAATTGGCGACATCCTGTAAGGACGTTATTCCACTGCATAGCTTGGTGTCATCTGCAGACAGAAATGTTACTTTTGATCTCAGACCCAATATCATTTATAAACATATTAAAAAGTAAGGGTCCCAGCACTGAACCTTGGGGTACACCACTGATAACCTTGGACCATTCAGAGTAAGAGTCATTAACCACTACTCTCTGAATTCTGTCTTTTAGCCAGTTTTCTATCCATTTACAAACTGATATTTCCAATCCTGTAGACTTTACCTTACACATGAGCCGTGTGTGGGGAACTGTATCGAACGCTTTTGCAAAATCCAAGTATACCACGTCCACCGCCACCCCTCTGTCCAAGGTCTTACTTACCTCTTCATAAAAAGAAATCAGGTTTGTCTGACAACTTCTGTCTTTCATGAATCCATGCTGTCTGTTGCTTAAATAGTTTTTTTCCAGCAAGAACTCATCTATGTGGTCTTTTATTAATCTCTCCAGTATCTTCCCAACTATAGAAGTTAAACTAACAGGTCTATAGTTACTTGGTAAAGACCTTGTTCCCTTTTTAAATATAGGCACCACATTGGCCCTGCGCCAATCCAGTGGTACTATTCCTGTCATTAATGAGTCCCTAAAAATTAAATACAATGGCTTTGAAATTACAGAGCTCAATTCTTTTAGGATCCGTGGGTGTATGCCATCTGGTCCAGGTGCTTTATCCACCTTTATTCCATCTAAATATTTCTGGACCATATCACTTTTGAGCCATTGTGGATTTGGGGCTGTGTCACTACCACCCCCATTTTGGACATGAGCTCCCCCATGCTCCTTTGTATACACAGAACTGAAGAAATTATTTAATAAATTAGCCTTCTCTTTGTCCCCAGTCACCCACTTTAGATTATTTTGTAAAGGGCCTACATGCTCAGACTTGACCTTTTTACTATTAATATATTTGAAGAATTTTTTTGGGTTTGTCCTACTATCTTTTGCAATCTGTCGTTCATTTAGAATTTTTGCATCCTTGATTTCCTTTTTACATATCCTGTTATATTCTTTGTAACATTTAAATGACACTAGTGTTCCCTCATTTTTATATTTTTTAAAAGCTCTTTTCTTATAGTTTATAGCTTTTTTAACTTTGGCAGTGAGCCACATAAGTTTAAAAGGCTAAAAATAAAACCTATTGCCCATGGGAATATACTTTGCAGTGAGTTCACAAACAGTCTTTTTGAAGAATTCCCATTTCTGTTCTGTGCCCATTGATGCCAATATTCCCTCCCAGTCTAAGTCCTGGAGAGCAGCGCTCATCCTTGGAAAATTTGCTCTCTTGAAATTAAGTGTTTTTATCTTTCCCGTATGTGATTTTTGCTTACAACTAACATCAAATGAAATCATGTTATGGTCACTGCTACCCAGGTGTTCCTTTATCTGAACATTAGTAATACGCTCTGCATGGTTTGAGATTACCAGGTCCAACAGAGCATCATTCCTAGTTGGGGCCTCAATAAACTGGACCATAAAATTGTCCTGCAATAGGTTTCTAAATTTTTGCCTTTTTACTGTCCCAGCAGTTCCATTACTCCAGTCAATTTCTGGGTAGTTAAAATCCCCCATTATTATCACCGTCCCAGCCCTTTCCATCTGTGCAAGGAGCTGAGTCTCCACCTCCTCATTAACATTGGGTGGTTTATAACAAACTCCAATGATTAGCTTTGAACTACGCACATCTGTATGCAGTTCCACCCATAATGCTTCAGACTAGGGCCGAAAAAACTAATCGATTAATCGACAACTAATCGATTATGAAATTAATCGATTACAATTTTCATAATCGATTAATCGGGCCGGTAACATAATGAAGTAAAAAAAAAAAAAAACTAAAATTAACCCTTTATAGTATAAACAGTGCAAATTGCTACTGTAAATATTACTTTCACTGTCCCACAGTAAAAAATTAACCCCTTACAGTAGCGATTATTTGCTCTTTTTGTATTAATTTTAGTTTTTTTAACCCCATGTTACTAAACATCTCAGGCCCGGGTCACACCTTTTTTGGAGCTTTTTGAAGAAACACACTACAGTTCATTCACATGGTTTCCTATGGGACACGTTCACATCCAGGATTTTTTCAGCTGCTGCGTATTTAGAAAGGACAAGGACTTTTTTTAACGCAAAACGGTGCTATTTTAGTTTTTTGGTTTAATATACTTCAATGGAGAAGCTGCAGAAAAGCATGTGATGTGTTTTTGAAGCAATTTGTGTTTTGTAATCTGCCCAACAATAAATTGGCCAAAAAAAATGTAAAAATGCAAATCGCAGCAAAATTACCTTTTTTTTTTTTCTTTACGGTAATTAACCGATTAGTCGATTCATCGAAACAATAATCGGACAACTAATCGATTATGAAAATAATCGTTAGTTGCAGCCCTACTTCAGACTCATCCCACTCTCCATCCACCAGGTCCTCTTTCACACTCGCTTTGAGATCACTTCTCACATAGAGACAGACCCCTCCACCTTTCCTTTTTACCCTGTCTTCCTGAAAGAGTGCATAGTCAGGAATATTAATAGCCCAGTCATGTGAGGAATGAAGCCAAGTTTCAGCAATACCGATTACATCATAGCTCTCCTCATGCACCAGAGCTTCCAACTCACCTATTTTGCTTGGCAGACTTCTGGCATTGGTGAACAGAATACGTTTTTTTTTTTATTATTGTCAGCTCCTTCTAGTGGCCTTAATTTTTTTCCTGATAGAGGTATGTCAGGAAAATGCTGCATTATGGCCACTGATGATTTCAAAAATGTATTAGGAAAATTATAAATTTGCAAATGCTTTCATATTTATTTATCAAATTATTTTTATAAATAGACTTCTTAAGATTATGATTCGAACGCAAGTCCAGTCATGACTAATTGAAGATAAAATGTTTTTAATTTTTAAAGTACACTGCTTGACATAGAATGTATATTTCCAGAACCAAGAAATATTGATATTCATACATGTATGCAATTTAATTATCTGTGGAGAAATGTTTTGGCATCTCTGTGAATGGCTCTTGCAGCCTTCAGGCCAGTTTTAATAGCCGTGTCAATCCAACCATGGGGAGCTGATGTGTGTTCTCCAGCAAAATATATTCTGCCTTCAGGTTGAGCCAGGTACTCAAACAAGTTACTATTCTGATACGGGATAAAATTGGCGAATGCACCCATGGAATATGGATCCAGGGTCCACTTCTTCACCACAGTCTTAGGACAAAGGCGTCGGAGCTCCTTCTCTGATCTCAAGTGGATGGCAGCCAAGTCTTCAAAAACAATGTCAATGCACTCTTCATCACTGAGGGATAGGAAGAACGATGACTCATCTGCCCAAGTGTATGATGCAAGGAGGACCCCTCTTCCTCCGGTGAAGTTGTGACTTGGATAATAGATAGAACGCGATGGGCGATCAGTGATACTACTTCCACCAACTATACCATCCTTTTCCCAGAACCTCTCAGTGCAACCCAGTAAGATTTTTGTGGCACTTGCATAGTAGATGTTACCTAATGCAAAATTTTTCTCATTGGACAGAGGAGGACTGAACTTAATACGTTTGGTTGCCTTTGCGGTGGATGTTACGATGACATAGTCCGCGATTATGCTGGTGGGAGGGGTGGTTCTATCTTTACGGTAGTAGACGATCACTGATTTTTCATTCCTCATGACTTTAACTACAGTGGATTTCAATCTGATCACATTTCCCAAATATTTGGCCAAGGCCAAGGGCAATTGATCGAAGCCTCCAGTGATCTCATCTAACCTGGTGAAAGAATATTTTTTGAATTAGGTCATACATCTTATATTCATTTCTAGTCATTAAATATATTTATTTAGCCATCTAACCTTTTACAATCCACATAATGTATATGGTGGCACCAAAGAGGGGGGTCTTTAACGCCCACAAGCTTTACATTTGCATCAATGGGCAGCTGAGGTTTCTGTACTTAAAAAACACTCCCTGAGCACACCGAGCATGATGACTAAGCTGACAAAGACAGGTCCCAGTCTCTAGTAATAATGGAGCTGGAGGGACTAGTGTCCACTGATTTTTTTTTTTATTAACCACTTGCCGACAAGCCGCCATCATTATACTGCGGCAGGTCGGCTCGTTCCCACATGAATTGCCATAGCTGTACGTCGGTCCCTTTAACATAAGGTGACCAGATTTTTCAAATTAAATCCAGGCACATATTTTTTTTTTACTAGTGTAGGGATGTTGTGATTTCCTAAATTATTTGTGCTGTGTATTGTGATCTGTAAGTGTAGTGTTAGACAGCTTAGCTGTGTGCTGGCTGTGCACTCTAACGCCCCTTTCACACTGGGGCGGTTTGCAGGCACTATTGCGCCAAAAATAGCGCCTGCAAACCGACCCTAAACAGCGGCTGCTGTGTCTCCAGTGTGAAAGCCCGAGGGCTTTCACACTGGAGAGGTGCGCTAGCAGGACCGCTCCAAAAGTCCTGCTAGCAGCATCTTTGGAGCGGTGAGAGGAGCGGTGTGTTTACCGCTCCTACACTGCTCCTTCCCATTGAAAGCAATGGGAAACCACGGCTATACCGCCGGCAATGCACCTCTGCAGAGGCGCATTGCGGGCGGTATTAACCCTTTTTCGGCTGCTAGCGGGGGTTAAAACCGCACCGCTAGCGGTCGATTAAACCGTCGCAATTCCAACGGTATAGCGCCGCTAAAAATAGCGGCGCTATACCGCCACCGCACCTCCCGCCCCAGTGTGAAAGGGGCCTTAGTGTCCACTGATATTCTCAGTCACATGCTATGTGAGTGTTCTCCAGCAGAGTGTGCTAGAGATATTACTGCACATTATCGATATTTAATACCTGGCCAATCATCAGGCCTGGGGGGCTTGCTGTGCATGCTGGGAGAACTATTAAGTATCTGAGTCACTTTCTGCTCTTCCTCTTTCCCTCCAGGGATTTCCCCTTAGAGGATGTCTGTGTGATCCACGTATCTAGGCCTCAGGCCTTAGGGCCTAGAGGTATGGAGTGTTGAGGGATCTCATGTCATGGGAGGTGTCCCTAAGCTGCTGGCTGAGATGAAGTGCTACTGGTCGTTTGGGGAAGCAAAGCTGCAGTTGTCCTACCACAGGGATGGTGAGTGACCAACTGAGCTGGGAAGCACCACATGAACCTTCCCACTGCTGTCCTGCCTTGTATCCTAAGACTGAGAATACACAGGAACCTCAGTTGACAAGGTGCCACATTTATGAGATGTATTCCATCCAGCAGAGTTCTGTTACAGAAGGATTGCTATTAGTGAGAAGACTATGTATGAGACCAGAGACTGTGTATTGTTAATGGAACCCCTTAGGTATCCTGTGTTCCCTCCCACCCTCCTTCCCACTCTTCATGCATGTTCATTATTAAAACATCTAAAACATATTTAAAGTGACTGGCGCCCTTAATTAATCCACCACCACCTGGAAAAAGGACTTTCACCCTGAGAAGGAATGTGCCTGGGACATTTATCACCAAGTAAGTGGGTCTGGGACATTCGCATGTACCTATTGGACATCAGTAGAGCCAAATGTGCCAGGACTGGTTACCGATAGCGATACACTAGTAATGGCGGCAATCAGGGATGGACTGGGACAAAAATTTGGCCCTTGACTTCATTCAGACCGGCCCACTTGATTTTTCCAAACACACACAAAAACAGTTTATAAACTATACGCAATTGCGCAAAAAAAACCAATACTGCAAGTACTGCCACTGGTCACTGATGAATGAATGTACTGCCACTGATGCATTAATGGCTGACCAGTAGTCAGCCATTAATGCATCAGTGACCAGTGGCAGTACATTGATTCATCATCAGTGACCATGACCAGCAGTGGCAGTACATTCATTAATCAGTGACCGTGACCAGCAGTGGCAGTACATGAATTCATTCATCAGTAACCATGACCAGCAGTGGCAGGACATGAATTCATTCATCAGTGACCATGACCAGCAGTGGCAGTACATGAATTCATTCATCAGTGACCATGACCAGCAGTGGCAGTACAAGAATTCATTCATCAGTAACCATGACCAGCAGTGGCAGTACATTAATTCATTCATCAGTGACCATAACCAGCAGTGGCAGTAAATTCATTCATTAGTGACCGTGACCAGTAAATTCATTCATTAGTGACCGTGAACAGTAAATTCATTCGTCAGTGACCGTGACCAGTAAATTCATTTGTCAGTAACCAGTAAAATCATACATCAGTGACCACCCTCCGTTTGTAAGTAGGAGTTGTTTGTAAGTCGGATGTTTGTAACTAGGGGACCGCATGTATACTGTATATTTGTATAAAGGATAATACAGGGAACATGACACATGTTTGCATTTACTTTTTTTTTACTGTACCTTGGGGATTTAAAAATATACGTATCCATAACTGCTTCGAAAAATGAGACGTAGGGCTGACTATTAGTATTCATGAAGTTTCCAAGCATCTTAATAGCACCAGCACTTAAACGTCCTTCATCCGCCAGGATAGACTATTGCAGAAAAAAATAGAAGAACAGTATTAGGGTTTTGCAAAGATGGGAACTTACTAAACTTTAAAGTTTATGTACGGGGGATACATGTGGTGAGCTGCAGCTATTTCACAATTTCTACATTATTTAGCACGATTAAACAAGCTTCCACCCGGCCTATAGAAAAATGACGGCCAGGCGGGACATTTGTTGATCCGGGTGGACGTCATATGACATCCTCCCGGATCGCTCCTCGCACGCGGCTGTGCTGCAGCGCAATCTGTCATCGGCTGTGTCCGATGGGCACATCAATGTACCAGCCCGCAGAAAGTACCATGTGGTCGCTGTAACCAATCACAGCAGATCATATGACAATTGAAAACAGTGGATGGCTTCCTTTCATGCCATCCATTGTATACAATTATGTTGCTAGCTGTGATTGGTCACAGTGATCACATGTTACTAACAGGGCCAATCACAGTCCATCTGTACCATGTGATTAGATGTGACTAATCACAACAAAACACACGGAAGAACAAGTTTCATTCAGTAAAAATGGTTACTTATACCAGTGAAATTCACTTATATGTGTTCCGCATATATTGTAAAGATGGGAACTTAAAACAAAAGTACTGGACATCACAACCAGCTAAAAGCATCCCCTGTGTAATGCCTAGTACACACGGCCAGGTTTTCCAACGAGAAAAAAAACGATGGTTTTCCCAACCGAATTCCTCTCAAGCCTGCTTTGCATACACACGGTCACACAAAAGTCCGGTGAACTTTTGACTGCCAAAAACGTGGTGATGTAAAAGACTACGACGAGCCGACAAAATAAAGTTCTATGCTTCCGAGCATGCGTCAAATTGTTTCCGAGCATGCACGTTTTTTCCCGTTGGAAAAGCATACAGGCGAACGGTTTTCCCACCAGGATTTTTTCCTGATCGGAAAAAAGAGATCCTGCTCTCTTTTTTTGTCCGGCAGTTTTCCCATCAGAAAAACTGCGATGGAGCATACACACGGCCAGGATTCCCGGCCAAAAGCTCTCATCGCAGTTTTCCCATCGGGAATACCGGTCGTGTGTACTAGGCATATGTGTAGCAAATATCTGCCCAATTTTTACCCCAGGTAATTTCATGCCTGCTAATGTGGAAAGTAAAATACACATCAAGAGCGATCCCTGTGTACAGTCAATGGATATTTGTGCTCTCAGTGTTATTGTCTCTGCCTAATAATTTTACCTGAAGAGAAACTTTGTCAAGCGAGTCCAAGATTCCAGAGCAGTTTTCTCCAGCAACTTGTCTTACAAACTAAGGAAAGAAAATGTGAGAAGTTACAATGAAGACTAGATTTCCGTGAAGGTCAGGTTATATCGGTTCCTGCCTGTTTCTATTTGTATGCTGTTGCTCCTAATCATGACTCCATCTGCTCTTATCTGCCTGCTTTGTACTGACACTCTATTTCCTTTCTCTGTGTCTTCATTAGTCTAGCTAGGAATATACTTTTAGTTTTATACAGAAATACCCAGCGCTATAGTACCACCATAATCCCTAAACAATCCCCACATGCAATAATTTTTTTTACAGCAATGAAATATAATAATGTGCAAAAATAAATCATATTTAAAATTCAAAAGTGCAAAATTTGTATAACAAACTGCACAATAACAGAGTAAATCAATATATATGTATATAGCACTTCTTTATACAGTCCACTTGAAGTAAAGAACAGTCCTTTAAAATTAAATAAATCTGCTGCATTAAAAACAATGAACCATGATGTTCATATAAACACTATAGACTTCATATATAGTATAATGATGATCCAACTCCAAAGAGGAAATCCCAGCACCATTTCCAGTGTCATAAAAGGCTCCATACAGCACCATAGTGATACAGGCAAACTGCTTACCAAACAGCAATGACCCTCAAATTATAGAGTGGTCATTCATGCACAATTGTTATTCTACTTTCAAGCATTATAGGGCTGCGCTCCGGGCTTCTATCAGTGGAGGCATCAGGATCAAGGTTTACCAGATACGTCTTAGGCGGTAATACTCCAAGGTATCTTCAACAGTGGCGGCTGGTGCTCAAAATTTTTGGGGGGGCGCAAACAAACTGAAAAAAAAAAAAATCAATTGTCGCCACTGTGCCCATTAAACGCAGCCACTGTGCCCAAACGCCACCAGTTTGCCCCCTCAAATACAGCCAGTTTGTTTCCATATACAGCCAGTGTGCCCCCATATATATACAGCCAGTGTGCCCCCATATACAGCCAGTGTGCCCCATATATATATATATATATATATATATAAATATATAGCCAGTGTGCCCCCATATACAGCCAGTTTGTCCCCATATATATAGCCAGTGTGCCCCCATATACAGCCAGTTTGTCCCCATATACAGCCAGTTCCCCCCAAATGCAGCCAGTTTGTCCCCCATATACAGCCAGTTCCCCCCAAATGCAGCCAGTTTGTCCCCCATATACAGCCAGTTCCCCCCAAATGCAGCCAGCATGTCCCCCATATACAGCCAGTTCCCCCCATATTCAGCCAGTTTGTCCCCCATATTCAGCCAGTTCCCCCCATATTCAGCCAGTTTGTCCCCCATATTCAGCCAGTTCCCCCCATATTCAGCCAGTTTGTCCCCCATATTCAGCCAGTTCCCCCCATATTCAGCCAGTTTGTCCCCCAAATGCAGCCTGCCCCCCCCCCCCAGCCCTGCACTTACCTTCCTCGGTCCGCGCTGTCCTCGATGTGTTCTCCCGCCCTCGATGTCGCTTCAGCCAATCAGGTTACTGGTAACCAGATCCGGTGAACCTGATTGGCTGAAACCTCCACACAGTCTTCTTCCAGGAACGCACCCCCGTGCGTACCTGGGAGGAGTTTTTGGAAGCCGAATACAGCGTGAGAGCTGTATTTGGAAAGCCTATCAGAGCCGCTGGCTCTGATAGGCACTTCCAAGTTCCACCCACCGCCGGCCGCCGCTCTAATTCATATGGCCGGCGCTCACCAGGAGGCCGGCCATATGAATAGTGGGCAGCGCAGCAGCGGTGGCAATACATAGATTCATGCAATGCATGAATCTGTGTATTGTCTTTCAGTGGCGGTGCGGGAGCGAGAGGGGGCGGCGCTCCGGCGCCCTCTATGGACGCACCGCCACTGATCTTCAACATCCAGTCTTCACACATACACGGATCACTTGTCTCACCCTAAATGGAATTATACCTCTAAGGAGCATAAAAGATGCTACCAGTGTAACACAATTTAAAACCAAATTATTGTAAAGTTAATCAGACTTACATAAGTACATGGAAATGCTCATTGGATATCCCACACAATAGGCGTGGCGTCCGGTGTGATCATGTTACAAGCCCCACCTACGCTTTTTGTCACAATTTTACGCCATCAGGGGTGATGAAACGCGTAGTGTGGGACCTGTGACATGTGACATCATCACGCCAAACGATGCAGCCGTTTTATGGTAAGACAAGTGATCCCCTGCCTGTGTGGAGACTGGATGTTGGGGATACCTTGGAGTATTACCACTTAAGACCCAGCTGGTTAAACCTGGATCCTGGTACCTTCATTGGTAGAAGCCGGGTGCAGCTTTATCTCGCTTGGAAATGGAATAACAAGTGAGCAGGAATGGCTTCTCTATAATTTGAGGGTCATTGCTGTTTGGTGAGTATTTTACAGCTCTCATTTGTTTTTGAAAATGAAGAAAGACATTTTTTATTTTTATTTTTTTTATTTTTTCAATTTTCAAAACTTTGTGACAAAAAGCGAGATCTGCAAAATACTCAACATACCTCTCAGCAAATAGCTTGGGGTGTCTACTTTCCAAAATGGGGTCATTTGGGGGGGTTTTGTGCCATCTGGGCATTCCATGGCCTCCGAAACTGTGATAGGCAGTGAGGAGTGAAATCAAAAATTTACACCCATAGAAATCCTGAAGGCGGTGCTTGGTTTTCAGGGTCGGGTACGCGGCTAGGCTCCCAAAAAGTCTCACACATGTAGTATCCCCGTACTCAGGAGAAGCAACAGAATGTATTTTGGGGTGCAATTCCACATATAACCATGGCATGTTTGAGCAATATATAATTTAGTGACAACTTTTTGTACATTTTTTTATTTATTTTTTTGTCATTATTCAATCACTTGGGACAAAAAAAAAAAATATTCAATGGGCTCAACATGCCTCAGCAAATAGCTTGAGGTGTCTATTTTCCAAAATGGGGTCATTTGGGGGGGTTTTGAACTGTCCTGGCATTTTATGCACAACATTAGGAAGCTTATGTCACACATCATCCACTCTTCTAACCACTTGAAGACAAAGCCCTTTCTGATGCCGCGTACACACGATCATTATTCACGGCGGTTAAAAAACCGCCGTGAATAATGACATTTTAAACGAGGGAACAGCTTGTTCCCCACACACGGTCATTTTTCTCGTCATTTTTTAAAATGACGAGAAAAACGATTGTCTATGGGCTCCGCGGCAGTGTTTCCCTATGGGAAACACTGCCGCGGAAGAAATGTCAGGAAAAACGACGAGAAAAATTAGAACATGTTCTAATTTTTCTCGTCGTTTTTAATGCTGTTTTTCACGTCGTGAAAAATGACAAAAGACCACACACGGTCGTTTTTCTTGTTGAAAACAAAAAATGTCATTTTTCACGACGTGAAAAATGATCGTGTGTACGCGGCATGACACTTTTTGTTTACATGAAAACATTTTTTTTTTTGCAAGAAAATTATGTTGAACCCCCAAACATTATATATTTTTTTAAAGCAAAGGCCCTACAGATTAAAATAGTGGGTGTTGCATTTTTTTTTTCCACACAGTATTTGCGCAGCGATCTTTCAAACGCATTTTTTTGGGGGGAAAACACACCTTTTTATTTTTAATGCACTAAAAAACACTATATTGCCCAAATGTTTGATGAAATAAAAAAGATGATCTTAGGCCGAGTACATGGATACCAAACACGACATGCTTTAAAATTGCGCACAAACGCGCAGCGGCGACAAACTACATTCATTTTTAAAAGCATTTAAAAGCCTTTACAGGTTACCACGTTAGATTTACAGAGGAGTTCTACTGCTAAAATTACTGCCCTCGATCTGACCTTCGCGGTGATACCTCACATGCATGATGCAATTGCTGTTTACATATGACGCTAGACCGACGCTTGCGTTCGCCTTTGCGCAAGAGCAGGGGGGGACAGCGGTGCTTTTTTTATTATTATTTATTTTGCTTTTTTATTTTATTTTTAAACTGTTCCTTCCATATTTATTTTTTTTTACCATTTTTATTGTTATCTCAGGGAATGTAAATATCCCCTATGATAGCAATAACTAGTGACAGGTACTCTTTTTTTGAAAAAAATTGGGGGGTTAGACCCTAGATCTTTCCTCTGCCCTCAAAGCATCTGACCACACCAAGATCGGTGTGATAAAATGCTTTCCCAATTTCCCAATGGCGCTGTTTATATCCGGGGGGGGGGGACATTCCCTCCCACTGCTTGTAAAAGCAGTCTAGAGGCTAATTATCTGCTAGAATTGCTTTTACATGAAAGCCGGCCACTGGCTGAAAAGAATGATACTAAGATGATACCTAAACCCGCAGGCATCATTCTGGTATAAACATTCAAAGTCCAGCAACATACCAGTACGTTGCTGGTCCTTGTTGGACATGTATTGTAATCTTTTTTTTCATGCAGCCTGTTGGCTGAACGAAAAAAAGAGATTGATCGGTGGGTATGCCCACCATTAGAATACCTCCCTTCATCCACCCACTTCTAATGATCGGCATATATGCCGAAGCAAGGGGGGTATCCTCCCGCAAAAAAGTTATGCCGCGTACACACGGTCTGACTTTTCCACGGGCAAGCCTTCGTCGGAATTTCGACCGTATGTACGCGGCATAAAAGGTTATGCCACGTACACACGGTCGGACTTTTCCACGGGCAAGCCTCCGTCGGAATTTCGACCGTATATACGCGGCATTAGAAGCAAAATCGCTCCTCCGCCCCTGCTGCCCCCATGCTTTGGCATATATGCTCTTTTTTTTAACTGTGGTGGTGAAATCACCTCCTACAGCGTTGGAATCACGGCTTTATGTATCGTGGGAGCAAACGCTGTTGCTGTCAAGATAAATAAATCTGCGATGCAACTGAATGGCGTACCTGCTAAGCAAATGGTGGTTAAGATTAAAACAAAGTAACATTACAGTACAACAGTAAGACCTTACCATACCATACCTGCAAAGCAAATACCAAAACAAAACCTAGTAAAAAATAAAACATTTTTTTAACGCAACCTGTGCCTAAAATATATATATGCCGAAGCATAAGGGCATCCTCCCGCAAAAAAGTTATGCCGCGTACACACGGTCGGACTTTTCCACGGGCAAGCCTCCGTCGGAATTTCGACCATATATACGCGGCATTAGGAGCAAAATCGCTCCTCCGCCCCTGCTGCCCCCATGCTTCGGCATATATGCTCTTTTTTTTAACTGTGGTGGTGAAATCACCTCCTACAGCGTTGGAGTCACGGCTTTATGTATCGTGGGAGCAAACGCTGTTGCTGTCAAGATAAATAGATCTGCGCTGCAACTGAATGGCGTACCTGAAAACAAAAAATTACATACCTGAAAAGCAAGCATGATAAAACATTACAGAATAGAATACAGTAAAAAAGAGCAGAACAATAGAGGAGAAAATAGAGAGAGAGAGAGAGAGAGAACAATAAAACGACAACTATTTTTTATTTTTTATATTTTTTTTGTGTTTTGTTTTTTACGTTTTTTTTTTTTTTTTTTCCAAAAACAGTTTATTGAAATGTAAAAAGCATTTACAGATATCTTGAACAATAGTAGTACAATAAGGTATTAATACAACCACAAAACATGGATGAATAACATGTGTCACATACAATTCAACTTGCGGGTAGTGAAAATGAAATGGCTATGTGCATCCTTCATGAACTAGGCCGTGTTGGGGTGGGCTACCTTAATTCAAGGTAGTTGTGGGTTCTAGTCAAAGTCCACTACCATTGACGGGGATAGATCTTGTTGGTAGGTTAGAGCTAGGTAGGTTCACGGATGCCGTTATGGACTTTTGGTCTGTGTGGGAGGGAAAGGCCAACAGGTGCAATATGGCAGAAAGGGAGGGAAGGAGCTATAAACAGGTTTATTTCGTTGAGAGTGTATGAATGCGGGAGTGTAGGCTGGAGCTATGTTAGTGGTTGTATTGTACAGAAGCTTGTGGATGAGAAAGTAGGAGGGGGTAAGTGGTGGAAGGAGAAGGGGTGGGGTGGGGATCGAGGGGAGGGGAGTGAGGCAGGAAGGGATGGCGTTGGCAGGGGGTCCGTCTCTGACTTCCCCGACCCCTTGGGGTGTTCAAGGGGCGTGTTATGAGAAACAAGGGGCGGATCTGTATAGGGGGAGATATAGGAGGAGAGAGGTGTCTTTGTAAGGTTTAGGGTTAAGGGGAGATCCTGGCACGTCGTAGATTTTTAATGACAATTCTCAGAGGAGTAATTTATCCTTTGTCAGGGTTCAGGGAGTTTGCAAATTCTGGGGTCGTTTTATAGTGTAACCAGCAGGCCCATTTTTTACTAAATGATGACGGAGTCTCTCTTGCAATATGTATAAGATTTTCCATTTCCTCAATTTTGCATATTCTGTTAAACCATTCTTTTATGGTTGGTTGGTGAGTCGATTTCCAGTGTATAGGGATACACTGCTTTGCCGCATTGATCATGTGCATTGCTAGGGATTTGTGATAGGAATTGTGCGACAGGGGTGAATGGTGTAGAAGGAATTGAGAAGGGGAAAGGTCCAAATGATATGAGGTGACTCGAGAGGTTATATGGCATACCTTTTCCCAGAAGTCTTTTAGAGATGGACAGGACCACCAGATATGGAGAAGGGTTCCCCTTTCCCGGAGACATCTCCAGCAAACCTCTGGGATTGTGGGATTATATTTATGCAGAAGGGTGGGCGTGCGGTACCATCTAGATTGGATCTTAAAGCCGTTTTCCTGGGTCGACACATTCGTCGACCCTTTATGTATGTTGAGGAAAATTAGTTCCCATTGTTCCGCTGAAAGAGATACCGAGAGGTCTGACTCCCAGTTCTTACAGGCTAAGGTCTCGTTAGCTTTCATCTCGGCGAAGAGGAGTTCATGTGTGGTAGAAACTAGATGAGATTGGGGTGTCGTTTGGATACATAGCTTTTCGAAAGGGGTGAGTTCTCTGGAGCATTGTATATTCTTGTTAAGGGATTTTAGAAAATGAGCAATTAAAATATATGTCCAAGGGGGAATGGGTGGCTTGTTTAGTTGGGAGGAGAGTTGGGATGTAGACAATAGTTTGCCCCGGAGGAAGAACTGATGTGATCTAATTGGACTCTGTGTCCAGTTATCGGTAAGAAACTTTGCGTGCATACCTGGTGGGAACCCAGGGTTCATTTTTACAGGTGTCAGTGGGCCGGGAATCGAAGATATGGGTGATCGGTAGCAAAGCTTTTTGAAGCATTGCAAGGTTGGGCCTATAAGTGGGTGTACGTGTAATTCAGAGGGGACGTGGGGTGAGAGTAACCATGGGAGAGACTCCAAAGGGAGAGCAGAAAAAGATGCTTCTAGGGAAACCCAATCTTTGTGGAGAGATTGAGTATTCCAGTCCACTATCCTGGTAAGGTGTGTAGCAGTGTAATAATTGAGAAGGTTGGGGAGGCCTATGCCCCCAAGTCTTTTAGGTCGGGTGAGCTGCGTAAAGCTGATTCTGGGTCTACGGTTCCCCCATAAGAATTTAGTGCATATGTTTCTATAAGATTTAAAAAAGGCCGGAGGTATATGTATAGGGATCGCCTGCAATATATAGAGTATTCTCGGGAGGGCATTCATTTTGAGGATCGCCGCTCTGCCAAACCAAGAGAAAAGCAGTTTGTTCCATGTTTCAAGATCAGAGGATATTCTGTGTAGGATAGGAACATGGTTTTTAGCGTAGAGGTTTGAGAGTTTGGAAGGGAGTTGTATCCCTAGGTATGTGATGGAATCATGTTTCCATTGGAACGGGAAGTTAGCCTTACATTGATCAACTATGTGTTGAGGTAATGTTATATTAAGGGCAAAGGATTTCGAGAAATTAATTTTAAGGTGGGAGAGGAACTGAAATTGTTTAAATTCAGAAAGAAGGTTTGGTAGGGAGATCAGTGGGTTCGACAGGAACAACAAAATATCGTCTGCGAAAGCAGCGTATTTATATTCTCTTTTGGAGGAACTTATACCTTGGATATCTGGGTTGTATGTCAGTTTACGGAGGAATGGTTCAAGTGTGAGTACAAAGAGGATGGGGGACAGGGGGCAGCCCTGTCTTGTGCCATTTCCGATGGGAAAGGCGTCCGACAGAGTATTGTTGACCCGTACCTTAGCAGATGGTCCCGTGTATAGTGACAGGATTAGGCCTAACATATATGGGCCCAATCCTATGGCCCTCAGAACCGCTGTCATATAGTCCCAAGCTACTCTGTCGAACGCCTTCTCCGCATCGAGTGACAAAAACAGGCCTTTTTGGGTTGTCTGTGTCATAAGGTGGTGTAAGTTTATTGCTTTAACAGTGTTGTCCCTGGCTTCACGTCCAGGGATAAAGCCGGTCTGGTCATGAGAGATTAAGGAAGGGAGAAGCGGTAAGAGTCTGTTTGCCAAAATCTTAGAAAAGATTTTGACATCTACATTCAATAATGAGATTGGTCTATAATTTCCCGTTTGGGTGGGGTCCTTATCTTCTTTGGGGATAACAACGATATGTGCTTCTAACATTTCGCTTTTGAAAGGATTTGTGGGAGAGAGTGTATTGAAGGCGTCAAGGAAGGGTTGTTGAAGAAGGTCTGAGAATGTCTTGAAATATACGGCGGAAAGACCATCAGGTCCCGGGCTCTTACCAGGCTTAAGTTGTTTTAAAGCTTTTTTCCATTCCTGAATAGAGATCGGGGATTCCAGAATCGTGGTGGTGTCAGTGGGGAGCTTTCCTGGAGCAAATTGGTCTAAGAACGAGTTAATATCATTGGGTCTGTCATTCGATAAGGTAGTAGGGGGTTCGGATTTATCTAGATTATATAGGGACGAGTAGTACTTCTCAAACTCTCTGGCTATGTCATTGTTATTCGTGAGAGTCTTACCCGTGGGGGATTGTATGTGGTGTATCGTATTAGCAGCCCTTTTCTTGCGTAAGGCTTGAGCAAGAAGATGGCCACTTTTGTTGCCGAATTCGTAAAAAAGTTTCTGAGATAGAGTGTATTTCTTCCTGAGGTGATGGCCCAATTCTTCCTGAATGAGTGTACGAGTCTCTAGTAGTTCTACGAGGGTTTGCTGGGCCAGGTTTCGTTTGTGTAGTGCTTCTAGTTTATTAAGTTTGGAAAAGAGATCAGCCAGTTTGGCCCGTTTTTCCTTTCTAATTGCGGCCCCCAGGGAAATCAATTTCCCTCGGACAACACATTTGTGAGCCGCCCACTGAGTAAGTTTAGAAATGTCCGGGGTGTTGTTCTCAGTGAAATAATTGCTTAGACAAGTTTGAATCTCTAATTCTTTGGTTTTGTCTGTCAGGATGGAAGGGTCTAGTCTCCAAATTTGCGAGCGGTATACTTTTTCAGGGAAAGTGAGGGTCATTGAGATAGGGTGGTGGTCCGAGAAGGTCATCGGTTCGACGGTTGCTGCTTTCAGGGACGGGAGATCCTGTTGGGTAAGAAATATGTAGTCTAGTCGTGAATATTTGTTATGTGGGGCGGAGAAGAATGTAAAATCCTTTACGTTCGGGTGTAAGGTGCGCCATGTGTCGTGGAGCAAGAGTTCTTGGAAACATTTTCTGATTTGTCGGAGCGCCCTGTATGGTAGGTGGGATTTCCCCGACGAGGTGTCTAAAAGGGGGTTCAGGGGTACATTGAGATCCCCTCCCAGTATAAGAATACCCTCTTGGAAATTGGTTAGGTGTCTTGTTACAGCCCTAAAAAAGGGAACTTGGGACGAGTTGGGGCTGTATATGTTAGCCAAAGTGATTGGTTTGTTCCTGAGTGTCCCTTTTAGGAAGATATACCTGCCTAGTTCGTCAAGGTGAGTGTCTGTAATTTGGATGGGAAGGTTTTTGGATTACGTTTTTTTTTATTTATTTTTTACACTTTTTTTTTTTGTAACTTTAACAACTGTAATTGTTTGGGTCTCTCAAAATGTAATGGCATCTTGGGAGACCCTGTGTAAGTGTGTCCTAGTCTGTGAAATGCAGTACCCTACGCTAAAACTTCACTTTTGAGTGGTAGCGTTCAAAACATTCACCAAGGCAAAGACCAGGTTTGTCAGGACAGAGTGGACAAAAAACACGGGTGTCACGCCTAAATCCGCGCTTGCTACAGACACAACATCTTTTTTGGGGGGTTCGTTGGGTAGGGGTACTCGGGAGGGCATACGGATAATGCCTCTCATGCAGCCGGCTTACTGCATTTGGTTGGGAATGGTGAGGTGCAGAACCGCCTGGATACACGAGTTCTGTGACTATCTCATTCTGGAATTTTAGAAGAGATAATGTCCCGCCTGAAGCTCTGTATAGCACATGAGCGTTCAGCAAAGCCAATTGGAATAAGGATAGAGACACTTTTTTGTACCAGCGTCTCGCCTTACGGTCAATTAGATACGGCGCCAACAACTGGTCGTTGAGGTCCACCCCTCCCATATTTTGGTTATATTCGTGGACACAGAGGGGTTTCTCCACAACACCAGTCGCCGTACGAATTTGGACTGTCGTGTCTGCATGAAGGGAGGTAAGAAGGAAAACATTCTTATTGTCCCTCCACTTCATAGCGAGCAAGTTATTACACTTCAAGCAGGCTCTCTCCCCCAGCCTAAGACGGGCATCTACAAGCCGCTGGGGAAAGCCCCGGCGATTAGGTCGCACGGTGCCACATGCTCCAATCTGATGATCAAACAAGTGACTAAACAGTGGCACGCTTGTGTAATAATTGTCCACATACAAGTGGTACCCCTTTCCGAATAAGGGTGACACCAAGTTCCACACTATCTTGCCAGCGCTCCCTATGTAATCCGGGCAGTTGACCGACTCAACCTGACTATCTTTTCCCTCATAAACCGTAAAGTTCAATACATAGCCTGTTGCCCTGTCACAGAACTTGTAGAGCACGCTTGCTGGGAAGGTACTGCTTGAAAGACAAACGGCCAGAAAATTTAATCAGGGACTCATCAACGCAGACAACTTGATCGGGAATAAACAAGGCTGCAAAACGTTCGTTGAAGTGGTTTATGAGGGGCCGAATTTTATAGAGCCGGTCGTATTCAGGGTCCCCACGTGGACGACAAAGTTCATTGTCGTTGAAGTGCATGAACCGCAAAATCTGCTCGTATCGTGTCCTGGGCATGGAGGCAGAGAACACGGGCATGTGGTCAATTGGGTGCGTGGACCAATAAGCACGCAATGACGGGAATTTATGTGTGCCCATGTTGAGGTAAAGGCCCAGAAAGGCCTTAAAGTCGGAAACCGTAATTGGTTTCCAATCTTTGGCAATTTTAGTCAACTGGGGGTTAGCGGCGATGAATTGACCAGCATACAAATTACTCTGGTCCACAATAGATCTATAGAGATCTTCCGTGAAAAACAGCGAATAAAAATCAATTGGCATAAAATCAGCTGTTTCCACCTGAATACCGGGTTGGGCAGTGAATGGGGGAAGTACTGGTTCTGCAGAAGTGGTGGGGACCCAATCAGGATAGGCGAATTCTGCAGGAAGGGCACTATGGGCACGACGGGCCTGCCTTTGTCTTCTTGGTGGCAGCGGGACACTAATTATGCTTGCCACCTCGCCAGCTTGAACTGCACTTATGGGACTCGCCACGTCACCACGTGATACTGCAGTGCTGGATGTACGCCCAGGCTGTACTAGGCCGCTGGTGCTTGCCAATTCACCAGAAGGAATAGCGGCGCTAGTACTACTCTGCTCCATGATACGAGAGACCTGCGGTTCTTGCTCCTCAACAACCTCAGAAGATCGGGATCGGGTACGCCTGACCTTAGCAGGGACCTCAACTTCGTCGTCAGAGCTATCTGACGTGGGGCCGCTGACGTCACTGTCTTCTACGGGAAGATAATCTGAGCCTGAATCTGACAGAAGCGTGACCTCCTCTTCACTATCTGTCATGCTCAGAATCTCGTAGGCCTCTTTACTAGTGTACCTTCGTCTTGCCATTTTGGGCTCTAAATTTAGGGGTACACTAGTAAGATTCACAGGTAAAAAAAGCACCTGACTGTCACCAAATGTATCAAACGCTACCAAAAAAACTGTTAGTGATCGCAGGGATCAGGACTGTCTCTGCAAACGCTGCAGTTATGTGTGTTGTGTTTGGTAAGTGACAGTGATCGATCGATACTGCACTTGGGTGGGCTGGGCTGGGCGGAGGGGCTAAACGCAGGTGCTAGCAGGTATCTGGGCTGATCCCGCTAACACTGCATTTTTGGGAACCCTAAACCGCTGGGGACGCTAGCATAGATCTGATCAGATACTATACCACTAAGGGAGGTGTATGCTTTGCGCGTGGGTGTTAGCGTTACTGGCACTAACCTGACGCTGCCTGGGGCGACGCAGACCCTCTCTGGCGCTAAAACCTAATTGATATCAGCCACCGGGCGATCAGGGGGTTAAACTTTTATTGGGTTATATACGGCGGGTGCCCTGATGCTATAAAAAGCAAACTAACCAACCAGTGTCACCCGTAACCTTTATATGGTGATCACTGGTGAAAGGGTTAACTAGGGGCAATCAGGGGGTTAAAACCTTTATTAGGTTAAATATGGGGGTACCCGACGCTATATAAAAACCTGACGGGTTACCTAAATAACTAAATAACTAACTGTGTAACCAGTGTCACCAGTGACGCTTATACGGTGATCACTGGTGAAAGAGTTAACTCTAGGGGCAATCAGGAGGTTAAAATAATATATGGGGGTACCTGACGCTAATAAAAACCTGCGGCGAACCTAAAAATAATTAACTGGCTATCTAGGGCACCAGCGACAAGAAAAAAGCGATCGGAAAAATGATCGCTTAGTGACGCTGGCGTTAGGGGGTGAAAGGGTTACCTGGGGGGTGATCAAGGGGTTAAACCTTTATTAGGGGGGTTAGGGGGCTACCCTGGACCTAAAGGGGCCTAATCCTAACTGCCCTGCAACTTTTTACAGTCACAAATGACACTGATTGCAGTGATCAGTAAAAAAAATGATCACTGCAAACGGTGCACTGTGACTGGGGGTACTGGGGGTGATCTGGGGGTGACTGGGGGTGTAAGTGTGCCTACGTGTACTGGTGTCAGTGGGCTGTTGGTGCACTTACTGTTAGATGTTTTCTCTCCTCGCGCCGGATCGAAAAGACCGACACGAGGAGAGATGACATCACTTCCTCTGCCTGTGTTTACATTACACAGGCAGGGGAAGCTCTCTCATTCGCCGGGAGCGATCGAGAGGGGGCGGCCGGAATCGAACGGCCGTCCCCTCATGCCGGATCGCTCCCGAACACTTAACCACCGCTCACTGTATAGAAGGGGGGTCCGATTGGACCCCCCAACTATACAAAGGCGATCACGTAGATATACGTGATTCTGCCTGTCGGTGCCATTCTGCCGACATATAATTACAGTGGGCGGTCATTAAGTGGTTAAGCAAACACGTTGTGTGGCGTACTGTCTATCCCAGCTGAAGCAGTCAGCTCAGGTACTTTGATATTAACTGATTGTGTGTGTTTTATTGCGGAGTGGTGATTCCTATAGCATAACGGGTTTCACGCTTTCATTTGTGCTAGCTGTGCCAAGGGAGGTTAGAACCAGTTCCCGGGTGTTGACAGCAGTGTTTTACAGGCCCAAAAACTATACCAGCAGCCCTCTTAACTGGGGGTATTGCTACATTAATATTGTTAGAGTTTTTAATAATTATTTGTGTAACTTAATTATGCATAAAATATTTAACAGTGTCATTTCATGAGAGAATTTACAAGGGCGTGTTTAGGGGTGGAATAAGGGGTGGGGCAGGGTAGGGGTTGGGTGGCAAATAACTCTTAAGGCCTGGCTAGTAGCTCGGGACTTGAAATTTTGAGCCCTGCAGTATATATATATATATATATATATATATATATATATATATACTCTGACTGTTCTGAACCTACACCTGCTCTTCTGTTCTGTTCTATCCTGGATTTACACTGTACTCCTGTCATCACATCTCTTCACCCCAAGAGCCCCCAAAACCCCTAGATATGGCCAGTAGCTCCCTGCTATCCATGACTGTGTACCAGTTCTGAGACACAGTGATTACCTTGTTTGCCAAATTAGAAAATAGCTCATCAACGGATATTCCTTCTTCCTCGGGGGTCAATGCAAACCCAAACAGGTTTGGCATCTTATCAACATCCTTTTGCAGTTGTCTTATGTTATTGAACAAGTATACATTGTTGTCATTAGATATGATAAAAGGGTTCATTTGTAATTGACTCTGACGAATTAATTCCCGTATAAGCCTGTAAAAATGAACAAATGCACGTTTTACGAATTTTACATATTAAGGTTAATAATGCTTTCTGGGAAAGAGCTGGACTCTCTGCACATATTGATAGAGTGGAACATTATATAGTGTGAGTTTTAATGTAAAAAAATCTCTAGGAATTGGCAGCCTTATTTTTTAATTATCAAAAGATACAAAGATGAACTTTATATGTAAAAGAAAACCTTTTTTTTTTTTTATCAATATAAAAGAGATTTTTATAAATACCTGTGAGATGGAGGAATACGCATGGGTCCCAGTTCTCCATACCAGCCCTCTGGATCTCTATAGGTCAGTACACGACCTCCTACACGGTTACTGGCCTCCAGCACTGTCACCTGAAGTATAAAAGATAGAGTCCTATAATGTGTTCAATAACACCAATCTTACCCACCATCAATTAAACTGGAACGCCAGGCCAAACCTTTTTGGATATAGTAAGAAAGGGTTAAATATCTGTTGGGTTTTTATTGTTACTGGTGTCCACCTTGAAGAGACTTACATCTGCCAACTCCACAAGAAGTAGTAATGCATAAAATGCATGAAGGTAAAAACCCAAACCCTTTACAACTACTTTAACCTTTCAAACAAGTATTTACATACCAAACAAGCAGTAAAGACACTTTAAAACAAGTCCCCCTAAGTATCTATGGGCATTGTGGAGAAATAAATTTTAATATTCACAACACAGGTTTGGATAGAGTGGCGAGGTATTAGAACACCTCTCTGTCTTGTATTGTCTTCTATATCCCTGTTAGGAAGATTCAGGCCTCGTACACACGGCCGAGATTCTCGTTGAAAAAAACATGTTGTTTTTTTCGACGAGATTCTTGGACAAGAAAATTGTCCCGGCCGAGTGTACACACGCTCGTTTCAAAGAACCCGCGGTTCTTTGAATGGAGCGTACGCGGTGACGTCATCGACTACGACGAGCATGCGCTCGTCACATTCGATGCCGTCGCCGCCATCTTGGTATACCCTACGTATGCCTAGGAAGCTACCGTGCATGCGTCGAATTCATTTCGAACATGCGCGGGCTTCCCGGCGGACAGGTAAGTGTACACACACTCACTTTTCTCGTCGAGAAACAGGCTGACGAGAATCTCGACGAGAAAATAGAGAGCAGGTTCTCTATTTTCTCGTCGAGGTTACTTGTCGGTTTTCTCGACGAGAAACCCGATAGCCGCGTACACACGACCGATTTACTCGGCAAGACCTCTCTGCCAGCAAGTTTCTTGCTGGTCCTTGCCGAGAAAATCGGTCGTGTGTACGAGGCCTGACCCTGTATTTTTGTCCTGTTGACTGTTATCACCAAGAGTGAGGCCTCGTACACACAACCGGTTTTCCCGGCAGGAAAACTTCCAGGAGAGCTTTTGGCTGGGAATCCCGGCCGTGTGTATGCTTTCCCGACAGGAAAACTGCCGGGAATCCCTGCGGGAAAAATAGAGAACCTGCTCTCTATTTTCCTCTCGGGATTCCTGGCAGAGTGTTTCCTGCTGAGAAAACCGGTCGTCTGTATGCTTACCTGAAGTGTAACGAAACCGCGCATGCTCGATAACACTTCGACGCATACGCGGTAGCATACAAAGTTAGTGTGGGGTGTAGCAAGATGGCGGCTACGGAATCGAATGTGACGAGACTCCGACTCGTCGTAGTCAATGACGTCACTGCGTTCTTGCCATTCAAAAGAACGGCGGTTCTTTTGAGTGGCCGTCTGCATACATGGCTTTGCAAGGCAAGCTTGGCAGGAATCGCCGCCATTACTAGTAAAAAAAAAATAATTAATAAACATGCCATAAAACTATCCCCTATTTTGTAAACGCTATAACTTTTGCGCAAACCAATCAATAAACGCAGATTGCATTTTTTTTTACAAAAAATATGTAGAATAATACGTATCGGCCTAAACTGAGGAAAAAAAATGTTTTATTATGTATTTTTTGAGGATATTTATTATAGAAAAAAGTAAAAAATATTGAATTTTGTTTCAAAATTGTCGCTCTATTTTTGTTTATAGCGCAAAAAATAAAATCCGCAGAGGTGATCAAATACCACCAAAAGAAAGCTATTAAAGACAATATTTATTGCAGCTCTCTTTAACTTTTTACTTAATTTATAATTTAACCTTATTACAGGTTGTCCTTTAAGGCATGTCCCACCCACTTGAGGGCAGCCCACCTGGTCCAATACTTACCTCTTTCCCTGTTGCAGCAATCTTCACTGCACAGTCCTGCCCATTACAGCCTCTCTACCAAAAAAGTCCCCACCAGGTCCACAGTGGCATCCACTTGCACGGCTTTCTTCATAGGAATACATGGAGCTGTGACACACATGTGCAAGATGAAGTGGACCCCATGGAGAAGTGATTGGAAATAAGGCTCTGTGCCCCTGTGATTACTAGAACGTGGACAGAGGTAAGTATAAGAACTGATGGGCTTCTTTCAGGGGATTGGGGGCATGATCAACGGTATAGTTGTCCTTTAATATATATATTTTTTTAATGCAAGCATTGTAAGTACCTGAATTTGACTTGGTATCAGCCTCTTAGATAATAGTTAGATAATGTACTTACCTTTCCCTGACTTTTTTCTGCAGCACCTGACCTTGGTGGGGGTGACATAATTTCTTTCCAGGCAAATCCAAAGAATACAGTCACCCAAATCTCAGGAGTGGACAATCCTGCACTGTGCTGCAGCTTTGGACTACTCAGCATTTATTCTAGTCAGCAGGAGGATGTCACTAGGGATGGTAACGTAAGTTCGACTCGAACATCGGGTGTTCGTTTGTCCGCAAACGAACCGAACATATGGGGCGTTTGCTGTAAATTTGAGCACCGCAGAGCGCCCCCATAATGCACTGCGAGATTGCAGTGCATTGACGGCTGCTGATTGGCCAAAGCATGCACCTGACCTGCATGCTTTGGCCAATCACAGCGCGATCTGCTGGGAGAGCCATGATTGGCCAAAGGAAGGGTGACACCAAATGAATGTATTTTGTTCTCATCAGACCACAGGACATGGTTCCAGTAATCTATGTCCTTGGTCTGCTTGTCTTCAGAAAACTGTTTGCGGGCTTTCTTGTGCATCATCTTTAGAAGAGACTTCCTTCTGGGATGACAATCATGCAGACCAATTGATGCAGTGTGCAGCGTATGGTCTGAGCACTGACAGGCTGATCCCCCACCTCTTCAACCTCTGAAGCAATGCTGGCAGCACTCATACATCTATTTCCCAAAGACAACCTCTGGATATGACGCTGAGCATGTGCACGCAACTTATTTTGTCGACCATGGCGAGGCCTGTTCTGAGTGGAACCTGTCCTGTTAAACCGATGTGTGATCTTGGCCATCGTGCTGCAGCTCAGTTTTAGGGTCTTGGCAATCTTCTTATAGCCTAGGCCAATTTTATGTAGGACAACACTTATTTTTTCAGATCCTCAGAGAGTTCTTTGCCATGAGGTGCCATGTTAAACTTCTAGTGACCAGTATGAGAGAGTGAGAACGATAACACCAAATTAAACACACCTGCTCCCCATTCACACCTGATACCTTGTAACACTAATGGGTCACATGACACCGGGGAGGGAAAATGGCTTATTGGCCCCAATTTGGACATTTTCACTTAGAAGTGTACTAACTTTTGTTGCCAGTGGTTTAGACATTAATGGCTGTGTGTTGAGTTATTTTGAGGGGACAGCAAATTTACACTGTTATACACGTTGTACACTCACTACTTTACATTGTAGCAAAGTGTAATTTCTTCAGTGTTGTCACATGAAAAGATATAATAAAATATTTACAAAAATGTTGGGGGTGTGCTCACTTATGTGAGATACTGTATGTACCGTGTAGTAGAGGTCGACCGATATGGGTTTTTCTCTGGCTGATGCCGATATTTAGAATTCGGGGCGGCCGATGGCCGATATATGTTGCAGATTTTTGCGGACAATATTTTTTTACCCTTCATCTCATTAAATCTAGGGTGTAGAGACGGGGAGGAGGTTATTGTTTAGGGTGGAGAGGCGGGGAGGAAGTTATTGTTTAGGGTGGAGAGGCGGGGAGGAGGTTATTGTTTAGGGTGGAGAGGCGGGGAGGAAGTTATTGTTTAGGGTGGAGAGGCGGGGAGGAAGTTATTGTTTAGGGTGGAGAGGAGGTTATTGTTTAGGGTGGAGAGACGGGGAGGAGGTTATTGTTTAGGGTGGAGAGGTGGGAGGAGTTTATTGTTTAGGGTGGAGAGGTGGGGAGGAGTTTATTGTTTAGGGTGGAGAGGTGGGCAGGAGTTTATTGTTTAGGGTGGGGAGGCGGGGAGGAGGTTATTGTTTAGGGTAGGGAGGAGGTTATTGTTTAGGGTGGAGAGGAGGGGAGGAGGTTATTGTTTAGGGTGGAGAGGCGGGGAGGAAGTTATTGTTTAGGGTGGAGAGGCAGGGAGGAGGTTATTGTTTAGGGTGGAGAGGTGGGGAGGAGGTTATTGCTTAGGGTGGAGAGGCGGGGGGGTCGTTTTAAGGTAGTGTGGTAGGGAGGGGGGTTTGTTTAGGGTGGAGAGGCAGGGAGGGGTGAGGGTCATTTTAGGGTGGAGGGGCAGGGAGGGGGGTTTGATTTTGGGTGGAGGGGAGGTAAGAACCTTGAATAAGTGAACTTTGTTACTGATGTAGAAGATGTGCTTTAACTGTAGCAGAAAAAAATAGGTCTTCTGTTCTGGCAGACAGGGCTGTGCTGTTTGGCAGAGCTGTGAAATCTCAGGACCGGATGGACAGAAATACAAATCCTTTGGCAGGTAAAATAGCTCCCATGTATTTATTTTGTGTATTCAATTGTTGGTATGGAATTCACCTTTGATTACAGTATATTGGCATCCTATCTTACCTTTACACACTGATACCACTGTAAACCCTTTTTTATATGCCAGCCACTCATCTAGATAAAGTCTAGTTTCGTTACAGCTATTAAATCACTCCTAGTTATGTAATTTGACTGCATTTATTATTTTAATTTGTAACGATTGCAAACAATAGTTAGTCAACAATTAATCTTCTTCTTAGAATATATCCTAGAAGGCTACTTTGGGCAAGCCTAAATATTGCATTGTGTAACCTGTCTTTATAATTTATTATGTTTCTTTCCTTACTATTTGCATAATACAAAGAGATTGTAGCTACATGTTTTTTTATTAGCTGAGGTTTAAAGAGGTAATAAATGCAAAAGCAAACATTTATTATATGGCAGCTTACCAATTCTTAGATGTGATGGACGCATTTGTTTTAATATTTAGGCTTTCTTTCTTCTATTTTCATTGGTTGATCAAATCAGTAAGTCCTGACTAAGTATGGCATTAAGCTCTTGCTCCATATCGTATCTACTGGTTCTTTATTGTCATTTGATGACCTGAAACTAAAGTATAACTTGCCTAATACCCACTTCTTCAGGTACATTCAAATGAGACATGCCTTCTGTGCGCAGTTTGGTGGGGAGCCTCTTAACCTTGAGCCCAGTGACCTGGAGCTCTGACGCGCAGTGAATCGGTATCTAAACCAGTCTCCAGCCTATATAAGGATCTGTTCCACGAGACGACTCTCCTGCTGGGACCTTCCAGGAGAGCCTAGGAAACTGTTGCCCCGGGGTTAGACAGAGATGACTGGGACGATATGTGGGGATCTGCATTTCAGTATCTAGTACAACGCTGTATCGTGGCCTAGGCCAACAAGGCCCAGGCCTAGGGCAGCACTTTGCAGGGGGGGCAGCATGAAAAGAGTCCCTGCCGGCTTGAGCTACACTTTTAGTGTAGCGCCAGTCTTACGAGGTATACTGGGCCGCAAGACAAATCGGTATGGCGCCCCCATAAAGCAGCCGCACTGCTGCTGGTATTATATGGATGGCGCAAACACGAGGGACACTGACATGGTCACCTATATCTGTCAGTTAAGTAGTAGGACTCTCCTGCGATCCTTTGCTTGTGTCAGTTGTACATATTAAGGAATCTTAATTTTATTTCTGTTGATTGCTGATGAGAAAAATAAACAGATGTATTTATTTGTTCCTGCCCCCAATCCTTCCTTTGTTCACTGCCTGGACCACATACCTTCATCACTGTGCTATGTTTTCTGCTGCACCACTGGCATGGTTATATCCTCTTAGTCCTCCATAAATTTAGCAGAAATGTGTGCTTTAAGTAGAACTATAGGCAACACTTTTTTTTGGTTATAGCCCCTGTTAATTTTTTTTTCCATCCGTTCATTTCCTTTCCTTTTCCTGCCCCATAGCCAAACAGGAAGTGAGAGGAAATCTCTGCAGATTAGGGAATCCCCCCCCCCCCAAGGTCCTCAGAACCAGTGTCCCCACTGGAAAATTTCAGAGCAGGTCTTAAACAGGAAGGGGTGTGACCTTGACAGGAAGGAGTGGATCATATTTAAATTAGGGGTTGCACGAGTTTAGTCAGGCCTAGGGCAGCACAAAACCTAAATACACCACTGATCTAGTATCTAGTAGAGATAGATTGATTCACTACAAATTCTTACATAGAGTTTATCTCACCCCAGCAAGATTAGCGAGGATGTTTGGGGATCAGCAGTCTCTATGTTGGAGATGCGCTGCTCCTTTGGCCAATTTTATGCACATCTTTTGGGAATGCTCACAGATTAAACCCTACTGGCAGGCCATTGCTGGCTGGATTAGATCGGTCACCTCTATTTCTATTCCCTTGTCTATTGAGGTGTGCCTATTGCATCTGGTGAAGCCCCTAGCTACTACCAGGGCTATACGCACTCCTTATCCTGTTGCTATTTCATGCCAAGAAACGTATTATCCTATCGTGGAAGAGCTCTGTGACTCCTACTATGGAGGCTTAGAAGGCATTGGTCAACAAGGTGGTACCCTTTTACAAAGCTACTTATTTGAAATGGGGGGCGATGTCCAAATTTGACAAGGTTTGGGGGGGGTGGGGGTGGATGGCTTTCATGGATACGGCATCTGATTGATTACATATAGTTATGACATGCTGACCCTTTGCAGACGTTTTTAGCTCCGGGCAGTGGATGTGTTCGGGACGATGGAGGACTAGTGGGTAATTGAGGGGTTATATACTGACCATTTGGGGGACGGGAGACTGTTTCCTCTCAGTCAAACTTTTTCTTGTATAGGTGGGGGTGGGAGGGGGGTGTGAAGGAACCGCTTTTCTGTAGTTATCCAATAAGTCTACTTGGAGAACCACGAGACTGTGTACTTTATCTGGATGGACCGCCTCTGGCTGGAGGTTCATTACAACTGTGTACCTATCTAGGCAAGGTTTTGGGGAGGGTGTATCACTAGTTCAGTGTGATACTTTGTGTTGTTTCTTCTATGTAATGTGTACCGGTGATTTGTGGCAGGTTGTTCTCCACGTTGTGTGGACTGTTACTGTGTGTTGTATAAAACTGAATAAAAAATTATTTACAAAAAAAACTAAAAAAGTACAGTAAGTCCTTTGTTTTAGCTGTCTTGCAGATGTATCAGTTACAGGGATGAGACAAACCATTTAACACTGACAGGGGTGGTTACAATGATCAGCTTTTATTTATATACCTGTATGTAAAACCTTTATTCCAAAAAGAAAAAAAATGTTCACTGTAATGCCGCGTACACACGATCGGAATGTCCAACAACAAATGTTTGATGTGAGATTTTTGTCGGAAATTCCGACAGTGTGTAGGTTCCATCGGACATTTGCTGTCGGATTTCCGAAAACAAAAATTTGAGAGCTGGTTCTCAAATTTTCTGACAAGAAAAGTTCTTGTCTGAAATTCCGATCGTCTGTATGCAATTCAGACGCACAAAAAACCATGCATGCTCAGAAACAAGCAGAAGAGCCGTACTGCCTTTTGAACTTCATTGATCACGGCTCGTCGTACGTGTTGTACGTCACCGCGTTCTTGATGTTTGGAATTTCAGCATTTGTGTGACCGTGTGTATGCAACACAAGTTTGAGCTAACATTCCGTCGGAAAAAAATCCACGGTTTTGTTGTCAGAATTTCCGATTGTGTGTACGCGGCATAACAGTTAATAAAGTATTAGCTGGAGTTCGGCTTCAATTTGTTAGTGCGTCTAGATCTGCTAGTAGATCTAAAGCAGCCCATAAACTAGTCAGTTTTTTTGTTTACCAGCAGGTCGAACTAAAAAAAAAAAAACTGACTTGAATCCCCCATCCACCCACTCAATGTGCATGGGGGAATCCTTCGCACTGAGCTTATAATTTAGCAACAAGTACAATTGGTGCAAACTGAATGGATAAAACACAAATTAAGTTCCAGCTGAACACTTAGAGAATATTCACATGACTTCGGAGCTACACAATTCAAAAATGAAGTGCAGCGCAAAAACAAAACAAATCCAAATATATAAAAGTCCAAAAGATTCTTAGAAAGAACCACAAAGCCCAGAAAGCAGCAAAATAATCCACGTGAGGAAACAGAGATCCGAGGGCAGGGTATGGGTGACAATCCTTCCTCGCTCACCTTAATGGATGGACCCCTGAATTAACAGGATGTCATCAACGCATGTCCCTCTTAATTGGGAAGAAGTGAAGACCAGCAATGTAGAAAGCACCCTCCGAGCAATTACCATGCACATGTGGATAAAAACAAATCTAAGTGCTCCCTACTAAAACTTGTCAGGCTTTATTAAAGCATAAAAGTCACACTCAAATGTAAAACGATATGCACTGGCTCATAAAATAGCTTCGTATTGCTTCCGTCTCACAGGATGGAAGCGGGTGACGTCATCCAAACGTAGCTCCACCCCGTATGCGTTACGTCCAATTGGACTTCATCAACAGATTCTATGTATTCTGACAGAATATGCTGATCAGTGCTGATCTAGCGGAAAACATCCGACAGGGCAGTTGTACAGAAGTTGATCAGTAGATCAACTTTTGTTCAACTACCCTGTCCATATACGGATCAAAATTTCGCTAGTCCCCAAAGAACCGGACAATTTTCAATGCATTTATTGCCAGCCTACCACTCCTCTCCCTCCAGATGGACAATGCTGCTGTCAAGGTGTCCCCTGTGCTCCTTCATCCAGAGTTGGGGCACTCTAATACAGGAGGTGTATTACATGCCAGATCACCAGGTGAAAACAGCGGAAAAAAAGGCTAAAAAAATAAAAATGAATACAGTGCTTAGTACATTTACAAACAGGACCCTCTGATTGTTTTAGATTGTAAGCTCTAACGAGCGGGCCCTCTGATTCCTCCTGCATTGAATTGTAGTGTAACTGTATGGTTTGCCCTAACGTTGTAAAGGGCTGCGCAAACTGTTGGATCTCTAGAGATCCTGTATAATAATAATAATAATAATAATAATAATAATAACTGTATGGAAAGGAGTTACTACCAATGTCTATGAGTACCTTCTGAAAAATTCATCAACTTACTCTGTGACCGGCATCCTGTAATACTTTGGCCGCTGATAATCCGGACATCCCAGCGCCAACAATTACAACGTGTTTCCGATTCCATCTTGACACAGAAGGCAATCCACGTATGGCAATATCCATTATATCTTCATACTCCGGATCCTGAAGACACTCTTCCAACGAGTCTGAATACTTGCTGCTTTGACCATATGCTCCAGTCCAAACCAGCAGGCTGAGAAATACTGAGGGAATAAAGAGATTACATAGTACTGTAGATACTATTTTTACTAACCAACCATAAAAATATGAATACATGTAATGGAGACCCCACCCTGGGAACTTTTTTGTTTGTTTCTTAGGCAAGGCTGATAAATGCAACTTGTGTGAGAAATTAAACTCATGGCTCAGCGACCAGGCTTAACAATATGATGTTTTTCCAGCAACTGCCTCTAATAATGAAGCACAACTGTAAAGCCCCGTACACACGATCGGTTTGACTGATGAAAACCGTCCAATGGATGGTTTTCATCAGACCAACCGATCGTGTATGGTACCCATCGGTCTTTTTTCCATCGGTTGTAAAATATAGAACTTGTTTTAAAATTTTCCGATAGATAAAAAACCGATGGGAATTTCCAATCGTCTATGGGCAAGTCCATCGGTTAAAAAACCCACGCATGCTTAGAATCAAGTCGACACATGCTCAGAAGCATTAAACTTCATTTTTCTCGGCTCATCGGAGTGTTTTACGTCACCGCGTTTGGAACGGTCGTTTTTTGACTGATGGTGTGTGGCCAAGACTGATGAAAAACAGTTTCATCGGATTTCCGATGGACAAATCCATCGGACGAAAATCCATAGGTTATCCGATCGTGTGTACGGGGCTCTAGAGTTAGCCCCCTTCGCACTGGTGCGACTTTTCATGTGATTTGACAGGTCCTAGTCGCACCCAATTGTCGGCAATGGAACTGTTTAAATTGGTGTGACGCCGACTTTGCAGTGCTGCACCGATTTGAAAAAGAAGTTCCTGCACTATTTGTGACGATTTCAGGTGTGACTTGCATAGACATCTGTGCATGAAGTCGCATAGATGTCAGCCAAGTTGCACCAGAAGTCGCACTGACATAAGGCTTTGAAATTGTGTGATTTCAAGTGAAGTTGCCAATATTCAGAATCAGATTTAGTGTGAACGGGGGCTTAGGTCCCATTTATACTTGTGCCTTGTGGTAAAAAGTGCTAAAATTCATGTGTTAATGTGCAATACCACAATGCATTGCAATGCAGATGCAGCAGTACGATGCATTGAAGTGTCATTTTTTGTGAATGGTACTCCAATCCATTGTACAGGAGAGCCCATAACACAAGGCATGACAGCACACCACAACCCATATACCATGCATTGTAGTGTGCTACGTTTTTACAAAAGGGTCATGTATGTTTTTTAATCTGTTATCATTCGTTGGAAGCCCATTTACAATTATAGGCTGCCTAACTTAACACACACTAATCGTTGCCACAATGTGTGTTAATGCATATGTATTAATGTACCACAACAGAAGTTCAAGCAGACATGTAAAAATAAGCCGGCCATGATAGTGCAATTTTCTTTTCTGTAACCTGCTGGGAGAACACACTGTGTTTATTACTAGACATGTGCACACTGAAATATTTCGTTTCGGAATTTCGTTTTTTGTCCGAAAAATAAATTTATTTAGTTACTCCCGAAATTCGTTTTTATTTATTTAGTTTTTCGTTAGAAATTGCATTCGTCCGAAAATCTGAATTAATTAAGGTCGAATCTGTCATTGAAGGCTTATGGTGTCTGTCGAATGTTCAAAGAAGATTCGACGGAGCAGTGAAACTGTACGACGCTGCAATCATACATTTCCGGTCGAATGTTCCGCCCACAAGCTATAGAAGAATTCTAATGTTGTATGACTAGTAATAATTATATTTATTCATTACTATTACTAGTCAACCAACATTAGAATTCTTCTATAGCCTATGGGCGGATGCATTTGACCGGAAATGTACGATTGCAGCGTCGTACAGTTTTGCTGCACCGTCGAATCTTCTAACTTTCGATGCTTTGTCGAATCTTCGTCATTCTAGCTATTTTACTGCTCCTCCTCTTTGGTTACAATCAGCCAATAACATTCATCATCAATTTTATTTTTATTTTACTTCCCCCACCCAATTCCAGCAGTGATCTTTTCTCTCTATGTCGAATCTTTTCTCTCTATAATAACAAATCTTTTCTCTCCTATGTCGAATCTTTTCTCTCCTATGTCGAATATTTTCTCTCTATAATGTCGAATATTTTCTCTCCTATGTCGAATATTTTCTCTCCTATGTCGAATATTTTCTCTCTATAATGTCGAATCTTTTCTCTCCTATGTCGAATCTTTTCTCTCCTATGTCGAATCTTTTCTCTCCTATGTCGAATCTTTTCTCTCCTATGTCGAATCTTTCTCTCCTATGTCGAATATTTTCTCTCTATAATGTCGAATCTTTTCTCTCCTATGTCGAATCTTTCTCTCCTATGTCAAATCTTTTCTCTCCTATGTCGAATCTTTTCTCTCCTATGTCGAATCTTTTCTCTCCTATGTCGAATCTTTTCTCTCCTATGTCGAATCTTTTCTCTCCTATGTCAAATCTTTTCTCTCCTATGTCGAATCTTTCTCTCCTATGTCGAATATTTTCTCTCTATAATGTCGAATCTTTTCTCTCCTATGTCGAATCTTTTCTCTCCTATGTCGAATCTTTTCTCTCCTATGTCGAATCTTTTCTCTCCTATGTCGAATCTTTCTCTCCTATGTCGAATATTTTCTCTCTATAATGTCGAATCTTTTCTCTCCTATGTCGAATCTTTTCTCTCCTATGTCGAATCTTTTCTCTCCTATGTCGAATCTTTTCTCTCCTATGTCGAATCTTTCTCTCCTATGTCGAATCTTTTCTCTCTATAATGTCGAATCTTTTCTCTCCTATGTAGAATAATCTTGGACTAATAGAGTTAAGGATAGGCACATTCGACCACAGGTTCGATAGACACAGATTGTTATTGTCAGCGTCACGTCGAATCTCCTATCTATATCGAACTGTTGTAGCAACGAAAATGAAAATAAAGCATTTGTTTATGTCGGATCTTTCGGTTTTCGGATTCTGTGCTTTCGTTTTCGTTTGTTAAAACGATAACGAAAATAGCTGAAATTCGGACGAAAATGCATTCGGACGAAAACGAATGCACATGTCTATTTATTACTAGCAATAATCACATAAAAAAATCCGACAGGCTGTTTGTACCCAAGTTGACTGATCAACTTGGGGAAATACCCCCTCCCATGCATAGTTCCAATCTTGGCTGGTTCAGCAGGGTTCAGCACCATCTATTGCCAACTTTATTGAAAAGTCTTGTTTAGGGTTAAAAGGACTAAGAACAGCCAATTGACCATCAAACATGTGCATGAATGTCGCTCCATTGACTGTTCACACTGTTATCTTACTTTCTGTGTATAAAAAAGGAAAGAAGGTCAACTGCTCAATATATAGTGAACACTACACCATAGTTATACATATCTGGTGTAGTGTCCCATTTTTTGCAGACTCACCAATATGGTGCGGTCTCTGTAAGCTAGTCATATACTACAAAAATGGAAGGAAGAGGGAAGGACAAACCCCCTAAAAGAGCTACGGGTAGACCAAACTGCTTGTAAAAAATTGTATATTTTTATTGCATAGAAAAATTTATTTTGCACATATTACAGACACTAGACACCCATCACCAACTCCTAATTATATAAAAATAGCAAGACAACGTTGTCTAAACTAAAAAGCTGCTACGTCACATATAGTGCATGCATGCATATTATCCTCTGAGGAGTTACCAAACTAATGGCATCTGGTAAGTATATTACAGATCCAATAAATGGCACTTCAGGCTACTGGCTCAGCTGAAATTAAAAGCTGAGCAGGTCCCCCTCTGGGGAGTAAGCAGGGATAATTATTAATAATGGCTATGCACATGAGGCTGCTAGAGTAGACATGTGCGATTTGTTTCGTACGAAAAGAAAATTCGTACGAATTTCCGAAAATTTTGTACATTCGGAAGCATCCGAATTGCTATGCTTCCGTATTTTACGAAATACGAAATTTCGTTGACGAATTTCGGATCTGAATTTCTCAGACAAAATAAGAATGTTCATTAATATCATTTTATTATTGTCATAATAATTATGATTATTCGTTATGATGAAGTTAAAAACCCAGGAAGTCAGCACAGGGATGGTGGGAGCCCCTCATAATGAGCACAGCAGGGGCACAGCCTCAGGAGGAAGTCAGCACAGCACAGGGATGGTGGGAGCCCCTGAATTTTCGTTAGGTTCGTTAACTTTTCATAACAATTACGAACATTCTTTATGATTAATTTAAAAAGCAAACCCAGGAAGTCAGCACAGCACAGGGATGGTGGTAGCCCCTCATAATGAGCACAGCAGGGGTACAGCCCCAGGAGGAAGTCAGCACAGCACAGGGATGGTGGGAGCCCCTCATAATGAGCACAGCAGGGGCACAGCCCCAGGAGGAAGTCAGCACAGCACAGGGATGGTGGGAGCCCCTGAATTTTGGTTAGGTTCGTTAACTTTTGGTAACAATTACGAACATTCGTTATGATGAATTTAAAAAGCAAACCTAGGAAGTCAGCAGCACTGCTGACTTCCTGGGTTTGCTTTTTAGATTCATCATAACGAATGTTCGCAATTTTACGAAAATTATACGAATCTAACGAAAGTTCGTATTTCGTACGAATCCAAATTGAATTTCGGACACGAATTACGAAATACGAATTAACGGCTAAATACAAAACAAAACGGAACGAAACAAAACTAATTTATTGACGGCGCACATGTCTATCCTAGAGTTATTGTGCCACTGATGTATACCAATCATAAACCGATGTTGAGTCCTGTAAAGAAATAGAATATAGCCAAATATGAGTTGCAAACCGGTTCAGTAAATCAGTCACAGTTACGACCAGGCATTGTAGAACTGAGGCAACAGCAAAAGTAGAAGCAAAAGCAAAAGTATAGCGAAGTCCCAAAGTGTGAGCAGCTGAGGGTAAATAACCTCAAAGGGCTGATATTAATATTATAGCAGTCATATAGCAGATACACAAGGACCACCGGTCCGCTCACCTAGCCTGGTTAACACAGAGGGAGTCTTGATCCTCAAGATGATTTCTCAGTATCTCCATACCCATCCATTAAAAAAAGCTGTCAGTCACAGACTGCAATTAGATTTATGCAGCTAGGGTAGGTATGTGTGTGTTTGTCCTTTGCAGGGATCCTGGCTGCGGGTTAAATGTGCATAGCCATTATTCATAATTATCCCTGCTTACTCCCCAGAGGGGGACCTGCTCAGCTTATAATGTTGGCTGAGCCACTAGCCTGAAGTGCCATTTATTGGATCTGTAATATACTTACCAGATGCCATTAGTTTGGTAAATCCTCAGAGGATAATATGCATGCATGCACTATATGTGACGTAGTAGCTTTTTCATTTAGACAACGTTGTCTTGCTATTTTTGTGTTATCTTACTTGCCATGAGTGCAGAGAATAGGACTTCCTACTGAAACTATATTTTTGGTAGGATAATTTATACATAATTCTGTTAGAAATCTCTATTATTATCTTTAGAGACATCTTCTGATCAGTTCACCCACTATGGCCCATCACAAGAATAATTTAAAAAAATGTTCCTTGGGGTTCTCTGTAGTGCTGTTGTTTGTGTATTTATTTTAAAAAATATTTTTTACTAATTTTAACAAGGTCCATATAAAATTATCATGTAAGTCTGCTTCACCGTTTCTACACATATAAAATGAGACACGTGTCATTGTCTAGTTCTACTGTAGAGGAACTAATCCCCTCCATTTTTCTCCTCCTGCAGCAGCTAAAAGCCTTCTTCTCCTCCTCTCCTTCCCATAGATATTCAGTGGCTGCAGGAGGAAAATGGAAGGGATTTGTTACTCCATGTGCCGCCCCCTCCACCCCTCCTATCCAGGTCACCCCTCCTATCCAGCTTCCTGATGACGCAAATACCCTTGTGAAATGCGTAGAGGCTGCTGTGAAATCATCCACGTCATTTCCGGCCATAACGAAAGTGAGGCTTGGAACGCACGCCAGAAGAGGAGACCACAGGGGTTTAGATGCCAACATTTCTCACCCCACATACACGGCTAAATTAGCTTGGTGCCGGCTCAGGGGCACATCCAAATGTGAGTTGAATAATCTTTTAAACTTTTAAAAAGAGTATAGATGTACTATACCATGATGGCTATTTATTTTTTATGAGCACTGCTAGAGGAAAGAAAACCACATTGCAGTAACTCATAGCTTGGAGAAATAGCGGGCTGACCCATTTAATGGAGTGGTTATCCAAATAATGAACCAAAGGCGCATTCTTAATTGTATCTGGTGAGTGGCCATTTTATGTGGTGGTGGTGTAGTCACTAATACGGTGGAAGTAGGAGCACTAACCACAATCAAGAGACGCAATTACTGAAAGAAGTTGGTCACTCACTGAGGCTATTCACTGTGATTTGTTTGCACAAAAAAGAAATAAAAATTCTGCCACTTTATGGACTTATTGGACTAAGTTAATCTGTTTACCATACCATTTATATATATTCCATATTTTGGTATATCTGCACAAGCACTTTAGAGTTTCTATTCATTTTTGATTATTTTTTGACTGTTTTATACCTAGAGTTAGCAGTAACACGTGATATTGAATTGTTTCAGGCTGCAATAAGCACATCCTAATGGTATTGTCCCCCACAAAAAAAAAATTCAACTCAGAAGACTGAGGACATATGGTGAGCATGGTGTCATGGACCCACCCCCTGACAGGGTGCTAACACAGCACCCTGCACTCACAGTGTAAAGATGGACCATCAAGGACTGTCTATCGCTGAATGAGATACGAGGAGAAAGAGGACCCTGCTCATCATGTGGCTATCCTGAAGACATCTGGAAAAGGTCATTATTATTCAAAATAGTGCATAGCATACACAAGTGGGGCCACTGGAATTGGGCTTTAACAGTCACATTGCAAAACTCACACTGGAGAATATCCTTAAAACATTTTATCTTTTTACTGTTCATTTCAAATATATGAAGTGTAGTGCCCTGGGATTTAGTCAGGGAGCTCCTCACCAAATTCCTTGTCAGGAGTAGCTACTGCAGTAAATTGATAGAGATCTATTGATTTCTCCCTACGTTTGGCCTTGTTACACTTTTCTCTTCTACCACTAGGTGGCCGGGAACTTGGTGGTACTAGATATGAGAAGGGCAACCCAAGGTCAGGTTACGGGTATAAGGGGTATCTCAGCCAATGGGCAGGGGTTTTCTTGAATCTCTTGGCCTGCTGGGAGAACCTATATATTCGGGTGAGGTCAGGTGATCTATGTTCTGTGCCACCCGGACTGCCACCTGGGTGGACGTGTGTCGTGTGCCCTGGGCTGCTAGGCTGGAGATTGGGCATATTTAGGGATATCAGCGGTCTGTGGCCTCAAAGGTTCTTATTAGACTGGAAGAGGTAGGAGATTCTGCTACATGAAGCAAAACTCCTTACTGATCTTCAGTGTAAACCAAGTGAGCCTAGTCACTTTTTCTTAAAGTTGAATACCAGAAAATAATGTTCATTTTAGTTTTGTATAGAGTGGGGAAGGTTTAGAACCGTATTAGGTACTGTATTTGTTGATGTCCCCCGTGGGGAAATTTTGTACAACTTCCTGTCCAGATCCCAAGAAATCTTAAGCTGGCCACAAATGATTCTTCCAGTCACACAAACGAGATGGATGGAGGGATTCCGTCAGACAAAATATTATATTCTAAAAGAGGGACTCTCAGCTCTCAGAATACACTGATCAGTGACTGCAGCCACTGATCATCAACAGCTTCCAACATTACTGTTTGACAGAAGTTAATCTAACAACCGACTTATGTCGAACAGGGACGGCCACACATGGATTGACATACAGCTGGTCTCGCACCTCTCGCCGGCCGCTGCCAGGACACAGACACTGAGAGGCTCTCATAATCCCAGTGGTAAGATGTGGCAAGCTCATAGACACTTATCCAAAGTGACTTGGAGCTGTGATAACCGCAAAAGGTGGCTCTACAAGGTATTGACTTTAGGGGGGTGAATAGTTATGCACATTGACCTTTTCTGTTACTTTGTCGTATTTGTTGTTTGCTTCACAATAAAAAAAAAACATCTTCAAAGTTGTGGGCATGTTCTGTAAATGAAATGATGCAAATCCTCAAACAATCCATGTATGCCAAGGGGGGTGAATACTTTTGCAAGGCACTGTATATGCCCCCCCATTCAGGTCTACAGGGGCAACATGTGTGCCATTGCAATTGTGACCCCTGTAGTTGGATTAGAACCCTGACTGGCGGTGCATTTCGCCCAATACCATTAGGGGAATCCAAAGGGCCTAACAGTTAAGGGTATATATTTGCTAAAGATATCTACAAGGAGGGGGGATTTTGACACCAGTCTCCTCCAGAAGGAGAAAATGTGGATATAATTTACGATCTTTAACTTCACATGGGTTGAATAATGAATGCAACTTGCAACCCTTTCTGGAGGGATGAATCAGCACCTGCATTTCCCTTGAGAGGCGACATATAAAAAAATGTTGATTATTGAGGAGCTAATAATGCCTTCATAGTAGACAGATATCTCTTTGTATGGAAGGGTTAAAATGTATATCTGAGAATTGGTCTCTGATATTTCCTGCCTTTTAGGAAATTGTTGACTTCTTCTTATTATTTTTTGAGAATAGACATTTATTTTCTGAAGCTTCCTCCATTGTTTTTTTTATTATTAAAGCGGGGGTTCCGCGGCAGATTGTTTTTTTTTTTTTTTAAACATTCTATGGGGATTAACACATAAAAGGTACACTCACTTCTTTGGTCTCCCCAAGTATCCGCTGTCCGTTTTCGTTCGAAAAACGGAGTTATAAAAATCCGTTCCTGTGATTTTCCATTTTGCTTGTGGGCATTGTGAAGCCCACAAGCAAGCATTTCCTGGAAGCGGTGAATGCCATCCCAGCATTCACCGCTCATTCTCGCACCTGCTCATTGTTTATGGCGAGTAGCGCCGTAAACAAACTGGTTGCCATCACAACGGGCGGCGTCAATGATAATTCACGCCCAATTGTGATGGTATGCAAGAAAAAAAAAACTGACACGGCTCAGTAGGGGATAGAGCGCGTCACTTAGTATGTGAAATCTCTTGAGATTTCGCTCCTCGGCGTTCCACAATGTATTTTGGGAAGCACGACACTGTGCTCCCAGAATACATTGCAGCGAACTCCCAACTTGCATTGCGGTGCCGGGGAAAAGCTTAGACGCGCCTACTCCCGCGGGAGATGAATCCCGGAAGTCTGTATTGGAATCTAAATACTACGGTATTTATAAAAACAGTCGCCTCCCTTTTAATGATGTATATAGTGCATTGATTGATTAGGAATATGGTTGATATTTTCGGTGAACCTCCGCTTTAAAGCGGAGGTTCTGCGGCCGATTGTTTTTTTTTTTTGCTGCATTCAATGTGGTTTAACATCAACAGTTGGTACTCACTTGTTTGGCAACTAGAACCATCCCCCGTCCATTTTCGTTTAAGAAATAAACTTTTAAAAATCGCTGTATGGATTTCCCATTTTGCTTGTGGGCATTGTGAAGCCCAGAAGCACTGACTTCCTGGAAGCGGTGAATGAACGGCTCCCGGCATTCACCGCTCCTTCTCTAGCATGAGGACATAGAACGGGGACATATTGGATTGCAAAGATTTGTTGCACTCCGGATTTTAAACGTTCTTTACCTTGTGTGTACAGGTGAGTAATGGCGATATTCACCTGAATGCCCTTTTCTAAAATGGCGATTTCTGCTCTGCCCCTGTCACGTGACTGACGTCATGCGTCGCTCCTTGTGGGATTATGAAGGAAGCGTAGTATGTTGGAAAGCACACACTGCGGGGTTAGCTCCCAGAGAGCAATGCGGCGAACTCCCACACATCACTGCGGCCCCGAGGACACGCCTACTCCCGCGGGAGGGAAACTAAGGAACTCTTATTATTAAGGTATGTACTGTACATGTCAGAATTTTTTTTTTATGTCAATTGTGAATCCTTGTTGTGCAATGAAGCGGAGAAGACAGTATTATGATTTGGGTGAACCTCCGCTTTAAGTATTTTGTTACATTAGAATGTGAGAATGCCATGCTCCTTTGTATGACTATTATTATAATAGAGGATGGATACAATGTACCCAGCGGTATTTTATAAATAATTTTCAGTGTGATGGATGATAGTAAGGAATGTGAGGCATGTGCGACATCTAGTGGAAAGAACTAAATATTACGTTTTCTGAAAAGTATAAGCGCTTGTATACCCGCTGACACAATATATATATATATATTTTTTACCCCTGTAAGGCAAAAGGCATAATGAGCTAGTATACACCGCATACTAGCTCATTATGAAATACTTACCTTAGAACGAGGCGTCTGTCACTCACCTGGTCCACGCCGAGGTAGCCGACATGTTGCCTCGTCGTGTCTTCCGGGTATCGCGGCTCCAGCGCTGTGAGTAGCTGGAGCCGCGATGTCATTGGGGGAGCACGCGGGAGACTTCTTTTCGGCAGGGTCTGGCGTCTGCCGGGCCTTAAGCCGAGAATCCCCTGTGCGCATGCGCCGCTGCAGTCAGCGGCTCATTGCAAGGGGAAAATCTCCTAAACCGTAAAGGTTTAGGAGATATTTTTTTTACCTACAGGCAAGCCTTATTATAGGCTTACCTGTAGGCAAAAGTAAAAAAAAAAAGACTATAAAACCACTTTAAGCTGGAGTCAACAAGCCCCTCCTCACTCTGAGGAAGTTAGCGATAGGCTAACGAAACATGTTAGTGTGTTAAAATCACACAGGTGGTGGGTCAGCCTTAATGGTGAGGGTGCAGTGATTTATCTGGATTTTTTTTTACCTTACTATAAGACCTGAAGGATCCACTTGGAGGCACATGGATGGCTATTTGGATGTGGGGTACTGGATGGATGGACTAGATGGAAGACATCAGTGGTAAGATCCCCCTGCTTTGTCTATACTGGTCCTCTATTGTGCATTTACTTTTCGAAAGTGTATCTCCTAGTTGTGGGCTTACTTTTAGCAATCCATTCACCACACCTGAAGAGCGAAAAAGTTTCTGGGTTCTTCGTACATAGGAGGAGTATTGACTTGCATTTGCACGAGCACGCTTCCAGTTTACTGTGGAACTAACCAGTGGACCCAAGCTTACGTGGCTGATTATCTCCAACATCCCGCTCTGCCCCCCCCCCACCACCACCACCACGACTATAACTTAGATGATGTCACTCAGGTGAAATCAGACGGTTTATGATTGGACTATGGGCTAAGGCCTGGTTCACACTGGGGCGACGAACGCTCCGACATTGGGAGCTCATGTCGCATGACGTGTGAAAATCAATGTTTCCCTATGGGAGCCGTCTTAACTGGTCCGACACATGTCGGTCCGACTTTAAAAATGCTCCCTGTACTACTTTGGTCCGACTTTAGCCCATTGACTATCATTGAAGTCGGACTGCAGTCTTGCATGATCCGACTTTGGCATGCGACTTGTGCTGTACTGCTCTTGAGGGGGAACTCCAGGCCAAATTTTAAATAAAAAACCGGCATGGGTTCCCCCTCCAGAGGCATACCAGGCCCTTGGGTCTGGTCTGGATTTGAAGGGGCGCCCCTACGCCGAAAAAACGGCGTGGGGGTCCCCCCAAGATCCAAACCAGACCCTTATCCGAGCACACAACCTGGCCGGCCGCAGGGGAAGAGGGGGGACGAGAGAGCGGCCCCCCCTCCCTCCTGAACCGTACCAGGCCACATGCCCTCAACATGGGGGGTTTGGTGCTCTGGGGCAGGGGGGCGACCTGCGGCCCCCCCACCCCAGAGCACCCTGCCCCCATGTTGATGAGGACAGGGCCTCTTCCCGACAACCCTGGCCGTTGGTTGTCGGGGTCTGCGGGCGGGGGGCTTATCGGAATCCGGGAGCCCCCTTCAATAAGGGGGCCCCCAGATCCCGGCCCCCCACCCTATGTGAATGAGTATGGGGTACATCGTACCCCTACCCATTCACCTGGTGGAAAAAAAATCACACAGCTTTTTAAAGTATTTTATTGCACAGCTCCGGAGGTCTTCTTCCGACTTCGGGGGTCTCCGGTTCTTCTCCCGCTCTCCGGTTCTTTCTTCTGCCAGGCGTCTCCGTCGTCTCTTCCGGCTCTCCGTTGTCCTTCTGCCGGCCCCTCCACTAACTGCTTTAGCTCTTTGCTAGTGGAGGGGCCGGTCTTCCCGTCGTCGCCGTCTTCTTCCCTCTTCTCCTCCTCGATGTTGACGCGTCGCTTCCTCCCGCTGTAATGCTGGCTCTCCGCTCCGCATTAATATAGTCACATGTTCCCATGACGTCACAGTCACATGCTCCGGTGCCATGTGCCCCGGAACATGTGACTGTGACGTCATGGGAAGCCTATATTAATGCGGAGCGGAGAGCCAGTATTACAGCGGGAGGAAGCGACACGTCAACATCGAGGAGGAGAAGAGGGAAGAAGACGCCGACGACGGGAAGACCGGGCCTCCGTTAGCAAAAGAGCTAAAAAGAAGTTAGCGGAGGCCCGGCAGGAGAAAGAACCGGAGAGCGCGGCGACGACACCGGAGACCCCCGAATTCAGAAGAAGACCCCCGGAGCTGTGCAATAAAATACTTTAAAAAGCTGTGTGGTTTTTTTATTGCAATTTTTTTCCATAAGGTAATTTTTTTCCATACGATGTACCCCATACTCATTCACATAGGGTGGGGGGGCCAGGATCCAGGGGCCCCTTTATTAAAGGGGGCTCCCGGATTCCAAAAAGCCCCCCACCCGCAGACCCCGACAACCAACGGCCAGGGTTGTCGGGAAGAGGCCCTGTCCTCATCAACATGGGGGCAGGGTGCTCTGGGGTGGGGGGGCCGCAGGTCGCCCCCCTGCCCCAAACCCCCCATGTTGAGGGCATGTGGCCTGGTACGGTTCAGGAGGGAGGGGGGGCCGCTCTCTCGTCCCCCCCTCTTCCCCTGCGGCCGGCCAGGTTGTGTGCTCGGATAAGGGTCTGGTTTGGATCTTGGGGGGACCCCCACGCCGTTTTTTTGGCGTAGGGGCGCCCCTTCAAATCCAGACCAGACCCAAGGGCCTGGTATGCCTCTGGAGGGGGAACCCATGCCGGTTTTTTATTTAAAATTTGGCCTGGAGTTCCCCCTCAAGATTCATACCAAACACAGTGCCTGATATTGGCGGGGATCCAAGTCGGATCCCCGTTCATTGAAAGTCGGACATATGTCGGCTTCATGTCGCAGGGCAAAGTCGGATCCAAAGTAGGACAGATGTCGTGTCGCACTAGTGTGAACCCAGCCTGAGAGTCTTTGGACACTTGTTTCACTATCACAAGCCCCAAAATCCTTGATTACTAGGACTCATTAACTGGATAAGTGAATGGTGGTTTGGATGGGTGACTGTGCAGCTGCTTGCCTGTCAGCAAGACAACGTTGTCTTTTTATTTTAACAAGTGTTGGTGAAGGGATTGGATTTGCCATTTTAATTGAATAATTTTTCAATAAAAGCAGTGTGTGTTTTACTCAATTGAAGTGAGCCACTTAGTGACTATCTTGGAGAGTGTATCTTTTGTGTTATGTCTGTTTGAGTCACATTGATTTACCCAGGGCTCATGCTAGGTAATAGCAGTCCTAGCAGGTATTTGCACTATATGTGGTTGATCCAAGGTTCAAAAACTATTGTATTTGGATTAGAACCCTGCCAGATTTTAAATTATTTCTGTTTTGGGTATAAATGAAGGTGTTAAGTATTAAGGCTGGATTCACACCTTTTCCCCTAATACATTTTATTTTCCAATAATTTTATTGTTTTGAAAAAAAAAGATTCACATACAAAATATGAGAAATATACTTTTGCATGTTACATGTCGTAAATAAACATTGCACAAAGGTTTCCTGAACAGGAGCATAACACCCATTCCTAAATTCATTTTAATATTGTGAGACCATTACTTATTTTCACGTAGAAATTTTATATTTGCAGTATTGTCCAATTTGAACAAAATTTTACAAAATATTGGTATGTATAAATGGGTACACTTAAAAAAAAAAAAAAAAAAAAAAAAAAAGCATAATAGAAAACAAGAAAGGATGGAAGTGCGGTGACTCTGACATTACAGTCTGCCTGAGGGCAGTTGAAAATGTCCAGCGCAGATTTTGCCAGGCTACCGCCACTGTCCAGATCAGAACACCTTGTTACCTGACTTGTATTTGCTGAGTGGCAGTGGGGTGCCAAGAGCTGGAGCGCTCATGCACTCCTTCACCCGGCACTATAGAAAGTGGTGCTGTGAGGGTGGAAACCTGGCACCAATGCATAGGATCAGATGTAGGTAGGTGAGCAATTTGTAAAGTATATTTTCTTTTCTTTTAAAATACCAAACATTTCATGCTTACCTGCTCTGTGTAATAGTATGGCACAAAGCAGACCCCATTCTCCTCTTCTTGGGTCCCCCCTCCCGGCACTTCTTGCTTCTCCTCTTTTCAGTGTTCCATCATAGGAATCCACTTCCCTTTTGTGGCACACCTGCAGGTTCAATCCCGTCTATACACAGAGACAGCGAGGCTCTGCCTGCCCCCCTCTCCCTTGTCACAGGATTTGACTAACAGCACAGAGAAGAGGAAAGAGCCTCTACAGACGGGCACAGCGCTGGATCATGATCTGGGGGTGGGGGATGAGGGAGTGATACACATACTGAAACATTTTTTACCTTGATGCATGGAATACATTAGTGTATAAAATGTTTAGGATTTATAACCATTTTACTCAAAGCTGAGGGCAAGAGGGAGAGGAGGATAAACATTGCTGCCATACTGCTTTCTGGTGAACTGGATAACTAACTGGGGCACATGGGAAGGGGGGTTGTGATAAATGGGTGGTGGTGGGGAGGGTGGAGTTTACCATTTTCACCCTCATCACACGATGACCTTGTGGGCCACTGGGTGCTCCCCACCTCTTCATTCATCCTGTAAGTCCAGTATACAGTGCTATCGTTTTTTATTTACCATCATCCACAATAATTGTGTGTTTATGTGGCACCCTCTAGTGCTAGAAATGTAATTTTTTTTTTTCCTTGTACAGGTAAATTTATGTTTTTGTCCTGAGTTGGGCAGAAATCCAGGGAGAGCTGGATGACTCACAGGCAGCATCACTGAGACCTCCCCCCTACTCTGGTGCCTTCTAGAAGAATGGGAGGGGAGGTAAGGTGGAGTTGCCTGTAGTATTCCGAGGGCCCTGACCAATCCCCAACTTGGATTGGTGGGGGCAGGTCTCCTCAAATACTCAGCGTATCCATCTCCAGGGAAGCTGGAGATGGAGTGTTAGGCTGCTGTGGCCTTTGAAGAAGCTCTCTTGTCTGGGGGAGGGTGGGGTGACCTTGGGCCTGGGCTTAGGTGTGGGCGGGACCTTCCTAAAACTACAGAGGTGTCCTGGACAGGAGGCACGGTAGCAAGGAGGACAGCAGGAGAGCACTGCCAGGAAAGTCTCCAGGAGGAAGAAGGAACAGCCAATAGGGCTGTGAGTGACACATATTCAGGAGGACTGGAAGGCATGTCTGAGAGGACTGGGAAGGAGAAATCTGAGATGGGTGCAGAGCCAGTAAAGTGGACTGTGGAGGCATGGGCAGTGGAAAGAAGCAGCTGCAGCCAGGAGGGCTGGCAGTGCCTGAAGACGGAGCAGTAGCCACGTGTAAGACAGCTAGCACTAAGAACTACTACCATTTTTGCTACACCATAGGGGCCTGTGGTCCCTGCCTGCAAAGGGTATTTGCTTTGGGCCTGGCTGAGTCAGTGTGAGGCCCCAACCTCAGTGCTAGCTGGTCCTGGGAGTGAAAGTCTGCAAGCAAGTGTATGTGCTGGAGCTGAAGAGAAGAGAAGAGGTTGTATATACCAGGGGTGTATATAGTTTAGTCCCTAAATTTCCTATCTTCAATCAAGTGGGCATCCCATATGCACCCCATCCCCATCCAAGTTCTATTCCCCTAATAAAACAAAACAAAGTACAAGGACCGTCTCTTGACTGAAGTGTCAAGTGGAAAATCATGTGCCTGATTGTAAGGGCCCTGCTACTTATAAGTTCTGTATGTATGCGGATGACGTGTTAATGTTCATCACCAACCCTTTGATCACGTTACCAAATCTTTTACACACTTTGTCAAGATTTGCTAATGTCTCCGGCCTCTCTGTGAATATTTCTAAATCAATGGCCCTTCCGGTAGGTTTCTCCCCAACAGAGCTGGAACAACTCAAACATTCCTTCTCGTTCACCTGGGCTGGTCCGTCCCTCACCATATTTGGGGATCAACCTGACAAGGGATTTCCGTAAGTTATTTTTATTTGAGGCTAATTACCCCCCGATGGTTTCCAAAATTAAACAACTACTCAAGCTTTGGGCCCCACTTCACATTTCGTTTCTGGGTAGAATAACCGCTCTTAAGATGACTAGCCTCCCCAAATTACTATATTTGTTTCGGGCCCTACCAGTCAGATTATCTAAATCTTACTTGCTCACGATCCAAGCCCTATTTAATAAATTTATATGGAAAGACAAACCCCCCAGATTCGCTAAAGCTACTCTGCACCGCTCCTCTAAACGAGGTGGTCTAGGGGTTCCCCAACTATGGCTTTATTATTTATCCAGTAGGTTTTCCCAACAAGCCCAATGGAATATTCAGAATTCCAAAGTCCCATGGGTCAGGTTCGAACAGGACTTGATTACGCCCCTTTACCTCCCGGGACTTATGTGGTCCTCTAACTCAGGGGTCTCAAACTGGTGGCCCTCCAGCTGTTGCAAAACTACAAATCCCATCATGCCTTTGCCTGTGGGAGTCATGCTTGTAACTGTCAGCCTTGCAATGCCTCATGGGATTTGTAGTTTTAGAACAGCTGGAGGGCCGCCAGTTTGAGACCCCTGCTCTAACCCATCAAAAGCTATTTTAAACTCCAAAAACCTTCTGGTGGCTGCAGGCCTGAAGCTCTGGGATCTTTACAAGGTGAGGTTTAACCTTGTCTCACAGGTCCCCTTGGGAGCTTCGTTTCTGGGGGATTCGAGATTTGTCCCGGCCTTTGCTCACCCGGACTCTTTTCAGATCTGGGTGGGCCAGGGCCTGACCAAACTGGAGGACTTCCTACAAGACTCGAAGTTTGTGACATTCTCCAGTCTACAAGCCAGGTATCATTAGACATGTGCACACTGAAATATTTTGTTTCGGAATTTCGTTTTCGTTCGAAAAATAAATTTATTTAGTTACTCCCGAAATTCGGTTTTATTTATTTTGTTTTTCGTTAGAAATTGCATTCGTCCGAAAATCTGAATTAATTAAGGTCAAATCTGTCATTGAAGGCTTTTGATGTCTGTCGAATGTTCAAAAAAGATTCGACAGAGCAGCGAAACTGTTCTACGCTGCAATCGTACATTTCCGGTCGAATGTTCCGCCTACAGGCTAGCTATAGTAGAATTATAATGTTGTATGACTAGTAATAATTATATTTATTAATTATTATTACTAGTCAACCAACATTAGAATTTTTCTATAGCCTATGGGCAGAGTATTTGACTGGAAATGTACGATTGCAGCGTCGTACAGTTTATCTGCTCCGTCGAATCTTCTTAGAACTTTCACCATAAGCCTTCAATGACAGATTCAACGTTTGTATGTTTTTCGATGCTTTGTCGAATCTTCGTCGTTCACGTTGAATTGTCAAGTTAGTTCTGGCTATTTTACTGCTCCTCCTCTTTGGTTACAATCAGCCAATAACATTCATCATCATCATTATTTTTATTTTACTTCCCCCACCCAATTCCAGCAGCGATCTTTTCTCTCTATGTCGAATCTTTTCTCTCTATAATGTCAAATCTTTTCTCTCTATAATGTCAAATCTTTTCTCTCTATAATGTCAAATCTTTTCTCTCTATGTAGAATAATCTTGGACTAATAGAGTTAAGGTTAGGCACATTCGACCACAGGTTCGATGGACACAGATTGTTATTGTCAGCATCATGTCGAATCTCCCATCTATATCTAACTGTTGTTGCAACGAAAACGATAATTAAGCATTTGTTTATGTCAGATCTTTCGGTTTTCGAATTCTGCATTTTCGTTTTCGTTTGTTAAAACGATAACAAAAATACCTGAAATTCGGACGAAAATGCATTCGGACGAAAACAAATGCACATGTCTAGGTATCATATCCCTGCTGGGGAGTTTTACCATTACCTCCAAATCCGGTACTTCTTTCAACAACACTATAATGGTCCCTTCTTAGACTCCAACACCTTTTTTGAATGCATATGTAATACATCCCCTCGTCAAAAAGGTCTCATCTCGGGAATCTATAAAACCTTGGAATCGGTTCACGTAAACCCCATACCTAAATATAGAGCCCAATGCCTGAAGATTACTTAGATTGGACATCTGGTTGGCACAACATGCGAAAATGCACATACTCCCTTACGATCAGGGAAACGGCAATCAAATTGCTGACCCGCTGGTATTACACCACTCTGCGCCTCAGTAAGATATACCTGCAGGCTTCTCCCTCTTGTTTTAGAGGTTGTGACCTCCAGGGCTCCTTCTTTCACTTATTCTGGGAGTGTGAAAAACTACAACCCACCTGGAGAGAGGCCCTGGAGCTAATTAATAAGCTGGCAGGTGGACCCGAGGCTCTGACATACACTCAATGTCTCTTATATGAAAGTTTACCTGACACCCCTAAACCCCCTCTTGAAATTGATCCACTCGATTTGCATGGCTGTACAATGGGCTATCGCCCTACACTGGAAGACTGATTTGGTCCCACTCTCGCTAATTATATCTAGAGTGGATCAAATAATGCTGGCAGAAAAAATATACCATACTTTGCATGATTCCATACCCTTGTTTGATGCCAAATGGAACCCTTGGTTCCTATTTAGACTCCAAAACTGACCTATGTTTTGTTTTTTATTTTGGTTTTATTTAGTGTTTTTCTTATCCTTTCTCAGTTATGTTAGCGATTTACCTCTCATGGTTTATTCTAGTTACTGTTATCACATCACGCAGGTATTGGCCCATAGACTCTCTTAGATTAAGTCTGAAATGAGTGACTTTTATTGTATTTTATTTGTAATATCTTGGATCTTATACCTGTGATGTCCTGTTATTTTAATTATCCATGTACCTGGTAAATTTTCATTTTGTTACTAATAAAAACGTTTTGAAAACTGAAATTCATGTGCCTGGCTGTGCAGGGTGGGAGACAGATCACAATCACCAGCAGACGACAATCACGGGGGTACCGCTACATTTATAAGTATGAAGAGGATAGATGAAGACAGTCTGCTGATTGCTATCTTAGCAGTTAGGAATATAAATAAAATAAATTCAGTTTGTCTTTTGGTCGACCTAATAAGTCTTGCCAGAGGGATTTTTTGAGGTTGGTCTCAATTAGAGAGTACATGAAGTTTTATACTCTAATTCAAAACCACTACATTTTCTGGCATGTCCACCATATGTGATTTTCTCTGCCCTCCTGTCAACATCCACTGAATCACTTAAGTGAGGCACCTGGGACATAAGTAGCTATTTTTGTTGGTACCATGTACCATCTCCACTGATACATTTTCAATGTAAATGCATCCCAATGCATGTGTCAACACATATTGAAAATGCTCAAGTCTTAATGAGACGTGTTTTGATGCTTTTCTACTGATTTATATAGAAAATGCATCAGTGGGGAAACACATAGGTGTGAGTCCAGCCTCAATGTGTATTTAGAACTAATACTTTCTAAACAAGTACACATAAAAATATAAGAAATGTTTTAAAAAATAGTGAATACATGTGTTAAGATGTGTTTACATTTATTTAAATACAAGAACAACAACAAAAAAGAAAAAAGAAAAAAAAATAGTAACGTACACCATATAAAAAGGGGAAAAACCACCGAAAGGAAAAATATGCTCATCAGGAGCAATTTAAAGCCCATTGCACCTCTCTAAAAACAGCCAAATAGCACTTTCAAACACCTTGATTTCTTCTTCTGCATTGAGAAAGCACTTCACTAATATGATAAAATTTCAGTAAGATGTAAAAGAAAAAAGAAAAATGCTGAAATTTTCTAAAAGCAAAAACTGTAAATGTTCCTCATTCCTAATAACAAAACAATATATTATTCACGAATATAGCAAACAACACTTACCCAACTTCTCCATGTCCTTCTTCTGTTTGTGCAGAACTAATACTGTAGATTTGCACTGTGTTTTTATTACTAACTTAATAGGAGGAGCAACCCTTGCACAATGTAGTGATAAATCACCAACCTGCTAATTTGATCTTATATTGCATACAACTGATGTTACAACACACAGTAAGGTTTATGTGTAATCTCTGTTGACAGGTGAAAATAGTTATGATGATATTGGAAGCAATTGACATTGTCTACTATTGTCTGTCTAGGTATTCATTATTCACAATTGTTTGTTGAGCGTGTAGCCCTCTTTTGTGGGATTATGAAGAACGGCCCTCCCCAAACAGGATATTGCACTAAAGCTGTGGGTAAAAAATTGAACCAGAACCGTTGCTAAATGGAAGAGTGGCTTTGATTAGAAAAAAAAAATATCGTATTCAGAATCACTGTTTTTGGCAATCTGAATACTTTGAAGTGCAAAGGAGGGATTTGGGGTCTTTTAGACCCCTGATCCCTCCATAAAGAGTACCTGTCACCACCTATTACTGTCCCAAGGGATGTTTACATTGTGACAGCAATAAAAGTAATCAGAATATTTTTTTAAAAGTGAGAATGTAAATGTAAAATAAAAATAAATAAAAAATGAATGGGAATTTTTTTTTAAAGCGTCCCGTACCCGCAAGCTTGCGCAGCAAAGAAACCGCATGCGGAAGTCGCGCCCACATATGGAAACGGTGTTCGAATCACACATGTGAGTTATCGCGACAATCGTTAAAGCAAGACCAATTATTCTAGCAAAAGACCTCCTCTGTAACTCTAACCTGGTAACCGTTCATTTTTTTTAAAGCGTCGCCTATGGAGATTTTTAGGTATCGTAGTTTGTCGCCATTCTACGAGTGTGCGCAATTTCAAAGGATGACATGTTAGGTATCTATTTACTGGGTGTAACATCATCTTTCTCATTATACAAAAAAATTGGGCTAAGTTTCGTTTTTTTTTAATTCATGAAAGTGTATTTTTTCCCCAAAAAATTGTGTTTGAAAAACCACTGTGCAAATACCGTGTGACATAAAATATTGCAACGATCCCCATTTTACTCCCTAGGGTCTCTGCTAAAAATATCTATATAATGTTTGGGGGTTCTAAGTAATTTTCTAGCAAAAAAATACGGATTTTAACTTGCAAGCAACAAATGTCCAGAAATAAGCCCTGTACACACGATCGGATATCCTATGGATTCTAATCCGATGTTTTTTTCCATCAGTCTTGCCCACACACCATCAGTTAAAAACGGATCGTTTCAAATGCGGTGACGTAAAACACTCCGATGAGCCGAGAAAAATTAAGTTCAATGCTTCTGAGCATGCGTCGACTTGATTCTGAGCATGCGTGGGTTTTTTATCTGATGGATTTCCACACAGACAGACAATCGGATTTTGCTATCGTTTTTTTTCCCCATCGGATAAATTTAAAACATGTTCTATTTTTTCACACCGATGGAAAAAAGACCGATGGGGCCCATACACAATCGGTTCTTCCGATGAAGTCCATCGGACTGTTTTCATCGGTAAAAACGATTGTGTGTACACGGCTATAGGCTTAGGCATGAAACGGATAATTAACAGATTTACCTACTAACACACTGGAAGGTGACCACTACACAAATACAGTGAACTAGACCTAGCTATCTGGCACTCTGCATGTGAGATAATAACAATAGGACAGAAATACAATATGTTGTCAAAAGTATTGGGACACCTGCCCTTACACGCACATGAACTTTAATGGCATCCCTGTCCATAGGGTTCAATATTGAGTTAGCCCAGCCTTTGCAGCTATATCAGATTCAACTCTTCTGGGGAGGCTGTCCAGAAGGTTTAAGAGTGTGTCTATGGGTAGAGATTGGCCTAATTACCCCCTGTTCGGTTTGAGACAGAACTGTTGAACATTGCAAAAGTTCGGAGCCGAACAACAAACCACATTGAAGTCTATCAAACCTGAACTGGAAAAATAAAAAGTGCCCATTTTGAAGGCTTATATGCAAGTTATTGGGCATACAAAGTGTATGGGGGCCTGGGTCCTGCCCTGCTGGACATTTATTAATGCAAAAAAAGCTTTTAAATAAGATAATTTTTAAATGAGTATTGATTTAATGATGGTTAAAGTTAAACTATAAAAATGAAACATTTCTTTAAGTATAGTGCCTGGGGGGTCCCCTTAATCTGCCCATAAAGTGGCACATCTGTAATGTGTGAAGAACCTGCTGCAGCAAAGATGACATTTATCAAGAAAAAAAAAAAAAATGAAATTTTCCCTTCAAGCTTTCTTTATTTTGTAAACAATGGTTTGGGGAGCCAGGCTGTATGATGAGGCCACAGTTTAGTGCACTCGAAACAAGATTAGAGATTTGTTGGATACATTTTGGTGTCTGTTTCGCAGACTTTGGATAGAAGTAACAGGTGTGGAAAAATTGGGCTTTGGGTGTTGTCGGTGCCTTCACACTATTATATATTTATATATACGTGCAATATATATATATTTTTAAATTCATTAAAGCTAAGAAGTTTTACACTATTAGAGGCATTTTGTTTTCTATACTTGATCCACAACATTCGGTATCCATCATCATGGAGTGTGCGGACTAATGGTGCGGTGGGTCCTTGGAGTAATTTAGCCCAGCTGTGTTCCTACTCTAACGCCTCCCTGGGTCCCCTTTAACAAGGGACCACGGGGCTCTGGTAAGCAGATCCTTTGGCTTATTGGTGGTGGATATCACTTATTTGGTTGCAATTTCCATTGCTGAAGAGCGTGGACTTTATTACTTAAGGATTTATGCACGGGTGGACGCATATCAATCAAATCAACTCTGTGGACAGTTTAAGGATTATTCACTTTATTCTTTGATCACTGTGGACATTTTATTTATGAACCAATTTTTCACTTTATAGACTGTGTTCATATATGTATTTTTTCATTTCACCATTCATCATAATCAACATTTGGAAATTTGTTTTATGCACTGTTCATATGTTTATATTCAGTGTTTTTTTCATATAGTTTAGCGCGACTTTATATTTTTTCTTATTCTGATCACTGTTTGATGTTGCACAGAAAGTCGCAGCTTTGCACCAGCTTTTATTAGCATTTTTTCCGTTATTCCGTGGTTACATGGAATTGTTTATTTTATCTTAGCGCAGTCCCCCCCCCTTTTTTCTACAATTACTCAGTAATGCAACACTGTACCCATTTGAATTTTTTTAACTTTTTTTCACACAAATAGAGCTTTCTTTTGGTGGTATTTAATCACCGCTGGGTTTTTTTATTTTTTGCGCTATAAATCAAAAAAGACCAAAAATTTAAAAAATTTGGTAAAAAAAAAATATATTTTTCTTTGTTTCTGTTATAACATTTTGCAAATTAGAAATTTTTCTTCATAACTTTTGGCCAAAATTTATACTGCTACATATCTTTGGTAAAAATAACCCAAATCCGTATATATTATTTGGTCTTTGTGAAAGTTATAGTCTACAATCTATGGGGTGCCAATCACTGAAAATTGATCACACCTGATGGACTGACGGCCTATCTCATTTCTTGAGACCCTAACAAGCCAGGAAAGTACAAATACCCCCCAAATGACCCCTGTGACGGGAGGGCCCGTGGAACCCAGAATCCCTTGGAAAGGTTGGGAAATCCTTGTTTCAGCTCCCCATGCACCTCTTGTGTCTAAGTCACCCTGTGCCATCCTGGCACAGGGTGACTGAGAAAATATGTCTTGGAGTACTTAACCACATAGCAACCGCCACATGACGATATACATTGACAGAATGGCACGGGCAGGCAGATGGACGTATATATAGAAGCCGCATTGTGGACGTGCGCCCGCCACAAGCTCCGTGAGTTCGACCGCGGGTCCCAAGAACTTCTCACGGTGAGGAATAACGGGGAAATGCTGATGTAAACAAGCAGTTCCCCAGTCTTCCTAGTGACAGGACACTGATCACAGCTACCTGTAATCGGAAGCGGTGATCTGTGTCGTGTCACACACAGCCCATCCCCCTACAGTTAGAAGCACTCCCTAGGACACACTTAACCTCTTCAGCGCCACCTAGTGGTTAACCCCTTCACTGCCAGTGTAATTTTCACAGTAATCAGTGCATTTCTATAGCACTGATCGCTGTAAAAATGACAATGGTCCCAAAAATGTGTCAAAAGTGTCCGATATAATGTCGCCGTCATGATAAAAATCGCAGATCGCCATCATTACTAGTAAAAAAAATAAAATAATAAAAATGCCATAAAACTATCCCACATTTTGCAGACGCTATAACTTTTGCGCAAACCAATCAATAAATGCTTATTGCGATTTTTTTTAACAAAAATATGTAGAAGAATACGTTTTCGGCCTAAACTGAAGGAAAAAAACTTTTTTTATATGTTTTTGGGGGATATTTATTATAGCAAAAAGTAAAAAAATATTGCTTTTTTTTTCAAAATTGTTGCTCTCTTTTTGATTATAGCGCAAAAAATTAAAACCGCAGAGGTGATCAAATACCGCCAAAAGAAAACTCTATTTGTGGGAAAAAAAGAATGTCAATTTTGTTTGGGAGCCACGTCGCACAACCACGCAATTGTCAGGTAAAGCGACGCAGTGCCGAATCACAAAAAGTGCTCGGGTCTTTGGCCAGTGAAATGGTCTGGGGCTTAAGTGGTTAAAATGGGACAGTAATATATAACCACAATATCTCCCAGGATATATGTAAAGACTATTCTTGGTTTGTTTGATTCTCAACTCAACATGTTAGTTGAGAGAGCTGATCACATTGGCCTCTTTACAATGTAGGAGACGGGCCAACTCCTACTGGTGCTCCTGCTATTGTGAGAAGGTGTCCTGTGTTTATACTTATGATAATGTATAATCTACTGTGTGAAGCTTGGTGACAACAAGTCTGACCTGTAGTGAAATCCTGATTAATCATAACAATGCCCAGGAGGGCACAGAGTCACATCGGCTGCTTTAAGGGATAAGTTAATTAGCTCATGTTAATTAGGTTTCTGGTTACAGGTGTATTGTTAGAGTAATATGAAAAGGAGGGGGGCACTTCCTCTGCAACTGTATAAAAGACTTGTATTCTTGTTCTAATAAGCAGTTCATGTTCAGCAAAGAAACGAGTATTGTCTTGTTTGTTGTTGATAGCGGTTGGAATATCTGATATCTATATTCAGACTGGGAGGAAGTGGTATATGACGAAAGCACTCAAGCGGAGTGTGGGACTTTTCATTACAACCCCTTTTTGTAAAGTAGACATTCCAAAGTATGTAGTAAGAGGCATAGTGAGTTTTTGAAGTTGTAATTTTTCCCACAATTTTTTGCAAAATTTAGATTTTTTTTATAAAAATTTTTCACAAAATTGTCATATTAACAGGTTATTTCTCACACACAGCATATGCATACCACAAATTATACCCCAAAACACATTCCACTATTCCTCATGAGTATGGCGATACCACATGTGTGAGACTTTTACACAGCCTGGCCACATATAGAGGTCAAACATGCAGGGAGCACCGTCAGGCGTTCTAGGGATATAAATTACACATATCATTTCTTGACTACCTCTTGCACTTTTGAAGGCCAGGAGCACCAGGACAATGGAAACGCCCAAAAAATTACCCCATTGTGGAAAGCAAAGACCCCAACTTATATTCTATGAGACATAATGAGTCTTTTGAACATGTCAATTTTTTTCCACAAAGTTTTGGAAAATATGGAAAGAAAATGAAAACACATTTATTTTTACACAAATGTGTCCATTTATACAAGATTTCTAACACATAGCATGTAAATAGCCAAAATTACACCCCAAAATATATTCTGCTACTCCTCCCGAGTATAACGATACCACATGTGTGAGACTTTTACACAGCCTGGCCACATACAGAGGCTAAACATCCAGGGAGCACCATCAGGTGTTCTAGGGGCATACATTTCAAATCTAATTTGACTACCTATTACACTTTTGTGAGGCACTGTAGTGGCACTGATGGGCACTGTAGTGGCATGGATGTGTCACAGATGAGAACTGATGTGGCATGAATGAGGCATGGATGAGCTGTGGATAGGGATGGCTGAGCCATGAATGTGGATGAATGAGCCCTGGATGGGGATGGCTGAGCATGGGTGGGGGTGGCTGAGCATGGATGGGATGGCTGAGTATGGATGGGGATGGCTGAGCATGGATGGAATGGCTGAGCATGGATGGATTGATGAGTATGGATGGCATGGCTGAGTATGGATGGGATGGCTGAGCATGAATGGATGCATGAGTATGGATGGTATGGCTGAGCATGGATGGTATGGCTGAGTATGAATGGGATGGCTGAGTATGGATGGTATGGCTGAGTATGAATGAGATGGCTGAGCATGGATGGATGAGTATGAATGGCATGGCTGAGTATGGATGGCTGTGAGTATGGATGGCATGGCTGAGTATGGATGGCTATGAGTATGGATGTAATGGCTGAACATGGATGGATTGCTGCTGCAACCGATCTCTCCCCCTCTCCTCTCACACTGTACTGATCGGTACGGAGAGGGGGAGAGAATATCCGGGCATGCGCCGGCTTGTTTACAACTGGTCGTTTTGTCATTTGACGGAGCGATCACGTGGTAAAGGGTCGCTGCCATCGGCTCTATACCATGATCCGGGAGTGCGATTCTTGGAGGACGTTATAGTACGCCCTTCCAGAGTTATCCGAACACCCAGCAGGCATTTTTTGACTATGGGTTGGTCGTTACTTTCGGACGCCATGCTCGTGAAATTGGATGTGGAAGCACTCTATTTCAGCATCCCACACAAGCGGGGCATCGAGACGATATGCACCTTCCTATATGAAGAAGACCACCACCAATGGAAATATAATGAGTTTATTTTGAATCTTCTGTGTTTTGTTCTGACTCAAAACTGATTTAGCTTCAAGGGCTCCCACTACCTCCAGATGCAAGGGGTAGCCATGGGCAAATGCTGTGTGCCGGCCTATGCCAAACTGTATCTGTATCCAATTAATCATTGTGTCACGTACCTGATGGTGGAGCCTGATATGCAGGGAGCGGCCTCCTTTGCACCTCTTACTCCGGAACCCCTGATAGTGGGAACAGGGAGCTCGGGAGTGCAGAGTCGCACAAGTGCTTGTCAGGAACACTGGTGCTGGAACGGAGCTGGACTTCAGGAGACTCTGTGCGGATGTCAGCGTCAGCAGAAAGACAGGAACAGCAGGCAGGCTGAGCACATAGGTACTGGTGGAAGGTGACTGAAGACAGCGGGGGAGGTGTCCTATAGTTCAGGACACAAGTAAGTCCAAACAGACCGGGTCATACACAGGCTGGCAAATCAGGTGCAAGTCCAGAGGCAGAAGCAGAGTCGTGGTTCGGTCCGTATCAGCAACAGATTGTGGTCAGACAAGCCGGGCCGTTAGCACGCATGAGCGCACCCTCGAGCGCCGAAGCGCCACTTTGCGCAGGTGCAAGCGCCGAAGCGCCATCACCGCGCATGCGCGCACCCACAAATGCAGAAACGCCGCCATCTTGGAGACTGGTTTGCCCTTCATGACATTGCCCCCCTCCAATGGGCAGCCTCCGGATGCCCAACTGGGCCACCTTATCTGGATGAGAATCCTTAAAGGACTGAACCAATCTTTCGGCGTGGATGTTGTACTCAGGTTCCCATGAGTTCTCTTCAGGGCCATATCCTTTCCATTTTACTAGAAACTGGACTTGGTTACGCCTTTTTCTACAGTCCAAAATGGATTCCACCTCAAACTCCTCTTTGCCGTTAACTAAGATTGGTTCAGGAGGACCGGTGTTTCGCCCAGAGAAGGGATCAGGAACAGTGGGTTTAAGTAGGGCAACATGAAAGACCGGATGGATCTGGAACGACTCCGGTAGCTCTAGTTTGTAGGCCACGCTGTTAATCCTCCTTCTGATGGGAAAGGGACCCACAAACTTAGGGCCCAATTTCTTTGAGGGACAGGCAAGTCTTAAGTTCAGTGTAGACAACCACACCTGATCTCCAGGTTCCAGGTTGAGTTCTCCTCTCCTCTTCTTGTCAAACACCTCTTTATTATATTCTTGTGTTTTAGTCATTGTCTCTCGTAACAATTCATTGTTCGTTCTGAAGAAATCCAATGTAGCCTGGACAGCAGGTACAGCAGACTCCGGGATACAGTTGGACAAGAATGAGGGGTGAAAGCCATAATTTGCATAGAACGGAGATTGATTCGTGGCAGAGTGGACCGAATTGTTGTATGCAAATTCAGCCAGAGGCAGCAGAGATACCCAGTCTTCCTGTGAAAATGATGAAAAACAAAGTAGGTATTGCTCTAGCGTCTGGTTTGTCCGTTCATTCTGGCCATTTGATTGTGGATGGTAGGCAGACGAGAACGACAAGTTAATCTAAAGGGATTCACAGAGGGTTTTCCAGAATCTGGAAGTGAATTGCACCCCTCGATCTGATACGATATTCGCAGGGATGCAATGGAGCCTCATGATTTCCTTGACAAAAATTTTAGCTGTTTCAGGAGTGGAGGGCGTACACCTCATGGGCAGGAAGTGTGCCATTTTTGAAAGTCTATCCACAACCACGAAGATAGTGGTGAAAAACTCAGAAGGGGGAAGCTCCACGATGAAGTCCATGGAAATTATCCTCCATGGCCTCTCCGGTACGGGCAATGGTTTCAACAGACCCCAGGCTCTGGACTTACTCCCCTTGTTCCGGATACATGTGGTGCACGACTCCACATAGCTCCTGCAGTCCTTTAACAGCTGCGGCCACCTGAACGTGCGTTGCAAGAGTTCGGAGGTCTTGAGTACCACGAAGTGACCAGCCAGCTTGTGATCATGGCAGGAACTAAGGACCGCGACTCGTAAGTCCTCTGGTACAAAGATTTTGTCCTTGTACCACAGAAGTCCATCCTTGGGTTGCAGATCTATCCCAGGTAAGGGAGAGATTCCTGTAGAGGCTTGCCCGATTTGAGACAGCAGGTCCTCTTGAAGCAAGAGAAAGTTTCCCGATTACAAGATAGTATCCGGAGGAGCAGGTTCTTCAGAATCACAGAACATTCGTGAGAGGGCATCAGGTTTGGTATTCTTCGGCCCTGGTCTATACGTTATGTGGAAAGAGAATCGCGTGAAGAAAAGTGGCCTGCCGCGGTTTCAACCTTTTGGCAACCTTCAGATACTCCAAGTTCTTGTGGTCCATATAGACCAGGATTGGGTGTGCTGCGCCCTGGAAGAGGTACTGCCATTCCTCCAGAGCAGCCTTGATTGCCAACAACTCCCGGTCCCCCACATCGTAGTTTCTTTCTGAATCTGACAGCTTACAGGAAAAAAAGGCAACCGGGTGCAAAAGGGCCTTGGGCCCCTGTCTTTGAGAGAGAACCGCCCCGACTGCTGTTTCTGAGGCGTCCACCTCCAGGATGTATGGTAGAGCCGCATCAGGGTGTCTTAGAACAGATGCAGAAGTAAACAACTTTTTAAAGGGTCTCGAAGGCCTTTTGGGCTGCTGAAGACCACTGGAACCGGACAGTCTGTCTGGTTAAGTTGGTTATTGGGGCGATGATGGTAGAGAATCCTCTGATGAACTTCCTATAGAAGTTTGCAAACCCGACAAAGCGCTGGATGCCCTTGTTGTCCACGGGCACCGGCCAGAACGAGAATTGCAGCCACTTTCGGAGGATCCATCTTGATACCCTCCACTGAGATGATAAGTTAAAGAAATTGGATACTTTGGCGCTCGAATTCGCACTTTTCGGGTTTTGCATATAAGTTCTAAGCCGACTGAGCACATTCTGGACGTGTGCCCCATGTTTCTCCAGAGAGGGGGAAAAGATAAGGATGTCATCCAGATATATGATAACAAAAAAGGTCAAGGTAGTCTCTAAAGATGTCGTTCACAAAATGCTGGAACGTAGCTGGGGCGTTGCAAAGTCCAAAGGGCATTACTAAGTATTCAAAGTGACCAAAGCGAGTGCGAAAGGCAGTCTTCCACTCGTCACCGTTTCGGATCCGCACCAGGTTGTAGGCCCCACGGAGATCCAGTTTTGTGAAGATGACTGCGGATCCCAGTCTTTGAAACAGTTCAGGTACCAAAGGAAGAGGGTACCGATTCTTTATTGTCACCTTATTGAGCTCCCGATAGTCCACACAGGGGCGGAGAGAATGATCCTTCTTCTCAACAAAGAAAATCCCTGCCCCTGCCGGTGAAGTGGAAGGACGGATGAACCCCTTCTTAAGATTATCGTCAATCTAAGTCTTTAGGGTTTCAAGTTCAAGTTCCGTCAGGGGGAAAATTCTGCCGAAGGGGATTTCAGCCCCAGGGAGGAGCTCAATCGGGCAGTCATAAGGCCTGTGTGGGGGAAGAGTCTTAGCCCCCTTTTTGCTAAAGACGTCCAGGAAGTTATGGTACACTTCCGGAACAGATTGGCGGGCCTTGGCATCAGAGTCCATGCAAAGCAAAGGCGAAGGAGCACCCGAAACTTCCTGCAGACAATGTTGGTGGCAGTAGGGGGAGCAGAAACTGATTTCTCCTGATGTCCAATTGATTTGCGGGTTATGAGCCTGTAAGCAGGGCATGCCCAGAATGATAGGAAACAGAAGAGACTCGATGACGTCCAGGCAAAGTAGTTCCTGATGGGTGCTGGCAATGGTCATGGCCAAAGGCAAGGTCTCCTGTGTGACTGGCCCGGATTTTAGGACCGACCCATCGGCAAGATGTACAGAAAGTCCTTTAGCCCTAGGGCGCAGAGGGATGTGGTGTTTGGTGGCAAAGGCTAAGTCCAAAAAACAACTGCAGGCTCCGGAGTCAATGATGGCGTTGACTTGAATATTCCCTCTTGGAAGCTGAAAAAGAATGGGAATTGCCAGGTGAGCAGAGTTACTGGGTATAATAGGTGAATGAACAGACGACATGGAGAGGCACTTACGGAGTTTTGCGGGGCAGGTTCTAACATAGTGTCCGGGTTCTCTGCAGTACAGGCATAGGTTAAGGGTTTGCCGACGTTGACGTTCCTCTGGTGTGAGTGAAGGACGGAGCAAGCCCAACTGCATGGGTTCTGAACTGTCAGTGGGAGATGTTGCTGGAAACGGAGGGGCGGGGTTAGCAGAGCTGGGTACCCAGGGCAACATCCAAACTGGGCGAGGCGGACCGGTGGCCCGTTCAGACCTACGTTCCCTTAGACGTCTGTCAATTTGGATGGTGTAATCGATGAGAGCGTCCAAGGTTCCGGGAACACCTACACGTGCCAGTTCATCTTTGAGAGACTCTGAGAGGCCCAACACGGAATTGGTAGCAAAGTGCGGCATCATTCCAGTTTGTGTCTGAACTCCATCTCCTGAATTCAGACACGTAATCCTCTGCTGGTCTGCGGCCTTGCTGAAGGGCATGCAGGGCTGCTTCAGCAGTGGCAGCTTGGTGAGGGTCCTCGTATAGCTGAGACATGGCCTGGAAGAAGGTGTCCAGAGTATTAAGAGAAACGTCCTTATGCTCCAAGAGGCAGTGGGCCCAGGCTTGTGGCTCACCAGACAGAAGGGAGATGAATCCTTGGTGAATTCTAATGAAAAAGTCAGTGGTTGCAAAGAAGAGCTCGCAGGCGTTCCGAAAGGCTCTGTATTTGCTCCACTCCCCTGAGAATCTCTCGGGTGTGGGTACCTTAGGTTCTGGAGTCATCATGACCACTGAGGGTGAAGCAGAAGTCCCAGTAGAGGAGGAAGCTGAAGAGGATAGGGCCTGGACTCGGCCCTCCAGTCGGGTATAGCCTTCTTGCAGACTTCTGACGGCCTGGGTTAGCCCGTCCAGGTGCCGACATAATTCCTCCTTTGGGTTCGCTCCCTGCGCAGGCTCGGACATGGCTGTCCGGTACTGTCACGTACCTGATGATGGAGCCTGATATGCAGGGAGCGGCCTCTTTTGCACCTCTTACTCCGGAACCCCTGATAGTGGGAACAGGAAGCTCGGGAGTGCAGAGTCGCACAAGTGCCTGTCAGGAACACTGGTGCTGGAATGGAGCTGGACTTCAGGAGACTCTGTGCGGATGTCAGCATCAGCAGAAAGACAGGAACAGCAGGCAGGCTGAGCACACAGGTACTGGTGGAAGGTGACTGAAGACAGCGGGGGAGGTGTCCTATAGTTCAGGACACAAGTAAGTCCAAACAGGCATGGTCATACACAGGCTAGCAAATCAGGTGCAAGTCCAGAGGCAGAAGCAGAGTCGTGGTTCGGGCCGGATCAGCAACAGGCGGGCAGCGGATAGTCCAAGGAATAGGCAGGATCGTGGTCAGACAAGCCGGGGTCAAAGGGCAGGCAGAAGGCAGGAGTAGACAGGAACAAGCCGGGTCACAGGAACGGATCAGCAGAGTAAACAGCAGGTTGCAGATGGGTCTCAGGAACGCTGTAGACCGGACAGCAAGGAGCCCAGGCATCAGCCCCTTTAAATAGCCCCTGTTTGGAACCAAGAACCGTCACTGCGCGCTCCTGCCTAGTAATAGGCAGAAGATTACTTTTTTAGATCTCACCATCTATAAAGATCAGGACAACTGTCTGGCAACAGATCTGTTTCACAAGAAAACAGCAGGCAACACTCTGCTACATGCAACAAGTGCACATCCACCAGCTCTTCTATGCAGCATTCCTTATGCACAATATATTAGGCTTCAACTAAACTGCACACATTTAACAGATTTAAAAAATCAAGCCAAATTGCTACATGTCTTTTATCTATAGGTTATAGGAAAGCTTTATTACGTAAAGCCTATAATAATGCAGTACGTCTAACACGCAACTAACTTTTGTTTAAAACTACGATTTCTGATGCTAGACCTACAATCAAATACATTATGAGATTTTCTTATTAAGAAATATAATGGCCAACCATTGGCATTTATTGCAAGAGGAACCCTACTGTTAGAAAATATGTTGGCCCACGTCCAGAGATAGTTTTTAGGCGAGCAAAATCACTACGTGATAAACTCGTCTCTAATCACTATCCTGGTATTTCAAATTCTCCCAGGCCCCCCAAAGGTCACACATGCTCCTCTGACTACGTAGTTTACTATTTGACATGTCCTTGTGGTCTCTTGTACGTAGGTCAAACCATAAAGACATTACGTAAGAGATATCCATAGTGTCAAGCATTTCCTTGAATACCATACCAAATATACCGAAGGTTTGAGGGTTTGGGTTATTGGGGCTATGCCTAGGGACCTCCCCCCTTCTAAACATTTTCGTAAGCTTTGCCAGTGAAAAATGTATTGGATTTTCTCTTTGGATGTACTGGCTCCTGGAGGGTTAAATGAGGATTTTGAAATTAGGGCAATACTCTAAATCCTTTTAATCGTTTACTTTTATCCCTTGTAACATAAGTCCTCTAATATATAATATGTTGTTATTATTATATACAGAATTACTTTTATTCATGTTTATCACAAGCTATTTATTTATGCCTCCTATTGGATAACATCATTAAATTATATTATTTTATTAATGGATGCATTTCATTGGGCATGTATTGTTCAATCTTAGACTGAGATATATACATATGTGGTAATAAGTCCTTAGCCTAGTGTTCTAATTTCACTTTTAACAAAAAAAATCTCTGTTTTAATCTTGTCCCCTTCTTTTTCCCCATTTTCTCCCTTTTATTTTGTCATTGTGCCTTGTCTTATTTTGTTTTTTTTGGTCCTCCCCCCCCCCCCCCCCCCTGTATTTCTATTGCTGGGCTGGCATAGCACTCCATAACCCCAGTCATCTCCGGAACTCTCATTCCTACGTTGATCCCGGTAGCGCGGCTGCTCCATTGGCACTTCCACAGCTGCGGCTACCTTCTTTTTTTTTCGTATTCCTTATTTTATTTTATAAAAGAGCAAATATCAACAATCATATTATCAGGCCTCATGCCCACTGACGTTTTTACAGCTGCGTTTTTTGCAGCTTAAAAACGCCTGTCCATGTTAATGTAAATATTTTTTATTTTTTTTGAAAAAAAAACGTCGGAGCTAAAAACGCGACCGCGCGTTAGTGCGCGTTTGACGCTCGCGTTTTTTTCTGCCTAATTCTGACGCTGAGGAACGCACTGGTCCTGGGTTTTTTTTACAGCTTAAAAACGCCTATGCTATTTGCAGCTCAAAAACGTCTAGGTGGGCATGAAGCTATAGACTAACATGGACAGGCGTTTTTAAGCTGTAAAAAACGCTCAAAAACGCGGCTGTAAAAACGTCCGTGGGCATGAGGCCTCACCGTTACAGTTCATCAAATATAAGTACAAATACATTTACATTCTTTCCCACCTAATACATCTGGTCTTTACTAAATTCTATCTATATATTTGTATCCCCTTATATTTCTTCTTTACCTCCCTACTTTATATTTCCGGGTGGGTAGGTAATTATTTGATGAACTCTCTATGCTTTTCTTCCCTTTTTTTCCCCCTTTTTCCCTTTCCCTCTTTTCTCTCACCCCTTCCCCTCTCCTCTGCGGCTACCTTCTGCTGGCCAGGTTTTATTTTTCTGCTGCTGACAGGATCACCCTTTGGGCTCTTGTGTACAAACTGAGACCACCCTGATGCTGGACCACTTTCCTCATTTCACTTATGATGCCTATGAGGAGCTCTGTTTATCAACAATCTTGTAAGTGTTTTTAATCCCTTTGGGATATTAAAAGTTTTAGACCCCTTTCACACTGGCGCTTTGCTGGTGCTATAGCACTAAAAATAGCGCCTGCAAAGTGCCCTGAAAGAGCCGCTCCACTCACTCCAGTGTGAAAGCCCGAGGGCTTTCACTCTGGAGGGGTGAGCTGGCAGGGCGTCAGAAAAAGTCCTGCCAGCATCTTCTTGGGAGCGCATTAGGAGCGGTGAACACCCCGCTAGTGCCCAAAAAGCGCTGCAAAAACAACGGCAAAGCACAGCTAAAAATAGCGGCGTTTTACCACCGACGCCCAGGCGCTTTCAGTATGAAAGCAGCCTTAATGCTCCAGTTAGAGGCGCCTCTTTCTGTTCAGATACGTAGGTGTGGTAAATGTGCTTTTTGACATTGGATTAATCCAGGCACTAATTTTGTACTCCCTAATGGAGAACGATTTACCTAATGCTCTGCAAATGCGGGGCATTCGTGGGGAAAGCAGCCAAACAATTTAAACAAAGGATAAATGATCATGTGTATTATTCGGCCAATGGGAAAATGCTTACTCCTGTAAGCTAGCATTTGGACCTATATTATAAATTTGACACATCTTTTCTCTAATTTATTGCTTTAGCTGTCATCCCCAAAAATCCACGAGGTGGCGAATGGAACAAGCTGATCCTTCAAAGGGAAACCTTATGGTTCGAACGCCTTGATGCCATACATAAACAAGGCATTAATGAAACACAATCCTATAAACCTTTCCTATAAAGATGTTAGTAATACACAGAATTTATATATTTATAATGGCCTGGGTTATGAGCTCATGTCCTTTCTGCTAGGGGACCTGTTTCTTTCCTTGTGTTCTATTACAAATTAATATATATAATACAGTGGTCCTCCTTTTATATTCTCTATACACAATTCAAAGCCCACAGCACTGTTGTTGGGATTTCAGTTTTTTCATATGGGAGGTTTACTGCTTCCTGTTCATCTTTTGTAGTCACTAGAGTCCAATGCAAATATACAATTATAGTATAGTTTGAACCCTAAACTGTTCCTGAATTAGACAGATATATTTGGTTTATATAAAAACATTACTATTATTATTCATACCAATCGTTATAACTTGGTTTTATAGTGTGGTGACAGTTCTTGTTCCCTATGTGATAGTTCTTGCGGCTTGCTGTGCGAGTAGAGGCTAGATCCCCTAGTTATGTGGCCACCCAGCGCCCCAGTTTCTGACTGCACCCTATTGTGTCCCTTGGGCTGTGGCGATTGGAGGACCAGATGGATGGATCTCCGTCCATTTTTTGGCCCTCCTTTGCTTCTGTCATATTGGCCTGAGACCTCTGTGTCAGTGTTAGGTCCAGGGATGACATGGGTCATGTTCAGGCAACGGTATGATGTACGTCCAGTCGGAACGTGTGTACAAGGAGACGCATTGGCATCTAGTACAGTTACCATCACCATGTGGAGGGCTCACAGGCGTCGGGGGGATTTCCGAACGTTCCTCATATTTGGTAGGTTTGGAGATTCTTTTCTGGTTATGTTTTCCTTGAGTTGAAAGATTATTACTTGCCTTATTGCGCTCCTTTTTTTTTTTTAACCTTTATTAGCCTGCAAGCGATTGAGCCTGTTGGATGCTTTGCAATGGTTATATTTGTTACTTGAGAATCATAATATACTCTTTGGAAAATCTTTTCTCGAAATATGTGAAGTTCACAGTTTGGTTTGTTCGTGTGGCTATGCCTCCACCGCTATTCTCTCGGTCTAAAGTACTGACTGTTTACCTTTGATACTAGTAGGCAAGCAATTCTTTTGGTAAGTTTATACATCCTTTTACCATATCTTTTTATTGCCATTGTGGACCTAGCACAACGACACAAGCTACAAACTATATATATACACATAGAGATATACTTTATCTTATAGATCTACTGTATATTCAAATCATCTTGTGAGATACCTGTGCAGCCGTGGGATCATGGTTGTGTGCTATCTGCTTTTTTATAATTTGATGCTATCACGCTGATTGTATTGTAAGTGCTACTCCTACAAATCTTTGTTTCTTGACTATACTAGTATATATCCTATTGTCTATATCATATATGGGACTTTTCTTGGAGTATGATGTTACATACGCCCCCATAACTAGGTTCTACTTCTCTACAGCTGGGCTGCATAGTCCATTGGCCATTTACATGCTGGGTCCTGGACAGTCACCACATAACTTACTAGCTTTACTAACTTTATTTAACCACTTCAGCCCCGGAGGATTTGGCTGCCAAATGACCAGAGCACTTTTTGGGATTCGGCACTGCGTCGCTATAACTGACAATTGCGTGGTCGTGCGACGTGGCTCCCAAACAAAATTGACGTCCTTTTTTTTCCACAAATAGAGCTTTCTTTTGGTGGTATTTGATCACCTCTGCAGTTTTTATTTTTTGCGCTATAAATAAAAATAGAGCGACAATTTAAAAAAAAAAAAAGCAATATTTTTTACTTTTTGCTATAGTAAATATCCCCAAAAAATATAAAAAAAAAAAAAAAAAAAAATATTTCCTCAGTTAAGGCCGATACGTATTCTTCTACATATTTTTGGTTAAAAAACACGCAATAAGCGTTGATTGATTGGTTTGCGCAAAAGTTATAATGTCTACAAAATAGGGGATAGTTTTATGGTATTTTTATTAATATTTATTTTTTTACTAGTAATGGTGGCGATCAGCGATTTTTATCGTGACTGCGACATTACGGCGGACACATCGGACACTTTTGACGCTATTTTGCGACCATTGTCATTTATACAGCGATCAGTGCCATAAAAATGCACTGCTTACTGTGTAAATGACACTGGCAGGGAAGGTGTTAACCACTAGGGGGCGAGGAAGGGGTTAAGTGTGTCCTAGGGAGTGATTCTAACTGTGTGGGGGCTTGGCTACATGTGACACGACACTGATCACTGCTCCCGAATGACAGGGAGCAGAAGATCAGTGTCCTGTCACAAGGCAGAACAGGCCCGTGCCATTCTGCCGACGTAAACGTGCGCGGAGCACTTTGGAACACTTTACACTTTTTAAGCTACATCTTACTCTTAAATATGCAATTTTGGTGTAATTAGGTCTTTTGAGTGCTTTGTAGGCAATTTGTTATCACGTGATCTTTTAACCAATATATGTGTATATGCTGTTTTAAATTATGTTAAAATAAAAGAAACTATGTATTAAAGAAATATAATGTGTATGGGTGTGCCTATAAAGTAAATTTTCAGGACTTTATAGGACGTTGGCACACATCTATCTGTGTATCCACAGTGCCACCCTGTGGTGATCCAATTTAATCAATTTCAGTTATTAAGAGTTAAGGACTGGTTAAACAATTGTAATGCCTTGTACACACGATCGGATTTTCCGTTGGAATAAACTCCGACTGATTTTTCAGATGGAATTCCGTTCAAGCTGTCTTGCATACACACTGTCACACCAAATTCCGACCGTCAAGATCGCGGTGACATACAACACTATGACGAGCAGAGAAAAATTAAGTTCAATTATTCTGAGCATGCGTCGACTTGATTCTGAGCATGCGTGTTTTTTTTCTCTGTCGGAGTTCCCTACAGACGAACAAATTTTCCATCGGAAAAAAAAAAAACATGTTCTCTTTCTAAACTCTGATGGAAAAAAGTCCGATGGGGCACACACACAGTCGGAATATCCGATAAAAAAAGTCCGTCTGACTTTTTCCATCGGAAATTCCGATTGTGTGTACAAGGCATAAGACTGAACTATACTGTATATCCAACTGCTAGAGGGCAAGACTTGGCTATTTTTATTTTTAGACATAACCAAATAGCAGGGCTTTTTCTAATATCTTCCCGCATTCCCTAAGCACATGGACAGTTAAAATATATCTAAAGATATTTTTTTGTCATACTTACCTCCTCTGTGCAGTTGGTTTTGGACAGAGTGGCCCCGATCCTCCTCCTCTGGGGTCCCTCAGCGGCGCTCCTGCCTCCTCCTATTCTCGAGTACCCCATCGGAGAAGCGTCCTCTCTCGAGGCACCCGAGGGAGAGCTCTTGACAGCAGGACTCATCCCCGCCCCCGGCTCCTGCATCATTGGATTTGATTGACAGCAGCGGGAGCCAATGGCTGTGTATAAATCTATCCAATCAGGACACTAGACACCGTCTGGAGCTGGTGTGCTCGTTCCCAGCGTGGGAAAGACAGAGTTCAGGTAAGTAAAACCGGGACACTGTGGGGTGGCTACACTAAAGGAGGTTTTTCACCTTAAAGTGAAGTTCTGCCTAAATTTTTTTTCAAAGTCAGCAGGTACAAAAAGTGTAGCTGCTGACTATTAATAATCAGTCACTCACCTGTCCCATGGTCCAGTGATGTGGGCGTACAAAGCCTTGCTACTCTCCCCCTCCTCTCCACGGCGCCGGCATTCTTACTGTGGGCGCCCGGCTGTGGCTTCACAGCCAGGCACGCATTTCGCATGCGCGTCCCATGCTGCACGCTGTGAATGGTCGGGCAATCTTCTGGGACCTGTGACGTGACCCAGAAGATTGCATGGAGGGAGGGGGAGAGGTGAACTTCATTCCGGCGCCGCAGAGCGAAGTGGGAGCTAGATGCCTCTAAATAGAGGGTATCCGCTCTCCCCCCCCCAAAAAAAAATGACATGCCAAATGTGGCATGTCAAGGGGTCACCATCACCTAAAGCGGAATCTCCATTTTTGGGTGGAACTCCACTTTAATGCATAGAATGCATTAAAGGGGTTGTAAATGAAAAAGCTTTTTCACCTTAATAATGCATCCTATGCATTAAGGTGAAAAAACATCCGACAATACCGCCCCCCCCCCCCTCCCCGAGCCCCCGTTTTACTTACCTGAGCCCTCGAAAGTCCCGAGCTCGGCCCCGACATCCTCCTCGCCGTTCTACCTGCCCGTTGATTGGCTACAGTGGATGGATTAAAGCGCTGCTGTCAATCACATCCAATGACGCGGCGCGCCGGGGGCGGGGCCGAGTGATACAGTGAGCGGCAATAGCCGCTGGCTGTATCACTGGAGCGCACCCGCAATCACTCACCACCATGCGAGCTCGCTCACATATAGGTGGTGAGTGATTGCGGGGAGGAGCTGAGACAGCCGCCGAGGGACCCCAGAAGACGTGGATCTGGGCCACTCTGTGCAAAACGAGCTGCACAGTGGAGGTAAGTATAACATGTTTATTATTTTTTATTTTTTACATTTTCTTTACAAACCCTTTAAGGTGAAAAACCTCAAGCGTTTACAACCCCTTTAACATACAAATAGACATTTGTGGGAAACATCTCCATGCACTGCCCTAGCCTGAAAGTTAACCACTTGCCGACCACCGCATGCACTTTTATGTTGGCAGAATGGCACGGGCAGGCAAATTGGCGTATATATATGTCCCTTTAAATTTGCCGCCGTGTAGGCGCACGAGCGACGCCAGCGGCGCGCGCGTGCCCCTGCCGCGAGCTCCGTGACCGTGCGCGTGGGACCCGTGGACTCGATGTCCGCCGGTGTCCTGCGATCGTGTCTCGGAGCTCCCTGTTCTGCCTTGTGACAGGACACTGATCTTCTGCTCCCTGTCATTGTGAGCAGTAATCAGTGTCGTGTCACATGTAGCCCAGCCCCCACACAGTTAGAATCACTCCCTAGGACACACTTAACCTCTTCCTCACCCCCTAGTGGTTAACCCCTTCCCTGCCAGTGTCATTTACACAGTAATCAGTGCATTTTTATAGCACCGATCGCTGTATAAATGACAATGGTCACAAAATAGCATCAAAAGTGTCCGATGTGTCCGCCATAATGTCGCAGTCACGATAAAAATCGCTGATCGCCGCCAATACTAGTAAAAAATAATTATTAATGAAAATGCCATAAAACTATATCCCCTATTTTGTAGATGCTATAACTTTTGCGCAAACCAATCAATCAAACCAATCAATAATACGTAAGAATACGTATCGGCCTAAACTGAGGAATTTTTTTATTTTTTTTATATTTTTGAGGGATACTAATTATAACAAAAAGTAAAAAATATTGCATTTTTTTTTCAAAATTGTCGCTCTATTTTTGTTTATAGCGCAAAAAATAAAAACCGCAGAGGTGATCAAATACCACCAAAAGAAAGGTCTATTTGTAGAAAAAAAGGACATTAATTTTGTTTGGGAGCCACGTCGCACGACTGTGCAATTGTCAGTTAAAGCGACGCAGTGCCGAATCGCAAAAAGTGCTCTGGTCATTTGGCAGCCAAAGCCCCTGGGGCTGAAGTGGTTAAAGAACAAAATTTCCATTATCAATTGACTATTCATCTAATTCATATGCAGTCACTTGTGAGAAATGGTAGAAAATAAATGATCGCAGATATCAAAGTGCAATTTTCACCTGTGTGCATGCCTCTATTTAAGCACAAGAGCTTACAACCTGGATTTTAGTAAAGGGACTACAGGCATTAGGTAGGTAGGTGTTATTGTATAACTAACAGGGTCAAAGGGTCCAGTGTAGAATTTTCATGATGCAACTAAATAAAAATTACTTTAAGGCTTCAGAAAAAGCTAATGAAATAAAAAGATGGAAGTCTTCTAAGCTGAGAAAAGATCATCATGTCATGTCACAATGTCATGTGGGTGGTGGTGGATAGGGATGAGCTCGGTGTTCGAGTCGAACATACGTTCGACTCGAACATCGGCTGTTCGATCGTTTGACGAAGATCGAACGATTTGGGCCGTTCGCGCCTAATTCGAGTGACGCGAACGGCCCACAATGCACTACGCCATCGCAGTGTCATCCAGGCGCTGTGATTGGCCAAGCATGCACTGTGACCCCGCATGCTTGGCCAATCACAGCGCCGGCAGCGAGGAGAGCAATGATTGGCCACAGGCAGGATGCCTGTGGCCAATTATTGCTGAGGGTGTTTAGTACACGCCCCACACTATAAAAGGCCGCCAGCACGGCGGCCTAGTGTAGTGTGTTCCGGAGCAGGGAAAGAGAAGCATAGGCAGGGACAGTGACATTTATTTTTTCTTGCTTAACCTGGATTCCTTTAGTTTAGGGAAAGAGAAGGATAGGTAGGGAGAGTGTCAGTGTGTTTTACTGTGCGAATCCTTGTTTCTAGGGAGAGGGAAGGACAGTGAGGGAAATTCTCCTTGTGCTATAGTGTGCTTTAAAAAAACATTTTTTCTAGGGACAGAAAACTATAGGTAGGAAGAGTGTCAGTTTATTTCACTGTGATAATCCTTGTTTCTAGGGACAGGGAAGGACAGTGAGGGAAATTCTCCTTGTGCTATAGTGTGCTTTAAAAAAACATTTTTTCTAGGGACAGAAAACTATAGGTAGGAAGAGTGTCAGTTTCTTTCACTGTGATAATCCTTGTTTCTAGGGACAGGGAAGGACAGTGAGGGAAATTCTCCTTGTGCTATAGTGTGCTTTAAAAAAACATTTTTTCTAGGGACAGAAAACTATAGGTAGGAAGAGTGTCAGTTTCTTTCACTGTGATAATCCTTGTTTCTAGGGACAGGGAAGGACAGTGAGGGAAATTCTCCTTGTGCTATAGTGTGCTTTAAAAAAACATTTTTTCTAGTGACAGAAAACTATAGGTAGGAAGAGTGTCAGTTTCTTTCACTGTGATAATCCTTGTTTCTAGGGACAGGGAAGGACAGTGAGGGAAATTCTCCTTGTGCTATAGTGTGCTTTAAAAAAACATTTTTTCTTGGGACAGAAAACTATAGGTAGGAAGAGTGTCAGTTTCTTTCACTGTGATAATCCTTGTTTTTAGGGACAGGGAAGGACAGTGAGGGAAATTCTCCTTGTGCTATAGTGTGCTTTAAAAAAACATTTTTTCTAGGGACAGAAAACTATAGGTAGGAAGAGTGTCAGTTTCTTTCACTGTGATAATCCTTGTTTCTAGGGACAGGGAAGGACAGTGAGGGAAATTCTCCTTGTGCTATAGTGTGCTTTAAAAAAACATTTTTTCTAGGGACAGAAAACTATAGGTAGGAAGAGTGTCAGTTTCTTTCACTGTGATAATCCTTGTTTCTAGGGACAGGGAAGGACAGTGAGGGAAATTCTCCTTGTGCTATAGTGTGCTTTAAAAAAAAAAAATTTCTAGGGACAGAAAACTATAGGTAGGAAGAGTGTCAGTTTCTTTCACTGTGATAATCCTTGTTTCTAGGGACAGGGAAGGGCAGTGAGGGAAATTCTCCTTGTGCTATAGTGTGCTTTAAAAAAACATTTTTTCTAGGGACAGAAAACTATAGGTAGGAAGAGTGTCAGTTTCTTTCACTGTGATAATCCTTGTTTCTAGGGACAGGGAAGGACAGTGAGGGAAATTCTCCTTGTGCTATAGTGTGCTTTAAAAAAACATTATTTCTAGGGACAGAAAACTATAGGTAGGAAGAGTGTCAGTTTCTTTCACTGTGATAATCCTTGTTTCTAGGGACAGGGAAGGACAGTGAGGGAAATTCTCCTTGTGCTATAGTGTGCTTTAAAAAAAACATTTTTTCTAGGGACAGAAAACTATAGGTAGGAAGAGTGTCAGTTTCTTTCACTGTGATAATCCTTGTTTCTAGGGACAGGGAAGGACAGTGAGGGAAATTCTCCTTGTGCTATAGTGTGCTTTAAAAAAAAACATTTTTTCTAGGGACAGAAAACTATAGGTAGGAAGAGTGTCAGTTTCTTTCACTGTGATAATCCTTGTTTCTAGGGACAGGGAAGGACAGTGAGGGAAATTCTCCTTGTGCTATAGTGTGCTTTAAAAAAACATTTTTTCTAGGGACAGAAAACTATAGGTAGGAAGAGTGTCAGTTTCTTTCACTGTGATAATCCTTGTTTCTAGGGACAGGGAAGGACAGTGAGGGAAATTCTCCTTGTGCTATAGTGTGCTTTAAAAAAACATTTTTTCTAGGGACAGAAAACTATAGGTAGGAAGAGTGTCAGTTTCTTTCACTGTGATAATCCTTGTTTCTAGGGACAGGGAAGGACAGTGAGGGAAATTCTCCTTGTGCTATAGTGTGCTTTAAAAAAACATTTTTTCTAGGGACAGAAAACTATAGGTAGGAAGAGTGTCAGTTTCTTTCACTGTGATAATCCTTGTTTCTAGGGACAGGGAAGGACAGTGAGGGAAATTCTCCTTGTGCTATAGTGTGCTTTAAAAAAACATTTTTTCTAGGGACAGAAAACTATAGGTAGGAAGAGTGTCAGTTTCTTTCACTGTGATAATCCTTGTTTCTAGGGACAGGGAAGGACAGTGAGGGAAATTCTCCTTGTGCTATAGTGTGCTAAAGCATTCCTCATCAACCATCTTTGAAATCCTTGTTTTTTGGACAGTCAGGGAAATTGTCGTTGTGCTATTCTGTGCAAAAGCAATCATCCTCAACCATATTTAGAAATCCTTAAGTAAAGGGACAGAGAAGGACACCTGAAGGTAGCCCTTATTGCTTTTTTCCCCATCTCCCTGCAGGCCATCTATTAGAATGTCTGGAAGGCAAACAAGGAGAGGCAGACAGTCAGGAGGCAATAAAAGAGGGCAAGCAGGCTCTGTGTCTGGGGGCAACAGTGCTGGTCGTGGACGCGGTGCATTGTCATCAGCACATGGCCATGGGACACGCTTGTCCTTCTTTTCGGCAGCTGGACATGTTGAGCCACATCATGCCGAAGACTTGGTAGAGTGGATGACCAAGCCCTCCTCCTCCTCATCCTCTCTCACCCAGGCTCAGGGTAATGGCAAAGCAGCTGCCAAAGCGTCCTCTTCCCTGGTATCAATGTCAGACTCATCATCAGTCACTCCTTCCCTAGACCCACCATGTCCTCCTCCTGAGGAGTCCCCCGAACTGTTTGAGCACAGTGTTGGGTACATGCTCCAGGAGGATGCCCAGCGTTTCGAAGGGTCTGATGATGAAACCCAGCTACAGGAAGGCAGTAGCGTGAGAGCAGACAGAGGGGATGCTCAAGAAGGACACCAATCTGGCAGTCATGTTCCAGCAGCTGCAGCATACTGCCAGATTGGCTCCAGTGATGAGGAGGGAGGGGATGATGAGGTCACTGACTCCACGTGGGTGCCTAATAGGAGAGAGGAGGAGGAGGATGAGGAGGAGGCACATCTCCAACGAGGCAGGATGCCCTTTGGTGGCCAGCGTAAGGGCAGTACACCGACGGAATCACACGCAGAGCTCCGCCTGTGCAGGGTGCTGCCTCTGCCCGTCATTCAAAAAGTTCTTTGGTGTGGGCCTTTTTTGAGGCTAGTGCATCAGATCGCACAGCTGCTGTTTGCAACATATGTCTCAAGCGTATATCGCGTGGCCAAAACATCAGCCGCTTGGGTACCACATGCCTGACCAGACATATGTTGACCTGCCATGCAGCTCGTTGGCAAGCCTACCTCAAAGACCCACACCAAAGAACAAAGCGGACCTCTCCTTGCACCGCATCAGCTGGGATCTCCAACCCCACTATAACTTCAGTCCTCTCTGAAACATGCACTGAGAGGAATGAAGGTGTAGAATTAGGTGTGTCACAGCCAAGTACTTGCGACCACCCTGCTAGCAGTACACCGACGTCCGATTCTAGCAGGCAAATTTCCCTGCCCCAGCTGCTGGACCGTCGAAAGAAGTTCACTCCCAGCCATCCACATGCCCAGCGGTTGAATGCTAGCTTGGCTAAATTGCTAGCGCTTCAACTGCTGCCTTTTCAGTTGGTAGACTCGGCCCCCTTCCGTGAGTTTGTGCAATGTGCGGTTCCTCAGTGGCAGGTTCCCAAACGCCACTTTTTCTCACGGAAGGCTATTCCGGCTCTCTACCGGCATGTGGAAGGCAATGTCTTGGCCTCGCTGGACAGGGCGGTCAGCGGTAAGGTGCATATTACCGCTGACTCATGGTCCAGCAGGCATGGACAGGGACATTACCTTTCTTTCACGGCCCATTGGGTCACTCTTTTGGCAGCTGGGAAGGATGCAGGACAAGGTGCAGTAGTGTTGGAGGTTGTTCCACCGCCACGCCTCCAAAATGCTACTACTGGTTGTGACACACCTCTCTCCTCCACCCCCTCCTCTTCTTCTTCCTCCATGGCCTCTTCCTGTGGTTTGTCCTATGAACCAGCGGTGCTCCGTAGCCGTTCAAGGGGCTACGCAAGTACGCAGGCAAAAAGATGCCATGCCGTGCTTGCGCTGGTGTGTTTGGGGGACAGAAGCCACACTGGGGCAGAGGTCCTGTCTGCTCTGCAGGGCCAGGCCGAGAGGTGGTTGACGCCACGCCAGCTTAAGCCAGGAATGGTGGTTTGCGACAATGGCACCAACCTCCTCTCCGCCCTCCGACAGGGACAACTGACCCATGTGCCCTGTGTGGCTCACGTCCTTAACCTGGTGGTGCAGCGGTTCTTGGGCAGGTACCCGGGCTTACAGGATGTCCTGAGGCAGGCCAGGAAAGTCTGTGTGCATTTCCGCAGATCTTATAATGCCAGTGCTCGCCTGGCTGAGCTGCAAAAGGAGTTGAACCTGCCCAAGAACCGCCTTATATGTGACATGCCCACCAGGTGGAACTCAACGTTGGCCATGCTGCAGCGGCTGCACACGCAGCAGAGGGCCAACAATGAGTACCTGTGCGACTACGGCACCAGGACAGGGTCAGGGGAGCTTGTTTTTTTTTCTCCACGCCAGTGGGGCATGATCAGGGATGCATGCACTGTCCTGGCACCATTTGAGGAGGCCACGAGGATGGTGAGCAGTGACAGTGCATGCATCAGTGACACTGTACCTCTTGTCCACCTGTTGGAGCACACGCTGCGTGGAATAATGGACAGGGCACTTGAGGCAGAACAGAGGCAGGAAGAGGAGGACTTCCTTGCCTCTCAAGGCCCCCTTTACCCAGACAGTGTTCCTTCTGTCCCACCCATCGTACAGGAAGAGGAGGAGGAGGAGGAGGAGGATTGTGTCAGCATGGAGGTGGAGGCTGGCACTCAGCATCATCAGCAGCAGTCTTTTAGGGATGATTTACAGTCCCAAGAAACCAGTGGACTTGTACGTGGCTGGTAGGAGGTGGCTGCGGATCATGTCGTCCTTAGTGACCCAGAGGACTCCGGAGCGAATGCCTCAGCAAACCTACGCTGCATGGCCTCCCTGATCCTGCAAAGTCTGCGGAAGGATCCTCGTATTCTTCGGATCAAGGAGAGGGACCATTACTGGCTGGCCACTCTCCTTGATCCACGGTACAAGGGTAAGGTTGCGGACCTTATGTTACCGTCGCAGAGGGAGCAGAGGATGAGACAACTCCGGGAGGCCTTGCAGAAAGGTCTGTGCAACGCGTTCCCAGAGACTGGGAGGTTACAAACTCCTGGTCCTGGACAACGAGTTGCTGAGGCTTCGGCCAGTCAAAGAAGGAGCGGTGGGGAAGGTGGCCGTCTGACCGATGCGTTCAGACAATTCTTTAGTCCGCAGCCCCAAAGTATGATCGGTTCCAGCAACCATCGCCAGCGTCTGATAAACATGGTGCAGGAATATCTAGGGGCAAGGTCAGACTTGGACACCTTCCCCACCGAAAATCCTCTGGCTTACTGGGTCTTGAGGATGGATCACTGGCCAGAGCTTGCACAGTATGCAATTGAGCTACTGGCCTGTCCTGCATCCAGCGTTCTTTCGGAACGCACATTCAGTGCTGCTGGAGGATTTATCACGGATCACAGGGTGCGCCTGTCCACCGACTCGGTTGATCGACTGACTTTCATCAAGATGAACCAGTCTTGGATCACCACCAGCTACCACACACCTGATGCTGATATAACAGACTAATTGATTTTAACATGTCACATCCCTTCAAGACTGATGCTGAGTGCCTGTGCTGTTATGTTGACTGGCTATCCTCCTCCTCCGAGTCCTCAATGATACGATTGATGATGATAGCTTGGAAGATCATTTTTGTTTATGGGTGCCGCCACCAGTGGCTAAGGCCCAATTTTTCAGCCCCTGTTTTACAGGGGCGTGTAATTACAATTTTTTTAGCAATAATTTGCCATAGGGCTCATTGCTGTGCTCCAAGTACAGTATCTGTGAGGGGTTGGAGTGTTGTGGCACCAGTGCCTAAGGCCCAATTTTTCAGCCCCTGTTTAACAGGGGCGTGTCATTACAATTTTTGAAGCAATACTTTGCAACAGGCCTCATTGCTGTGCTCCAAGTACAGTATCTGTGAGGGGTTGTAGTGTTGTGCCACCAGTGCCTAAGGCCCAATTTTTCAGCCCCTGTTCAACAGGGGCATGTAATTACAATTCTTGATCTAATAATTCACAGCAGGGCCCATTGCTGCACCCACCAAGAGTAACTCTGAGGGCTTACAGTGTTGTGGCAACGCCACCACCACCACCACCACGAAAGGCCCAATTTTTCAGCCCCTGTTCAAAAGGGGCATGTAATTACAATTCTTGATCTAATAATTCACAGCAGGGCCCATTCCTGCACCCACCAAGAGTAACTCTGAGGGCTTACAGTGTTGTGGCAACACCACCACCACCACCACGAAAGGCCCAATTTTTCAGCCCCTGTTCAACAGGAGCATGCAATTACAATTCTTGATCTAATAATTCACAGCAGGGCCCATTGCTGCACCCACCAAGAGTAACTGTCAGGGCTTACAGTGTTGTGGCACCAGCACCACCATCAAAGGCCCAATTTTTACTACCACTGATCAACAATTATATGTAATTACAATTCCTGATATAATAGTTGACAGCAGGGCGTTCCAGCACCAACCAAGAGTAACTGTGAGTGCTTACAGTGTTGTGCCAACACCAACACCTAAGGGGCCTATTTCTGCAGAGTATATACGGCAGGTCCCTACTTTCAAACATCCAACTTACAAACGACTACTACTTGCAAACGGAAGAAGACAACAGGAAGTGAGAGGAAATCTACCCCTAGGAAGGAAAATTCTCTCCTGTAAGAATTAATATGGGAGAAAGGTGTCTCCTCTGTACTGATGCTTTATCACCAATCCTTGTTTCAAGAAAAACACCACATTTCAAAAACAGTTGTCATTGGGACAGAAAGTGAGGTGAAATGTTCTGAACAGGGGCACAGACAGCAAAACAAATGTTACAGGGGTGATAACCCTTACCTATGTTTTCCAAAAAGTTTAAAAATAGATTTTTTTGCCTGGAGCTACACTTAAACAATGTACCTGTTCAAAATTACAAACAGATTCTACATAAGAACAAACCTACAGTCCCTGTCTTGTATGCACCGCCTGTATATGGCTGTTCAGAGTATATAGGGCCTTTTTTATTTTGTGTGCGGGGTTCCCCTTAATATCCATACAAGACCCGAAGGGGCTGGTAATGGGCTGGGGTAGGGGGGGGGGGGGGGTCATGGGGTAGCTATGCCATTTTTCTTAAAGATTTTCATCCATATTACCGGGACCAGACATTACATTAAAGCCGCAAGCAGTTTTAAATGGCTTTTTTTCCCTTTAGAAGTGTCATTTTGTGCAGGGACAGTTCTAAACACGGGAAACACGTGCCACTTCACAGGCATACTTTAGACACCCCCCAGGTACGATATTTAAAGGAATATTTGACTTTTTTTTTTCACTTTATGCATCATTAAAATGACTGCTCCCGAAAAACGACCATTTTTAAAACTTCTTTTTGCATTGATACATGTCCCCTGGTGCAGAACCCGGGTTCCCAAACCCTTTTTAGGACAATAACATGCATAATAGTTGTTATAATTAGCACTTTAGAATTCGAACGTTCGCATCCATTGTATTTAATAGGGTTCTAATGTTCGTACGAACTTTCGGTCCGTTCGCGGGTTCTGGTGCGAACCGAACCCGGGGGTGTTCGGCTCATCACTAGTGGTGGACGATTTACATGAGGTTAGATCCCTCAGGCAGAGCATACCTGACTTTGCACACTCTCCCTGCAGTGGATTCTGCTCAGTTCACTTACCCAGCACCCAAAGACAGTGGCGCCCTGGCATTTTTTTTTCCAGCTGTCCCGGCCGAAACATCTCCAGCGCCGCAGCCGCGCTGCCCTGGTCTGTGTCCCTCTTCCTCCTCTTATTTCCCTGCTGCTGAGCCTGTCACATATGTGTCACCAGGGGCGGGGGGAAGGGTGGAGATTTCCCCCCAGGCCGGCTACCTTATATTCAAAACGGCCGCGCTGCTTGTTTGCTATTTTTTACTGTAAATTTTAAAATTCGGCCGCGGCGGCCGCTGATTGGCTGGCTGGCTGCTGCAGTGCATTCTGGGTGTTGTAGTCTGCATCTCGTTTTTTCTATCTCCCCCGAGTCTCCTGTATGTTCTATCTGTGCCCTCATTTACTTAGATCCTCCCCCTATCTCCAGTGCCGTTTGCCCAGAGAACCCGGAGGCGGGGCACTGCTACTGCCAGGTGCTGCTGACACTGTGCAGGGAGGGGGGTGAGTGAGCAGAGCTGATGTTCTAAGAAAAGTCAGTCTGGAGAGGTAAGTTGGCAGTTTCACATCAGAACTATTCAGGAGGATTTGTTTGCAGTGTGATGAGAATGATAAAGGATCGGAAGAGCAGAGTGTGTATGGGGGAGTCGGCTGAGCCTTGCTCACAGCAAACAGATATCTTGGGAGCTGGCTCATATCACTATATAAACAACCCCCACCCTCTGTGTATGTCCAGATAATGTGAACAAGCTTTATAAGCATTCAGTTTAACCCTGTGTTCTCCAAACTCTGTACAATCAACATGTAAATTCCCCACATACACTAAACACTCCATATACATGTTACCTGTCCTCAATAAACAGAGCAGAGCACAGTGTTCAGTAATTTATATGGTGGTGCAATTGTATGAACGCTGATTATCTAGAGAATTAATTTTTTATTGAGAATTGTTATTTTGCATCTACTCAGTTAGGCTTTTTTCACACACACGTGCACAGGCATGGTTTTCATGCATTACGTGTAGGGCAGCCTATTAATTTCAATGGGCTGCCCTACACACAAGCAACATGGAAAAGAAGTCCTGAATATTTTCCAAAAGTGTGCGGCACCCTGTAATTTGGTCCACATGTTTGCAGATGCATGGAGGTGTCAATAACAAATAATGGCACTGCTGCACATCTGCTTAAGGACAGCACATTCCCTTGCATGTTGAGAAGCATGTAATTCTGCATGCGTTACCCACACGCATAGATGTGAACTTAGGCTAGTCGGTTTACACAGAGCGGGGATCTCCATCTCCCACTTACCCAACGCAGCCGAGAGACATATTAAGTCCTGCCTCTTGGACCAGCTTCTGTGATGGACGTCATACTGGTCCAATGCCGGGACGTGTGATGTCCATCTTAGGAGCCAGTCCAGCAGGCAGGACTTAATGTGACAATGGCCAGGTAAGCGGGAGATGCCCGCTCTGTGTAAACCGGCGGCTCTCCTCTCTCCCCTGTCCCCATGCACTGGCAAGGCTGGGCTAATGGGCACTGCTGTCTGATCAGGCTAAATTGATGGTCACAGGTAAAGCTGAGCTGATGGGATGGGCACTGATGAGGCTGCATTTATGGGCACTGGTGAAGCTCCATTTATAGGTACTAGTGAAGCTTCATTTATGGGCACTGGTGAGGCTGCATTTATGGGCACTGGTGAGGCTGCATTTATGGCCACTGGTGAGGCTGCATTGATGGCCACTGGTGAGGCTGCATTGATGGCCACTGGTGAGGCTGCATTGGATGGACACTAATCAGGCTGCATTGAAAAACCAGGTGGGCATGAATGGTGAGCTGATTCGGTGGTTCAATGGGCCACTTGACTGGACTTGCCCCCCAGGCCTAAGGCTGCCAGCCCTCCCCTGTGTGTCACTATCTCTGCCCGGGTGGCGTGTCTGCACACTGTTCTCTCCTCTCCAGCTGCCGCCCGGGACGGGTGCACTACAGTTGCCCTGGCGGCCTGCCCTGCCCTGGCCCGGAGCTAGGGTTGCCACCTTTTCTTCAAGCCAAACCCGAACACTTTAGCGGCGCATGGCAAATTTTTTTGTGCTATACTCTATAGGATTTTAAAGACCTGGAGGAGAGCAATAATGCGGCACGCTTAGCACACCGCGGCAAACAGTTGGTGTGGCCAATTTTAACAGGTGGCAACAGATTGGTGTCTGACTATCTCGGTTACTTGGGAAGCCACGGTCCGGTCTGAATAATGTGTCTGGGTTTTAGGCAGACTGAAATCCAGACACATGATTCAAAAGCTGAGCTATTCAGGTGGACCCCGGACAGGTGGCAAGCCTAGACTTCATAATACAGGGGTCAGTATCACCCCCCCCCCCTTTGTAATACAGGGGTCAGTGTTACCCCCCCATAATACAGGGTCAGTGTCACCCACTTAATATAGGGGTCAGTATTACACCCTCCATAATACAGGAGCCCCCCATAGAGGAACCCATTAGAACAGAATCCCCTTATATCCCCTTAGAGACCCAAAAAAATAAAAATTGAAAAAATGCAGCACAACCTCAATAATTGTGAATGATGGTGGAAACCCCCAAGGATAATCCAAGTATTAATACACTCCAATCTTATTTAAACATACATGTTGTTTAATCTCCACACACATACAACAGTGTATGAATAGTGGTGTAAATCCATTCCAAAATGTGTTGTGCTAATATCCAATTTATAAACACCTTTTGAGTTAGATACGTGGGATATTAGCCCAGCACATTGTGGAATGGATTTACACCTCTATTCATACAGTATATGTGTGTGGAGATCGAACAGTATATATTTTATGTTTAAATAAGATTGGAGTGTATTAATACTTGGATTATCCTTTGGGGTTTCCACCATCATTCACAATTAATTTTTTCACATTTGAATTAATATAATTATAGGGGGAGGTTGCACTGCATGTTTAAAAATTATTATTATTTTTTAAGGCTTTTTTTAGATCGGAGTCCCCTATATGAGATTCTCTTTAGAGACCAGTCTCTAAGGGGGGTGTTGATGTAAGGGGACTGTGAAATACTGGGTGTCTCTAAGTAATCAACAGCAGTCAGAACCCCCCTCCCCACAGACTCCCCCCATTAGCTCAGATTCCCCTTCCCTTATATCGGTCCCCCCCTCGATTAGATCAGGGACCCCCCATCAGTGTCCCCTGTCCTGAAACACCCCCATTAGACTGCCTTCCCGAAAGCCGCTTCGAGAGAGGAAGTGTGGGAGCTGGAGCATTCACTCACAGGGCTGCTGTTAGGAATTATTGGGGCCCCCACCCTCTGAGGAGAGAAAGAGGTGGGGGAGGGAGGTAAAAAAAGGGGGAGGTGAGAGAGAGAGGCAGGAGAGAGAGAGAGAGAGGCAGGAAAGAGAGGGAGAGGGAGAGAGAGGCAGGAGAGAGATAGAGGGAGAGAGAGGCAGGACAGAGGGAGAGAGAGGCAGGACAGAGGGAGAGAGAGGCAGGAGAGAGGGGGAGAGAGAGGCAGGACAGAGGGAGATAGAGGGAGAGAGAGGCAGTAGAGAGAGACAGAGGCAGTAGAGAGAGACAGAGGCAGGAGAGGAGAGTGACAGGAGAGAGAGAGGCAGGAGAGAGGGGCAGGACATAGGGAGAGAGAGGCGGGAGGGAGGGAGAGAGAGGCAGGAGAGAGAGGCAGGATGGAGAGACAGAGGCAGGAGAGGAGAGTGGCAGGAGAGAGAGAGAGGCAGGAGAGAGAGGCAGGAGAGAGAGAGAGGGGCAGGAGAGGGGGAGATAGGCAGGAGAGAGAGGGGGCAGGGGAGAGGCGAGAGAGAGAGGGGGCAGGAGAGAGAAAGGCAGGAGAGAGGGGGCAGGAGAGAGGCGAAAGAGAGGGGGCAGGAGAGAGAGAGGCAGGAGAGAGAGAGGCAGGAGGGAGAGAGGGAGGGGCAGGAGAGAGGCAGGAGAGAGTGAGAGAGGCAGGAGAGTGAGAGAGGGGGAGAGAGAGGGAGAGGGGGCAGGAGAGAGAGAGGCGAGACAGAGGGGGGCAAGAGAGAGGCAGGAGAGAGAGAGGGGGGCAGGAGAGAGAGAGGGGGCAGGAGAGAGAGAGGGGGGCAGGAGAGAGAGAGGCAGGAGAGAGAGGGGGCAGGGGAGAGGCGAAAGAGAGGGGGCAGGAGAGAGAGAGAGACAGGGGCAGGAGAGAAGTGAAAGAGAGGGGGCAGGAGAGAGAGAGGGGCAGGAGAGAGGCGAAAGAGAGGGGGCAGGAGAGAGAGAGGCAGGAGAGAGAGAGGCGAAAGAGAGGGGAGGCAGGAGAGAGAGAGAGGCGGGAGAGAGAGAGGCGGTAGAGAGAGAGGCAGGAGGGAGAGAGGGAGGGGCAGGAGAGAGTGAGAGAGGCAGGAGAGTGAGAGAGGCAGGAGAGTGAGAGAGGCAGGAGAGAGAGGGGGCAGGAGAGAGAGAGGCAGGAGAGAGGCGAGACAGAGAGGGGGCAGGAGAGAGAGGGGGCAGGAGAGAGGCGAAAGAGAGGGGGCAGGAGAGAGAGGCGGTAGAGAGAGAGGCAGGAGGGAGAGAGGGAGAGGCAGGAGAGAGTGAGAGAGGCAGGAGAGTGAGAGCGAGGGGTAGAGAGAGGGAGAGGAGGCAGGAGAGAGGCGAGACAGAGGGGGAGCAAGGGCGAGAGAGAGGGGGCAGGAGAGAGAGGGGGCAGGGGAGAGGCGAAAGAGAGGGGGCAGGAGAGAGAGAGAGAGATAGAGGCAGGAGAGAAGTGAAAGAGAGGGGGCAGGAGAGAGAGAGAGAGGGGCAGGAGAGAGGCGAAAGAGAGGGGGCAGGAGAGAGAGAGGCAGGAGAGAGAGAGGCAGGAGGGAGAGAGGGAGGGGCAGGAGAGAGGCAGGAGAGAGTGAGAGAGGCAGGAGAGAGAGAGAGAGGCAGGAGAGAGAGAGGCAGGAGAGAGAGGGGGCAGGAGAGAGGCGAGACAGAGAGGGGGCAGGAGAGAGAGGGGGCAGGAGAGAGGCGAAAGAGAGGGGCAGGAGAGAGAGAGAGGCAGGAGAGAGAGAGAGGTGGGAGAGAGAGAGGCGGTAGAGAGAGGGAGGGGCAGGAGAGAGGCAGGAGAAAGAGAGGCAGGAGAGAGTGAGAGAGGCAGGAGAGTGAGAGAGGCAGGAGAGAGAGGGGGAGAGAGAGGGAGAGGGGGCAGGAGAGAGAGAGGCAGGAGAGAGGCAAGACAGAGGGGGGGTAAGAGAGAGAGGGCGAGAGAGAGGGGGCAGGAGAGAGAGGGGGGCAAGAGAGATAGGGGGGGCATGAGAGAGAGAGAGGCAGGAGAGAGAGAGAGGGGGGCAGGGGAGAGGCGAAAGAGGGGGCAGGAGAGAGAGAGAGATAGAGAGGCAGGAGAGAGAGACAGGGGCAGGAGAGAAGTGAAAGAGAGGGGGCAGGAGAGAGAGAGGGGACAGGAGAGAGAGAGGCAGGAGAGAGAGAGAGAGGGACAGGAGAAAGGCGAAAGAGAGGGGTGGCAGGAGAAAGAGGCAGGAGAGAGAGAGGGGGGCAGGAGAGGGACAAAAGAGAGGGGGCAGGAGAGAGAGGGGCAGGAGAGAGGCAAAAGAGAGGGGGCAGGAGAGAGAGAGGGGACAGGAGAGAGAGAGGCAGGAGAGAGAGAGAGAGGGACAGGAGAAAGGCGAAAGAGAGGGGTGGCAGGAGAAAGAGGCAGGAGAGAGAGAGGGGGGCAGGAGAGGGACAAAAGAGAGGGGGCAGGAGAGAGAGGGGCAGGAGAGAGGCGAAAGAGAGGGGGCAGGAGAGAGAGAGGGGACAGGAGAGAGAGAGGCAGGAGAGAGAGAGAGAGGGACAGGAGAAAGGCGAAAGAGAGGGGTGGCAGGAGAAAGAGGCAGGAGAGAGAGAGGGGGGCAGGAGAGGGACAAAAGAGAGGGGGCAGGAGAGAGAGGGGCAGGAGAGAGGCGAAAGAGAGGGGGCAGGAGAAAGAGGCAGGAGAGAGAGATGGGGGCAGGAGAGAGAGAGGGGGGCAGAGAGAGGGGCAGGAGAGAGGCGAAAGAGAGGGGGGCAGGAGAGAGAGAGGGGGGCAGGAGAGAGGCGAAAGAGAGGGGGCAGGAGAGAGAGAGAGGCAGGAGATAGAGAGGCAAAAGAGAGGGGGCAGGAGAGAGAGAGGGGCAGGAGAGAGAGAGGGGGGCAGGAGAGAGGCGAAAGAGAGGGGGCAGGGGAGAGATAGAGGGGCAGAGAGAGGGGCAGGAGAGAGGCGAAAGAGAGGGGGCAGGAGAGAGAGGGGGCGGGAGAGAGGCGAAAGAGGGGGCAGGAGAGAGGGGCAGGAGAGAGGCTGACAGAGCTGATGAGAGAGACGGACCTCAGGAGACAGTGACACACAGCGCGAGTTAGGACTCCAGAGCATGCAGGGCAGGCGCGATTATCCACAGACACAGACAGCCCTACATCCACATGTGACCAGCAGCTACGGCTCCAGGCAAATAATTTACAGACCCTCATGTCCGCCGTCCGGTCCGTCCCAACTCCCACACATGACCTGCAGCCTGCTCGGCAAATCACAGGACACCCGCCACTGCCCTTTGCTGAGCTGGGCTCAGCCTCAGACACACAGAGTGCACCGATGTTTAGGCAGTGTGTGAACATTGATAGCAGGCACTGGATGATCATGCACCCCTCTAGATGTTTGTTGCGGCCGGAGCCAGAGATCCGACTGCCACAGGACGGTTGATATGTGTGCCCGGGTTTCCGGCGGGTGGAAACCCGGGCACATGTGTTCAAACCCGGACTGTCCGGGTCAAAACCAGACAGGTGGCAACCCTACCCCGAGCTGGTGCTGTAAGGGGTGGGAGGTAGTGTGACCACATTTCCAAACTACCATTCAGGGACACCCTCCCTTCACAAAAATCACCTTGTGCTGTAACGAATCACAGCACAGTGATTGGACACAAGAAGCGGATGTAGCGGCCTCACCCCATCTTCGTTTGCTAGGGGTATGTCACGTGACAGGGTGAGATGCGCTACGGCCCATGTCCTCCCCATAGCTGTGGGTGAGGTGAAGCCAGTATCAGTACATTCCTCGGGCCAATGTGCGTTAGTTGTGAAGCTCAGTCCTGCTATGCTGAAACCTCCCTTGCCCCCATTAACCAGAGTCCGTACACCGATGCAGGGTCCAACACTTGTTTATTATACTTCCACAACAAACCGTTCTTTCTCAGCCGATTAGTTGCGACCCATAACATAATGCAAACGGTGGGATGAGCAGGTCGAGGCACTATCCTGATTTCAATCTAAACCCCTGTGGTTTGACCAGGGGTTATAGCAACTTTGCTTAGCACAGAACATAGAACTTGTGAGTCTCTACCAGCAACTCCATAGAACATAGATGGGAGTACCTTCGCTGCGTTGCGGCCCCTATCAGGGGAAGATGTCCCTCTAAGGGAGTTACCGGAGGCCCATCCGTCACCGGGTTGATGCTGCTCTGGAATCTCCGGACGGGTGACCTCCCCGGCCTCCTCACCTCAGATGCGGGTCCCCTCGCAAGGCGGCACCCTTGGATCACTTCGCCCTCGCGGGACCCAGTCAAAGTTACTGGGCCCCAGGCCTACGATGAAGGTGCCTGGGATGGACCCCAACTTCATTCCGGTCAGGCATAGGGCGCCTGGGCCGGAACCTTGAACCGCCCGCACCCAGGTCTAAGGTGCCTCGGTGCATGAAGAGAAAATCCTCGAAGACCTTGTGGCGAGGGCGTCTCCCCCTTTTATCTCCTCCCTTCAACACCACGGCGGGTTCCCCGCCCCAGCTGTACCATCTCCAGAAAGGGACAAAAAGGGTAGCACTGCGGCAGTGATTCTACCTTGAGCCTGTAGGTACCCCGCCACCCACAGGCCAAGGAGAATAATACACCACCCAATCCTCCACGAATTACAAAAAGGGGTCCAGAACCTTTCACAATTACACACCTGGGTCACACTACCCCCAGGTGTACCCCAACTAAATTTAAAGACCCCGCTACATACTCCCCCCTGTGATTTGACGCTGGTCCCCAGCGTCTGGTGCAACCCCATGTCTCCCAAGGAGTGATGACATGGAGCGAGCCTCATAGGCTATCCCTAAAAATTTCGAATCCCGTGTGTGCCAAGACCTGCTCAAGGGGAAAGGGAACCATAAAACAATAAAACTTTTGTATAAAACATCTATCATGTACACATATACAATCCCTCCCGTCACTGTCTAAGAACCACACCATACTCAGTAGTCTTGACCGACGAATCTCCTGCAGAAGGGAAACAAAAAAACAGACAACATCCTAACATCATGTGAAAATTTGGAATGAATGGGTCCATCAGCCGAGGGACCCACTTGCTCCAACGAGTGTGGTGTAAAAGTGTGCAGAAAAACAAACGTTGCACAACACTGCCACCTGGTGACAGCGCTGCGGTAATGACACTTGGTGCTCCTTCATTCTTCATGCGTCCCTACACTAATTCTACCCCAAAGTCTGTCCTTGACTCATAGGAAAAGAGAGCGGGAAGAAAAAAAAAAATCCAAATGAAAAAACAGGGTATAGTTTAGACGTTCTAGCAAAGGCTCTTCCAGGAAAATTTGTAGCTGAAAACATACTCGTGAGTCTCTCCTCACAAGTAAAACCTCGGATCAGGTAAGACCAACGGTTTTAGATGCTTATCAAACACTCCGACTGAATATTCAACATCCTCTCCCTCCTTTCTGCAGATAAGCACTTTATCAGCATGAATATGGCGCCCTAACTTCCAGTCCGCTCTGCAGTCCTTGAATTTCTTGGACACAGGCGGCGAACAGGACAAGTATCGCCGGGCCTGAGGCACTTTGAGCTTCTCCCAGACAAATTCGTCGTACCATCTCTGTCGCAGGACCTCAACTTCATAAAGTAAGTCCCGAGGCAAGTAGGGATATTCCCATCCGTACTCACGGGCGACTCTCTGGGAGAAAAGTCGTTGCAATCTGGCCAAAGGAGGCATGACATCCCGCTCACCTTCTCCCGGCTGCACGATGGCCTCCGGGTGCCGAGGTACCTTCACTACCTCGGGTGACTTTGCCTTTGGCGCACGCAATGACGCGCGCTGCATCCCCACAACCAAAGCAGGTGATGTTGTGGAATGTGGAAAGTCAGTCGGAGGACTAGACTCCCTCCTGAGCTCCGGGGCCTGCGCCCGGGGCGTGCTGTCTCCTATAGACATAGGGGAATCCTGCGGTTTGCATAGCACAGGTAGCGGGCGTTTGTCCCAGCCCTTCCGGTGAAACAGTTCATCTATTTCCCCATCATCCCCACAGTCCGACAGCGATTCCAGGTCGGAGGTGTCATACATCTCGGCGGGAAGGTAGTCTTTAGTAGACGGAGAACTACCCTCCCTTGCGGGCTCCACCTCCAGCGGACCCCTGACACCTCCAACCACCACCACAGTCCCAGCCCCTGGCTCACCTGGACCTTTTTCAGCACTGGGATGTCCAGGACTCTTCCAACCGGATCCACCCAGGTCCGGCAAGCGGCGGGGAGAAGCTCGACCACGACCATAGGAGGCCTGCACCAGGCCTATCTTCCTCTTCGGAGGTGGCAGCAGGGAATCTGTGGTGACCGAAGCAGCATCCTCGGATTTTTCTCTCTCAGTCTCTGGTTGGGCAGTCCCGTCGCCCTGGTCAGCGCGTACGGGGACCTCCGCAAAGGCCTGGATCTCCCCTTCCGGAGTGGCGGTACCTGTGAGGCAAATGAGGCGAAGGGCCCGGGGCCTTACTGTGGATGGTTCAACCTCAAACAGAAATTCTTTACACGCTTCACAACGCCCAAATGGCTTTAGTTGGACCACCAGTCCCGAGCATCCGGGACAGATCACACCGAGGGCCTCCGTGTCTCTGCATGAGTACAAAGCCAACTGTCCTCGGGGCCTGAGTCTTATCCCCGTGTCTGTAAGGGGAGCAGCAAAAGCAGTCATCTTCGTGGGGTATGATACCGGCATCCACGGGGAGCTTGAGGCCATCCCGACCACCTGCTGTTCCATCACGCGCTGACCACGCGCCGGAGTCTCCACGTGTATCTCCACATATGGCCAGACTCCTCCCACGACTTGCACGTTTTCGCAGGCTTCCCACAGTCCCCGCCCACGAATTGCGCAGTCATGGGGTGCCTCATGGCGCAGTGCAGCAAACACCCCCACATGTAGTACGTCACACGGCTGGGCTTTTCCCTCTTCCCGCTCTTTCTGCATGGGCCTTTCCCGTCTTGGGGTCATTTCCACGACTTCGAGCACAGGGACGCACTTTGGCCAATCACATGGCCGACCTGCTCGGACCTCCTCCGGGCAGCAAAGTCCAGACACAGCCATTTCAAATTTCAAAGTCAACACACATTTTATCCCGGACTCACGAGCCCCCACGTGTAGCGGCCTCACCCCATCTCCGTTTGCTAGGGGTATGTCACGTGACAGGGTGAGATGCGCTACGGCCCAGGTCCTCCCCATAGCTGTGGGTGAGGTGAAGGCCAGTATCAGTACATTCCTCGGGCCAATGTGCGTTAGTTGTGAAGCTCAGTCCTGCTATACTGAAACCTCCCTTGCTCCCATTAACCAGAGTCCGTACACCGATGCAGGGTCCAACACTTGTTTATTATACTTCCACAACAAACCGTTCTTTCTCAGCCGATTAGTTGCGACCCATAACATAATGCAAACGGTGGGATGAGCAGGTCGAGGCACTATCCTGATTTCAATCTAAACCCCTGTGGTTTGACCAGGGGTTATAGCAACTTTGCTTAGCACAGAACATAGAACTTGTGAGTCTCTACCAGCAACTCCATAGAACATGGATGGGAGTACCTTTGCTGCGTTGCGGCCGCTATCAGGGGAAGATGTCCCTCTAAGGGAGTTACCGGAGGCCCATCCGTCACCGGGTTGATGCTGCTCTGGAATCTCCGGACGGGTGACCTCCCCGGCCTCCTCACCTCAGATGCGGGTCCCCTCGCAAGGCGGCACCCTTGGATCACTTCGCCCTCGCGGGACCCAGTCGAAGTTACTGGGCCCCAGGCCTACGATATAGTACCTCACCCCAGGCTGAAGGTGCCTGGGATGGACCCCAACTTCATTCCGGTCAGGCCTAGGGCGCCTGGGCCGGAACCTTGAACCGCCCGCACCCAGGCCTAAGGTGCCTCGGTGCGTGAAGAGAAAATCCTCGAAGACCTCGTGGCGAGGGCATCTCCCCCTTTTATCTCCTCCCTTCAACACCACGGCGGATTCCCCGCCCCAGCCGTACCATCTCCGGAAAGGGACAAAAAGGGTAGCACTGCGGCAGTGATTCTACCTTGAGCCTGTAGGTACCCCGCCACCCACAGGCCAAGGAGAATAATACACCACCCAATCCTCCACGAATTACAAAAAGGGGTCCAGAACCTTTCACAATTACACACCTGGGTCACACTACCCCCAGGTGTACCCCAACTAAATTTAAAGACCCTGCTACACGGGATTTATGATTTCTCCAATCACAAGCAGGGGGTGGGGATTGTGCTCCTCCAGGCATTCCCGGCCAGGACAAGTACTGTCAGTGAGTAAAGCGGTGATGTGGCAGCTTTTTTAGGGGGCATCAGATTGGCCCGGGGGGTGGCTGTGTCAGTTTCATTCCGGGACGCTGTATTGTCCTGGAATGAAGGTGCCCGGCACAGACCTGCAAAATGCGTGACTGTCCCGGGCAATCCGGGACACGTGGTCACCCTAGTGGGAGGATGTCAGCTTGCATTGAGGGGGTGACCACCGCCGGCCCGAGGTGAGGTGTTGGGGGGGTGCCATGGTGTCCGCATGCCACCCAGTTACACCTGAGAGCTACTGTGGGACTGGGAGGAGTGTATATATCTAGCACCCTGTGCTGGTCTCATAACCGAGGGGGGGGGGGGGGGTTGATAGCTGGACACAGCTATATATTATACAGTATATATATATATATATAGCCTGGGGGTGCTATGGGAGGTGGGGGGCTGCACTGAGAGGGGTCAACTTTACAGGATAAGGAGCAGGATTGTGCGCAGGCTCTCATGCTGATGCACCCTCCCCAGATACCTTAGCAAATCTACAATTCGCTAGGAGGGCCTTGTATCTCTATTATCAGGACATTGCCTTCTACACTATACAACAGAGGACCGAATGCATTTTTGAGAAAAGGGACAAAAATGGCTATTAGCTTTATTAACAGCCAAGGACAAACTCCTGACCATAGTCCTGTGTATCTTTTCTCCATCTGGAGTACTGCTGACTGCCAGGGATGAAATTTTACAGACGTTAATTTTATAGCACTTTATATTCGCCTATAGCACCTTACAACTTGGATGACCTCCTCGCTACTCTGGATCTCTTACATTTGCCCACTTTACCAGGAGAGACTAGAGAGCTCTTGGATGCCCCCTTTAAAGCGGAGTTCCACTCAAAAGTGGAAGCTCCACTTATCTGCCTTCCCCCCCCCCTCCGGTGCCACATTTGGCACCTTTCGGGGGGAGGCAGGTACCTGTTTTTGACGCTGCTACTCGATCACTCGGAAGTTCAACCCCCTCCTCCTTCCCCCGCCGCCAGGCCATTCAGAAAGCACAGCATGCTTCCCACTAGCGCAGTAGGGAACCGGCTGTGAAGCCGCAAGGCTTCACTGCCTATTTACCCTTAGAACTAATAGCGGTGGCAGCACCCGAGAGCCGATGGAAAAATCAGCTGGGGTGCTGACATCACGGGCTCCCTGGACCGGTATGTGTCCTAATATTAAAACTCAGCAGCTACAGCATAGAGCTTTCTTTTGGTGGTATTTGATCACCTCTGCGGTTTTTAGTTTTTTGCGCTATAAACAAAAATAGAGCGACAATTTTGAAAAAAATTCAATATTTTTTACTTTTTGCTATAATATATGTAGCAGGGCCTTTAAATTTAGGGGAATGTTTGAGTGGTAGTTGTACTCAAACACCTTGATTGTTAGGGCTTTGCTAACCGTTTTATACCGCAGGTGGGATACTGGTGTATAGTTCCCTGTGGCCTGTGGATGGCGTTGCCATCGGAGGCTAGGGTTGAACCGCTGGTATAAGTGCTGTGCCTTGGATGTCCCTTCTCGGCGGTGGTATGGTGGGTGTGGTCGGCCTGCTGTGGAGAGGATATAAAAGGGGCAGACGCTGCCTGTTGGCGGGCTCGTCTTCTTCCCCAAGAGTGGGGTTCGGTTCTGTCCCGGGGGGGGGTCCTACCCCCGGGAAGTGTGCTGCTGTTCCGTGAATCAGTCCCAGGCACCTTTAGCCCTGGGGCTGCAACTGAAGGCCTTGGGTCCAGCACCTTTGGCTGGGGCCCACAGAGGATGGAGGAATCCCAGTGTGCTGCCTTGCGAGGAGGCTCATTTCTAAGATGAGGAGGCCGGGGGAGGACCGTTCCGAGGGACTGGTGAGAGAATCACAGTGAAGGAAGGGGCCCGGTAACTCTCTGGAGGAATGTAATCTCCCTGAAAGAGGCCTAATACCACAAGCAAAGTTCACCAGGTCTGTGGCAGAGACCCAAAGTTCACCAGGTCTGTGGCAGAGACCCAAAGTTCACCAGGTCTGTGGCAGAGACCCAAAGTTCACCAGGTCTGTGGCAGAGACCCAAAGTTCACCAGGTCTGTGGCAGAGACCCAAAGTTCACCAGGTCTGTGGCAGAGACCCAAAGTTCACCAGGTCTGTGGCAGAGACCCAAAGTTCACCAGCTCTCTGGCAGAGACCCAAAGTTCACCAGGTCTGTGGCAGAGACCCAAAGTTCACCAGGTCTGTGGCAGAGACCCAAAGTTCACCAGGTCTGTGGCAAAGGCCCAAAGTTCACCAGGTCTGTGGCAGAGACCCAAAGCACCAGATCTGTGGCAGAGTTTGTGCAGAGACTGTGTGTAATCTAGTTCGAGCATCACTCCGGCTGCTAGGATCCACTCATTGGGAGACTATCCGGGTGAGCTAAGCCTACTTGAGAGATAAGTAGTGAGTCATATACTTTGTTTGTGCCTGGACCTCCTCCACACCTTCTGCTGTCCTGTTCTCCATCCACCCTTTCTGTCTAATGACTGTGCTTTGAGTAAATAAACTCTACGTTGGAGTTGCAACTGGTGTGGACCTTGGAGTTATTGGGGGAAATAGAGACTTGTCTTTATTGTATGTGGAGATGAGAACCATTCTCTGGAGAACTTAGCTGTGGAGACCCAGTTTGTGACACCGCTCAACCTCTTCACACAAGAGGGTAGGGGCACATAGCACGGTATGCCTTTTAGATGCAAGTGAGCCAAAGGCAGGTAAAAGAGGTTCGGGTGCTACATAACTATCCCCCAAAAATACATTAAAAAAAAAACTTTTTTTTTCCTCACTTTTGGCCGATACGTATTCTTCTACATATCTTTGGTAAAAAAAAAATCGCAATCGGTGTTTATTGATTGGTTTGCGCAAAAGTTATAGAGGTTACAAAATAGGGGATAGTTTATGGCATTTTTATTATTATTTTTTTACTAGTAACGGCGGCGATCAGTGATTTTTTTTTCGTGACTGCGACATTATGGTGGACACATCGGACACTTTTGACACATTTTTGAGACCATTGTCATTTTCACAGCGATCAGTGCTATAAAAATGCACTGATTACTGTGAAAATTACACTGGCAGTGAAGGGGCTAACCTGTAGGTGTACACGGAGCCGAGATCGGTGTCATTGTCACTAGGCAGAGCAGGGAGATGCTTGTTTACACAAGCATCTCCCTGCTCTATGCCTCCGTGAGACGATCGCGGGGATACCCGCGGCGATCGAGTCCGCGGGACCCGCGGTCCGACTCACGGGGAAGGCAGTAGGATCGCGAGTGCGCCGCCGGCGGCGGGCGCGCGACCCCCACGTCGGGCAGTTAAAGGAGACGTACAGGTACGTTGATGTGCCTGTACGTGCCATTCTGCCGACCGTATATCTACTGGAGGTGGTCCTTAAGTGGTTAAAGAGACATTTCTTTATTTATTTTTTTCAAACGACATTTTTTTGTTTTTTAATTGCATTTTAGTGTAAATATGAGATCTGAGGTCTTTTTGACCCCAGATCTCATATTTAAGAGGTCCTGTCATGCATTTTTTCTATTACAAGGGATGTTTACATTCCTTGTAATAGGAATAAAAGTGACACAATTTTTTTTTAAAAGAACAGTGTAAAAATAAAAAATAAAAGGTGTTCAAACAACACATGTGAGGTTTTGCCACGATCGGTAGAGCGAGAGTAATAATTCTAGCCCTAGACCTCCTCTGTAACTCCATGCAACCTGTAGAATTTTTTAAACATTGCATATGGAGATTTTTAAGAGTAAAGCCTCGTACACACGGCCGAGAATCTCGTCAAGAAAAAACACGTCGTTTTTCTTGACGAGATTCTTGGACAAAAAAATTGTCCCGGCCGAGTGTACAGACGCTCCATTCAAAGAACCCGCGGTTCTTTGAATGGAGCGAACGCAATGACGTAATCGACTACGACGAGCGTGCGCTCGTCACATTCAATGCCGTCGCCGCCATCTTGCTACACCCTACCTATGCCTAGGAAGCTACCGCGCATGCGTCAAAGTCATTTCGAGCATGCGCGGGCTTCCCGGAGGACAGGTAAGTGTACACACACACACACTTTTCTCGTCGAGAAACCTGCTGACAAGAATCTTGACTAGAAAAAAGAGAGCAGGTTCTCTATTTTTCTCCTACACACGACCGATTTACTCGGCAAGAAAGCTCTGCCAGCAAGTTTCTTGCTGGTTCTTGCCGAGAAACTCGGTCGTGTGTACGAGGCTTAAAGGTTTGTTGCCATTCCACAAGCAGGCGCAATTTTGAAGCGTGACATGTTGGGTATCAATTTACTTGGCGTAACATTATCTTTCACAATATAAAAAAAATTGGGCTAGCTTTACTGTTGTCTTATTTTTTAATTAAAAAAAGTGTATTTTTTTCAATAGTTTGTCACACCGCAAATACGGTATGACAAAAAGTATTGCAATAACAACCATTTTATTCTCTAGAGTGTTAGAAAAAATTATATATATATAATGTTTGGGGATTCTAAGTAATTTTCTAGCAAAAAAAAAATGATTTTAACTTGTAAACAACAGGTTTGAAAAATAGGCTCGGGACTGAAGTGGTTAAAAAACACAAAATGCACCTGGAAAATGCAAACTACAACCTGCATAGGTGTGAACCAGGCCTTAGGCAGTTGCACAAGAACAGGCAGTGCTGGGAAAAGGTCATCCAAAGCCCAGGGGAAAGAATGGGTAATATAATCCAGTAAAGCTCGATTCACACTAATGCGTTTTTTTATGCATTTTGCAGAAATGCAGGGAATTTTTTTTAACATGGGTTCCTATGGAACACGTTCACATCAATGCATTTTTGTGCCTCTTTGTTTTTGGAAAGGGTCGGGGACTTTTTTTTTCTTGCAAAATGCAGCGTTTTGCATGTAATAGACTTCAATGGACCCGCATCCAAAATGCAAGTACCACGTTTTTACCGCAATTTTTAGTTTTTTTTTTTACACTGTATATAGCTGGTTGCTAAGGAGAGGGCCAGGAAGCCTGACTGCTGCGTCCTTAACAACCGATGAGTGATCAGCTGTGAGCGGGCTTCCCCATTGACAGTTGAATGTAAAAAAAAAGAATTGCCGGCTAAAAAAAAATGCGGTCCCTGCCCCGGTCCATACCAGGCCCTGGTATTTCAAAAATGGCATGGGGTCCCCCCAAAATCCACACCAGACCCTTATCCGAGCATGCAGCCTGGCAGGTCAGGAAAGGGAGGGGAGGAGCGAGCGAGCGCACCCCCCCCCCCAACCATACCAGACTGCATGCCCTCAACATGGGGGGGTGGGTTGATGTGGAAAAAGGCCTCTTCCCAACAACCCTGGCCGGTGGTTGTCGGGGTCAGAATCCAGAAGCCCCCTTTGACAAGAGGGCCCCAGATCCGGCCCCTCCCTATGTGAATGAGTATGGGGTACATTGTACCCCTATTCATTCACCCAAAAAATGTAGTGTAGTGTGAAAAAAGACAATAGACAGTTTTTGACAAGTCCTTTATTAAAAATGTCTTCTTTTTCCCCCACTTCTTCCTCCTCCTGGGCATGATGGGTCCGTGACATCATGAGGGAGTGGGGTCACCCACCCCCCCCCCATGTTGAGGGCATGCGGTCTGGTATGGTTCAGGATGAGGGCGCTTGCTCGTCCCCTCCCTTTTCTGACATGCCAGGCTGCATGCTCGGATAAGGGTCTGGGGTGTACTCACTTTTGTTGCCAGCAGTTTAGACATTAACTGTTTGTTGAGTTATTTTGAGGGGACAGCAATTTTACCTTATTATTATTGCCGGCACTTCTCCGTTCGCCACACCCAGATTCTGCGCAGGGAACAATGTATATATAAAAGTGAGCCAACACAGATGATTAGATCTACACACTATTTGATTTATTGGTCCTGGTACAGCATATTTAAAGTATACATTCAAAATATAGCCCACCACTGGGATATTACCAATCCAAGCCATGCCAAACACCTCCCCCGTGTACATAGAGTTATTCATAGCATTTCTCGCCTGTCAATGTTCAGACAGTTTTTTCCATTTCAATAAATTTTTATTTTTCAATTCAAGACATGTACAGAAAATCTTAAAAAATTGTTGTTTAAACATGACAAAGGGTTATTTCCAATTGTTTATGTCACAATGTTCTCATCAAGAGATTAAAAAAAAATTAAAAAAAATGAAAAATAGGCATTCAGGGAAGTCACACCCCACCTGGACGCCCCTAACGGGATCATCCTGCGCCCAGGTCAGGCCCCCCCCCCCCCCCAGCCCGCCATCCTCATATGAAACCAATAAAAAGGAACTCGGAATCTTAATGAAGAACAGTACTACACTCATATACAATAACGCCCATCAAATTTAAGACTTGGAAATACCGCAATAAGAACACAGTAAATAATGATATCAAATCTTTGAATCATGTTTAAGCATCGAAACAAAAATAAAATAAAAATAAATAAAACAAAAGATAAAAGAACCAAGAAAAGATAGAATAGAAGAAGAAAGAAATAAGAAGAAATCACATGCCGAACACGAGGCCCTTTAGGAATAAGAGCGGTCAGGGTCATGCCTGACCTTCAAAGAAACGCCACAGAAAACTGCCCAAGGTTCCCATATTGCCTCAAATTTAGGGATTAAATTAGTTGATATGCTAACCATCTTCTCTTGAGCCATAATCCAAGAGATCTTATTGTGTATAGCCTTAATGGATACCCTGGGCTTCCTCCAAGATCTAGCAATAATAATTTTAGTCCCCAGAAGTATAAAGTGAATCAGTTTTCTAGTTGGTTTAGAAACGTTGGGAATATTGTCATTGAGAAGAGCAACAGAAGCTGACCTAGGTATTGAACACGAAGTGACCTTAAATATGAGATTAAAAATTTTCTTCCAGATCGGCCTGATCCTAGGACATTCCCACCAGATATGCACCATCGAGCCCAATAAATGGCAGCCTCTAAAGCAGAGGAAAGGAAAAACGTACCGCTCAAAAGCTTGAGAATTCACCAAATAGCTGCTTCCGCCCGGTCACTCACACAGGTGCTGGCTCTGCACTGATGCATGGGAGAAAAAGAAACCCTGGACTGCCGCACTCTGTATAGACAGTTATTTATTCCAAAATTTCAGGTAAAAAATCCAAATTCAAAATAAATCCATAAATCCAAAACAACAAATGCAGATGGTGTGCATGCAGGGAAGGGTGGCTAACGCGTTTCACGTCACGAATTGACGCTTACTCATAGCTAGGGTGTGTGGGAATCAATAGAGGTATAAATGAAAAATAAAGTAACTTTACACCAATCAGTACTGAAAGAACACAGCTGACTGGGATAACCTTATGTTTGATTCCGGCACTCCCAAGAAAGGGAGAGGGGGGAAGGGAATAGCACTCTTTTGAAGACCATTCACAAAAATACAAAATTACAAAATGTGTATAAATTATAAACTAAACACTTAATGCTTAAACATAGACACACCAAAGTGTGTCTATATATTATTTAAAGTGAATGAATATGACAGTGATAAGTATGAATGTCAATTAATTAAGTTCAAAAAATGAACGGAAAAATCTTTTTAAATGAAAAAATAAATGAAAAGTGAAAATGTGAAAATGTTTTTTGGAGATGGTGAGCCATAGATGTAAATATATTCATGTATGTGAAATAATTATTATGTGATATTCGTGTGAATTGAAATAATAATAATAGTAATTTACAAATACTCCAAAAAACCATAATGATGAATTAATTAATAAATAATAAAATTTAAATGCACAAAATGTGCACAATGCGTGCTACTGCCAAACAGACTGTGTGACAATTACATAGGGAAATGTGAAGAATGATAAATATGAATAAATAAATGATAAGTGATCATGAAGGAGATATATGTGTGTGTATGAAGTGTAAAGAAATGTCCATATATGAATGTCTATAAATGTGCTATATAACATAATATAATCCGCCTTGTAATGGGTCAATGGATATAATACAATATGCCATAGAACAAAATAAACATGGATAAATCAATAAAATTCAAATAAATATCATGTGTGAATATATGCATTTACCGGAGACACATGTCTCTCCTGTATGCACACATGAACCTTGGACTTTCAACTTTAAACATAAACATAAATAAGAAATGTGTAATAAATGAGTATAAGAATGTACAAAGATATGCACGATAATATACAATAAAATCATGCAAGGGGGGTACATGAAAATGTGTGTAAGGAAATTCGGATGTTCAGACCCATATAGGGAAATGGTATTGAACCACACACAATACTATCCAGCAGGATGACAATGCATCTTTGCATAGATGTACCCTCATCTCTGCGGTTTAAGATGTAAACCCAATATTCAAATAATAATAAAATCATGATATTAACCTTAATTGTCAAGGGAATCTGTTAAAATAGTGCGTATGCACATGTCAATCACCGCACTTATCCAAAATCAAAAATTAAATAATATATGAACATATAAAAGTGTGCATGGTGGCCGGGCATGTGCATAGACACTATGGTACCTAAGTACTGGAAGCCGATGCTCATAATCACGGAATTTCAAATATGTATTAAGAACGGAATTACTATTAGTCCGAGGACTGGTAGTTGATAATAGCTCGAAAATTGTCGTCGTGGTGTATGGGCATTTATAAAGAAACAAAAATGTAAAAAATATAAAAAAATATAATATCAAAAATTGAAAAAAATCAAAAGGATATTTTTATCCTATGTAGATATATTACATTAGAGTTACGTCCATACAAACACGGCGACAAATGATTGGAGTAATAGGCCATCATTGATTTGATTTTGATTTTTTCAAATCAATGATGGCCAATTACTCCAATCATGATGATTGACATGTGCATACGCACTATTTTAACAGATTCCCTTGACAATTAAGGTTAATATCATGATTTTATTATTATTTGAATATTGGGTTTACATCTTAAACCGCAGAGATGAGGGTACATCTATGCAAAGATGCATTGTCATCCTGCTGGATAGTATTGTGTGTGGTTCAATACCATTTCCCTATATGGATCTGAACATCCGAATTTCCTTACACACATTTTCATGTACCCCCCTTGCATGATTTTATTGTATATTATCGTGCATATCTTTGTACATTCTTATACTCATTTATTACACATTTCTTATTTATGTTTATGTTTAAAGTTGAAAGTCCAAGGTTCATGTGTGCATACAGGAGAGACATGTGTCTCCGGTAAATGCATATATTCACACATGATATTTATTTGAATTTTATTGATTTATCCATGTTTATTTTGTTCTATGGCATATTGTATTATATCCATTGACCCATTACAAGGCGGATTATATTATGTTATATAGCACATTTATAGACATTCATATATGGACATTTCTTTACACTTCATACACACACATATATCTCCTTCATGATCACTTATCATTTATTTATTCATATTTATCATTCTTCACATTTCCCTATGTAATTGTCACACAGTCTGTTTGGCAGTAGCACGCATTGTGCACATTTTGTGCATTTAAATTTTATTATTTATTAATTAATTCATCATTATGGTTTTTTGGAGTATTTGTAAATTACTATTATTATTATTTCAATTCACACGAATATCACATAATAATTATTTCACATACATGAATATATTTACATCTATGGCTCACCATCTCCAAAAAACATTTTCACATTTTCACTTTTCATTTATTTTTTCATTTAAAAAGATTTTTCCGTTCATTTTTTGAACTTAATTAATTGACATTCATACTTATCACTGTCATATTCATTCACTTTAAATAATATATAGACACACTTTGGTGTGTCTATGTTTAAGCATTAAGTGTTTAGTTTATAATTTATACACATTTTGTAATTTTGTATTTTTGTGAATGGTCTTCAAAAGAGTGCTATTCCCTTCCCCCCTCTCCCTTTCTTGGGAGTGCCGGAATCAAACATAAGGTTATCCCAGTCAGCTGTGTTCTTTCAGTACTGATTGGTGTAAAGTTACTTTATTTTTCATTTATACCTCTATTGATTCCCACACACCCTAGCTATGAGTAAGCGTCAATTCGTGACGTGAAACGCGTTAGCCACCCTTCCCTGCATGCACACCATCTGCATTTGTTGTTTTGGATTTATGGATTTATTTTGAATTTGGATTTTTTACCTGAAATTTTGGAATAAATAACTGTCTATACAGAGTGCGGCAGTCCAGGGTTTCTTTTTCTCCCAAGCCTCTAAAGCAGTTGGGATCCGATTCTGGGTAGATGGATGCAAGCCTGATGGGAGTCATATACCATCTCATGACAACTTTTAAGTTAGCTTCCATGAGGGAGGTGTTCAAAATACTTTGGAATGAGCGAAAGTTGGCCTTTTGCCAGGATCCTAGATCCCAATTTAGCTGGAGGTCATCTTCCCATGCTTTCATGTATGAGGTTTTAGTAGCTGTACAAGTAAGTGAAGAGTAGATGACAGAAATGCCCCCCCTTTGTCCCACGGCCGATCCGCACCAGATCTCATAGTCCGTAAATTTGGGAGGAAGAGGTTTCTCCATCCAAATATCATTCAAGAATTGTGAAATCTGTTCAAATCTGAATTTTTCAGAGTCAGGGAGGTCAAATTTATTTAGGCAATGGGGCATGGTAATAGGACCCCGATTTGTAAAGTATTGTCCTATCCTATATAGACCTTTGTTTGTCCACCAACTGAAGGCCTCTGTATCCATACCAGGAAAGAATTTTGGATTATTAAAAATGTGTGCTAGTGGTTGTGTTACAGACACTAGAGTGGGAAGAGGACGGAGTCTGTCCCAAAGGGAAAATGATTGAGATAAGGAAGGGGATAAAATAGGTGGTCTCTGTCTTTGTGGGCACCAAAGCAGGTACTCTAAGGATAATTGTGGTACCGCTTGTTCTTCTATCAGCACCCAGTCCGGTTTTTCATTCTTGGAATAAAATATAGATAATTGTGCTAGTCTGGCAGCTAAAAAATAATTATATAAGTTAGGCAAACCCACCCCTCCCTTCTTCCTATTTAAATATAGGGTGTTTTGGGGAACTCTGTAACTAGATTTGCCCCATACGAATGTGAGAATTTTACTTTGTAAGGAATTTATCTGATCTTTCCTGATGGGAATGGGGAGGGAACGAAATAGATATAAAATTCTAGGAAGTAATGTCATTTTCACTGAATTAATCCTGCCCAACCAAGATAGTTCCAATTTGTCCCAATTTTTAAGATCTGTAATAATTTTATGGAATAGGGGAGGATAGTTACTTGTGTAAAGAGATTCTGTTCGAGCAGTCAGAAAGATTCCCAGATATTTAATATGAGAAGAATTCCATTCAAATTTGAAAGACTGTTTGATGAGGGAAACTATGGGTAACGGGAGGGAAATATTTAGTGCCTGTGACTTGGCAAAATTGACCCTGAGTCCTGAAATATTAGAAAAATCAGAAATTACTTTATAAAGATTCGGGAGGGAGGTAATGGGAGAGGTAAGAAAGAGAAGCAAATCATCTGCAAAAAGTCCGCATTTATGCATCTGATTCCCACAGGTTACGCCTTTAATGTCAGAATTTTGTCTAATGGCTATGGCCAAGCTTTCAATGGCCATAGCAAAGACAATAGGGGATAGTGGACAACCTTGTCTTGTACCCCTGGCTATATTTATCGGAGAGGAATAATATCCCTGTATACGAATTTGAGCTTTAGGTTGAGAATACAGAGCTCTAATAACTCCCATAAAACGTGGGCCAAAACCCCATCGTTCTAATAGGGGAAAAAAGTATTGCCAGGATACAGAGTCAAAGGCCTTCTCCAGATCAAGTGCTAACAGGAAACCCTGTTGTTTTTGACCTCCGTCCCAGTTGGACTGCAAAAGGGAGATAATATCAATCGCTCTTCTCACTTGATCTGGGCCTTGTCTTCCTGGCATAAATCCTACCTGATCCTTGTGAATATATTTAGTAATAAAAGAGGAGAGGCGATTCGCTAAAATTTTAGTGAGAATTTTCAAATCATTATTTATCAAAGAAATAGGGCGATAATTGGAAACTTCTTCTGGGTTTTTATCCGGTTTGGGTATAACAGTAATGTAGGCTGTATTAAGTTGTGTACCTAATTGGGAACCCCTTGTAGTAAAATTAAAAATTTTTGTTAAATATGGGGTAAGGGTGTCCTTGAAGGCTTTGTAGTAGGGAGCTGATAATCCATCAGGTCCCGGGGCTGAACCCGCCCTGAGATCTTGAATTACTGCTGTAACCTCTTCAACAGAGAAGGGAGCTTCTAGGATATCTCTATGTTCCATATTCAAGGATGGAATAGGGAGGCCATCTAGGTATGAGGATACCGAGTTCATGGGTATATTTGAAGGGTCGCTATAGAGTTCGGAATAAAATGTCTGAAAAGCCTTTAGTATCTTTTCAGGGTTAGCCGTGGGGTCCTGTCCAGCAATGCGGATCTTAGGTATGGAATAAACTCTCGTTTTAGGAGACAATTTGGATGCCAACATTCTACCTATTTTACCTGTTTGAGTATAAAATTTATTACTTGTCCAACGGAGAGATTTCTCCGCTTTTGTAGTGAGTGCTAAATTGAGTTCTAGTCTACTCCTTTCAATCTTAGACAATAAGGATGGAGAAGGTTTCCTTTTATGCTGTGTTCTCAGGGTCCTGTATGATCTCTCCAATCTATCAATGCCCGCTTCCCTTTCCTTTTTAATTCTTGTCGAAATTTGGATAAGCTTGCCCCTAATAAAGGCCTTATGAGCAGCCCAAAGGACTTCAGCGGAAACATTTTCTATATCATTAAAGCTGAAGTATTCTTGAAGAGCTTTATCTATTTCCATTTGTATGGCTGGATCGGAAAGTAAAGACTCATTTAGTCTCCAATTACCCCCCTTTGATCTACCAGTTTTAATGCGTAGGAACATGACAACCATGGAGTGATCAGAAAGGACCGTGTCTTTGATAATTGACTTAATAACATCCGGGAGAATATAGGAAGGAACCAGGATATGGTCAATCCTAGAGTAGGTGTTGTGTGGGTGAGAGTAATGAGTATAATCTCTTATAGAAGGATTAGATTCTCGCCATACATCAGCTAGGCCTTTATCATGCAAAAGTCTAGCTATTTTCAGGCTTATCTTAGTGGGTCTGGTTAATTGGGTCGAGGGGGGTTTGGATTTGTCCAACCCCTGATCAAATGCTGCATTGGAATCTCCCCCCCCCAAATGATTGTGCCCTCTAATTGAGGAGATAGGGTGTCCAGGATGAATCGAAAAAATGTATCTTGCCCTGAATTGGGGGAATAATATGAAATCAGAGAATATATTCGTCCCTCTATTGTGCCCTTAACCAGTATAAACCTGCCCTCAGGATCTTTGAAATCAGATATGAAACTAAACTGGCATGATTTTGAAATACAAATAGCCACACCCTTGGTTTTCTTTTCGGCATTAGCTAAAAAAAATTGTGGGAATCGGGAGTGTATAAAGCTGGGATTGAATTGCCTAGGGAAATGGGTTTCCTGAATCGTGAGTATGTCAATACCCAGGGATTTATAAGAGTCAAAGAGTTTGCGTCTCTTAACAGGGGAATTCATGCCTTGAACATTATGTGTAGCTATTTTGAGTGAACCTAGTACGGAATCAGCCATGGGACTCAGGGAGGGAGCTGCCATCGTCATCCACTATATCTACTTTACCGCAATACACCATCCTCAGGATCTGTAAGTGTTCTAGACGGGTAATCAAAAGCCAAAGGATCATGTTGCGGGTACCTTCAATTGAATCTGCAAAAACCAGAACTGCCAGGCATGTGATAATAGGATTAGAGATAGGAAAGGAGAAAAAAGGAATGAAAAAGTGGAAAAAATAAGAAGAGTAAAAAATTGTCATAGAAAAACAGTAATAAAAAAATTTAATTAAAATTTTAAAAAACCGAAAAAAGGATGAAAACGATCTCGAGGAGGATAAAGTCCTCCCCAAAACTTCTACCAAGGTAGAAAATGAAAAGCCCGTTCCCTAAGGAAAAGGCTATTCCTTCCACAAAGTCTCTAGGAGACTCAGGGGAAAGGTGGAAGCACATGGGACCCACCCCAGCCAGGGCGCCCCTTAAAAAAAAAATTAAAGACTTACTAGATCTACCATATTCAGGTCTGTCCGGAGGGACCCCCACCTCTCCCCCCTGAAGTGGATAGAGGAGCGAGAGTCTCACCCCCCCAAATTGGACAAAGAACTCTACAAGTAGTAGATCGAACTCAGAAAAATTGAGACGGGGATAAAAACCCCTTGCAATACATTTTGGAAAAATTTAAACAATCAGAACAAAAAAAAAACATTCGTTCCAGACTCTTAGAATAAATCTTTCCTGGAACTCATGGGAATCGAGGAGTACAAAGTATAAATTGTGAGCTTGGGTCTCTTCAAGCGGGACCATTGTCTTTGGCTTTCTTGGTTCTTGCCCTGGTCCACAAGGGAGATTGAGGGCTGGTAGGGTTCGGTCTCTTTGAAGATTGTGGGCCACTTCGAGAAGTGTCCATGTCATTTTCTTGAGTGATGATCTTGAGATTCAATAACAGTTTTTCGCCGTCAGGAAAAGTAGAAAAGGAATGATTCTTCCCTTTGTAAGAGAATTTTACTGCAAATGGGAATGCCCACTTGTATTTAATGTCTTTTTGTATGAGGGCTAGAAGTAGAGGCTTCATTGCACGTCTGCGTTGCATTGTAGAGGGAGAGAGGTCTGCATATAATTGGATTTTATGACCCAGGCATAGAATCGTAGACATATTTCGCGCCTTGCTCATAATTTCCTCCTTTATCGCATAGAAATGGGGTTTAATTATTATGTCTCTCGGTAGACCATCTTTCCTTAGAGGACCTAAGGCCCTATGTGCTCTATCTAGCTCCAGGCGGTCTTGTGGAATTTCTGGGATTAGGGATTGAATCATATTTTGAATCGCTGCCGGGATGTCAGTTATGGTTTCTGGAAGTCCTCTAATACGGATATTATATCTCCTGGACCTATTTTCCAAATCGTCGATCCTAGACAAAGCTGTATCTAATTGTTCTTGAATAAAATGGACTTGTTCTGCATTTTGATTTGTGGCGGACACTGTTTGATCCAACTTACACTCTATGTTCTCAATTCTGGCTCCTAAATTCTGAAAATCAGCCTTTAATTCTCCCGTGATTTTAGCCGCAGTTTGAGAGAGGCCCCTATCAAGTAATTCAGCCAGGGTCTGGTACAAGTTGGCCATAGAAAATGTAGATGTATTGGTCAGAGAGCTGACAGGACAAGAGCTGTCCTGATCCATAATAGGATTAGCCAAAGGGGTTAATGCTGAGTTCTCCTGAAAATGTTCCCTCAGGGGTTCATGAGGGGGATGAGATGGAGAGATAGTCTGTATAATAAAGCCAGATGCATGTGAGGAACATTGTTGGGCTATCAGATCTGCCATATTAATTCCCTTTGAATTTACCTCAGCACTGACACAAACAATCTGTGACTCGGGATTTTCGGGCGGAATTTCGATCGGCCGTTGCGGCTTCAATTGAGCCGTAAAAATTATTATTTATAGATGGGGGGTGCCCGGGAGTCTGGGGGTTCTGTGGATACCAGTGGTTCCAAATTTCGTTCAGTAGAACCGGAGTTATGGGCGCCGATGTGCTGGGGTGGTGAGGAGCTACTGGCTCAAGCAGCCATCTTCAGAGCTCCGCCCACAATGGATCGTTCAGACAGTTTTTTATAACAGCTTTTATAACAATACACAGGCTATCACATCACTTTGATCCAGGCGTTAGTTTTATGGTTAGGGCAAAACTAAACCAAAATTTCCATCTTCTCTATAGAAACATCTCTCTTACTTCTAACTTCAGAGCAACAATATATTTAAAGGAGTAATAACCCAAAACAAGAAATATATATTAGGGGGGGGCTCTAAACCACCTCTTTCAGTATACCGTAGTCTATAGTTTGAAAAAATAATATACACTACAAAAATGATAAAGTTGAGACATTTTGTTTATAAACTTAGCTTACTGTTCCCTTCATCCCGTTAAAAGGGAAAACTAGTCCTGGTGAAACCTCTGCTAAAAATCTGAATTTTTTGCCTTAAATAACAAACATGTTATACTTACCTCCACTGTGCAGCTCGTTTTGCACAGAGTGGCCCTGAACCTGGTCTTCTGGGGTCCCTCTGCGGCTGTCTGGGCTCCTCCCCGCAAGAACTTTCCACCTTTATAAGAGCTCTCTCGCATGGTGGAAATTTTTTGCGGGCGCGCTCCCGTGATACAGCCGGCGGCTATAGCCGCTCACTGTATCACTCGGCCCCGCCCCCTGGATGTGATTGACAGCAGCGTGAGCCAATGGCTGCGTTGCTTTCAATCAACCAATGAGTGAGCCGAGAAGACCAGCCAAGAAACCAGCACGTTTAAGTTGCACAAGTGTGAAAGGGGTCTTAGCCTTATTTACTTTTGCATGTACCCAACTCTTCGGCTTATCGTAGAGGTCAGAGCATGTAGTTTGTGAGGTGACACTTGAGATAGCAGCCATGGTCAGAGTTCGGGTAACCTCTCCTTCTGAATCAAGCTGCTAGACACAAATAAAAAAATCACATTTATTAAAGGGGCATATATAAATGAATGATGGGTGCACCTGTAGAGGTATAACAATTTAGGACCAAGGGGTCTATTTATAAAAAAAAAAATGCTGATCAAATTTACAAGCATTCGCCTAGCATTCGCCTAGCCGTCACAAATTCTCACCATATTTTTCCTAATACAATAATTTTTTATTATTGTCAGCTCCTTCTAGTGGCCTTTATTATTTTCCTGATTGAGGTATGTAAGGAAAATTACATATTATGACCACTAGATGGAGCTGATGATAATAAAAAATAAACATACTAGGAAAACTATGGTGAGAATTTGTGACAGCTGGGCAAATGCTGTTCATATTTATTCAGCAAATTATTTTATAAATAAACTTCTAAAGGTTATAATTAGAAAGCAAGTCCAGTCATGACTAGTAGAAGATAACATATTTTTAGAGTACACTGCTTGACATTGAATGTATATTTCCAGAACCAAGAAATATTGATATTCATACACGTATGCAATTAAATTATCTGTGGAGAAATGTTTTGGCATCTCTGTGAATGGCTCTTGCAGCCTTCAGGCCACTTTTAATAGCCGTGTCAATCCAACCATGGGGAGCTGATGTGTGTTCCCCAGCAAAATATATTCTGCCTTCAGGTTGAGCCAGGTACTCAAACAAGTTACTATTCTGATACGGGATGAAATAGGCGAATGCACCCATGGAATATGGATCCAGGCTCCACCTCTTCACCACAGCCTTAGGACAAAGGCGTCGGAGCTCCTTCTCTGATCTCAAGTGGATAGCAGCCAAGTCTTCAAAAACAATGTCAATGCACTCTTCATTACTGAGGGATAGGAAGAACGATGACTCATCTGCCCAAGTGTATGATGCAAGGAGGACTCCTCTTCCTCCGGTAAAGTTGTGACTTGGGTAATAGATATAACGCGATGGGCGATCGGTGCTACTTCTCCCACCAACAATACCATCCTTTTCCCAGAAACTCTCAGTGCAACCCAGTAAGATTTTTGTGGCACTTGCATAGTAGATGTTACCTAATGCAAAATCCTTCTCATTGGACAGAGGAGGACTGAACTTAATACGTTTGGTTGCCTTTGCGGTGGATGTTATGATGACATAGTCCGCGGTTATGCTGGTGGGAGGGGTGGTTCTATCTTCACGGTAGTACACGATCACTGATTTTTCATTCCTCATGACTTTAACTACAGTGGATTTCAATCTGATCACATTTCCCAAACGTTTGGCCAAGGCCAAGGGCAATTGATCGAAGCCTCCAGTGATCTCATCTAACCTGGTGAAGTAGAATAATTTTTGAATTAGGTCATACTTATCTTATATTCATTTCTATCAGTCATTAAATATATTAATTTAGCGATCTAATCTTTTACCATCCACATAACGCATATGGTGGCACCAAAAAGGGGGGTCTTTAATGGCCAAAAGCTGCACATTTGCATCAATGGGCAGCTGAGGTTTCTGTACTGAAAAACCACTCCCTGAGCACACCGAGCATGATGACTAAGCTGACAAAGACAGGTCCCAGTCTCTAGTAATAATCGAGGTGCAGGAACTAGTGTCCACTGTGATTTTTTTTTTTTTTTTTAAGGACTTGTGTGGGGACTTGTGTGGGGCTCCCCAATAACATTTGTGCTTTTGGTGAGATCCTCCTTAATATTCATGCCAGACCCTGATACTAGATTAACCACTTAACGACCGCCCCATGTACATATACGTTGGCAGAATGGCACGGACAGGCACAATCACGTACCTGTACGTGCCTGCCTTCGTATGGGTGGGGGGTCCAATCGGACCCCCCCTCCGGTACATGCGGCAGTCGGTATCTCTTCAGGAGCGATCCGTGATGAGGGGGCAGCCATTGGTTTCTGACCACCCCCTCGCGATCGCTCCCGGCGAATGAGATGCTTCCCCTGCCTGTGTAATGTAAATACAGGCAGGGGAAGTGATGTCATCTATCCATGCGGCGCTCTATTTGTCCAGAGCGCCGAGGAGAGAAGACATCAGGTTAGTGCACTAACAGTACACTGACACCAGCACACATAGGTACACATTCCACCCCCAGTCACCCCCAGATCACCCCCCAGCCCCCATTCTCAGTGTCACCGATTGCAGTGATCATTTATTTACTGATCACTGCAATCAGTGACATTTTTGATAGTAAAAGTGTCAGGGCAGTTAGTGTTAGGTCCCTTTAGGTCCAGGGTAGCCCCCTAACCCCCCCTAATAAACGTTTAACCCCTTGATCGCCCCCCCAGGTAACCCTTTCACCCCTTATCGCCAGTGTCACTAAGCGATCGTTTTTCTGATCGCTGTATTAGTGTCGGTGGTGCTGCTAGGTAGCCAGTTATCTTTTTAGGTTCGCCGCCAGGTTTTTATAGCGTCAGGTACCCCCATATATTACCTAATAAAGGTTTAACCCCTTGATCGCCCCCCAGGTAACCCTTTCACCCCCTATCACCAGTGTCACTAAGCGATAGTTTTTCTGATCGCTGTATTAGTTATGCTGGTGCCGCTAGGTAGCCAGTTATTTTTTTAGGTTCGCCGCCAGGTTTTTATAGCATCAGGTACCCCCATATACAACTTTAGCGCCACTCTATTTTGAGGGGTGCTATGTGCCTAAATTTATGGGTTGGTCTGAGCTAGTAGCCCGGCTCAGACCGCTTTTATTGATAGGTTCTGTTACTTTGTTTCTTCAGGTGGTGTACTGGTGTGCAGTTCCCTGTGGCCTGTAGGTGGCACTGCCATGACAGGTCAGGGTTGAACCACTGGTAATGGTGCTGCGCCTTAGAGTGTCCTCTCTCGGCAGTAGTACAGTGGGTGTGGTCAACCTGCTGTGCATGCCGGGAGAGGCTACATAAGGGGCAGACGCCGCCTGGGGAGGGGTCTTGGGGGAGACTTGGGGGACTCCGGGGGAGTCGAGTTCCAGGTCGCGTGACCTGGCCCTCCTGGCCAGGGGTGCGCGTATGCATCGGTCCCAGGCACCTTTAGCCTGGGGCTGCAGCTTCGCTATTGGGCCCGGCACCTTCAGCTGGGGCTCATCTTTAAGAGGAAGAATCCCAGGGTGCCCCTGAGAGGGGACCCGCTCTAAGAAGAGGAGGCCGGGGGAGGACCTTTCTGACGGACCGGTGAGAGTTCACGGTGAAAGAGAGGCCCAGTAACCTTCTGGAGGGATTCAACCATTCATCCAAGGCCTTGTAATGTGCAGAAGTTTGGGACTCAGAGATTCTGTGGCAGAGGATCTCCCGATCGTTTCTCCAAAGAAAGCCTAAGTAAACGCCTGAGTGTCGTTCCGGTTGCTAGGACCGTGAGAGGGGACTATCCAGGTAAGCAGAGCCACTAGGAATTGAGTGGTGAGATTAAGTGCCGCGTGCCTGAACCTGCCTCCCTGTTCCTTTATTCTTCAACTTCAACTTTCCTATCCAGTTTCCAGTATAAAGAAAATAAACCTTCCTTCATTAAGGTTTAACCTTGTCTGGACATTGACCTTATTGGTGCACCTACAACAGACTCTTCCCTACACTCTAGGGTTGAGAACCAGCCGAAGGGAGGTAATTTGCTGCAGGATCCAACAATTGTGAACACCTCTTAACCTCTTCAAACAAGAGGGTACGAGCATATAGTACGGTGTGCCTTGTTCTCACAAGTGAGCTAGGTGAGAAAAAGGTCTGTGTGCTACACAACCTAATAAAGGTTTTAACCCCCTGATTGCCCCTAGAGTTAACCCTTTCACCAGTGATCACCGTATAAGTGTCACTGGTGACACTGGTTAGCCAGTTAGTTATTTCGTTATTTAGGTTCCCCGTCAGGTTTTTATATAGCGTCAGGTACCCCCATATATTACCTAATAAAGGTTTTAACCCCCTGATTGCCCCTAGTTAACCCTTTCACCAGTGATCACCTTATAAGTGTTACGGGTGACGCTGGTTAGTTAGTTTGCTTTTTATAGCATCAGGGCACCCGCCGTATATAACCCAATAAAGGTTTAACCCCCTGATCGCCCGGCGGGTGATATCAATTAGGTTTTAGCGCCAGAGAGGGTCTGCGTCACACCCCAGGCAGCGTCAGGTTAGTGCCAGTAACGCTAACACCCACGCGTGAAGCATACACCCCCCTTAGGGGTATAGTATCTGAACAGATCAATATCTGATCTGATCAGATCTATTCTAGCGTCCCCAGCAGTTTAGGGTTCCTAAAAACGCAGTGTTAGTGGGATCAGCCCAGATACCTGCTAGCACCTGCGTTTTGCCCCTCCGTCCAGCCCAGCCCACCCAAGTGCAGTATCGATCGATCACTGTCACTTACAAAACACAACACATAACTGCAGCGTTCGCAGAGACAGGCCTGATCCCTGCGACTCCAGTGCTGTAGGAGGTGATTTCACCACCACATTTAAAAAAAAGAGCATATATGCCGAAGCATGGGGGCAGCAGGGGCGGAGGCGCGATTTTGCTCCTAATGCCACGTACATACGGTCAAAATTTCGACGGAGGCTTGCCCATGGAAAAGTCTGACCGTGTGTACACGGCATAACTTTTGCGGGAGGATGCCCCCATGCTTCGGCATATATAAATGGTGCATGTATGTCCATCATTAGAAGTGGGTGGATGAAGGGCGGTATTCTAATGGTGGGCATACCCACCGATCAATCTCTTTTTTTCGTTCAGCCAACAGGCTGCATGAAAAAAAAGATTACAATACATGTCCAACAAGGACCAGCAACGTACTGGTATGTTGCTGGACTTTGAATGGTTATACCAGAATGATGCCTGCGGGTTTAGGTATCATCTTAGTATCATTCCTTTCAGCCAGCGGCCGGCTTTCATGTAAAAGCAATCCTAGTGGCTAATTAGCCTCTGGACTGCTTTTCAATGCCCCCCCCCCGGATATAAAAAGCGCCATTGGGAAATTGGAAAAGCATTTTATCACACCTATCTTGGTGTGGTCAGATGCTTTGAGGGCAGAGGAAAGATCTAGGGTCTAATAGACCCCAATTTTTTCAAAAAAAGAGTACCTGTCACTACCTATTGCTATCATAGGGGATATTTACATTCCCTGAGATAACAATACAAATGATTAAAAAAAAATGGAAGGAACAGTTTAAAAATAAAATAAAAAAGCAAAATAAATAATAAAAAAAAAAGCACCCCTGTCCCGCCCTGCTCTTGCGCAAAGGCGAACGCAAGCGTCGGGCTGGCGTCATATGTAAACAGCAATTGCACAATGAATGTGAGGTATCACTGCAAAGGTCAGATCGAGGGCAGTCATTTTAGCAGTAGACCTCCTCTGTAAATCTAATGTGGTAACCTGTAAAGGCTTTTAAAGGCTTTTAAAAATGTATGTAGTTTGTCGCCACTGCGCGTTTTTGCGAAATTTTAAAGCATGTCGTGTTTGGTATCCATGTACTCGGCCTAAGATCATCCCTTTTATTTCATCAAACATTTGGACAATATAGTGTGTTTTAGTGCATTAAAATTAAAAAATATATATTTTTTCCCCCAAAAATGCGTTTTAAAAATCGCTGTGCAAATACTGTGTGGAAAAAAAAAATGCAACACCCACCATTTCTTGTTCATACATCACGGGACACAGAGCAGCATAGTCATTACTATGTGGGTTATATAGAATTACCTTCAGGTGCTGGCACTGGCAACTTCCAAAACAGGAAGTACCCTCCCCTATATAAGCCCCTCCCATCCGGGAGTACCTCAGTTTTTTGCCAGTGTCTAAGGTGTTGGCCAAGGTTAACATGTATTCATCTGGGCTTGTGTACAGGTTCTCTGGGCCTTAGCAAGCTATTCCGGATCCGACCAAAAAAGCTTCATAGCTAAACGGTCGGTACCCGGGCCTTGCAGAGAAGAGCAGGGTTTTGCCTGTAATGCCTCTCTTAGGAGGGCTGGACCCTGGGATCCAGAGCTCTGGTCATACCCAAAACCAAGAGGCTATCTGTGCAGGGTGCTATACAGGTCCAGGGGAGTGGAATCCTTGGGAACCCGGTCCCTGAAGGTCTAGTACAATGCCTGCCGTGAGAGGTGAAGTTTTGGGCTTCTGTGGACCAAACAAAGTCCTGCGGTGGGGAAAAGGTAAGTGGGGGCCCCTCAGGAACTTGGTTCTATTGAGGGGACCCCCAAGCCTAATATGTCTTTCTGCCTGTTACCTAAAGGTATTCCCGCTAATAGCTGTATATGCCTAAGAAATCCTAGAAATGTTTTTTCATAAGGGAAGTTTTAAAAAAAAACTGTAAACCTGGAAATGTTTTTCATAAAGGAGGTTTTAAAAAAAAAAAAAGACAAAAGTGCGGTACCTGTGTTTGTCCACTAGAGGCCGCTGTGGAACGTCTTTTTTCTTGGGACTATTCCTTCCATGGTGAAAGTCCAGGCAGATGAGTGAGCTCTCTATCAGGGAAGCTGCATTCCTCTGTCATGCTGCCAAGTAGTTTCCTTCCATCCCCGAGTCCTGGTAAAACAGGGACCCTGGCTCCTCTCCCTACATGGCGCCAAGAGCGCACACGTGCACGCGCACACACACATGCTTTCTTTTTATAAGGTTTAGCTTCAAAAAAAGGGGGCAGAGCCTGGCGGATGACGCGCTCTGTGCGCCCAGCGCTTCTGCGTATGCGCGGGCGTCCCAGCAAGATAAAAGGACTCAGTCCACGCTGCTTGCTATGGACACAGAGCATGAAAAGGAGCTGGTAGCATGGTATAGGGGCTTACAGCGGGCGGTTGATACAGGCATCCCCAGAAAGACGCATTAGTAGACACCCACTGATGTACATAGCAGCAAATTGCATTAGACTATTTCAGTAAGGGGTGTATTGCGGCTGGAATACCTCAGCTTTGAACTAAGGAATATGCCGCCTAAAAAACTCCGAGATATACCTCTCAGGAAGTGTAGGGGGTCTCCATCGGGCTCTGAGGATCTGGAGCAGTCATCTGCACCCTCCTCCCCTGAGAAATCAGAGGTTAATACCCATAAGGAACCCCCGGGAGTGCCAGGTACTGCGGCTGTCCTCAGTCCACCTGCTCCTGCATATATAACAGAGGAGGTTTTTTCCTCAACTCTGGAGGGATTGGAGCAGAGATTGTCTGCATTGATCGCTTCTTCTCTACAGGAAAGAAAGCGCGCCAGATCTCCATCACCTCCATTAGAGTGCCTGTTGGCAGAGCAACAGTCCCAGGAAGGGACCGACCTACCTGAAGGGGATCAGGAGGAGGTTAGCTCTGTTTTTGAGGAATTGACAGTAGATGAACCATTTTCAGCATCACAGACTGAAAGATTGTGGGTCCAGACCCTAACTGACATGGTTCGATCTGCATTTAAAATGCCTCTTGTTGAACCATCAACTACTGCTGTCTCCTCATTGGGGTCGCTAAAAACTCCCCAGGTTAATTTCTCCTTTCCAATACATCCATTATTGGAAGGACTTATATACCAGGACTGGGAACATCCTGATAAACTATTTGTTCCGCCTAAAAGGTTTCCGGTGATCTATCCCATGGAGGAAAAGTTCACCCAGAGATGGAATGTTCCTACGGTGGATGCAGCCATCTCTTCTGTGAACAAATCACTGACATGTCCAGTAGATAATGTTCAAATGTTCAAAGATCCAGTGGATAAAAAATTGGAATCTTTATTAAAATCTGCTTTTTCCACAGCAGGGGCTGTTACACAGCCAGCAGTGGCAGCTATTGGGGTCTGCCAAGCTTTAAAGGATCAAATGAAAATGGTCCTGAGGGATTTGCCAGACCAACAGGCCCAGGCTCTGGCTGATCTGCCTAGAGCATTATGCTTTGCGGTTGACGCCATCAAGGATTCTATCCATCAGGCCTCCCGCCTCATGCTGTCTTTGGTACATATGCGTAGGCTTCTGTGGCTCAAAAACTGGTCTGCTGAAGCTCCCTGTAAGAAGCTCTTAGTTAGCTTCCCATTTCATGGGGAACGCCTTTTTGGCGAAGACCTGGATAAGTATATCCAGAAGATTTCCAGTGGTAAAAGTACTCTCTTACCGAGTAAGAAGAGGTCTAGGGGTCCATCTTTTAAGAGGACTACCTCTCCTATCCCTGCGACGTCTGCTACTAAGCAGTTCCGACGGCCTCCTCGGTCAAACTCAGGAGGTAAAAATCAGGGACAGCCACAGGGTAATAAAAAGCCCTGGATCCGAAGAGGTACTAAACCAGCCTCCAAGTCAAGCCTATGAAGGGCTGCCCCCACTCAAACGGGTGGGGGGAAGACTTCAGTTGTTCACAGAGACCTGGCGGGAGACGATCAAAGACAGATGGGTGCTCTCCGCAGTAACTCTGGGATACAAGTTGGAGTTAAAAGAGTCTCCTCCGTCCCATTTTATGTGGTCAGGCATGCCAAGAGACCCTCTGAAAAGACGGTCTCTCCTATTGGCGTTAGAACAACTATTGCTCCAAGGAGTAATTATGGAGGTTCCTATGGAAGAGTGGGGGTTGGGTTTCTACTCAAACCTTTTCACAGTCCCGAAGCCAAACGGGGACATAAGACCCATATTGGACCTAAAGAGTCTAAACAAATTTCTAAGCGCCCGGTCTTTCCGGATGGAGTCGATCCGATCGGTCACCGCTGCCCTACAAGGGGAGGAATGGTTAGCCTCGATCGACATCAAAGATGCTTACTTGCATGTTCCCATCTTTCCAGGTCATCAAAAATTCCTACGCTTTGCAGTAGAAGGGCACCATTTTCAGTTCAGAGCCTTACCATTCGGTCTGGCCACAGCACCACGAGTGTTCACAAAAATTCTGGCCCCACTGTTGGCCGATCTAAGAACACGGGGTGTAACGATAATGGCATACCTAGACGACCTGTTGTTGATGGACCACTCAGTTGCCAAGCTAGAAGTGGTAATTATCGATACAATCAAGTATCTAGAATCTCACGGTTGGGTCATCAACCTGGACAAGTCAGCCCTACAGCCAGTGAAAAACCTGGTATATCTAGGGCTACGGCTGGATTCAGACCAGAGGAAGATTTTCTTACCTCTAGACAAGGTATCCTCTTTGAGGGGCTTGGTCCGTCTGCTTTGTGCAAAAAGACAGCCGTCCATACGCCTGTGCATGAGGCTGCTAGGAAAGATGGTAGCATCATTCGAAGCTGTGCCATACGCCCAATTCCACTCAAGGAATTTACAAAGGGCCATATTGTCAGCCTGGAACGGAAAAGTTCAGGCTCTAGACTTCCCGATGGCTTTGTCCCCTTCCGTTCGGAAGAGTCTCTGCTGGTGGTTGATCCCCCAGAATCTCCAGAAGGGAAAACCCTTCAGCCCGATATCTTGGAAGGTGGTCACTACAGATGCCAGCCTTACAGGCTGGGGGGCAGTACTGGAGCAATTGTCTCTCCAGGGCAGATGGTCAAATGTAGTAAAAACCCTGCCCATCAATCTCTTAGAGATACGAGCAGCCCGGTACGCCCTAGTAGCCTGGACATCCAGACTCCAAGGGTCCCCTGTCAGAATTCAATCAGACAATGCCACAGCAGTGGCATATATCAATCATCAGGGAGGCACCAGGAGTCGTGCAGCCCAGAGGGAAGTAAGTCACATCCTGGAATGGGCAGAAAAGCATGTCCCATGTATATCAGCTGTCTTCATTCCAGGGGTGGAGAATTGGAAGGCAGACTTTCTGAGTCGCCAACAGTTATGCCCAGGGGAATGGTCCCTTCATCCCGAGGTCTTCCGAGCAATATGTCAGCGGTGGGGAACACTGGATGTAGATCTGCTAGCATCCAGATTCAACGCAAAGGTGGACAGGTTTGTCTCCCGGACAAGGGATCCCCTCGCTTGCGGCTCGGATGCTCTGGTGTTCCCTTGGGATCAGTTCAGACTGATATATGCATTCCCTCCGCTACAATTGTTGCCTCGACTCCTTCGCAGAGTCAGGTTGGAGAAGAAGCCGGTGATCCTGGTGGCTCCAGCGTGGCCCCGAAGGGCCTGGTACGCGGAGATCATCAAAATGTCTGTGGGGAGTCCTTGGACCCTTCCACGTCGTCCGGACCTGCTTTCGCAAGGACCGATATACCACCCTTCCTTACTAACTCTAAGTTTAACGGCCTGGCTATTGAGTCCCACATCCTAAAGAAGAGAGGTCTCTCTAACTCTGTGGTATCAACTATAATCAATGCCAGGAAGCCTGTATCCAGGCAGATCTACTATAGAGTTTGGAAGGCGTACATCACTTGGTGCAAGGCCAGAAAATGGCATCCACGTAAGTACGTTATAGGCAGAATTCTGGACTTCCTGCAGTGGGCTGTAGACAGGAAGTTTGCCTTAAGTACTATCAAGGGCCAGGTTTCGGCCTTGTCAATACTATTTCAAAGGCCCCTGGCTATGCATTCACTTGTCAAATCCTTTATGCAAGGTGTGACTCGTATTATTCCACCGATTAAGGCTCCCATATGCCCATGGGATCTAAATTTGGTTCTGTCGGTTCTGCAGAAGCAGCCATTTGAACCTTTGCGGCACATTTCCTTGGTTCTACTCACCAGGAAATTGATATTTTTAGTAGCCATATGCTCGGCTAGAAGAGTGTCGGGATTAGCCGCCATGTCCTGTAAAGAGCCATATCTGGTTATCCATAAGGACAGAGTAGTATTACGTCCTCACCCAGCCTTTCTTCCTAAGGTGGTATCGAGGTTTCACTTGAACTAGGATGTGGTTCTTCCTTCTTTTTTCCCCAAACCAAGCTCGGTAGAGGAAAAGTTATTGCATTCTTTGGATGTAGTAAGAGCAGTTAAAGCTTATCTAAAAGCCACTGCTCAGATTCGTAGAACGGATTCTCTGTTTGTTCTGCCGGAAGGCCCCAGAAAGGGTCAGGCAGCATCAAAATCTACTTTAGCCAAGTGGATTCGACAGGTCATAATACAAGCCTATGGCTTGAAAAGTAGACCGCCTCCGTTCAAAGTTAGGGCGCACTCCACGAGAGCAGTTGGAACTTCATGGGCAGTGCATCACCAGGCCTCCCTGGCGCAAATTTGTAAGGCCGCAACATGGTCTTCAGTACACACGTTTACTAGGTTCTACCAGGTGGACGTGAGAAGTCAGGAGGATGTCGCCTTTGGGCGCAGTGTGTTGCAGGCCGCAAAAGATCCTCATGCCTGATGGCGCCCAGCTTATGTATGGTGTATCCCCCCCCTCATGTGGCATTGCTTTGGGACGTCCCACATAGTAATGACTATGCTGCTCTGTGTCTCGTGATGTATGAACAAGAAAGTAGGATTTTTAAAACAGCTTACCTGTAAAATCCTTTTCTTGGAGTACATCACGGGACACAGAGCTCCCACCCCTCTTTTGGGGACACGTATTGCTTTGCTACAAAACTGAGGTACTCCCGGATGGGAGGGGCTTATATAGGGGAGGGTACTTCCTGTTTTGGAAGTTGCCAGTGCCAGCACCTGAAGGTAATTCTATATAACCCACATAGTAATGACTATGCTGCTCTGTGTCCCGTGATGTACTCCAAGAAAAGGATTTTACAGGTAAGCTGTTTTAAAAATCCTACTTTTAATCTGTAGGGACTTTTCTTTAAAAAAATATATAATGTTTGGGGGTTCAACGTAATTTTCAACGTAATTTTCTTGCAAAAAAAATACGTTTTCACGTAAACAAAAAGTGTCAGAAAGAGCTTTGTCTTCAAGTGGTTAGAAGAGTGGGTGATGTGTGACATAAGCTTTCTAATGTTGTTCATAAAATGCCAGGACAGTTCAAAACGTACACAGCCCGCCGACACAGCAGAGGGACATCGCAGGATCCTGAGGACAAGCCTGTGGGAGGAGCAAGACCTATAAGTGTTACTGAACTGCAGCAGAGAAGAATCAAGTCTCCTGCGGACTGTGCTGTGTCACAGAGCTGTGTAAATCGCAGGACTGGCTAGATAGAGACAAAAATCTCCTGGCAGGCCCCGCCCCCTTTCAGACCACAAAAATTCTGTGCCAGTCTTCACACACCTTATGCTTGAGAAAGGAGTGCCGCTGTTCGTCCACCAATAGCGAGCCTGTTTTGAAACGTGTCGCATGCCGATGACGTCATAGCCCGGCGCTGCGCTTTGTTTTGCTACCCAAGCCTCGTCTTGATCTTCGATCACACGGCCGTGTCCTTCCTTTACATCACGGAAGCCAGACGAGTCTGAACAGCTACAGCGCTGCTAGCCATCCAGCTCTGACGTCCCATTCCTCTCATCCATCCACCCTGGAACCATTACCAACGACAAATGGACTTACTTCTGCTGGATTTGATATGAACTAATGTTGGGCTCCAGAAGTATCTTTTGCTGTGTTTTGTCATCTCTTTCCTGCTAGGAATTACTGTGGCGCCAGCTCTGATGGACTTGCTGCTACATGCAGTCCCACTCTTCTATCCAACTGTGAATGTACACTCTACTCTGCATTTCTTCATGTTAGTGAACATTGCATTTTATTAAAGATCAATTTGATACTTTCTCAGAGGCGCCCCTTCTCCTTGTTTTTGTTCTAGCCTATTGAAAACCTGCTTCTGGCCTTATTGGTGGCTGCCCTGACTGACCTATCTCCATATATGTACCTGAGAGTATTAATACTGATTTCTACATCTCTTTTTAACCCTTCCCTTGGACTATTAGGTACTATATCCAACCGACATACTGGGGTACCTGTGCACTGCACCTTTTTTACTTGTTTTATTTCCATTTTGGAAAGTAGACACCCCAAGCTATTTGCTGAGAGGCATGTCGAGTCCATGGAATATTTTATATTTTGACACAAGTTGCGGAGAAAATATTATTATTTTTTTTTTTTTTTGCACAAAGTTGTCACTAAATGATATATTGCTCAAACATGCCATGGGCATATGTGGAATTACACCCCAAAATACATTCTGTTGCTTCTCCTGAGTACGGGGATACCACATGTGTGAGACTTTTTGGGACCCCAAAAACCAAGCACCGCCTTCAGGCTTTCTAAGGGTGTAAATTTTTGATTTCACTCCTCACTGCCTAACACAGTTTCGGAGGCCATGGAATGCCCAGATGGCACAAACCCCCCCCCCCAAATGACCCCATTTTGGAAAGTAGACACCCCAAGCTATTTGCTGAGAGGTATGGTGAGTATGTTGCAGATCTCGCTTTTTGTCACAAAGTTTTGAAAATTGAAAAAAAAAATATTTTTCTTTCTTTCTTTATTTTCAAAAACAAATGAGAGCTGTAAAATACTCACCATGCCTCTCAGCAAATAGCTTGGGGTGTCTACTTTCCAAAATGGGGTCATTTGGGGGGGTTTTGTGCTATTTTGTCATTTTATGGCCTTCGAAACTGTGATAGGCAGTGAGGAGTGAAATCAAAAATTTGCGCCCTTAGAAATCCTGAAGGCGGTGCTTGGTTTTCGGGGCCCCGTACGCGGCTAGGCTCCCAAAAAGTCCTACACATGTAGTATCCCCGTACACAGGAGAAGCAGCAAAATGTATTTTGGGGTGTAATTCCACATATAACCATGGCATGTGTGAGCAATATATCATTTAGTGACAACCTTTTGTATTTTTTTTTTTTTTTTTGTCATTATTCAATCACTTGGGACAAAAAAATAAAAAATATTCAATGGGCTCAACATGCCTCTCAGAAATTTCCTTGGGGTGTCTACTTTCCAAAATGGGGTCATTTGGGGGGGTTTTGTACTGCCCTGCCATTTTAGCACCTCAAGAAATGAGATAGGCAGTCATAAATTAAAAGCTGTGTAAATTCCAGAAAATGTACCCTAGTTTGTAGACGCTATAACTTTTGCGCAAACCAATAAATCTATGCTTATTGACATTTTTTTTTACTAAAGACATGTGGCTGAATACATTTTGGCCTAAATGTATGACTAAAATTTAGTTTATTCTAATATCATTTATTTTCTAAATTTTCTGCCTTTTTCCGTTTATATCGCACAAAATAAAAATAGAAGAGGCAATCAAATACCATTAAAAGAAAGCTCTATTTGTGGGAAGAAAAGGACGCAGATTTCGTTTGGGTACAACATTGCATGACCGCGCAATTGGCAGTTAAAGCAGCGCAGTGTTAAATTGTAAAAACACCTCTGGTCTTTATGCTGCGTATTGGTCAGGGGCTTAAGTGGTTAAAGTCTGATATAGATGTTAATGGGGGATCTCAACACAAAAATAATTGTGGAAAAGTGTAACTTTGTCCAAAACTTTTTGGGATAAAGTAAGGAATGGTTAGAACCCCTGTCATTTTTTATTGAAAGAAAGTAATGGAAAATCCTAAATTTACAGTAACAACTGTCTAAGAGGGGATTTTTTCTCTCCCTGGATAGATCCCCTCTCCATGTTAGGAAATGAAGGAAATCTCCCTAATAGAACACAGACAGCAAATAATAAACTGATTTGGGCTTTAAACTTTTACTACCCTATCCAAACTAAATTGAAAAGTTATGACTATACACTTTAAGTATATTAAAATTACCTCATCCTGTGGAAAAATAGGTATGTTGCCAGATGGAGATGGGCTTTGAGGCTTTTTAGATTTTTACTTGTACATGCACAGTAAATCGTATTCCTGTGTTCTCCTCTAGTACCCTGGTATTTCTGTGATCCCTAGACATCATTGACCAATATGGTCATGTTCATATATGGTCAATGACATCAGACGGGATACCCCACACCCATACATATAACAGCTGTCATCTGTTCACCTTGTCATTTGGTGGGAGGCAAACAAACAGTCTAAGGCTGCATTCACACCTGAGCGTAGCGCTTCGAGCGTTTTTACCAACGTTTTTATGGGCGTTTTGTCGCGCGAATACGGTAGTTTTTGCACATTTGCAAAGGCAAATAAAGGCGTTTTTCAACTTCGGCGTTTTTCTTGATAGCCAATAGGAAAAATGATCATCACTGTCATCATTTGTTACTATGTTTTTAGATTTTGTTCATCTGCTTCCTGGGTGAATACTGTACTACCGGTTCATCATTGTGCTTTCTGCTGCATCTTTGTACTATCTTCTGCACAAAGATGAGTGACAATGAGATGGCGTGTTTTCTGGCAGCAGCCACTGTTTCCTCATACTTTCTACAGGAAAGAGAGAGGAGAAAGAAGAGGGTACGCAGATATTGGATCCACCCAGTAATTGCCGAACGAGAACAGAGAGGGCAATTTTGGGTCATGTATAATGATCTACGTGAGCATGATGATAAATTCTTGGACTACACAAGGATGTCCATAAAAAGGTTAGTCAAAGTAATTTGGATTCATGATGTTTGACATTGTTCCTGTCTTATAATGTCCACTAATGTCCACTAATAAACACCATATTTCTTATTGTTGCTCACAGCTTTGATGAGTTACTGGGTTTACTCAGTAGCCGCTTGCAAAGAATGGACACTTATTTCCGGAACAGTATACCCCCAGTGGAACGACTTATCATCACACTGAGGTAAATTCTTCTTTTTTCCTTTTGTCCCCAGTGCCACGTATCAGTACCACCTGCCCCCAGTGCCACGTATCAGTACCACCTGTCAGTGTCACGTGTCATCATTAGTGCCACCTGTCCCCAGTGCCACGTATCAGTACCACCTGTCAGTGTCACGTGTCATCAGTGCAATGTATGTATTTTGTGGGGTTATTTGTGGTATACACATTTCCTTTGTGAAAAATAGCATATTACAATGATTATTATAATAAAAATCATACTTTTGTAAAGAATTGAGGGAAAAATAAACATACAATCACACAATTTTCATGTTAAAGAAAAACTTTATTTGTTAATATAAAATATGAACGAGCGATTACTTTCTCTTGTTTTTTTAATTAGGAAAATTTACAGCTCAACCATAACAAAGAAATAGAGCTAACGTAGCTCATAAAACAAAAAAAAAAATTCACAGGTGTTGAAAGGTTTGGGGGGAGTTGACTCCCTCGTTAGGTGCATTGACCGCATCCATTGCATGGCCATATTGTGACCAGGTGGAGGTAGATGGATAATCATTATGCTGCCAATTAGAAGGTGGTGGTGGTGTTGGCAGAGGATAGTAATTAGTTGGTGGCGGTGTAGGCAAAGGAGGGTAATTAGGAGGTGGTGCTGAAAACTGAGGAAGGGGTAAAGAATGTGGTGCTGGCAGATGGGGGCGGGGGGGGGGGGGATTTGCAAAAGGACCATACGATGGCAGAGGTTCTGAGGACCTATATGTGGTTGTTTGCGGGGTAAAGGTCGCAATGTAGCGGATGGTACCTGACAACATGTCTGCCTGGAGCTCTAATAGTACCTTCTCCATCAGACCTTCCAGACATCTAGCAGACACCTGAACATGGGACCTATTAATGGTCATCCTGTCCGACATACTGGACAAAATGTCCAGCATTCGGTTAAAATCGGGGTCCGGAGCCCTCCTTCGTGTTCCTCTAGCTGGTACACGTACAGCAATAGGTGGTGTGGACTCATCGTCTCCCAGAGGTGTTGCTGATGTAGAGCGTGTTGGAGTAGACGATTGGCTCTCCAGATCTTGTCCTTCTTGATCACCACCTGATGCTTGGCTTGTTTGTGTGTCCAAAGCATTGTTTTGGGAACTGTCTTCCCAGCTGTTTTCAGTACTGAAAATAGAAATTAATTAATTAGAACTTTCTCTTTAGATTTTGATTAATGACATTAGTACAGATGATAACTTACCACCCCAAAGCCAGCAATGGCCGAAGGAACTCCAGTTCTTTTGCATACATGTACTCTCTCGGAGCACATGATGCAGATCCACTCCTACATTCCCTGGTCAGTCGTAGATGTCGAGTGTAGGCATCCCGTATACTTTTCCACTTTAATTTTAGCATTTTAACTGTCAAAACAGAAATTAAAATATATATATTTATTTCTTTGTAGGTACCTAGCAACAGGACAATCTATATCGAGTCTGCACTATAGCTTTCGTGTAGGGAAATCAACAGCCAGTTATATAGTCCGTGACACCTGCTGTGCAATTTGGGAGATTTTGAAGGATATGGTGTTTAAAAAACCTACATCAGAAGAGTGGTCCAAGATATCGGAGGTTTTCCTGCAACGCTGCAATTTCCCTAATTGTGTCGGAGCGATCGATGGGAAACATATCAGGATCGTTAAGCCCATGGGAAGCGGAAGCCAATATTTTAACTATAAAAAATATTTTTCCTTTGTTTTGATGGCGGTTGCGGATGCCAATTATTGCTTCCGGTACATTGACATTGGTTCGTATGGTAGCAGCGCTGACTCTGCTATTTTTAACAATTCCTCATTTGGAGACCTCCTACGTACAGATTGTCTTGACCTTCCGGCAAGCAGGCCACTCCCGGGCACAAATGGCCCTCCCCTACCCAGTGTGTTTGTTGGAGATGAGGCCTTTGCTCTGAGTGAGCATCTACTATGGCCTTACTCAGGCCACAATCTAAATGAACAGAGTAGTGTGTTCAATTACCGTCTAACACGAGCACGTCGTGTGGTAGAATGTGCATTTGGCATATTGTCAAATAAATGGCGGGTACTGCACACTCCGATTGTTCTCAATATGAAAAATGCAGTCTCTGCTGTAAAGGCTGCATGTGCATTGTATAATTTTGTGAGGCAGCGGGATGGATATGATTTTGAGGAGCCATGTAATTTTGACAGTATGGAAAGAGCCCATTGGACCGGTGTTCGTGGAAGCAGACAAGGGACACATGTCAGGGATCAATTTGCGTCCTACTTCATGTCTCCAGCAGGACAGGTCCCATGGCAGGATGAGGCAATTCAATAAATTTAAGTCTTTATTTCTTTGTTATAATAATAAAACCGTATACTATGCTCTGCGAATACTTAATAAAATTGATCATTGTGAAGAAGTCCAATGTTTTTTTTGAAATATATATTTATCTTTGTGTGCAGTATCCATACAATTGACACTAGGGGTCAGAGTGTGCCATCATGTATTTGTGACATGCTGACTATACTATACTCATACTCCTATGCATAGGCCCCTGAGGCGTTTTTCAGGCGCCTGTATAGCGCCTGACAAAAGCGACTCCTTTCACTCGGCTTTTACACTGAAACGGTGCGCTAGCAGGACGGTAAAAGTCCCGCTAGCAGCATCTTTGGAGCGGTGAAGGAGCGGTGTATTAAATTAAAATCAATGGGGCAACCGCCGGTTTTAACCCTTTTTCGGCCGCTAGCGGGGGTTAAAACTGCCCCGCTAAGCGGCCAAAAAAGGGTTCGAAAGGCACGCAAATCGCCGCTGCAGAGGCTCTTTGCAGGCGGGTTTGGAGCACTGCCCCATTGTTTTCAATGGGAAGGGGAGCTTTAGGAGCGGTAAATACGCCGCTCCTACATCGCTCCAAAGATGCGGCTTGCAGGACTTTTTCACATGTTGGGTATCTATTTACTCACCGTATCTTCATCTTTGACATTATGCAACAAAATTGGGCTAAGTTTCCTTCTTTTTTTTTTTTTAAAGCATGAAACTGTATTTTTTATGAAAATAAACATGTTCAAATAATTGCTGCGAAAATACCGTGCGAGATAAAAAGTTGCAACAACCCCCATTGTATTCTTTAGGGTCTTTTATAAAAAAAACATATATAATGTTTGGGGGTTCTATGTCATTTTCTAGCCAAGAAATAATGGATTTTACATGTAGGAGAGAAATGTCATAATTGGCCCCGGTTGTGAAGTAGTTAAGCATAATAATGTAATAATGTTAGCATGGGTTTAACTTACCTTTACCATCCTTAACATGGCCAGTTAGGTCTGCCCAGTCTGAGAACACTTTCATGGCAATCTCGTTCCATGCCCTCCTCTTGCTCGCTCTGAGTTTATAAGTAGGATCTCTTGTATCATAGAGACAGGGGTGCTCCTTGACCATTCTAATAAAGGTCTCCTGATTCAGCAGGCATACAGTCTCATCTTCTTCACCATCCATATTGCTGGTCTGTATGTCTGTTAAAATGGTGATCTGGGAACTTCCTGTTATGTTTTATGTCATTTCCTTCATGTACAATCTTTTCACGTGAGCAGATGCAGCGATAAGACGCCCGTAGAAACGCTTGTTGTCGCGCTAGTCGCTTGAATCGAGCGTTTCCATTACTTTCTATGGGGATACGAACGCCCAAATCTGCCCGATTCGCGCGACAAAAAAGGGTCCGGAACTTGTTTGAGCTTCAGGCATTCGGCTTCAGACGTTTTTGAGTGGAGATGTGAACCATCTCCATAGAGAATAATGTATTTTTTCTCCTCTAGCGTTTTGTAGCTTCAGGCTTAGGGCTACAAAACGCTCAGGTGTGAATGGGGCCTAAATGTGTCCTTTGTTTTGATGAGTTGGCAGGCATCCTAATTGACAGGGATCTACATCCCTGGACAACATAGTTGACAGTGGATGTACATTGTGGGACATTTTGGGGGTCTTTTTCATTAAAAGACTTGTCAAATACTGTTTGTGTTCTTTTTTACTGTTTACATTTTAAATTTACATAGTACCCCTTACTCACACAGGGAGGGATATATAGTTGCCCCCTTATTTTTAAACTGGGCTTCCAAATTTTGATATCCCCCGCCTGCAGACCTCCCACAACCACTGGACCAGGGTTGTGGGGAAAAGGCCCTTGTCTTTATTAACATAGTGACATCAAGAAGGTGCTTTGCCAGCGGGGAACTTTGCCAACGTGCTTGTTTTTTGTGACGGAATTCTCCATAAAATCCATACTAGACTCAAGAGTCTGGTATGCATTTTGAGGGAGACTCTACACATATTTTTTTTAAATCTGTGACATTTCCAAAATAAAAAATAAAGTGATACTGTTTAAATTGCCAGCAAATGATATTTCATTGTGGATCTTAGGGGTTTGCTATTTATTTTGGGGGATGTTTGGTGGCTCTGTCCCATTTTCCTTTGGAAAAAAAAAAGCCAAGAGGGAAATGTCATTTTCCAGCGATTTAAAAAACTATTCTACTTTGTAAATGTCATTGCTTTCAAAAATACGTGCTCCTGGATTAATGGAATTTTTTTTTTGCATTGGTACAATGCAGTGTCCACACCCATCCCCTATGCCATTTTTGACAACCCATTGTCTATTAGCATAGAAAATTTGCAGTTTTGATTTCTCCGATTCGGCTCCCTTTGACTTCAGTGGGGTTTGGCATTGAAACTCCTTTGAAGCTTGCCGAACCCTGATCAAACCAAAGCCAGGGCAATTCCGCTCAACATTCTTTAAGCTGTTGGTTTATATATATTTGTATAAAGGATAATACAGGTAATATGACACGTTTGCATTTACTTTTTTTTACTGTACCTTGGGGATTTAAAAATATACGATTCAATAATTGCTTCATAAAATGAGACGTAGGGCTGACTATTAGTATTCATGAAGTTTCCAACCATCTTAATAGCACCAGCACTTAAACGTCCTTCATCCGCCAGCATAGACTATTGCAGAAAAAAATAAAAGCACAGTTCAGGTACATGTGGTGAGATGCAGCTATTTCATAATTTTTTCATTAATTAGCACAATTTAACTAGCTTCCACCCGGCCTATAGTAAAATGACGGCCAGGGCGGGACGTTCGTTCATCTGGTTGGACGTCATATGGCGTCCTCCCGGATCACGCCTCACGCGCAGCCGTGAAGCAGCGCAATCTGTCATCGGCTGTGCCCGCTGCCAGTACCATGTGGTCGCTGTGACCAATCACAGCAGATCATATGACAATTGTAAACAATGGATGGCTTCCTTTCATGCCATCCATTGTATACAATTGTGTTGCTAGCTGTGATTGGTCACAGTGATCACATGATACAGACAGGGCCAATCACAGCCCATCTGTACCATGTGATTAGATGTGACCAATCACAGCTAATCACAACAAAACACACCGAATTAATCAGCTTCATTCAGTACTAATGGTTGCTTATATCCGTGAAATTCGCTTCAGTTCCACACATATTTCATGCCTGCTAATGTGGAAAGCAAAATACCCATCTAGAGAGATCCCTGTGTACAGTCAATGGATATTTGTGCTACCGGTATTGTCTAATAATTTTACCTGAAAAGAAACTTTGTCAAATGAGTCCAAGATTACAGAGCAGTTTTCTCCAGCAACTCGTCTTACGAACTAAAGAAAGAAAATTTGAGAAGTTACAATGAATACTAGATTTCCGTGAAGGTCAGGTTATATCATGTTTAGGGCTTCTGATCCTGTTTACCCATCCGCATTAACTTTTTCTCCGGTTCCTGCCTCTTTGTATTTGTATTTGTATGCTGTTGCTCCTAGTCATGACACCATCTGCTCTTGTCTGCTTGCTTTGTACCGGTGTCCTGCCGAGAATTGGCCCCCCAGCGGATTCTGCCCGCTCTGTACTGCGCAAGCGCGGTGCTTTTTCCGAAAATAGCCGAACATGTAGAGCTAAGAGTCAGCTCTACATGGCGCCTGCGCACACCAAATTGTGCTATGCTTCTGACATCCAGGCTCTTTCTTTACCATCCCCGTGGACATGGAGGATGTTAAAAAAAGAGCCAGGAGGCCGAGCGAGCCGTCTGAGCGAAGCGAGGAAGTGAGGCCGACTGGCCACTTACATCTAGGTCCATGCAGGCGCCGTCTAGAGCTGACTCTCAGCTCTACACGTTCGGCTATTTTCGGAAGCTCATTCACGTTCGTACTGCGCAAGCGCCGCGCCTGCGCAGTACAGGTGGGGGCAGAATCAGCCGGTAGGACGTTTCTCGGCAGAACACCGGCACTCTGTTCTTGTCTCTGTGTCTTCATTGGTCTAGCTAGGAATATACTTTTAGTTTTATACAGAAATACCCAGCGCTATAGTACCACCATAATACCCGAACAATCCCCACATGCAATAAAGATCAAACAGCAATGAAATATAATAAATGTGCAAAAATCAACCATACTCAAAATTGAGAAATGCAAAATTTGTGTAACAAACTGCACAATAACAGAGTTAATCAATATATACAGTGCCTTAAAAAAGTATTCGTACCCCTTGAAATTTTCCAAATTTTTTCATGATACAACAAAAAATTTATATTTTTATTATGATTTTATGTGATAGACCAACACACAGTGGCACACAATTGTGAAGTGGAAAGAAAATGATAAATGGTTTACATTTTTTTTTACAAATAAATATCTGAAAAGTGTGGCATGCATTTGTATTCAGCCCCCCTGAGTCAATACTTTGTAGAACCACCTTTCACTGTAATTACAGCTGAAAGTCTTTTGGGGATGTCTCTACCAGCTTTGTACATCTAGAAAGTGAAATTTTTGCCCATTCTTCTTTGCAAAATAACTCAAGCTCTGTCAGATTGGATGGAGAGCGTCTGTGAACAGCAATTGCCAGAATCTTGCCACAGATTCTCAATTGGATTCAGGTCTGGACTTTGACTGGGCTAGTCAAACATATAAATATGCTTTCGTCTTCACCATTCCATTGTAGCTCTGGCTGTATGTTTAGGGTCGTTGTTCTGCTGGAAGATGAACCTCTGCCCCAGTCTCAAGTCTTTTGAGATTGCCCTGTATTTGACTCCATCCATCTTCCCATCAACTCTGACAAGCTTCCCTGTCCCTGCTGAAGAAAATCATCTCACAACATGATGCTGCCACCACCATGTTTCACAGTGGGGATGGTGAGTTCAGGGTGATGTGCAGTGTTCATTTTCCACTACACTCAGCGTTTTGCTTTTAGGCCAAAAAGTTCAATTTTGGTCTCATATGACCAGAGCACCTTCATCCACATGTTTGCTGTGTGCCCCACCTAGTGTAACCGGTCCTAATGATGCAGAAAATGAAATTGGTCTGCATCACAGAAAACTGAAAATTTGTAAAATATCAGGTGATATCTTACATCAAAGAAGAATGGGAAATAAATACAGAACTTGGTCCCTAGAAGTCAGCTACTGCTGCCAGAAGGATCCTTTATACTTTGAAATGTAGGCTGAATCAAAGTCCCAGAGAATTTTTAAAAGTTCTCAAGAATGCCTAAAGCTTGGCTGAGAAAAACCCAGATTTTGAGAGCCATGAATTTATCCAACTGTTTTATGATGCTTTACCAAATAACTTATGTAGCACTGGCTTAGTATTGCCTCTGTAATATATGCAGAGTATGGCTCTCTGGCTAAACTGATAGCAGGAGGAGAGACCCTATTGGGTACAGCTGCAGGATTGAAGGCAAATTTGGTCCTGCTGTAGCTAAGAAGGAAGCCCACCCCTAACAACAAAAACAAGGAAGGACAGGATTGGATAGCAGCCCAGGAGAGCTGTGATTGGGAGAGAGAGAGAGGAGGACACAGGAAGAGAGACAGACTGGCATTATGTCAGCCATAGAAAAAAAGGGTCCCATGTGCTTGTCTCCTGAGCACTTCCAGAGCCTGTGTTGCTGTCTGTGACTCTCCTAAAGGTGTACACTTGAGAAGGGAGTTTGCAGTGTGTTATTCTGCCTGATTACTGAAGATGTGCTTACAGTGCAGTGAAATCTAGAGACAAATTTCAGTACTGAAGCAATCGTCATCATTATCCTGTTTGGAGGATTCTGTGTCATGTGTTGCTACCATCGTTATCCAGTCGACTGAGACAGCGATCAATCTACCAATTGCTGGAAGGAAGATATATCAAGTGCATCTAATGGTGAGAGATCTTCTGCCATCCTTGTGTAAGTGGATCTTGCTTAATCGTGCTAGGTCCCATTTACCGCTAATGCAGCTCTATCTGAAGGTGGATCATCACATCTGTTAATCTTTGTTACCCTGTGACACTTTGCGAAGATACCCCTTTCCATTCTGTGGATTACAAATATTACTTCACAAAAGTCTGAGTACTCAAACACAGGATTTAAAGGGCCCCAACGCTCTCTGACTCTGTGTGGTGTTTGTGTGAATAGAATTTCCGGGGCGTGGTTTGCCATGAGAGGGGCGTGGTTTGCCGTGAGAGGAAATGGCCGCTTAAACCCTGAGCTCCGTCGAACCAGTGCCTATACTAAACTAAAATAGGGGTCTACTGCTGACATCTTGACTCCCATGATGGGGACTTCATCCCGCTCGAACTCTGAGTCTCGATCCCGCTCACCAAGGGATGAAAGCAACTGGGTAAGCCCAAATATCCCAGAGATTTTCAGATCTCAACGCACTCAGAGGACCAACCTGGCGGCCCCTCTTCCCCCCCCCCTCAACTCCGAGCCCTAGTTCCAGTGAGATAGTACTGACTCCCGCGAATCCAATTCCAAATCTGGCAGGAACCACCCGATCTGAACCCCAGCAGCTCAGTCTCACTGACCTCAGAATGGTGGCTGCGGATATTAAAGACACGCTCTCCGCGGCCATTTCTGACCTCCGCCACGAACTCCAAGCCATATCGGGATGCGTACAAAACATTGAACATACAACGGCTCAACAGCAAACAGATCCACGGCCGAGTGGATACCCACACCTTGCAGCTCCGTGACATCCAGCGTCACGTCGAGGATTTGGATAACAGGGGACGGAGGCATAACCTCCGAGTAAGAGGCCTCCCGGAATCGGTCGACCAGGACCAGATACTCCCCGCTGTTACCTCCATCTTCAATAGCCTCCTGGATCGCGCTCCCCAAACCCCTATAGAGATGGAGCGCATACACAGGGCTCTGAGACCCAGAGGCAAGGAAACGGACCCTCCGAGAGACATCATTTGCTTCCTTAATGACTACTCTCTCAAGGAAACTATCCTTAAGAAAGCCCGCGACAAGGAGGGCCTAGAGTTTGAAGGCCGCATGATACATATCTTCCAGGATCTGTCGGCAATCACGCTGAAACATCGCAAGGATTTGCGACCCCTGCTTGAAGTCCTGCGTGACAGAGGCATTCGCTACCGTTGGAAGTTTCCATTCGGTCTCCTAGCCACCCACCAGAGCCGCTCCGCTTTACTGAGGGTCCCCGAGGAAATGGATGATTTCTGCCGAGCCCTGGACATACCGTACGTGGATGTGCCAAACTGGTACGCGGACTTTGATCTCCTCAAACCCCACCTCCACTCATCCAGTGAAGAACCGATGGAGGCACAGGACACAAGGTACCGGAGACGCCGCTCCCCTTCAGCCATCAGACCCAGCTCAACGTCACAACGTAGGCTTCGAACTACGGGCCCCACAGCCGCCCCCTTGCCTCGGAGAGCGCGCCGGGACCGCTAACTTGGCTCCCGCGGACGGGACACACCACCACATCCAGGTGAATACACTTGCTAGGCTCTCTGCCACCTCTCCCTTCACTATCAGGGTCTGTCTGACTGGTGCGGTAACATCCATACCCACGACTGCATGATGTACCGCAAAGTATATCTACCACCCTTCTATGGCACCCTGGGAGCCTTCTCGTACCACGTAGGGGGAATACTGAACTGCTATGGTCCCTGAGTCTCCACGCCTGCCAAGAGGACTTTATGCGGACACGAGGCTGGCTCCTTTTGCAGCAAGCATCTCACCGACTCCACTGCTGTTGCGGATGCCATCGGAGGATAGCAAGCAAGGACAACCAAACAACTAACTTGTCTGAATCACCGCACGGCTTCCTCGTCATTGGGACCTCTCCTTCACTGCGCCCTACAGGACAATGTGCGGACCTTCCCCGGCACCTGGGACGTTATCAGATTCCGACACCCCAACTTCTCTCACCCGATTCAGTGATGGCGCTCAATCCAGTTGAAGGGACTCTCTCTACCTCTTATATCCCTACAGGTTTACCCATATCGTGATGGACGGAGGTTATACAAAGGCACCCGCATCACATCTGAACTGTTCACGTGAACTATCCCCTTCGAATACCTGCCTGCTGGTAAAGCTTTAGGGACCATGTTCCCCCTTTATATGCTGTGTGAACGTATGCCCCTTCCCTTAGAAGTCATATAGATAAGTCTTCATTTCCAAAAAAAAAAAAAAAATCTCTTTGATTTCCTTGCTTTCCTGTCTAGACTGCTCCTCCTGTGTAGTATCCCAAGCACCCCTCGCGATGATCGTTTTTGCCACTGCTCCTAATATTACCTTCTAAAGCGGTCCTATAGCGCCACCTAGTGTAATTTCGAGATGTCTGCCAAGCTAACCTATGGCCTTAATAATAGTTGCTACCCTAGATAACCCTCTGACACATATACTGCAATGGTGGCTTATTTCCTTAAACCAAGCTATGTACACATTGCCCACCTGAATTCTCCACACTGATGCTGGTACGAACCCTACCATACATCATACTCCACATACCTAACGCATCTCCTACCTACTCCCAGGGTGCGAGCAAAACTTTGCCTTGACATCCGTTCAGACGACCCATACCTCCCCTTCCCATAGCTCCCTGCACCTGCTGCACCTGCTGTAGCTGCTGTCCTGTTCACGGGATCCAGATGTCCAGTTGACAATCGTCCCTTTCTACCTACTGCAGGGTTTCATCTTACAGGGATTCTTCTACACCTTGACTATAAGACAAGGATGCTATAAGTTTAAACTGGTACAAAGTCTCAGATTTCATGTTTCATGTTTTATGTTTTAGATTTATCTATTATGTTTCCTCCCAAATAGTTACGCTTATTGTAGATGTTATACGGATCTGCTGCCTGTTACTGAGCCTATAGGATACAGATACCATATGAATGTGAACTATTCCAAGCTGCCCTGTTTACTGAAACCCTGACAACAGACCTCACCAGGATTGCCCCATACACACTAACTCACACTAGACTGATCCTCCAACCCGACACATACTCTATTCATCCCCTTCTGCCTTCCCACTACCCCACCCGCTACCACTCTTGCACAAATAGGTCACTGGTTGGACGGTTCACATGGTATCTCTATAACACTCTAACGTACCCCTTTCTGTACATCTCTTTCATATCTTGCTGCTCTTCATCGCTCTCTCTCTCGACAGACCAACTCCCACACAGTGGCATTTAATATAGCCCTTCTTTCTGGAACTTATCGTAAATAAATCCTGCCACTGACTCTTTTCGGACTGCCCACGTCGACGGGCCACACCCTTTAAAGCAGGTGAGGAGGTACTCCCTGCCGTCGGAACTCCCCCCACCCCTTATATCCCACCTTTCCCTCTACCCTTTATGGCCCACCACCCACCCTACCTTTAACATTTTGCCTGGGGACGCCCCTCGACTACACATACTCATTTATAACAGGCAACCTATATTTTGACCCCACTCCCTCCCCTTCGGCCTCCTTGCCACAGCTCTAGAAATTTACTTGATCAACCGACCAGAAGCCACAATGACTGACGTCAATCATGCCACCAGTAACACCAACTACCGCCACACCTCCTCTAAAAATTGTCTCACTTAACGTAAAGGGACTTAATGTCCCAGAAAAACGGTCTCGACTCCTCTTAACCATGCAACGCTCCAAAGCGGACATTATATTTCTGCAGGAAACACATTTCCGCACTGATGCTACACCCAAATTCCAAACCCATCACTTTCCTACAGTATACCATGCAACCAACCCCCTAGCCAAAACGAAAGGGCTCTCCATTCTCCTACGGAACAACTGCCCTTTCCAACTGATAGACAAACTGTGTGATGATAAAGGAAGATACATATTCCTTAAGGGATCCTACCTCGGTAGGACGTTTACATTGGCTAATATTTATGCCCCAAACGTAGGTCAGGTGCCCTTTTTCCGCGCTATCACAGACACGCTGACCACTTTTCATGAAGGTACTCTTATACTAGGGGGAGACTTCAATGTTCCGCTCAGCCCCGTTCAGGATACCTCCAAAGGAACTTTGCTCTTCCTTATGCAGCTCTACGTAAGATTAGAAACTGCCTACAAAACCTGTTACTACATGACACTTGGCGTACACTGAACCCGAATGGCAAGGACTATACCTTCTACTCGGCCCCTCACGGGAGGTACTCCAGAATAGACTATCTATTTATCTCCCAAAAGGACCTCCCCCTGCTCCATAACACCTCCATCGACCCCATGTTCATGTCAGATCACCATCCCATTTCTGTAACATTGACTATCCCAGAAACGCTCCCACGCTCGCAGACCTAGAAACTGGACCCCTCCCTACTTACTGACCCAACTATCGCTGAAGAAGTCAGGACACATATTAAACATTTATTTTCAGAAAACGACCCCGCGGACACCTCTACCATTGTTACGTGGGAAGCCCACAAATGTGTGGTACGCGGTATCCTTATAGCGGCGGCAGCTAAACGCAATAGGGAGAGACGGAAACTATACACAACGCTGTACGAAAAAATACGTAAGCTAGAGAGTACACACAAACATACGCAGGCCCTGGACACTTTGACGGACCTTATCCAAACTAGAAACAAACTGCTGGACCTACTGGGCAAACAGGTGAGACGTAAATATATTCTGACAAAGAAAACTTTCTATGAATATGGCAACAAAGCCAGTAAGTGGCTCGCCAGAGCTCTTCAAACGCGGAAAGCTACCACGACAATACATGCCTTAACTGACACATCGGGCCGCAAACTCAATGCAACCTCTGACATTGCCAAACAGTTTGTTCAGTACTACTCTAACCTTTATAACCTCCCCCCGACAGATCCCTCGATAACAGAATCCACGAGGAAACAAATGATTATAGATTTCTTGGGTCAATATAGCCCTGCCCCTATCTCAGCCTCTGTGGCTCAGGATCTAGATGTCCCTTTACAAAAAGAAGAAGTAGACCTTGCGCTTAAACAGCTGAAAATAGATAAAAGTTCCGGACCTGACGGCCTGAGTGTAGGATACTACAAATCATATGCTGACATCCTTACTCCCTTTTTTCTCACGGCCTTTAACTCCTTCGAACTCCCATCGAAACCCCCACGTGGCCTACTCACTGCACACATTGCGGTTATCCCAAAGCCGGGTAAGGACCCTTCTACGGTTGCCAGCTATAGGCCTATATCGTTACTCAACATCGACCTCAAATGGTACGCCAAAACGATTGCAAACCGGCTTCTACCACTCCTACCCCAACTTATCGACCTCGACCAAGTCGGCTTTGTACCAGGTAGGGAGGCGAGGGATAATACCCTTAAAGCTATCAATATACACCATTGGCTTACGTACACTAGTCAGCAAGGATTCTTTCTTTCTCTCGATGCGGAGAAGGCATTTGACAGGGTGGCCTGGGACTACATGAAAGACACCTTGGAGGTCATAGGCCTACCTACCAGGATGCTGAACTTTATTGCAGCACTCTACTCTAATCCTACCGCCAGAGTCCGAGTGAACGGCCACCTGTCGGATGCCTTCTCCATTTTGAATGGAACTCACCAGGGCTGCCCCCTCTCCCCAATAATTTTCATCCTCACGCTCGAACCTTTACTGAGACGCCTCAGGGGTGCGCAGGACATTAAAGGTATTAAAGTCAAACAACGTATGTATAAACTAGCCGCATTTGCGGATGATATCCTCCTTTTCCTTAGAGACCCACTGACGACACTCCCTAATCTTCTTAAAGAGTTCCATTCCTTTAAGATCCTCACCAACCTTCAAATAAATTTCGCAAAATCCAACGCCCTAAACATCACTCTACCCCCTAACATTTGTCGACAATACCAAGAAAATTTTCCGTTCACATGGCAACGCACTGCGATCACATACCTGGGCATCCAACTCCCTACCTCCCTAACTGACTTATACTCCAAAAATCATGCGCCGCTACTACGGTCTATCATAACAGATCTAGGAAAATGGTCCTCTGGAACATTTTCATGGTTCGGGAGGGCCTCTATCGTCAAAATGACTATCCTGCCTAAGATCCTGTACCTCCTACAGACGATACCTATCGCACTTCCGCAAACATTCTTCTCGACCTATCGGAGAATTTGCACTAACTTTATATGGGGAGCAATTCGTCCACGATTAGGCTACCTTAGACTCACCACTCCCAAACCCAAGGGGGGGATAGGCCTTCCTGACATTCGTAAGTATCAGCAGGCCTGTCATCTCACCAGAATATTAGATTGGAACATACACGCCAACCGGAAAGATTGGGTCCAATTAGAACATGCTTTATCTGCCCTCCCACTGGCACAACTCCCCTGGATAGCCCCTCAACACACTCCTGCGGAAAGCAAACTTCACCCACTCATCTACCCTACTCTTACATCCTTCCGAGATGCGTGCACCAAGCACAAGATTTCCTCGATACATGGGCCGATGACCCCCCTTAAACACAATCCTGAGTTCTCCCGGGGACACATAACTCCTTTTTAGCAGAGGGATGGCCGCACCCGACTATTAGGGCAGAACACTTCTTCGAGGACAACCATTTTCTATCCTACACAGACTTATCCTCCAAAATGACCACAGCCTCATTCCCCTTCTGGACTTACGTCCAACTCAGACATTATTTTGACCATCCCAAACCCAGACCCGAGTGGTCTCGCTGTACCACCCCGTTTGAATCTCTTTGTTTAAAAGAAGAACCCCAGAGGCATCTGGTATCGTACACATATGCCTTTAATATTTTCAGATCATAATCCCAAACTACACTGGGTCAATCAGACATGGGAGCGAGACCTGTCAATTGACCTCACGGAAACGGAGTGGGAAAAAATCTACACGCATATACACAAGGGAACGGTCAACGTGAATGCACAAGAGAATGCATTTAAAATCTTTTCCAGGTGGTACAGAACACCTCTCCAAATACACCACATTTACCCCTCCCATCCCCAACAGTGCTGGAGATGCAAGACTGAGCTAGGGTCTCTCTTGCATATCTGGTGGACTTGCCCCAAACTTCAACCCTTCTGGTCTGAGGTTCACAGGCTCATTGCTCAAATTTCCACGTACACACTAGATTATACGCCAGCCCAATTTCTGCTCCACCACTCTCCGACGCTACCCCGTTCCTACCTACGCTCACTGGCCATGCACATGGTGAAGCGGCAAGAATGTGTATACCATCTAAATGGTGCTCCCCTGACCCGCCATCGTTAACAGATTGGTTTAGACGTATACATAAAACGTCGGAAATGGAGGACTTAATACATCAGGCACGCGATACCCCAGCCGAATTTACCGAAACATGGTCATGCTGGGTTCAATTTACTACCACGGATGAATATAAAAAAGTCCCGATCTAATTGAATCACAAGAGCTGTGGCAGGGAGGTAAAAGTGGGCTGGTTCCCCTCCCTCTCCCCTCACCCCCCCCAGTATCACCCTGTCCCTGTCAATCACCAAGTACTTTGACCTACAAAATGTTCTACTTTCTTTTATTCTACTCTATTCTATCCTGACCATACATCTTGTACCTGATCTCGACTTGACTACGATCAACCCCAAATTAGACGAATGCGTGATCCAAACATGTTCTTGAATATTTGATCATAATCCATTTCATAGTTTTACGTACCGTAATGTTTTTAGGACAAGCTGCTACAGTGAATATTGATACTTTTTTATAGGTTTTATTCTGTCTTTATTCATTTGAGCTTTACCTTCTGAAATGGCCTATTACCACATGTTTGTTATTCTCAGCGGCTGCGCCCGCACTTTTCTGTCACCTGTCAACTTCCTTGAGACTGTATGACTCGGTTTCTTATTTTCAAAATAAAAGTTTAAACCCAAAAGAGGAAGAAAAAAAATAAAAAAAAAAAAATATAATTTCCACTGGCCAGTGGTTAGCTAGAATTGTTTTTGTATGGTATTGTACAGTTTTGTTCACCACTCGTTCAGTGCATTTCAGGCAAGGCCTCCCACTGGCGGTTAAAGTGAACGAACACCAATCCTGTTTTCAATTACTGAGCAGTTGATTTATATCATTGCATTTAATATTGGTATTCTGTTAATCAGTTTATGTCTTTTCAGGGCTTATTGCTAGTTCTAAGCACAGCTAAAAGTTTAAACATTGTTTAGGTGTTACTTGGATCCAGGTGAGGGTGAGCCATCACTGGTGTGGGACAGAAGACCGTATATTACAACAGCCCTTTCGGGGGTAGCGCTACACTTAAAAATTGTTATGGCCCAGGATTACCATCCCAAAAAATGGTTTGGATTCGCTAATAACAGAGAGCACCTCCTTTTTACTGTTTTACAAAACAGTGGTAGGCCTCAAGATAAAATTAAAAAGCCTGCTCAGATTGAAAAGGCTCAGGTTGAAAAGAATCAGGGACAATCTGAGGCTCCAAAAAGTATTTACACTGAAGTTTTCAAAAACTTAGGTCCTCCCAATCAAAGGAAGGTTAAACCCAATCTAGGTGACAAAAAGATACCAGTTGTTTTTAGAAAACTCAATTAAAAAGAAACAGTTTATAAAAAGGCGGTCTACTTATTACAGAGATAATCAACCTAATCAGACAAAAGATCAAAGTAGTTCTGAATCGAATGGGTCTGAAAAGCTTCAGTCTTCTAATTTCAAAATTATCAAAAACCACCCACAAGGGTTCATTTTAAAAATAGAAGTAGTTTACATGACAGGTTAGATCAGATGCAGTTTGGGGTATTGACAGAACAGATGGAAAAAATTATCAAATTTTCTCATTGTCCAATCCAAAAATCCTTCTTTTAGAAGAAGGGACCCCAATCCAGAACCATGTCTAAAATCAAAAAGTGAAACGCTGACTGAGGTGTCAAATCATGTAAATGTCTGTGAATTACCAGTCAGCAAAAATGAGCAAACTTAGCTCAAAAGTTTAAATGTCTGTAATTGACCAATAAAAAAAAATATGAGCAAAGCATTCTTAATGTTTATTTATATATATATATGTTAGAAGGCCAGTATGCTGGCCTGAATTTATGGGAGGAGCCCGGGGGGCTATTTAACCAGCCCACTCACCTGCAGTCTTCGTTGGTTTCCTGTGAGTGATAATGGATCTCACTGGGCCGACTCTTACCAGCTCACCTCATGTTTGTGAGTCCTGGCGTTTCGATCTCAGGGCATTTCGGCGTCTTCGTCGGCGGTTCCCGCTCACTATCGCAGGTACTTTTCGAATCTTTTGCGTCAGGTACAATCTTGCAATTAGTAATGCTTCCTGTCCTGCATTCCTTTCTTTAAAAGTCTGCTTCTGAGTTATTGTCTATCCCATACATACGATTCATTTATAAATCCAAACCTCCGAGTCGCTTTCGGTCATTGTCCGATATCACTCGCCGTAGGTTTCACTGGACGTAAAGATTCACTGTCCATAAGGTTGACGTCTCTTCCAGTTGGGGGGAAAAAAAAAAAAAGAGGAAAAAAAAAAAGGGAGACTCTAATTAGTCCCACCTGCTGCCTCTCTGCACTGGTTAGCCTGGGGGAGGGGTGATTGATTGGTGTTCAGTTTTAGAGTAAAGGGTGGCATACACTATACAACCAATTTGCATTACATTAATTCTATACTCCTCACTATCGATTCGTATCGGATTACTTTCGTATATTTACGAACTGATTCGGGTCACATACGTTGCATACTTTCCATCGTTGCCATTTGTTGTTTGCCTTCATGCCGTGTGTTTTAGTTCCTGCAGCAGGAACTTGCGTATTGTTTGTCACGTTTTTTCCTCTCACTCGTTTACCAAACCAAAGTAATTTTTTGTGCATCATGCATGGCGTAACACCACACTTTTTGGATGTCTTGGACACCCACCATGCTTTTCGTACATCAAGTTTTCAAACTGTCACAGGTAGGATTCGTGCAATTTCTTGGTTTACCTGGCAAACAGTGCGTTAAGCAATGTCATCAAAACCCCGCTGTGGAACTTGCGAGTCATTAGTCAAGTCTCCATATGCGGCCTTATTTCAGCCTCGTGCAAGACTACAGTCTTGTCGTGCAATTCGTGAACACAAACGCAGAGCTGTTTATCAGTTTAGTTTTGTGCTTTTTTTTTTCCCCTCTTTCTTGTTGTTTCACGCCAAGTAGTAGGCTTATGTCACTTAGAATGCACTGTCTATCATTACAGTTATTTTACTTTGCATTACCCTCCGGTCGAATCTAGTCGCATCAGCGACTCACTGGTTCGTCCCCGCTAGTTTGTCATCTCATTCCACTGATAGTAATTTCACTTGTCTCATCTCGCACACCCTTCTCTCTCCTCATGAAACCCTGCACATAGCTACTGATTTGTCTTGCATTGATAGTGATTTCCTCTGCATCATTCTGATATGAATCCAAGTCGCATCCACAATGCACCGATTCGTCCCGGTGGGCCTTAGTTGCTGGCCTCATTTTAGTACATGCTCCAGAGTTTGCTCGTTGTCAGCCGCACATGCGGCGCACCGTCTCATGCCTAGATCATGGGAGAATTCTGTCATTCACGTCACCATCACGCATCTGAGTTGAATCCACGCGCATTCTTATGTGCAGGTTCGTCCCATACATGTCCCAGTTGCTGGCCTCATTTCAGTACATGCTCCAGAGTTTGCTTGCTGATAGTCGCACAGCGCAGCACGATTCATGCCTCTGTCATGGAAAATTTCTGTCACTCATGTCACAGCCACGCATCTGATTTGAATCCACGCGCATTTTCGTGTGCAGGATCGCCAAGTGTGCCCCAATTGCTGGCCTCATCTCAGTACATGCCCCAGAGCCTGGTCGTTGTCAGTCGCATCTGCGGCGCACCGATTCATGCCTCTGTCATGGGACATTTTTGTCACTCATTGCACTGTAACACATCTGATTTTAATCCACGTGCATCCTTGGGTGCAGCTTCGTCTCAAGCGTGCCCCAGTCGTTGTTGGCCCCATTTCAGTACATGCTCCAGAGTTCACTTGCTGTTAAACGCACAGCGCCGCACCGATTCAAGTCTCTGTCATGGGAAGTTTCTGTCACTCATTTCACTATCGCGCATCTGATTTGAATCCACGTGCATTTTCGTGTGCAGACTTGTCTTAAGCGTGCCCCAGTTGTTGTTGGCCTCATTTCAGTACATGCTCCAGAGCCCGGTCGTTGTCAGTCGCACCTGCGGCGCACCGATTCATGCCTCTGTCATGGGACATTTTTGTCACTCGTTCCACTGTAACACATCTGATTCGAATCTACGCCCATCCTTAGGTGCAGCTTCGTCTCAAGCGTGCCCCAGTCGCTGTTGGCCCCATTTCAGTACATGCTCCAGAGATCGCTTGCTGTTCCTCGCACAGCGCAGCACCGATTCGTGTCTGTCATGGGAAATTTCTGTCACTTGTTTCACTGTCACGCATCTGATTCGAACCCACTTGCATTCTCGTGTGCAGGCTCGTCTTAAGCGTGCCCCAGTTGTAGTTGGCCTCAATTCAGTACATGCTTCAGAGCCCGGTCGTTGTCAGTCGCACCTGCGGCGCACCGATTCATGCCTCTGTCATGGGACATTTTTGTCACTAATTTCTCCGACGCGCTCCACCATCCGATCCGCTCACCTATATAAAAAGGCAGTGCAGCACTGAACAAGTCCATAGATCAAAAGACAATCCCAGTGATCTTCTAGAGTGATTTATAGAATCGGAAACATGCAGATGATGTGAACACAGTGAGAGACCTCCACCAGTAATAAGAATGGCCGCTCACCTCCCAAAGTGGACCCTTTGGTTATAGAGAGTCACAGATACCTTCCCATATGGGTATATACGTCTCAGGCATGTATTGCAGCTCCGGGATAGTTGGATGACAACAGCAGATGGACCGGATCACAAATGACTCCAATGAGGTGTGTATATAAATATATATATAAAAGACAGGCAGACCATAGTGTTCTCCGCATATAAAAGGATATTTAATAAAAAGAAATGCACTTACATGTAAAAGGCACTAAACCAGTGCCGAGTGTAACAGCGTGTATGAAACAACAGATGCAGTCCGTTGTGTTCAAATCAGCTAGTCAAACCCCTCACCACCTGTCATTTCTCCTCCAGGTCAGTCAAGTAGGTCCACCCTGCACCAGGTTGGACGTAATTTTCCCTAAAAAAAAAAAAAAAAAAAAAAAAAAAGGATGTGTACCAAGCACTTACCAACAGCCGATCTGAATCTAGTCGCAACGTCGGCCCTATGATTCGGATCCTCAGCAATCACAAACCCCTTCAACCACTAACACCATCAGCCGATCTGAGTCTAGTCATATCATCAGTGCAACGACGCGGATCCAGGACATGAGCTCCCTCATCACCTTACATCTACAGCCGTTCCAAATCTAGTCGCATCATCGGTGCAACGATTCGGATCCTCGGCAATACAAACTTCACCGACTGATCCGAGTCCAGTCCCAGCACCGGCTCAACGTTTAAGATCCTTTACAAACCAAACCCCACCGGTGCTCACACCTCAGCCCGATTCGCACTATTCGCATCAGTGATACCAATAAAGTGGTACTTACAATTCAGATCCCTGGCCTTACATCCGTTATCAAGCATAAACCTTTACATCTCACTCCATCTGCATGTACAATGTTGCGCACGGTCGTTCCTACATACTCAAAATTTCCGCTAACTTTGTTTTCATTTTTCCAATAAAGTGGCTTAATTGCAGTTGCTGCAAGCATTCCGACTCGAATCGGTCACTCATCTCCAGTAGCAACTTGGCTGCTCACCTATTCTCTGTCGTGCTAAACACTCAAACTAGCTTTCACTACATTTGTCGTCCCTAAAGCCGACCCGCGTCAGGTCAGTTCTCCAAGACTTCACCCGTACACGGGGGTGTACTAAGGAGCAGCTTCAGTCTCTCCCGGGAATGCTCAATTTGCAGCAAGGATCATTCCCGAGGGTCGATCTTTTTGTATCACGCCTCCTGGTCTTCCTCTCCCAGACACAGGACCCCGATCAGATCCTTAACTTCAGATCTTTAACTTAGACACCGCGGCAGTAGCGGACCTGTCATTATGGGAGGAGTTCCTTACTACGTGAAACAGTATCAAAGTATACCATCAATATCGCCCCCATCACGCTGGTAGTGACAGATGCCGCAGCCTCCACAGGCTTCGCTGCAATTTTTGGCCACTATTGGTTTGTAGGACCATGGCTTCCAGAGACGCTCCTAATCCCAGGGTTTACCTGGACTTCCTCCATGTTCGAACAATACCAGATCGTGGCAGCCACTCAGCTCTGGGGGTCATATCTGGACAGGACAAACCGTGGCCTTCACCACCGACAACCAGGCCACGGCTGATATTATTAGTAAAGGCAAGTCCAAGTCATGTCCTTCCTATGCAGGCCCGTACAACTATGCCCTCAGCACCAGTTAATGTCCACTACCCTCGCTAGTTCCCCATTTGGCCTTCTCCCCAGCCTGGTCATTCAAGCAGCCTTCGACTCGGCCTACCACGGGTTCTTGCGGCCTAGCGAGTTCACCCGCAGCTACCCCGCCGGCCAAGTTCTACGTAGACCTCACTTGGCTCGCTACCAAGATCGTTTCATCCTCCACCTGGCACTATCCAAAACCCAGCGATCAGGCACCGGGTTAGACATTTAACTCTAAAAACAAACAATCTCTGGTGTGCAGTAACCTTACTCGATCGCCTTCTGTCACTCCTACCTGAACAGTCAAACTCTTGTCCCCTACTACCTTTCCCGATCAAACCCTTGAGTGCCTGCCAGTTCATCAAACACATGAGAATTCATCGGGGCACAACCAACCATAGGAAGTTGATCCAGGGTTCACCCGGTCGCCTCTCGGGGGATCAGGAAGGAATTTTCTCCCCTGCTGTAGCAATTGGCCTAGGCTCGGCTGGGGTTTTCGCCTTCCTCTGGATCAACGGTGGGGCGGTTAGGTCAATTTGGGTCCTGTCACCTTCACACTCACTCACTCACTCTTCCACGCTACCACACCTCAACCCCAGTCAGTGCTCCAGTCGCTCTTATCGTATTGGAGCGGCCTCGGCCACATCCCGGTGTGGGGTCCCAGATCACGACTATTAAGAGACTTGACAGGTGGAAGTCTGCCTGCTTCGTCCAGCACATCCTCCAATCCTCAAGTGGAAATGGCACAAGCATTCCCCAAACTTGCTCAATGAACAAAGCTAAAACCAATAAAACTACATCCCTACCTGAATGTTTTTGCCCCCTTATTTTGGCATACCGTCCATCAGATCAGGGCACACTTCAGGTCCATTTCATGTTGTAAGTCTTATGTTAAGTCTATCTATCTTATTCATATCTGTATCGGATATAGGGCTTCAACCATAAGTTAGAAGGCCAGTATGCTGGCCTGAATTTATGGGAGGAGCCCGGGGGGCTATTTAACCAGCCCACTCACCTGCAGTCTTCGTTGGTTTCCTGTGAGTGATACCCACCCTCCCATTCCCTTTTTTAGGGCATTTCTAAAAATTCATTTCTCTCCACAAAATATTCATTCTAATCTTGGGTATGCCCCCTTATTTTGGCATACCGTCCATCAGATCAGGGCACACTTCAGGTCCATTTCATGTTGTAAGTCTTATGTTAAGTCTATCTATCTTATTCATATCTGTATCGGATATAGGGCTTCAACCATAAATATATATATATATATATATATATTTTTTTACTTTCTAAAATTAATTCAACCCCTCATTTGCAAAAGGGCAAGGAAGGGGGTGGAGACTGTGATTTCATCTTGCAGCCAAAATCTTGCTGTGATGAAAAACAAACAGTCTTTTGGAATGTGCCTGTGTAAAAAAAAAAAAAAAAAAGCAGGATTTCATGATGATTTATCATACATAATGAAGTTATTGGACAAATATCCAAGTAACTATTTTGTCTCAGAAATATTTCCAACAAATACAGGATTTATTTTCTGAAAAGCATCGGCTGAAAAAGTTTCACAGCTGACCTTGTAAAATTTTAAGCACTACCCTGAAGTCATAGAAAAGGCTTAGTTGTACTTCAACTTAGGGAATAAAGTAATTTACATCCCCGTATTTATAGTTAATGTGCCCTACGATCGAATAATTATTGGTATCGATCTCCTTAAAAGATTAAATCCCATTTTTTATTTTAAAGTTATATGGTCTCCAGTGAAAAGGCCATTAAATATGAACCTTCCCAGTCCTATCACAATCGGCGCAACTGCCATGTGATGAAGAAAGACTGAACTCTTTATTGGGATCCATTTCATGGAATAGTTAAATTCTAGATGGCACCTTTTTACAGGCAACTCCAACTGCCACTACAGATGGTGGACAGGAGGATAATACCATACACATGTCCCCTGAAAAAAGTTGAGAGGTTTGCTTGGAAGGTGATGTTCTCAATATTCACCTCCATCCAGTGTATATACTGACTCTAATAGGTTCAGTAATTATACTCAACTCCTACCGGGATTGAAAAGGTGAATGGTTAGGTGTTCTTTTCCCTAAAGGTTAATGATGTTGGAAATATTAAAAAGGTTAAAATGGATTTATACCAGGAATATAATTACATTTTTGAAAATCTACTAGAATAGTTGGCCAGTCCTAAAATAATTACCGGTAGGTCTTCAAACCCTCAGGATAATTGGGTCCATGATCTGGATAATGACTCTAATAGTCATAATATAATTGCTAAATGCATATTATGGAGGGAAAAACAGTCAATCATTTATTGCAGGTAATCAATGACCCAAAATGTCATGTTTACATTGGCAACGATATATTACATCGCTTTGCTATATACATGGATCTGTTAAATTCCACATTGTGGTCCAGATTAAAAGAAAACCCATGTAGTTTCTTAAATGAACATGAAGCCCTCAAATGATCTTAGATACTGCCATCTGCAGTAAGCATATTAGTACCACATGAGGTCATTATGCATCCAGGTGCTAATAATTTTTTTTTTACCCAGTCAGGTATAAAAAGGCCAAAAATAAAATAATCCTATTGCATTAATATGCCTCGCAGACAGGATGTATTATACAGAATTTAAGTAAATCCCACTCCCATGGTAAAAATAAGTTTTCATGGAGTTCAAAAATATGTTTGCTAAAACATTCCTGTGATTGTGGTCTAACAGACATACACATTGGCAGGATTCAGCCTGATCCAGAAGCACCTCCTATTTATATCAAGCATTACTGGAACGTTGTAGGATCGGTGCACAGTTCTTATGCAGCTAATTAAATGAGTATATATGTCCGTCTGGCCGTGCCATATGTTTACCAATGCTTGGCACAGATGCAAGGCACAAAGTACTTTACCACACTAGATTATGCTCAATGATGTTGGACCATTCAGGTAAGTCCTGAAGATCAATACCAGCTGGCATTTAAATGTGGTAAGTAATAGTAAAACTGGAACAGAATGCTATTTAGTTATATACATTTAGGTTATGAAATAGATTTTTGTCTTTGTTATTTTACATTAGGCTATGCCTGATGCAACTGAAAGAAAATTTAACATATGTGGATGATATTTTTGTTGAATAGCATAACATTTTAAAAACATATCCAAAAGATTAGACATGTTCTTAACCAGTTGAGAAGGGTGGGTGTTAAAATTTCATTACAGAAAGACCAATGGTGTCGCTCCAAGGTTCATCTCCTAAGACATGAGGTTACTTACGGCCTAATGCCTTGTACACACGATCAGAATTTCCTATGAAAAAAGTCTGACGGAATTTTTTCATCAGACATTCTGACCGTGTGTGGGTTTCATCAGACTTTTTTCCGTAGGAGTTGAGAAATAGAACAGGATTTTTTTTCCATAGGAAAAAAATAAAACATATCGGAAATTCCAATCTTCTGTGTGGAACTCCGACGGAGAAAAAAACACGCATGCTCAGAATCAAGTTGACGCATGCTCGGAAGCATTGAACTTATTTTTTCTCGGCTCGTCGTAGTGTTTTACGTCACCGCATTTTGGACGGTTGGAATTTGGTCTGACAGTGTTTAGGCAAGACTGATGGATGACAGCTTGAATGGAATTCCATCAGATTTTATCCCATAGGAAATTCTGATCGTGTGTACAAGGCATAAGTCTCCAAAAAGAAGAAAATGGAGACTGTGATGAAGTCAAAAACATCTGCCAGTATCAGTGAATTGAGGACATATTTGGGTATGGTATAAATTATTTAATTGTGTGCTTGTCATCCTAGGTTTCAACTAAGAATGCTGGAAGGTAATGTATAAGAAGAGACTTTTAAGATCTCAAGAGAATGTGAATGTAAAAATTTTACATTGTGATATTCTCTCCTAACTTACAGATCTTCATATGTTATACTTCTATGCATTAGTATTGATCCTGCCAATCATGGCAGAATACTATCATCATATGTTTATTGATGATTCTAGTTAATTAAAATAAAATATTTAACTAATCACTGTATCATATATAGCGATGAGCTTGCTGTTCGGGTCGAACATAAGTTTGACTCGGACATTGGGTGTTCACCTGTTCGTCGAAAAACAAACATTATGGGGCGTTCGCGGCAAATTGGAGCACCGTGGAATGCCCCATAATACACTGCGAGATCGCAGTGCATTGCTGTATGATGATTGGCCAAAGCATGCATCTGACCTGCATGCTTTGGCCAATCCCAACGTCCTCTGCTAAGAGAGCCATAATTGGCCAAAGGCAGGGTGCCTTTGGCCAATCATGGCTCAGGGGGACTAAGTCCACGCCCCACACTATATAAGGCTGCCTACACGGCAGCCCTGTGTAGTGTTGTTGGTGTGGATAAAGAGATAGTGTGATTTAGATTGAGCAGGCAGGTTATTCACTTGGCTGCAGTGTATTTGATATACAGTGGGTCCGGAAAGTATTCAGACCCCCTTAAATTTTTCACTCTTTGTTATATTGCAGCCATTTGCATAAATCATTTAAGTTCATTTTTTCCTCAATGTACACACAGCACCCCATATTGACAGAAAAACACAGAATTGTTGACATTTTTGCATATTTATGAAATATTACATGGTCCTAAGTATTCAGACCCTTTGCTGTGACACTCATATATTTAACTCAGGTGCTGTCCATTTCTTCTGATCATCCTTGAGATGGTTCTACGCCTTCATTTGAGTCCAGCTGTGTTTTATTATACTGATTGGACTTGATTAGGAAAGCCACATACCTGTCTATATAAGACCTTACAGCTCACAGTGCATGTCAGAGCAAATGAGAAATATGAGGTCAAAGGAACTGCCTGAAGAGCTCAGAGACAGAATTGTGGCAAGGCACAGATCTAGCCATGGTTACAAAAAAATCTGCTGCACTTAAGGTTCCTAAGAGCACAGTGGCCTCCATAATCCTTAAATGGAAGACGTTTGGGACGACCAGAATCCTTCCTAGAGCTGGCCTTCCGGCCAAACTGAGCTATCGGGGGAGAAGAGCCTTGGTGAGAGAGGTAAAGAAGAACCCAAAGATCACTGTGGCTGAGCTCCAGAGATGCAGTTGGGAGATGGGAGAAAGTTGTAGAAAGTCAACCATCACTGCAGCCCTCCACCAGTCGGGGGTTTATGGCAGAGTGGCCCGACGGAAGCCTCTCCTTAGTGCAAGACACATGAAAGCCTGCATGGAGTTTGCTAAAAAAACACCTAAAGGACTCCAAGATGGTGAGAAATTAGATTCTCTAGTCTGATGAGACCAAGATAGAACTTTTTGGCCTTAATTGTAAGCGGTATGTGTGGAGAAAACCAGACACTGCTCATCACCTGTCCAATACAGTCCCAATAATGAAGCATGGTGGTGGCAGCATCGTGCTGTGGGGGTGTTTTTCAGCTGCAGGGACATGACGACTGGTTGCAATCGAGGGAAAGATGAATGCGGCCAAGTACAGGGATATCCTGGATGAAAACCTTCTCCTGAGTGCTCAGGACCTCAGACTGGGCCGAAGGTTTATCTTCCAACAAGACAATGACCCTAAACACACAGTTAAAATAACGAAGGAGTGGCTTCACAACGACTCCGTGACTGTTCTTGAATGGCCCAGCCAATTGAGCATCTCTGGAGACACCTAAAAATGGCTGTCCACCAATGTTTACCATCCAACCTGACAGAACTGGAGAGGATCTGCAAGGAGGAATGGCAGAGGATCCCCAAATCCAGGTTTGAAAAACTTGTTGCATCTTTCCCAAAAAGACTCATGGCTGTATTAGATAAAAAAGGGTGCTTCTACTAAATACTGAGCAAAGGGTCTGAATACTTAGGACCATGTGATATTTCAGTTTTTATTTTTTAATAAATCTGCAAAAATGACAATAATTCTGTGTTTTTCTGTCAATATGAGGTGCTGTGTGTACATTAATGAGGAAAAAAAATGAACTTAAATGATTTTAGCAAGTGGCTGCAATATAACAAAGAGTGAAAAATTTAAGGTGGTCTGAATACTTTCCGTAACCACTGTGTGTATGTGTATGTATATGTGTATATATATATATATATATATATATATATATATATATATATATATATATATATATACAGCCAGTCTAGTGTGAAAATATATATATATATTGTGAGGGGGTTAGCTCGGCAGCGGGTGTGTGTGACCCCCGGGATGAGCTCCCCACACAAAACAGGCCCAGCAAACGGAGGTTGTGGTTTTCAAAATCAAAAAAAGGTGCGGTTTATTTTCTATTTACAGTGACAAAACACAGCAAAGCAAAAGAAACATAACCAAAATAAATCCTGGTCAAGTTGACCTCTGACTAAACATACAGGTTTCCTAACTAACAACTGGGATCAGCCTAGTGCTGTCCTAGTCCCTAAGTCCCTGGTTTAGTAAAAGTCCAAACAAATAGCCACACAGGCTTTGCCTCACCGCACAGGCATGAGCTAACATCTAATGAAGCTGGGAGTTCTTATAGAGGCCTAAATGAGCTGACAAGGTTCAGCTGGTCTCCTCATCTCTGTCTGCACGACGCCCCACACTCTCCCTAGAGGTATGAGTCATCCATGAGCCCACTAGCCTCAGCTGGGCTTATACAACTCTCCACCTAGTTGTATAAGTCGGCGTAAAGCCTGAATCTGGGCGAAATATATCTACCCCCCTGGATGCAACCAGGTGACTTTACCTTCCTGCTGTCACATACCCCCCCCTCTTGTTTTAACCTCGGGGTTGGAACACCAGCAATCAGGCATTCATGTACTCGAGACAAAGCATCCACATTCCCCATTTGAACGCCAGGGCGATGCTTTACTGTGAAGTTGAATTCCTGGAGGGCCAGGAACCACCTATTCACTCTTCTATTTGTTTCCTTGTTTTGAGCCATCCACTTTAACGGAGCGTGATCCGTAACCATGTCAAAGTGCCTACCTAGCAGGTAGTACCGAAGGGAATCTAGAGCCCACTTCACCGCTAAACACTCCTTTTCAACGGTGGCGTAATTTACCTCATGGGACTTCAACTTCCTGCTGAGGTAAATGACTGGGTGCTCTTCCCCGTTCCAGACCTGGGACAATACTGCTCCTAACCCCACATCTGACGCATCACTTTGTACGACAAAGTCTTTAGAGAAGTCGGGTGAGTACAACACTGGCTGGCTACATAAGGCTTGTTTCAAGAATTGGAATGCTGCCTCAGCCTCGGGGGTCCATTTAATCATGACCGACCCTTTCCCCTTCGTCAGGTTGGTTAGGGGCACAGCCTTAGAAGCAAAGTGGGGAATGAATCGCCGATAATACCCAGCGATTCCCAGAAAGGCTCGTACCTGCTTCTTGCTGTTGGGACGTGGCCAACTCTGGATGGCCTCGACTTTGTTGAGTTGGGGTTTTATTACTCCCCTCCCAATGGTGTACCCAAGATATTTGGCCTCCTCCTGCCCAATGGTACACTTCTTGGGGTTAGCCGTAAACCCCGCTTCCCGAACAGAGTCCAGGACTGCTTGCACTTTTGGCAGATGTGAGGCCCAATCTGTGCTATGGACAATTACGTCATCCAGGTAAGCCGCAGCATACTTCCGATGGGGCCTCAGCATCTGGTCCATTTTCCGCTGGAATGTGGCCGGCGCATTCTGTAACCCGAACGGCATTCTTTTATATTGGAACGCCCCGTCTGGGGTTACAAATGCGGTTTTCTCTTTGGCCGACTTGGCCAGGGGGATTTGCCAATACCCTTTTGTGAGGTCAAGAGTCGTCATGTATCGGGCTGTTCCCAGCCGGTCGATCAACTCATCTATACGTGGCATGGGGTAGGTGTCAAATTTTGTAACTTTGTTCAACTGACGAAAATCGTTACAAAATCGCCAGCTCCCATCCGGTTTAGGCACCAACACGATGGGACTAGACCAATCACTTTGGGACTCCTCTATCACCCCTAAGTTCAGCATTTTCTGTACTTCCTCCCGTATTGCCTCCCGTCGAGCCTCTGGGATCCGATAGGGTTTTAACTTCACCCTTTCACCGGGCGGGGTAATGATGTCATGCTCTACCCCAGATGTTTGTCCCGGCAGCTCAGAGAATACCTCCTTGTTGCGAAGCACAAACTCCTTAACCTCCTGTTGTTGGGGTTGTGACAAGGTGGCTGCTATTCCAACCTCAGGAATCACGCAACCAGTTTGAGCTGGTGACCAAGTGTCTGCGACTAGGGACTCTCTATCCCTCCAGGCTTTCAACAGATTAACGTGATAGATCTGTTCGGGCTTTCGCCTTCCTGGTTGTCTGACCTTGTAATTCACTTCGCTCACTTTTTCCATTATCTCGTAGGGGCCTTGCCATTTGGCAAGGAATTTACTTTCAACCGTAGGGACAAGTACCAATATCCTATCCCCCGGGGAAAAGGTACGGGTCTTGGCTCCACGGTTGTACACTCTCTGCTGTGCCAACTGCGCTTGGGCCAAATGTTCCTTCACGATGGGCATTACCTGTGCAATTCGATCTTGCATCAGGGCGACATGCTCAATCACACTCCTGTGGGGAGAACTCTCACTTTCCCAAGTTTCCTTGGCAATATCCAACAGCCCTCTTGGGTGTCTCCCATACAGTAACTCAAAGGGGGAGAATCCCGTAGAGGATTGGGGCACCTCCCTAATAGCAAACATCAAATAAGGAAGTAAACAGTCCCAATCCTTTCCATCTCTATCCACCACTTTCTTCAACATTTGTTTTAGGGTTTTGTTGAATCTTTCAACCAGCCCATCGGTTTGGGGGTGATACACAGACGTACGCAATTGCGTCACTTTGAACAATTTACACAGCTCTTTCATAACCCGGGACATAAAGGGTGTACCTTGGTCCGTAAGCAGTTCTTTACAAATACCCACCCGGCTAAAAACAAGAGATAGCTCTTTGGCTATGGTTTTGGCCGAGGTATTTCGGAGAGGGATCGCTTCTGGATAACGGGTGGCATAGTCCATTATAACTAATATGTACTGGTGCCCCCTAGCGGACTTGATTATAGGACCTACCAAATCCATGGCGATCCTCTCAAACGGGACCTCAATGATGGGTAGAGGGACCAGCGGGCTACGGAAATGTGGCATCGGGGCCAACCTCTGACACACAGGGCAGGAGGAACAATAATTTTCTACGTCCTTCATCACCCCCGGCCAATAGAATCTCTGTAATACCCTCTCTCGGGTTTTCTCTGTCCCCAGATGACCTCCAAGAATGTGCCCATGGGCCAACTCCAACACCAACTTCCTGTAAGGTTTGGGCACCACAAGCTGCTCAACGGTTTCTTCTGCCCTTTTTGCCACCCGATACAGTAGGTCCTTCTCTACGCTGAAGTATGGGTAAGTGCAGGTATTATCTGGGTTCACTAACTCACCATCTATTTTCACTACGTTTTCCCGTGCCTTTATTAGGGCGGGGTCTTTCAACTGTTCTGTGGCAAAGTTTTCCCTGTGAACCTCAAGATCAGAAAACTCCACAGACGGTAGGTTTTCGTCTGAGGAGGTGGGCTCCTCTCCAGTTTCTTGAGTCTCCCCTGCCAATACTGATAAGGGAAATTCCGGAGAGTCCTCACCACTCTCAGGGGAGTTCTGGCTATCACATTCCTGGTACATAGGGGCACCAGTGAGGGGCTCAGGATCATCCCACAGTTCCCAGAACTTCGGAAAATCCCTTCCCACAATGGCGTCATGCGGTAACTGAGATACTAAGCCCACTGGATGAGAGAGGGTACCTTTGGGGGTCTCGAAACACACTGTAGTCACTGGATACTCTCGGGTGTCCCCATGCACACAAATAACAGCTACCTTGCTATTCCCAGAGACCTCTGTTTTAACTAACTCAGCCTTTATCAGGGTCACAAGGCTACCTGAATCCAGCAATACCACAACATTTCTACCATTAACACACATTTTGCATAAATGTTTCTCAGTTCCTCGAATGGCAGTGCATGCGACTGTCGCACACAGCGACTGACGTCTGCCCGTCAGAAAGTCACACTGCATGGGTTCCTCCACAACCGGGCAATTGGCTGCAATATGTCCCGCTTGCCGGGAGCGGTAGCAAACGATCCTTCTTGCCGCCTCTTGAGCCGCTGATTTCCCCGGCTGTTCTCGCCAAACTTGGGGTAGAGCTCCCACCCTCTCACTCTCTCCACCCTCACCCCTTGGAATCCTCTTATCCGCCCCTGGGGATGGTCTGGTCTTAGGGTGGAAAGTCCGAGTGTCTCTGGAAGAGGCCGTCAGGTTCTCTGTAGCCAAGTATTTCTCCACACGATCCACAAGACCATCGGCCGTCTCTGGGTCTCCATGGCTTACCCACTTTTGGATGGCAGTAGGAAGAGCTCTCAAAAACCGATCCATTACAACACGTTCCACAATCTTTGGTGCGGACAAAGTCTCTGGCTGTAGCCACTTTCTGCTCAGGTGAATGAGATCATACATTTGAGACCTGGGGGGTTTTCCAAGCTGGAAAGTCCAGTTATGCACACGCTGAGCCCGGACAGCCTGGGTGACACCCAGCCTTGCCAATATTTCAGCTTTTAGCATCACATAGTCTTTTGCTTGGTTAGGCTCTAGGTCATAGTAAGCTTTCTGCGATTCACCAGTTAACAGAGGAGCCACCAGTCCAGCCCACTGCTCCTCAGGCCACTTTTCTCTTTCAGCGGTCCTTTCAAATGTGGTCAAAAATACCTCTGGATCATCCTCTCCAGTCATTTTTGTCAATAAACGACTCACCCCAAAGGACGCGGTATTAGTGGGACGGCTTTCCTCACTGGTCTGCGGACGTTGCTGCATTACTGCTTCCATCTGTTGTTGTAGTCTCTGCTCTTGCTTCTGCAACAGGTCTATGAAGCGGGCCTCAGATTGCTGCTGGGCTCGTTGCTGAGCCTCCAGACTCTGTTGCAAAGTTGCGTTTGTCTGCTGCTGGGCTGCAAGGCTCCTTTGCAAACCTGCATTTGTCTGCTGTTGATTGGCATTTGCTAGAGCCAGCTGCTTCAGTATCTCCTCCATGCTGGCTTAAAAAAAACTGCCACTGGTTCTCCACCAACTGTGAGGGGGTTAGCTCGGCAGCGGGTGTGTGTGACCCCCGGGATGGGCTCCCCACACAAAACAGGCCCAGCAAACGGAGGTTGTGGTTTTCAAAATCAAAAAAAGGTGCGGTTTATTTTCTATTTACAGTGACAAAACACAGCAAAGCAAAAGAAACATAACCAAAATAAATCCTGGTCAAGTTGACCTCTGACTAAACATACAGGTTTCCTAACTAACAACTGGGATCAGCCTAGTGCTGTCCTAGTCCCTAAGTCCCTGGTTTAGTAAAAGTCCAAACAAATAGCCACACAGGCTTTGCCTCACCGCACAGGGGTTCACTCTCCCTAGACAGTCCACACAGGTCTGGTTCCAGGCATGAGCTAACATCTAATGAAGCTGGGAGTTCTTATAGAGGCCTAAATGAGCTGACAAGGTTCAGCTGGTCTCCTCATCTCTGTCTGCACGACGCCCCACACTCTCCCTAGAGGTATGAGTCATCCATGAGCCCACTAGCCTCAGCTGGGCTTATACAACTCTCCACCTAGTTGTATAAGTCGGCGTAAAGCCTGAATCTGGGCGAAATATATCTACCCCCCTGGATGCAACCAGGTGACTTTACCTTCCTGCTGTCACAATATATATATATAAAATGTAAAAAAGGAAAACTGTGCTATTTCACCTAAAAACGGCAAGCTGCAACTTAAAAGTGATATACACACCAACAGAATTAATAAACATATGAAGCTGCGCTAATAGTGAATGATCAAATGTGTCAACAAATGAAAACGAAATAACAGAGTTGATTAATATGTAAAAAATACAATAAGTAAAAAAATTTGACAAGGGAACCCTTTTCATAGGGTTTCTGAAGGGTTAAATGCTGTAACAACCTATAACTGGTCTAAGTTAAACCATCGAAATGTATTTTACAAGTAATTGTAACCAAATAGATAAATAAGTATGAAATACACAACAAATGATAAAGTCTCTTCATGTGTGTTCAAGAAGCATGAATGCAGCAACACCCTGTGAAAATTCTTCCATAGACAAGGGACACTGTGAGTCCGCCACCACACAGAATGAAGGCTTACCAGCTCCTCAAGAAATAGTAACTTGTCACCCAGCCTGGGCAATTATGATCCTCCCACCGCAGCAAATGGCTAGCAAGCCTGGCGTTCCTGGGGCTGCAGCCCGGATCCTCCAGTACTCTCAAAGTGGCAGCAACAGCTCCCACGCCCGATGTTGGAGACTTAATGTTAGTCCAGCAAGGGGAAGGTGGCGGAGGAGATGGTCTTAATGGATGGATATGATCAAGAAAAAAAGAAAGAGTAGGCTGCCATCGGTCAAACTAGATGATTTATTGTAAAATGGTCTGTGTAACAACAGACTGAAGTGGCATTAAGAACAAACACAAGCCGGCCGGCAAATGGTAAAAAGCACGCCTGTGAAAGGCGGAATGTGGAAAAGCACGGTGACGTCAGCACGTCTCAACCTACGCGTTTCGTCACACAAAAGGACGTCGTCTCGGGGCACTTTTTAGTGTGTGTGTATATATATATATATATATATACTCTGCATCCAGTGTAGCTTATATCTGCAGTGCATTCCTGGTGTACTTTTTCTAATATACTTCAGGCGGTGTATTAATATATATATATAGTCTAGTGTGTATGTGTGTGTGTGTGTGTGTGTGTATATATATATATATATATATATATATATATATATATATATATACTCTGCATCCAGTGTAGCCTATATCTGCAGTGCATTCCTGGTGTACTTTTTCTAATATACTTCAAGCGGTGTATTAATATATATATATACAGTCTCGTTTAGACAGTGATAACTACTATTGACACAGCGATCGTATGGATGGTGTTAATCCTTGGCGCCCAGTTACGGATGGAACCTGTCACCAAACCGAATCCTTCATCAGGAGAATGATGCAAGACGCTCCAGGATTCTTATTGCTGGAAAGAGAGATTTATTTTCAGAAGATCTTTTTGCGTGTGAATCCAAGAATATCCATTGAAAGGAGGGATAATATATCCCATTTTCAGCTTGTAGCGATACAAGAACGGATCCACTGAAGAGTTTCTTCAATCTCTGGTTTATCAACTATGTTTGCAATACACTTGAAATGGTGGGGTACACCACCACTGCAACAGTTATTTTTTTATTTTCATAAAGACTTGAATCCATCGAGGAAAATCCAAGTCAGACAAGAACATTCCTTTATCTGATAAATGAAAAGAAAAACGTTCCTCAATTTAAAGGAAAAAAAAAATATCGGATCATATCTTTTAAATAATTATGATCTTTCTTATGACCAGTTTCCCTAATATGTCCAAGGCTTTTCACCCGAATACTAAAAAAACTAAGGGAGGATTTGTCAGACTCAGAACTACAGGGGGTCCCCGGGTTACGAACCCGTTAGGGACTTTCCTCCTTTTTTTAACTCGGAAATGTTTGTAAGTCGGCCGCACATGCGCAGAACGACAATTATGGACATTTCCGATGTTTTCCAATGTTCCGTCGAATGCCGTTCTGCGCATGCGCGGCCAATTACAGACATTTCTGAAATTTTCAGAGGCTCCGTCTGGCCGCGCATGCGCTGAACAGTAGAATGACTGCGCAAAACGGCAGAGGATCCCCGCAGAGCCCGGTTCGTAAGTAGGAGGGGTTCGTAAGTCGGGCGTTCGTAAGTCGGGACCCCCTGTATTGGGATTAAAAATAATTAATTCCTAAGGTCTCTGCATCATATTTTTTTATATATATTTTATGAACATGATAGAAGCCATTTTTGCTTCTATATTTTTTTCTAAAGAGGTTAACCTAAGTTCATTGTCTTTGAAACTAAGAACCCCTCACAAGATATTTTGTAAGAGACTATAGGTTCCTTGTATATCAGCCTGAGTTGTAAATTATGAGTCCTTGTTAGTTAATCAGTTAAGGCATTAGCCAAGGAGGCTCAATGTTATGGTAAGATAAGGGACTCCTAAGTTTCAAATAACAGTGAACAGACATTGTCTCTTTGACTAAGGAATGAAAGTAGAAGGGACGTATTAAACAATTATGTTTTTGAAATACTTTGTATTATTACACTGCAAGCAATCATATTACCAATAATCCCCAATATATTTACATTATATTGAAGTACTGTATTTATTGGCGTATAACACTCACTTTTTTTGCCCTGAAAAAAGAGGGTAAGCTGTGCCTGCGTGTTACACGTAGGGGGCTGTGGAAAGTTTTTTTCCTCAAATGTCCCTCTTAAAGTTAGGGTGCGTGTTATACGCCTGTGCGTGTTATACGCAGATAAATACGGTAATTATATGTATGATTAAGTGAATAATTTTACGTAAATTGGTTTATGTATTTTAATAATAATTTTCTTTCATAATATTTTCATAATGTATTGTTTGGATATTCATAAAATCCATTCATGCATATATATTATTATGATAAGGGTTGTAAATATGGAATCCTATGAAAAAATTAAGAGTTCTATTATTGAGAATATTTATGAATAGCTGTTATGCTTCTAGTCAGAATCATGACTTCATTTTCAAGGTATTTAGAACACGAGTTAACTGTGTGAGGTATATTTTCTCAAACACATATATTTCAATAGGAGCCAGGAAATCTGACATGTCAAAATATAAACATTTTCTTATAGTAGATGGCTTTCTGCTAAGCCAAAGTCAAAATGCTATTCAATTATTAAATAAAATCAATTCTAATACAACACTTTCCCCTGGTGGTGAAAATATTAAGAGTCCTAGATGGTCGCCCAGACAAGGTTGTCATGGTTACATAGAAACAACCCATCCTTTGACATCATTAATTACGTAGTAGTAACATACACACACACTTTTTGGGTTGGATAAAAGAGTATACACATAGCTGGAGAAAAAAAGACTGAAAGAATTTGGAGACGGAAAGAATCTTGGAAGGCGAGAGGATGTTGAGATCTTGAGTACCGAAAAATGTAGGAAGGAGGATCAAAGAAGTCCTTTGGACATCCAGTTGATACTTCTCAAAACAAAAGAATCTTAAGCCATGGTAAAGTATTAATCTTTTATTTTGACCTTTTGGTAATTGAATTGTTTTAACATATACATAACGAAACCGTTAAATTTATGGCAGAGCAAATTGGAGTTGTATTATTTTTACCTGCAGCATGAAATAATTATATTCCAAATATGAAGAGACATACACATTTTTGTCTGACTCTACAAAGCTAAGGCCAAAGTCTGTACAATGGTTTTGTTGTAATACGTGTTTAAAAATAAATTCATTCTAAATTTATTTTTATTTAAAAATAGTCTTGGTTAAATCACCAAGTTTGTATGTGGTTAACAAAATTGTCCATATACTGTAAAATAGGTTTAAGCTTTAAGGTCTGTTTGTTTTGAGAAGAATCACAAGTGTTAAAGTCAACACCTAGCTTGTTTACATAAGTCCGTAGAGCCACGGAAAGCTATTTACTAAGTATAAGTTTACTAAGTGTTGAAATATGACATTTTGTAATAAGAGCTTGTGGTAAAATGTATTATCTGTATTTCTAATATATATTTGATATTTTAAAGTATATATTATCTTTTTGTATTATCACCAATTATATCTGATATTATTTTACACTGAATTTTTAGTTAAAAATTATATTTTTTTAGCACCTTGTTGAACTCACTTGTCTTCAAAATAGCACGGATAAACAAACTTGAATTAATTGGTTGTATTGTGTAAAAATTTGAAAATCTCCTAAAACACAGATTTTACATAATTCCATAAATATAATACTGTTTTAATATTTCAGTATAAACATTCTGACACACCGCTCCCAAAATGCCCTGCCCGTTGAAATAAATGGGCAGCGCTGCAGAAGCGCCTGCAAAGTGATTAGAGAGAGCCGCAACACGGGCGCTTTTAACCCTTTCCTTGGCCGCTAGCAGGGGTTAAAAGCACCCCACTACGGCCGAAAAGTGCCACTATAACAGCTGTAAAGCTGCGTTAAAACTAGCGGCGCTTTACCGCTAACCCTGGCACTGCCCCAGTGTGAAAGGGGTACAAGGTTCTCTAACAAACCTCTGAGGTTTTCACAGAAACAGCTGTATTTATACTGAGATTAAATTACACACAGATGGACTCTATTTACTAATGTAGCGCCCTCCACTCTCTCTCTCTCTCTCTTGCTCCGGTTTCTTTCTCTCTGGCTTTTGTCTAGGGGTACCTTGGAGGAGAGAGTGCGGGATCACCACGCCAAGCTTTCACCGCAGATGTTTGTGTGGTGTGAGCAAAGTTTCTGTACCTTTGGGTCGGTGTTCGGTGTTTGGAGCCTCCGCTTCTTCTGTGGAACAGTGTCTGCCAGTAAATGAGCCCCACACCAATAAAAGTCCAACACTCCTTTATTTTCCAACGTCAGGATGAAACACAATCAGTTAGACTCCCTCAACGAACAGACAGGGGGTGTGGATACGAGTAGGCCCAGGCACAATGAACTCTCCTATTCCTCTATCAGCGAATAGGCTTGGCGCATGGTCTCCGCCACCAACCGTGAATATTTCGGTCGCTGCCACCGACCGGGTGAACTGACTGAACTTGGCCCCTGTTCGGAAAGATACCCCTCCGGTCGGTCTCCTGAGGCTCACTCGGCACTGGCAATCTGCTGCACCAGATCTTCAGGTGAGTAGCTCCTCCGGTCCCTTACGCCTCTGGATTCGGGCACCCCACTCCCGGGGTCCCCTAGGAAATCCTTCCCTCGCGGGACCCAGCGAAGGAAACTGGTCCCCAGGCCTCCAATCAAGTACCTCACCCCAGGCTGAAGGTGCCTGGGATGGAACACGAGCTCCGGGCGTCCAGGCCTAGGCCGCCTGGACACCAACCACGAACCACAGCCCTCAGGCTGAAGGTGCCTGGGACTCCACCGTGACAAAGATGGCCGGCCCCTTTATACCCTCTCCCAGCAAGCACAGCGGGTATCCCCGCCCCACCATACAACCGCTGAGAGGGGGCCAAAAAGGGGTACGGCACTCAGCGATGGTTCAACCCCAGCCCACAGGGACAGCGCCACCTGCTGGGCCGCAGGGAACTATACATCACTGGTGTCTCTGCCAGTTTTAAACATGATAGAAAAGTATATGCCCGCTACACTAATTAGGTGAATTCTGAAGGCAATTGGTTCCACTAGATTTTAGTTAGGGGTAACAGAGTAAAGGGGGCTGAATACAAATGCACACCACACTTTTCAGAAATGTATTTGTAGAAAATTTTGAAAACCATTTATCATTTCCTTCCACTTGATAATTATGTGCCACTTTGTGTTGGTCTACCACATAAAATTCCAATAAAATACATTTACGTTTTTGGTTGTAACATGACAAAATGTGGAAAATTTTAAGGGGTATGAATACTTTTTAAAGGCACTGTATGTATAAAGCACTTTATTATACAGTCAATTTGAAGTGAAGAACAGTCCTTTAAAATTAAATCAATCTGCTGCATTAAAAACAATGAACCATAATGTCCATATAAACACTATAGAGTTCATATATAGTATAATGATGATCCAACTCCAAAGAGGAAATCCCAGCACCATTTCCAGTGTCATAAAAGGCTCCATACAGCACCATAGTGATACAGACAAACTGCTTACCAAACAGCAATGACCCTCAAATTATATTCATGCACAATTGTTATTCCACTTTCAAGCATGATAGGGTTGCTCTCCGGGCTTCTATCAGTGGAGGCACCAGGATCAAGGTTTACCAGCCAGGTCTTAGGCGGTGATACTCCAAGGTATCTTCAACATCCAGTCTTCACACATGCACGGATCACTTGTCTTGCCATAAATAGAATTATACCTCATAGGAGCATAAAGCAAGCTACTGTCATGATCCGTGTTATGGCTTGGGTCACCTGCTGGTGGCACTATTGCTTTCAGCACCAAAGGGTGTAATTCTGGTGGCCACCAGCGGGTGCCTCCCAGTAGATGGACTTTTCATTAATCAAGCTGCACCTGATGTGAGCTGCTGGGAGTATATAAGCCCGCCCTTCACTGAGGTTCAGGGCTTCAGTATCCTCTCTGTTAGCCTTGTTTCTGCCTGACCTAATCTGTTGCCCCAATCTGTTCCTGATCCGCTTCCTACCCTGTCCTGTACCCTGTCCCTGAGTCTTGTCCCCTGATTCCTGCTTCCAGCTTCCCCTTGCTACTGCTCCCTCCATCTGGCCGCCTGTCCCCCCTTGTCTGTTGTCCCTGCCTTGCTTATGTATATGTGCTCCTGTTCTTGTATATATTAGTTAGATAGTTAAATTAGGTGTTTTGGGGTTTGCTGTGTTCTCTTGTATTTATTTCTTGTATGCATTGCTTGTTTTTGGCTTGCTGTTGTTTGGTTTGCACGTGTGCCTTATCTTTAATAAATATAGATTTTTCACTTACTTTTGTGCTTGATTCCTTAAGTGCAGCCCACTGATCTGTTTACCCTGTGCTGGATGCATGTGTTAGGCATCCCTGACAGAATACTGAAGCCCAAACAAACAGATTGACTGCACTTGGGAATTGGGTCTGGGCACTTTCGATTGCTGAAAAGATGTATCTAGAAGATATTCTGTATCTTTTGCTCCTGGCAACAGATGACAGTGATTTTTGTCATCAGACGTTAAGTGAATACACTGGAGAGCAGTTACTGGAATGCATCCGTCTAGCTCATGTTTTTGTTGATCAGGGTGGTTTTCCTTTTGAGGACGTGCAGCCATTGATTCGGGTCTGTACAAAGTTGGCCCTGTCTGATGCCTCTAGTGGAGGTGATGATTATACACCTCTTTTTAGTGCAGCTCAGGTAGAGTCTTTGGTGTGGCTGTTGGAAGATGACTCAGCCTTTTTCTTTGAGCAGTACTCAGCTTGTCCTCAACAGATGCTTGCAGCATGCATTGATTCAGTGCAGTCTCTGGTCAGACAAGCAGTGTGCAAACCTGATTTTGTGAAACCATTATTACAGGCCTGGTCAAGTTTGTTGTACTCAGCCCCTGTCAGTTACCAACCATCCATTTCTATGTCTAGACACCAACTTTGCGCAGATTATCAGCGCAGCCCCCCCCCGAGGATGCCCACACTGGACCACCAGGGATGCCACTGGACCACCAGGGATGCCACCAGACCACCAGGGATGCCCACCACCAGGTATGCCTCCCTAGACCACCAGGGATGCCAATCAGTGCCCCTAATGGATGCCAATCAGTGCCCACAATGGGCATCACTGATTGGCAGGCATTATTGTTTGGCACTGATTGGCATCCATTAGTAACACATTGCAGTACAGTGCCACCTATCAGTGCCCATCCATGCCGCCTATCGGTGCCCATCCATGCCGCCTATCGGTGCCCATCCGTGCCGCCTATCGGTGCCCATCCGTGCCGCCTATCGGTGCCCATCCGTGCCGCCTATTGATGCCCATCCATGCCGCCTATCGGTGCCCATCCGTGCCGCCTATCGGTGCCCATGGTGGTGGGAGTGTCATGGTCTGTGGCGGCATGAGTCCTGCTGGCACTGGGGAGCGACAGTTCATTGAGGGAACCATGAATGGCAACATGTACTGTGACATACTGAAGCAGAGCATGATCCCCTCCCTTCGGAGACTGGGCTGCAGGGCAGTATTCCAACATAACGACCCCAAACACACCTCCAAAATGACCACTGCCTTGCTAAAGAAGCTGAGAGTAAAGGTGATGGACTGGCCAAGTATGTCTCCAGACCTAAATCCTATTGAGCATCTGTGAGGCATCCTCAAACGGAAGGTGGAGGAGTGCAAGATCTCTAACATCCACCAGCTCCGTGATGTTGTCATGGAGGAGTGGAAGAGGACTTCAGTGGCAACCTGTAAAGCTCTGGTGAACTCAATGCCCAAGAGGGTTAAGGCATTGCTGGAAAATAATGGTGGCCACACAAAATATTGTCATTTTGGGCCCCATTTCAACATTTTCACTTAGGGGTGTACTCAATTTTGTTGCCAGTGTTTTTTTGTTTTTTTTTATTATTCATCAGAATACTTAGTTGTGCTCTCACATTCAACCACATATGTTAGCTATACATACTAATTAACACACTCCACTCACCAATTTACTCTAATCAGAGTAATTTATTCACAGGTTTGGTCACATGTCCAATATAGATCAGTGTATATATTGCAGTTATTGTTTGTGGTTCACTAGCTATGAAAAAGCACTTTTGAAAGTGTGAAATGTGTCAGCTCCTGTATTCCGCTGTTTGCTGTGGCTTGTATTTTTTGGCTTATTACCTCTTTTTTAATAAAGGCATTGATTTTTAGAGCGGCTGTCCAGAATTTTCTCTTCCAATTGCCTAAGCTTAGCCTGCACCTGCTGTTCCCATTTGGAGGAGAGCTACGTATTCAGACACCCTTCCTAGAGCGGCATCCCTCCTCCCACCAGCTCCGTGATGTCGTAATGGAGGAGTGGAAGAGGACTCCAGTAGCAAACTGTGAAGCTCTGGTGAACTCCATGCCCAAGAGGGCTATGGCAGTGCTGGAAAATAATGGTGGCCACACAAAAATATTGACACTTTGGGCCCAATTTGGACATTTTCACTTAGGGGTGTACTCACTTTTGTTGCCAGTAGTTTATACATTAATTGCTGTGTGTTGAGTTATTTTGAGGGTACAGCTAATTTACACTGTTATACAAGCTGTACTACTTTATATTGTAGCAAAGTGTTATTTCTTCAGAGTTGTCACATGAAAAGATACAATAAAATATTTACAAAAATTTTAGGGTGTACTCACTTTTGTGAGATACTATATATATAGATATATATATATCTATATATATACACAGTATATATATATATTGGGAGTTGTCCTTCCACACAAGTCCATCTATACCTTCATTGAAGAGTGGGTGTTTCGGGTTCTTGCAGTCTGATGAGATTAATTTGTCATCACCTGGCAATGATGTATAATCTGAGTGCTCTGCTCCTACACCTGCTCTCGTGTTCTGTTCTATCTTGGATATGCACTGTACTCCTGTCATCACATCTCTTCACCCCAAGAGCCCCGAAAACCCCTAGATACGGCCAGTAGCTACATGCTATTCATGACTGTGTACCAGTACTGGGGACATATATACTGGGGAGTATTTTCTGAGACACAATGATTACCTTGAATGCCACATTGGAAAATAGCTCATCAATGGATAATCCTTCTTCCTCAGGGGTTAATGCAAACCCAAACAGGTTTGGCATCTTACCAACATCTTTTTGCAGTTGTCTTATGTTATTGAACAAGTATACATTGTTGTCATTAGATATGATAAAAGGGTTCATTTGCAAATGACACTGTTGAATGAATTCCCGTATAAGCCTGTAAAAATGAACAGATGCACGTTTTACGCATTTCACATACTAAGGTTAATAACATTTTCTGGGAAAGAGCTGGACTCTCTGCACTTATTGTTAGAGTGGAACATTATATAGTGTGAGTTTTAATGTGAAAATCAGATTCCTCTAGGAATTGGCATCCTTAGTTTTTAATTATCAAAAGGTTCAAAGATTAATATTATATGTAAAATAAAATCTTTTTTTAATCAATATAAAAGAGCTTTTTATAAATACCTGTGAGATGGAGGAATACGCATGGGTCCCAGTTCTCCATACCAGCCCTCTGGATCTCTATAGGTCAGTACACGACCTCCTATGCGGTTACTGGCCTCCAGCACTGTCACCTGAAGTATAAAAGATAGAGTCCTGTAATGTGTTCAATAACATCAATCTTACCCACCATCAATTAAACTGGAACGCCAGGCCAAACTTTTTTTGGATAGAGTGAGAAAGGGTTAAATATCTGTTGGGTTTTTATTGTTACTGGTGTCCACCTTAAAGGGACTTACATCTACCAACGCAACAAGAAGTGCTTAACACCAACAGCAAAAAAAGTCTGGCAGATGTTCTAAACCCCAACTCTCTCCTTATTGGCTCACTGAATGTGATTGACAGTAGCAGGAGTCAATGACTACCACTGCTGTCTCAGACAATGAGGAGGGAGAGCCAAGGCTGTCATAAACATTGCTGGATTGGAATGGGGCTCAGGTAAGTATTAGGGCTGGAAGAGCTGCTGAACACAGAAGTTTTTTTTTTACCTTCATGCATACAATGCATGAAGGTAAAAAAAACCCCTAAGCCTTTACAAGTACTTTAACCTTCCAAACAAGCATTTACATACCAAACAAGCAGTAAAGACACTTTAAAACCAGTCCCCATTCACTTAAGTATTTACGGCATTGTGGAGAAATACATTTTTAATGTTCACAACACAGGTTTGGATAGAGTGTAAAGGTATTAGAACACCCCTCTGTTTTTTATTGTCATCTATATCCCTGTCTTTTTGTCCAATTGACTGTTATCATCAAGAGTGAGCGTAAAAGAAACTGTGGGTTGACACGAGAACAGCAAAAGAGGGGAAATGTTTCCATGGGAGCACTCGCTCTGGTGAGCCTGGTAAAAAAAAAAAACAGGCATTTCCCTCACTTTGAAAGGAATTCCACTCACATCCTGTTGTGGCTATGAAAAAAAAAGTGAAGGGAAGCCTTCTCAATAAGATGCCAATAAAATGCCAATAAAAACTGACAGGGGTTATACTCCTCTCTTATCCAAGACAAAACAAAAAAATGGCTTTAGTTCCACTTTAAAGCTTGTTTACTGCTTGGTGGAACATGTAAATAGCTTAACATCCATACTCTGGGCACTGGTGCACCTTAATCTCTCTTTATTTGACAAGGAAAAATGATGACTGAAAATGTATCGGGTACTACACTATACTTTTATGTACTTACTGTGGCCGGGTTGCTCTGACAAAGGAATGTTGCATGACTTCCGATCCGACTTTGAGATGATTGCGACTTGTCCTTTGACCCAAAACTATTACTTTGCTTCTGGTATGGAGGAAGCCTCACGCCAAATTTATCAGAAAAACAGCATGGGGTCCCCCCCAGATACATACCATGCCCTTTGAGTCTGGTATGGATCTTGAAGGGGAACCCCACGCCAACATTTTTAAAAAACGGCGTAGGGTTCTCCCCAAGACCATACCAGACCCTTATCTGAGTACGCAGACTGGCAGGCCAGGAAAGGTGGGGGACAATCAAGTGAGCCCCCACCCCAAAGAAACCTTGTCACACGTCAGTGACGTCACAAGGAGGTGGGGTCTCCGGATGACGTCACCAGATGGCCGCGCCCCATAGCTATATAAGAACCAGCAGACAACGGAGGAGAAGGGGAAGTACCCTCCCCTATATAAGCCCCTCCCATCCGGGAGCACCTCAGTTTTTTGCCAGTGTCTAAGGTGTTGGCCAAGGTTAACATGTATTCATCTGGGCTTGTGTACAGGTTCTCTGGGCCTTAGCAAGCTATTCCGGATCCGACCAAAAAAGCTTCATAGCTAAACGGTCGGTACCCGGGCCTTGCAGAGAAGAGCAGGGTTTTGCCTGTAATGCCTCTCTTAGGAGGGCTGGACCCTGGGATCCAGAGCTCTGGTCATACCCAAAACCAAGAGGCTATCTGTGCAGGGTGCTATACAGGTCCAGGGGAGTGGAATCCTTGGGAACCCGGTCCCTGAAGGTCTAGTACAATGCCTGCCGTGAGAGGTGAAGTTTGGGCTTCTGTGGACCAAACAAAGTCCTGCGGCGGGGAAAAGGTAAGTGGGGGCCCCTCAGGAACTTGGTTCTATTGAGGGGACCCCCAAGCCTAATATGTCTTTCTGCCTGTTACCTAAAGGGTATTCCCGCTAATAGCTGTATATGCCTAAGAAATCCTAGAAATGTTTTTTCATAAGGGAAGTTTTAAAAAAAACTGTAAACCTGGAAATGTTTTTCATAAAGGAGGTTTTAAAAAAAAAAAAAAAGACAAAAGTGCGGTACCTGTGTTTGTCCACTAGAGGCCGCTGTGGAACGTCTTTTTTCTTGGGACTATTCCTTCCATGGTGAAAGTCCAGGCAGATGAGTGAGCTCTCTATCAGGGAAGCTGCATTCCTCTGTCATGCTGCCAAGTAGTTTCCTTCCATCCCCGAGTCCTGGTGAAACAGGGACCCTGGCTCCTCTCCCTACATGGCGCCAAGAGCGCACACGCGCGCGCGCACACATGCTTTCTTTTTATAAGGTTTAGCTTCAAAAAAAGGGGCGGAGCCTGGCGGATGACGCGCTCTGTGCGCCCAGCGCTTCTGCGCATGTGCGGGCGTCCCAGCAAGATAAAAGGACTCAGTCCACGCTGCTTGCTATGGACACAGAGCATGAAAAGGAGCTGGTAGCATGGTATAGGGGCTTACAGCGGGCGGTTGATACAGGCATCCCCAGAAAGACGCATTAGTAGACACCCACTGATGTACATAGCAGCAAATTGCATTAGACTATTTCAGTAAGGGATGTATTGCGGCTGGAATACCTCAGCTTTGAACTAAGGAATATGCCGCCTAAAAAACTCCGAGATATACCTCTCAGGAAGTGTAGGGGGTCTCCATCGGGCTCTGAGGATCTGGAGCAGTCATCTGCACCCTCCTCCCCTGAGAAATCAGAGGTTAATACCCATAAGGAACCCCCGGGAGTGCCAGGTACTGCGGCTGTCCTCAGTCCACCTGCTCCTGCATATATAACAGAGGAGGTTTTTTCCTCAACTCTGGAGGGATTGGAGCAGAGATTGGCTGCATTGATCGCTTCTTCTCTACAGGAAAGAAAGCGCGCCAGATCTCCATCACCTCCATTAGAGTGCCTGTTGGCAGAGCAACAGTCCCAGGAAGGGACCGGCCTACCTGAAGGGGATCAGGAGGAGGTTAGCTCTGTTTTTGAGGAATCGACAGTAGATGAACCATTTTCAGCATCACAGACTGAAAGATTGTGGGTCCAGACCCTAACTGACATGGTTCGATCTGCATTTAAAATGCCTCTTGTTGAACCATCAACTACTGCTGTCTCCTCATTGGGGTCGCTAAAAGCTCCCCAGGTTAATTGCTCCTTTCCAATACATCCATTATTGGAAGGACTTATATACCAGGACTGGGAACATCCTGATAAACTATTTGTTCCGCCTAAAAGGTTTCCGGTGATCTACCCCATGGAGGAAAAGTTCACCCAGAGATGGAATGTTCCTGCGGTGGACGCAGCCATTTCTTCTGTGAACAAATCACTGACATGTCCAGTAGATAATGTTCAAATGTTCAAAGATCCAGTGGATAAAAAATTGGAATCTTTATTAAAATCTGCTTTTTCCACAGCAGGGGCTGTTACACAGCCAGCAGTGGCAGCTATTGGAGTCTGCCAAGCTTTAAAGGATCAAATGAAAATGGTCCTGAGGGATTTGCCAGACCAACAGGCCCAGGCTCTGGCTGATCTGCCTAGAGCATTATGCTTTGCGGTTGACGCCATCAAGGATTCTATCCATCAGGCCTCCCGCCTCACGCTGTCTTTGGTACATATGCGTAGGCTTCTGTGGCTCAAAAACTGGTCTGCTGAAGCTCCCTGTAAGAAGCTCTTAGTTAGCTTCCCATTTCATGGGGAACGCCTTTTTGGCGAAGACCTGGATAAGTATATCCAGAAGATTTCCAGTGGTAAAAGTACTCTCTTACCGAGTAAGAAGAGGTCTAGGGGTCCATCTTTTAAGAGGACTACCTCTCCTATCCCTGCGACGTCTGCTACTAAGCAGTTCCGACGGCCTCCTCGGTCAAACTCAGGAGGTAAAAATCAGGGACAGCCACAGGGTAATAAAAAGCCCTGGATCCGAAGAGGTACTAAACCAGCCTCCAAGTCAAGCCTATGAAGGGCTGCCCCCACTCAAACGGGTGGGGGGAAGACTTCAGTTGTTCGCAGAGACCTGGCGGGAGACGATCAAAGACAGATGGGTGCTCTCCGCAGTAACTCTGGGATACAAGTTGGAGTTAAAAGAGTCTCCTCCGTCCCATTTTATGTGGTCAGGCATGCCAAGAGACCCTCTGAAAAGACGGTCTCTCCTATTGGCGTTAGAACAACTATTGCTCCAAGGAGTAATTATGGAGGTTCCTATGGAAGAGTGGGGGTTGGGTTTCTACTCAAACCTTTTCACAGTCCCGAAGCCAAACGGGGACATAAGACCCATATTGGACCTAAAGAGTCTAAACAAATTTCTAAACGTCCGGTCTTTCCGGATGGAGTCGATCCGATCGGTCACCGCTGCCCTACAAGGGGAGGAATGGTTAGCCTCGATCAACATCAAAGATGCTTACTTGCATGTTCCCATCTTTCCAGGTCATCAAAAATTCCTACGCTTTGCAGTAGAAGGGCGCCATTTTCAGTTCAGAGCCTTACCATTCGGTCTGGCCACAGCACCACGAGTGTTCACAAAAATTCTGGCCCCACTGTTGGCCGATCTAAGAACACGGGGTGTAACGATAATGGCATACCTAGACGACCTGTTGTTGATGGACCACTCAGTTGCCAAGCTAGAAGTGGTAATTGTCGATACAATCAAGTATCTAGAATCTCACGGTTGGGTCATCAACCTGGACAAGTCAGCCCTACAGCCAGTGAAAAACCTGGTATATCTAGGGCTACGGCTGGATTCAGACCAGAGGAAGATTTTCTTACCTCTAGACAAGGTATCCTCTTTGAGGGGCTTGGTCCGTCTGCTTTGTGCAAAAAGACAGCCGTCCATACGCCTGTGCATGAGGCTGCTAGGAAAGATGGTAGCATCATTCGAAGCTGTGCCATACGCCCAATTCCACTCAAGGAATTTACAAAGGGCCATATTGTCAGCCTGGAACGGAAAAGTTCAGGCTCTAGACTTCCCGATGGCTTTGTCCCCTTCCGTTCGGAAGAGTCTCTGCTGGTGGTTGATCCCCCAGAATCTCCAGAAGGGAAAACCCTTCAGCCCGATATCTTGGAAGGTGGTCACTACAGATGCCAGCCTTACAGGCTGGGGGGCAGTACTGGAGCAATGGTCTCTCCAGGGCAGATGGTCAAATGTAGTAAAAACCCTGCCCATCAATCTCTTAGAGATACGAGCAGCCCGGTACGCCCTAGTAGCCTGGACATCCAGACTCCAAGGGTCCCCTGTCAGAATTCAATCAGACAATGCCACAGCAGTGGCATATATCAATCATCAGGGAGGCACCAGGAGTCGTGCAGCCCAGAGGGAAGTAAGTCACATCCTGGAATGGGCAGAAAAGCATGTCCCATGTATATCAGCTGTCTTCATTCCAGGGGTGGAGAATTGGAAGGCGGACTTTCTGAGTCGCCAACAGTTATGCCCAGGGGAATGGTCCCTTCATCCCGAGGTCTTCCGAGCAATATGTCAGCGGTGGGGAACACCGGATGTAGATCTGCTAGCATCCAGATTCAACGCAAAGGTGGACAGATTTGTCTCCCGGACAAGGGATCCCCTCGCTTGTGGCTCGGATGCTCTGGTGTTCCCTTGGGATCAGTTCAGACTGATATATGCATTCCCTCCGCTACAATTGTTGCCTCGACTCCTTCGCAGAGTCAGGTTGGAGAAGAAGCCGGTGATCCTGGTGGCCCCGAAGGGCCTGGTACGCGGAGATCATCAAAATGTCTGTGGGGAGTCCTTGGACCCTTCCACGTCGTCCGGACCTGCTTTCGCAAGGACCGATATACCACCCTTCCTTACTAACTCTAAGTTTAACGGCCTGGCTATTGAGTCCCACATCCTAAAGAAGAGAGGTCTCTCTAACTCTGTGGTATCAACTATAATCAATGCCAGGAAGCCTGTATCCAGGCAGATCTACTATAGAGTTTGGAAGGCGTACATCACTTGGTGCGAGGCCAGAAAATGGCATCCACGTAAGTACGTTATAGGCAGAATTCTGGACTTCCTGCAGTGGGCTGTAGACAGGAAGTTTGCCTTAAGTACTATCAAGGGCCAGGTTTCGGCCTTGTCAATACTATTTCAAAGGCCCCTGGCTATGCATTCACTTGTCAAATCCTTTATGCAAGGTGTGACTCGTATTATTCCACCGATTAAGGCTCCCATATGCCCATGGGATCTAAATTTGGTTCTGTCGGTTCTGCAGAAGCAGCCATTTGAACCTTTGCGGCACATTTCCTTGGTTCTACTCACCAGGAAATTGATATTTTTAGTAGCCATATGCTCGGCTAGAAGAGTGTCGGAATTAGCCGCCATGTCCTGTAAAGAGCCATATCTGGTTATCCATAAGGACAGAGTAGTATTACGTCCTCACCCAGCCTTTCTTCCTAAGGTGGTATCGAGGTTTCACTTGAACCAGGATGTGGTTCTTCCTTCTTTTTTCCCCAAACCAAGCTCGGTAGAGGAAAAGTTATTGCATTCTTTGGATGTAGTAAGAGCAGTTAAAGCTTATCTAAAAGCCACTGCTCAGATTCGTAGAACGGATTCTCTGTTTGTTCTGCCGGAAGGCCCCAGAAAGGGTCAGGCAGCATCAAAATCTACTTTAGCCAAGTGGATTCGACAGGTCATAATACAAGCCTATGGCTTGAAAAGTAGACCGCCTCCGTTCAAAGTTAGGGCGCACTCCACGAGAGCAGTTGGAACTTCATGGGCAGTGCATCACCAGGCCTCCCTGGCGCAAATTTGTAAGGCCGCAACATGGTCTTCAGTACACACGTTTACTAGGTTCTACCAGGTGGACGTGAGAAGTCAGGAGGATGTTGCCTTTGGGCGCAGTGTGTTGCAGGCCGCAAAAGATCCTCATGCCTGATGGCGCCCAGCTTATGTATGGTGTATCCCCCCCCTCATGTGGCATTGCTTTGGGACGTCCCACATAGTAATGACTATGCTGCTCTGTGTCCCGTGATGTATGAACAAGAAAGTAGGATTTTTAAAACAGCTTACCTGTAAAAATCCTTTTCTTGGAGTACATCACGGGACACAGAGCTCCCACCCCTCTTTTGGGGACACGTATTGCTTTGCTACAAAACTGAGGTGCTCCCGGGTGGGAGGGGCTTATATAGGGGAGGGTACTTCCTGTTTTGGAAGTTGCCAGTGCCAGCACCTGAAGGTAATTCTATATAACCCACATAGTAATGACTATGCTGCTCTGTGTCCCGTGATGTACTCCAAGAAAAGGATTTTACAGGTAAGCTGTTTTAAAAATCCTACTATTTTCTCGTCGAGATTCTCCTCGGCATGTTTCTCGGCGAGAAAAGTGAGTGTGTGTACACTTACCTGTCCTCCCCGAAGCCCGCGCATGTTCGAAATGAATTCGACGCATGCGCGGTAGCTTCCTAGGCATACGTAGGGTATACCAAGATGGCGGCGACGGCATCGAATGTGACGAGCGCATGCTCGACGTAGTCGATGACGTCACCGCGTACGCTCCTTTCAAAGAACCGCGGGTTCTTTGAAACGAGCGTGTGTACACTCGGCCGGGACAAGTTTCTTGTCCAAGAATCTCGTCGAAAAAAACGACATGTTTTTTTCAACGAGAATCTCGGCCGTGTGTACGAGGCCTGAATGTGTCATACAGGGACACAGACAGCAGTAAAAAAAAATCTGACCATGGTTCTAACCCCTCACCATGCTATAAAAATGTCCTTTAGTTATACTTAAACTTGAACCTCAGACAGATATGAAAGACAACATTTATTGCAGCTCTCTATTTACTTTTTACTTAATTTATGATTAAACCTTATTACAGGTTGTCCTTTAAGGGATGTCCCACCAACTTGAGGTCCATTACTTACCTCTTTCCCTGTTGCAGCAATCTTCCCTGCACAGTCCTGCCCATTACAGCCTTTCTAGCAAAAAAGTCCCCACCTGGTCCACAGTGGAGTCCCGTTGTCCTTCGGATTACGTCTTTCTTCATAGGAATACATGGGGCTGTGGCTCATATGTGCAAGATGAAGAGGAGGCTGCCACTATGATTACTAGAACATGGACAGAGGTAAATATGTGAACCTCTGTTGCCCTTGGGGGCATGATCAAAGGCAGGGCCGGCACTAGCATAAGGCAGCTTATGGTGCCAGGATGGGGGGGGGTGGTAAAATGCACCATGCACTCCCCTCCTATCCTGGTGCCCTGTGTGGATAAAAATCCCCTCTGTCAGGCTCACACACAACTCTCAGATCATAGATGGGTTTAGGCAATCCATTTTTTTGGAGTTGGTGAAATTAGATCAGGCTTGGTGGGCAGAGCAGTTCCTATTCACTGTGGGGTTTAGTGGTTAGTCATTGTATTCTAAAGGCAGTACATGTTCTCTGAGCATGGGATGAATGGTGATTGCTGATGTGCAGGGCTGGCACTACCATAAGGCGGATTAAGCGCCTTAGGGTGCAAGGATAGGGGGGTGGTAAAAATCCCAATCCCCAGCCACTTGTTGGGGATTTGGATTCTTACAGTGCCGCAGACGTTTTATTTTACACACTCCCAGCTGCTTTAGCAACTACCACCAAAACCACTACCACGATGTGCCATGTTTCCCACCAGCATGACCCCCCCCCACCATGCTCACCTGGCTCCACTGTCCCACCTGCGGCCTGGTTCTGTCATGGTGGGTGTCACTGGGAAGGGCAGTGGGAGCTCAGAGGACCTCCTGTACTCAGACCAGGAGGTGACGTATATGATGTCACTTCTTGGACCGGAACTGTTATTTTCCAGGATCAGTGTTGGGGGAAGCAGCTGATGGAACACGTTCTGTGTTCCATCAGCTGCAGTGGATTAGAGAGGAGACATCCAGGGTCTAGTAGACCCGGCAGGGTGTCTCCATAAAGAGAACCTGTCATCTATATGCTATTATATAGGGGGCTATTGGTCCCCTATGTGATAGCAAAAAAACGTTATGTACAAATAAATAAATACACACACACCCACACCTACAAAAATGCATGGGTTGGGGCACCTATTTATGAAAACAGTGATTGTCCTACACATGAATATCAGCACACACACACAGCAGAGTGAGAGCAATAATTTTAGCACCAGTGCTCCTGTGTAACTCTAAACTGATGACCTGTAGGGTCATAAATAGTTGTGCTAATGTTGTGAAAGATAACAAATTAGAACTACCAACATATTGTTCTCTAGGGTGTCTGCTTTCAAAAAGATAAAAATAATATTTTGGGGTTTTTAGGTAATCTTTGCGTCTAAAATTAGTTTTAAACAGAAATGTGATTTTTTTTTTAAATGGCTCCAGGACTGCCGTTATGGAGGGAGTGGGGGGAGGGGTGGCGAGAAGACTGGGGAGGGGGGAGGAGCAAAATGCACCTTCGCCTAAGTAGACAAAAACATTTGCAGCAGCCCTGATCAAAGGTATAGTTGTTCTTTAATATATATATATTTTTAATGCAAGCATTGTAAGTACTAGGGATGAGCCGAACACCCCCCTGAACACGCAAACACCATTAAAGTCTATGGGACACGAACATGAAAAATCAAGTTATGGAAAAAAAGATAGCCCTAAGGCTGACGCTGCGCTAGGGGATTGATTGGTATTAAATTATAATAAATAGTGATACATTTGTGAAAAATAAGCAGCTAGCCCCTAAGTTTAGTACAAAACTTTAATACAATATAAAAATTCAAAAGAGTGCAGCGCTGAAGTGATACATGAATATACACGAGTGATCAAAATGAATATAGTGAAATATATAATACTAGTTAAAAATGGTTACCACAATAACCAGCGAATATGTGAATAAAACAAGTGATATTATAATAAGATAGTGAAAACACTCAAAAAAAAGAACATTTCCAAAAAAGAAAACAAGTGTTATAAAGAAAAAACTAAAGCAGAGTCCCATCCAGATTCTATTAAAGGGGTTGTAAAGGTACATCTTTTTTTCCCTAAATAGCTTCCTTTACCTTAGTGCAGTCCTCCTTCACTTACCTCATCCTTCGATTTTGCTTTTAAATGTCCTTATTTCTTCTGAGAAATCCTCACTTCCTGTTCTTCTGTCTGTAACTCCACACAGTAATGCAAGGCTTTCTTCCTGGTGTGGAGTGCCGTGCTCGCCCCCTCCCTTGAACTACAGGAGAGTCAGGATGCCCACTAACACACAGCTCCTTTCTCTATCTGCAACGTAGAAAGCTTCCTGACTCTCCTGTAGTCCAAGGGAGGGGGCGAGCTCGACACTCCACACCAGAAAGAAAGCCTTGCATTACTGTGTGGAGTTACAGACAGAAGAACAGGAAGTGAGGATTTCTCAGAAGAAATAAGACGGTGGTGTTACAGACATACAGGAAGTAAGGGGAAGCAGATGGTGACGCCGCGGCTCTCATGATACTAATGGTGGATTATTACATCGTTCTTGTAAGTGCATCTTATCTTTCTATTAAACTAAATTGAATCAACATATTGCACTATGGAAGTTTCTGTTTAATTTTCCTAGTTCTCATCTATTTAGATACCTTCAGCTTCTTCGCACTTTTCATGCACAGTTTCCACAGGACAGTTTAATGATGATACAATCCACTCTGGATTTAGTATTTAGGACTGTATTCTCATCTTAATTTAATCTCTATTTTGACATTAGAAGGTCTACGAGCTAGGTGGATGCGGGATATACCATATTTGGATATGGAGGATTGGAGTGATGTGTGAGATTTCCCTATGAGATCTTTGGTTTCCCTGAGGGACCGTATGATCCAATTTAAACTGGTACATAGAGCATACATTACGCCTTATAGACTTCAAAAGATAAATCCTGGTTGCTCTTCTAAGTTTTGGAGGTGTGGAGCATCTCAGGGGGATTTCACACACATTTTTTGGACCTGCCCATATATAGCCAATTTTTGGGTGGAGTTGGTGGATTTCTTAACCACTTTGCGCCCGTCATACGACTAATGACGGCCGCAAAGTGGTTCTTAAATGCCAGGAGGACATCTTTATACGGCCTCCGCTCCTCCGGCCACTGGGGGGCGCGTGAGCGCTGCCAGCGGCGCGCGCGCGTGCCCGGCGCATCACTGAAATGCCGATGCGTGTGCCTGGCGGCCGCGATGTCCGCTAGGCACCCGCGATCGGTGGTTACACTGACAAGGACATGGATCTGTGTGTGTAAACATAGGGACACAGATCGGTCACCTCCCCCAGTCAGTCCCCTCCCCCCACAGTAGCAATCACTCATAGGGCACACATTTAACCCCTTCCTCGCCCCCTAGTGTTAACCCCTTCCCTGCCAGTCACATTTATACAGTAATCAGTGCATTTTTATAGCACTAATCGCTGTATAAATGTGAATGGTCCCAAAAATGTGTCCGATGTGTCCGCCGCAATATCGTAGTCATGATAAAAATCGCAGATCGCCGCCATTACTAGTAAAAAAAAAAATAATTAAAAAAAGTCAGAATTCTATCCCCTATTTTGTAGGCGCTATAACTTTTGCGCAAACCAATCACTATACGCTTATTGCGATTTTTTTAACCAAAAATATGTAGAAGAATACGTATCGGCCTAAACTGAGAATTTTTTTTTTTTTTAAATTGGGATATTTATTATAGCAAAAATCAAAAAATATTGTGTTTTTTTCAAAATTGTCGCTCTTTTTTGGTTTATAGCGCAAAAAATAAAAACCGCAGAGGTGATCAAATACCACCAAAAGGAAGCTCTATTTGTGGGGAAAAAAGGACGTCAATTTTGTTTGGGAGCCACGTCGCACGACCGCGCAATTGTCAGATAAAGCGACGCAGTGCCGAAAGCTGAAATTTCGCCTGGGCAGGAAGGGGGTATATGTGCCCAGTAAGGAAGGGGTTAAATTCTATCACCTCTTCTCCTTTACCGGTATGAATGTCTGTTTGCTTGTTGGGTTTGGTAGAGGCTATTACCCCTATAGTGACTGAACGAATATTTATTAACCACATGCCGACTGGGCCATAGCCAAAAGACGGCTACAGCGTGGGCAGCTTATTCTGGGAGGGCGTCCATGGACGTCCTCCCAGAATCTTGCTCCCGCACGCCCCCTGGGGCGCGCACCCGGAAAATATTCATGACCGCCGGATCCGGAAGACCCGGCGCATCACGGATCATGGTAAACGGCCGCTGATATTGACCGTTTACCACGTGATCGCTCTGTCAAATTACAACTTCAAAAACCTCACGTGCCTCTTTCTAAATACCTTTGAATGTCTACTTTCCAAAAAGGGGTCATTTGGGGGGTATTTGTATTTTCCTGGCATGTTTGGGTTGCAAGAAATTAGATCAGTACTTCAGGTGTGATCAATTTTCAGAGATTGGCACCATAGCTTGTGGACTCTATAACTTTTACAAAGACAAAGACCAAATAATATACACCAATTTTAGTTATTTTTACCAAAGATATGTAGCAGTATAAATTGTGGCCAAAATTTATGAAGAAAAATTACTAATTTGCAAAATTTTATCACAGAAATAAGGAAAAATTAGTTTTTTTCCAAATTTTCTGTCTTTTTTGATTTATAGCGCAAAAAAAAAACAAAAAACAGAGGTGATCAAATACCACCAAAAGAAAGCTCTATTTGTATGAAAAAAAAAGAAAATAATTTGGGTACAGTGTTGCATGACTGAGTAATTGTCATTCAAAGTGTGAGAGCAATGAAAATTGGTCTGGTTAGGAAGGGGGTTTAAGTGCCCAGAGATCAAGTGGTTAATACAACATTATTCTATGCAAGAAAAGCCATTGCTCTGCATTGGAAGAAACCCTGTCCTCCCATGCTTGTATATTGGAAACAATTGATAAATAATAATCTTCAATTGTATAGAGACACCTATAGGAATAGGGGTTGCCCAAACAAGTACGATAAAGTCTGGGCAAAGTGGCTGGAAAAAACGTACACGGCATCTAATATAGATGGAGGTAATGAATCATAGTCTGGTTGTTCCCTATAGGGCATACCTGGGGCTATTTGTGATGGAAGGAACCAATGTTTGCTCCCCCCTTCTTTCGTAGTATATGGGGTAAGGCTCGACATTTGAATGGATACATGGGATGGCCTAGATAAAATATCCTCTTGGTTAATACCCTCTTGGTTAGGGATGAGCCGAACACCCCCCGGTTCGGTTCGCACCAGAACCTGCGAACGGACCGAAAGTTTGCGGGAACTTTAGAACCCCGTTAAAGTCTATGGGACTCGAACGTTCGGAATCAAAAGTGCTAATTTTAAAGGCTAATATGCAAGTTATTGTCCTAAAAAGGGTTTGGGGACCCGCTCCTGCCCCAGGGGACATGTATCAATGCAAAAAAAAGTTTTAAAAACTGCAGTTTTTTCGAGAGCAGTGATTTTAATGATGCTTAACCACTTGCCGACCGCGCCATGTACAAAAGACGTCCACAGCGCGGTCGAGTTATCCTGAGTGGACGTCCCAGGGACGTCCTCACAGAATCTTGCTCCCGCGCGCCCCCTGGGGCGCGCTCCAGGATATGGAAGACCCGGCGCATCACGGATCACGGTAGATGGCCGCTAATCACGGCCGTTTACCACGTGATCGCTCCGTCAAATGACGGAGCGATCACTTGTAAACAGACCGGCGTCATGTGATGACGCCGGTTTATCCCTCCCCTCTCTGTACCGATCGGTACAGTGTGAGAGGAGAGGGGAGGGAGCGGATCATGTCCGCTCCCTCCCCCATGTCAGCTGTTGGCTGGATCTGTGACAATTGCAGTCACAGATCCAGCCATCCATCCATCCCTGCTCAGCCATCCCTGCGCAATACTCTGCCAATACTCTGCAATACACCCTGCCAATACCCTGTGCAATACTCTGCAATACCCTGTGCAATACTCTGCAATACCCTGTGCAATACTCTGTGCAATACTCTGTGCAATACTCTGTGCAATACTCTGTGCAATACCCTGTGCAATACCCTGTGCAATACTCTGTGCAATACTCTGTGCAATACCCTGTGCAATACTCTGCAATACCCTGTGCAATACCCTGTGCAATACCCTGTGCAATACTGTGCAATACCCTGCCCATACTCTGCCCATACTGTGCAATACTCTGCCATATTCCGCAATACCCTGCCATACTCCTCAATACCCTGCAATACTCCTCAATACCCTGCAATACCCCTCAATACCCGGCAATACTCCACAATACCCGGCAATACTCCGCAATACCCAGCAATACTCCGCAATACCCGGCAATACTCCTCAATACCCTGCAATACCCGGCAATACTCCGCAATACCCGGCAATACTCTGCAATAACCACTTCCCGCCCGCCGGCCGTCATATGACGTCCTTAACTTTGTGCGGGGATATTTGAATGATGGGAGCAGCTACAGGCATCATTCAGATATTCGCTTTTTCAGCTGGCGATTCCCTGCACCATAAGAACGATCATAGCGGCTGTTCCACCGCTTGATCGCTCTTACGGAAGGTGAGAGGGGATGCCCCCCCCTCCCGCTGCCCTCCGGTGCTTCTACCGACTCACCGCTATGATCAAAGCCAAGATTGTTTGTTTTTTTTGTTTTTTTTTTCAGGCTTCCCAGCCTAGAGGTGAGATGTGGGGTCTTATTGACCCCATATCTCACTGTAAAGAGGACCTGTCATGCCATATTCCTATTACAAGGGATGTTTACATTCCTTGTAATAGGAATAAAAGTGATAAAAAAAAAAATTGGGGTGGAAAAACATGTCAAACTAAAATAAATAAAGTAAAATGAACAATAAAATATATATATATTTTTTAAAGCGCCCCTGCCCCCGCGAGCTCGCATGCAGAAGTGAACGCATACGTAAGCCCCGCCCACATATGAAAACGGTGTTCAAACCACACATGTGAGGTATCGTTGCGAACGTTAGAGCGAGAGCAATAATTTTGGCCCTAGACCTCCTCTGTAACTCAAAACATGTAACCAGTAAAAATATTTAAAGCGTTGCCTATGGGGATTTTTAAGTAGCAAAGTTTGGCGCCATTCCACGAGCGTGTGCAATTTTGAAGGGTGACATGTTAGGTATCTATTTACTCGGCGTAACTTCATCTTTCACATTATGCAAAAACATTGGGCTAACTTTACTGTTTTTTTTTTCTTTTAAGCACAAAACAGTTTTTTTCCGTAAAAAACGCGTTAGAAAAATTTCTGCGCAAATACCGTGCAAGATAAAAAGTTGCAATGACCACCATTATATTCTCTAAGGTCTTTGCTAAAAAAACATATATAATGTTTTGGGGTTCTATGTAATTTTCTAGCAAACAAATGATGATTTTTACATGTAGGAGAGAAATGTCAGAATTGGCCTGGGTGCTCCAGAACGCCTGAAGGTGCTTCCTGCATGTTGGGCCTCTGTATGTGGCCACGCTGTGTAAAAGTCTCACACATGTGGTATCGCCATACTCGGGAGGAATAGCAGAATGTGTTTTGGGGTGTAATTTGTGGTATGCATATGCTGTGTGTGAGAAATAACCTGCTAATATGACAATTTTGTGGAAAAAAAAAAAAGAAAAAAAAATCTTGATTTTTGCAAAGAATTGTGGGAAAAAATGACAACTTCAAAAAACTCACAATGACTCTTTCTAAATACCTTGGAATGTCTTCTTTCCAAAAAGGGGTCATTTGGGGGGTATTTGTACTTTTCTGGCATGTTAGGGTCTCAAGAAATTAGATAGGCCGTCAGTACTTCAGGTGTGATCAATTTTCAGATATTGGCACCATAGCTTGTGGACTCTATAACTTTCACAAAGACCAAAAAATATGCACCAATTTGTACTTATTTTTACCAAAGATATGTAGCAGTATAAATTTTGCCCAAAATTTGTGAAGAAAAAATACTAATTTGCTAAATTTTATAACGGAAACAAAGAAAAATTCATTTTTTTACAAAATTTTCAGTCTTTTTTCTCTTTATAGCGCAAAAAATAAAAAACCCAACAGTGATTAAATACCACCAAAAGAAAGCTCTATTTGTGTGAAAAAAAGGACAAAAATTTCATATGGGTACAGTGTTGTATGACTGAGTAATTGTCATTCAAAATGTGAGAGCACCGAAAGCTGAAAATTCGTCTGGTTAGGAAGGGGGTTTAAGTGCCCAGTTGTCAAGTGGTTAAAGTGGAAAAAAAGGGAAATATTCCTTCGAATATCGTACCTGGGGGGTGTCTAAAGTATGCCTGTGAAGTGGCACGTGTTTCCCGTGTTTAGAACTTTCCCTGCACAAAATGAAATTTCTAAAGGAAAAAAAGTCATTTAAAACTGCTTGCGGCTTTAATGTAATGTCTGGTCCCAGCAATATGGATGAAAATCATTGAGAAAAATGGCAAACAAGACAGTAACCATAGGTTTGTTGTTAAGTAGAATCTGTTTGTAATTTTGAACTGGTACATTTTTAAAGTGTATTTGTTTTGCTGTCTGTGCACCTCTTCAGAAGATTTCACCTCACTTTCTGTCCCAATGACAAATGTTTTTTGAAAATTTGGGGGTTTTAGTGAAACAAGGATTGGTGATAAAGCATAAGTGGAGAGGAGACACGCTATTCCCATATTAACTCTTACAGGAGAGAATTTCCCTTCCTAGGAGTAGATTTCCTCTCACTTCCTGTTGTCTCCTTCCGTTTGCAAGTAGGAGTCGTTTGTAAGTTGGATGTTTGAAAGTAGGGGCCTGCCCTATATACTCTGCAGAAATTTGGGCCTTAGGTGTTGGTGTTGCCACAACACTGTAAGCCCTCACAGTTACTCTTGGTGGGCGCTGGAACGCCCTGCTGTGAACTATTATGTTAAGAATTGTAATTACATGTCATTGTTGAACAGTGGTAGAAAAATTGGGCCTTTGGTGGTGGTGGTGGTGGTGCTGATGCCACAACACTGTAAGTCTTCACAGTTACTCTTGCTGGGCGCTGGAACGGGCCCTGCTGTGAAATATTATATCAAGAATTGTAATTACATGCTGCACCTGTTGAACAGGGGCAGAAAAATTGGGCCTTTGGTGGTGGTGGTGGTGTTGCCACAACACTGTAAGCCCTCACAGTTACTCTTGGTGGGCGCAGGAATGGAAATATTAGATCAAGAATTGTAATTACATGTCCCTGTTGAACAGGGGCAGAAAAATTGGGCCTTAGGCACTGGTGCCACAACACTGCAACCCCTCACAGATACTCTAGTTGAAGAGCAGGAATGAGCCCTGCTGCAAAGCATTGCATCAAAAATTGTAATTACATGCCCCTGTTAAACAGGGGCTGAAAAATTGGGCCTCAGGCACTGGTGCTGGTGCCACAACACTGCAACCCCTCACAGATACTCTAGTTGGAGCGCCGGAATGAGCCCTACTGCAAAGCATTGCATCAAAAATTGTAATTACACGCCCCTGTTAAACAGGGGCTGAAAAATTGGGCCTTAGCCACTGGTGGCGGTGCCCAGAACCAAAAATGTTTTTACAAGCTATCAGCATGATCATTGAGGAGGAAGAGGATAGACAGTCAGCATAACAGGATAGTCACTCAGCATCAGCATAGGCAGTCTTGAAGGGATCTGACATTTCAAAAACAATTGTTCGGTTACATCAGCTTCAGGTGCTTGGTAGCTGGTGGTGATCCAAGACTGATTCATTTTTATGAAGGTCAGTCAATCAACCGAGTCGGTGGACAGGCGCACCCTGTGATCGGTTACAAAGCCTCCAGCAGCACTGAATGTGCGTTCCGAAAGAACGCTGGATGCAGGACAGGCCAGTAGCTCAATTGCATACTATGCAAGCTCTGGCCAGTGATCCATCCTCAAGACCCAGTAACCCAGAGGATTTTCAGTGGGAAAGGTGTCCAAGTCTGATCTTGCCCCTAGGTATTCCTGCACCATGTAAACCAGATGCTGGCGATGGTTGCTGGAACTGATCATACCTTGGGGCTGCGGACTAAAAAATTGTCTGAACGCATCGGTCAGATGGCCACCTTCTCCACTTCTCCTTCTTTGACTGATCGAAGTCTCAGCAACACGTTGTCCAGGACCAGGAATTTGTAACCTCCCAGTCTCTGGGAACGCATTGCACAGACCTTTCTGCAAGGCCTCCCGAAGATGTTTCATCCTCTGCTCCCTCTGCGAATGCAAGATAAGGTCCGCAACCTTACCCTTGTAACGTGGATCAAGGAGGGTTGCCAGCTAGTAATGATCCCTTTACTTGATAGCACGAATACGAGGATCCTTCCGCAGGCTTTGCAGAATCAGGGAGGCCATGCAGCATAGGTTAGCTGAGGCATTCGGTCCGAAGTCCTCTGGGTCACTCAGGACGACATGATCCGCAGCCACCTCCTCCCAGCCACGTACAAGTCCATGGGTTTCTTGGGACTGTAATTGATCCCTTGAAGACTGCTGCTGGTGCTGAGTGCTAGGCTCCACCTCCATACTTACACAATCCTCATCCTCCTCCTCCTCCTCCTCCTCTTCCTGTGTAATAGGTGGGCCAGCAGGAACACTGTCTAAATAAATGGGGCCTTGAAAGGTAAGGAAGTCCTCCTCTTCCTCCCTCTGTTCTGCCACAAGTGCCCTGTCCATTATTCCACGCAGCGTGTGCTCCAACAGGGGGACAAGAGGGACAGTGTCACTGATGCATGCACTGTCACTGCTCACCATCCTCATGGCCTCCTCAAATGGTGACAGGACAGTGCATACATCCCTGATCATGACCCACTGGCGTGGCAAAAAAAAAAGCTCCCCTGACCCTGTCCTGGTGCCATTATGGCACAGATACTCATTGATGGCCCTCTGCTGCGTGTGCAGCCGCTGCAGCATGGCCAACGTTGAGTTCCACCTGGTGGGCATGTCACAGATTAGGCGGTTCTTGGGCAGGTTGTATTCCTTTTGGAGGTCAGCCAGCTGAGCACTGGCATTATATGACCGGCGGAAATGCACACAGAGTTTCCTGGCCTGCCTCAGGACCTCCTGTAAGCCTGGGTACCGGCCCAAGAACCACTGCACCACCAAGTTAAGGACGTGAGCCAAACATGGCACATGGGTCAGGTGTCCCTGTCGGAGGGTGGAGAGGAGGTTGGTGCCATGGTCGCAAACCACCATTCCTGGCTTAAGCTGGCGTGGTGTCAACCACCTCTGAGCCTGCCCCTGCAGAGCTGACAGAATCTCTGCCCCAGTGTGGCTCCTGTTCCCCAAGCACACCAGCTCAAGCACCGCATGGCATAATTTTGCCTGCATACTTGCATAGCCCCTTGAACGCCTACAGAGCACCGCTTGTTCCGAGGACAAAGCACAGGAAGAGGCCATGGAGGAAGAAGAAGAGGAGGGGGTGGAGGAGAAAGGTGTGTCAGAATCACCAGTAGTAGCATTTTGGAGGCGTGATGGCGGAACAACCTCCAACACTACTGCACCTTGTCCTGCATCCTTCCCAGCTGCCAGCAGAGTCACCCAATGTGCCGTGAAAGATAGATAATGTCCCTTTCCATGCCTGCTGGACCATGAGTCAGCGGTAATATGCACCTTACCGCTGACCACCCTGTCCAGCGAGGCCAAGACATTGCCTTCCACATGCCGGTAGAGAGCCGGAATCGCCTTCCGTGAGAAAAAGTGGCGTTTGGGAACCTGCCACTGAGGAACCGCACATTCCACAAACTCACGAAAGGGGGCAGAGTCTACCAACTGAAAAGGCAGCAGTTGAAGTGCTAGCAATTTAGCCAAGCTAGCATTCAACCACTGGGCATGTGGATGGCTGGGAGTGAACTTCTTTCGGCGGTGCAGCAGCTGGGGCAGGGAAATTTTCCTGGTACAATCTGGCGTTGGTGTACCGATAGCAGATTGCCCGCCAGTACTAGGCTGACACACCTAATTCTACACCTTCATTCCTCTCAGTGCAGGTTTCAGAGAGGACTAAAGGTATAGTGGGGTTGGAGATCCCAGCTGATGAGGAGCAAGGAGGGGTCCGCTTTGTTCTTTGGTGTGGGTCTTTTAGGTACGCTTGCCGACGAACTGCATGGCAGGTCGACATATGTCTGGTCAAGCATGTGGTGCCCAAGCGCGTGATGTTTTGGCCACGCGAGATACGCTTGAGACATACGTTGCAAATAGCAGCGGTGCGATCTGATGCACTCGTCTCAAAAAAGGCCCACATCAAAGATCTTTTAGAATAACGCGCAGAGACAGCAGTGCCCTGCACATGCGGAGCTCTGCGGTGTGATGCAGTCGGTGTGCTGCCCTTAAGCTGCCTCGTTGGAGATGTGCCTCCTCCTCCTCCTCTCTACTATCAGGCACCCACGTGGAGTCAGTGACCTCATCATCCCCTCCCTCCTCATCACTGGAGCAAACCTGGCAGTATGCTGCAGCTGGGGGAACATGACTGCCAGATTGCTGTCCTTCTTGGGCACCCCCTCTCTCTGGGCTCACGTTACTGCCTTCCTCTAGCTGGGTACCATCATCGGAGCCTTCAAAACGCTGGGCATCCTCCTGGAGTATGTACTCAACACTGTGGTCGGGGGACTCCTCAGGAGGACATGGTGGGGCTAGGGAAGGAGTGACTGATGCCATTGAGCCGAGGGAAGAGGCCGCGTTGGCAGCTGCTCTGCCAGACAAAGTACCCTGAGCCTGGGTGAGAGAGGATGAGGAGGATGAGGACGGCTTGGTCATCCACTCTACCAAGTATTCGGCATGTTGCGGCTCAACACGGCCAGCTGCCAAAAAAAAGGACAAGCGTGTCCCACGGCCACGTGCTGATGAGGATGCATCATTTCCACGACCAGCACTGTTGCCTCTAGACACAGAGCCTGCTTGCCCTCTTTTATTGGCTTGTGACTGTCTGCCTCTCCTTGTTGGCCTTCCAGACATACTAATGGCCTGCAGTGAGATGTAGCTGCACAAAGCTGGGATGTATATATATATATATATACTGATTATACTGCAACTAGCAGAATCAACTGCCTGCCTGTAGTATTATTAGTATGAGAACCCCAGTAATTGTCTTCAGGTAGCTTTAGGTGCACACTGTGCAAAGGACACAGTACACTAACTGTAAATACTGAAGCTGCCTGCCTGTAGTATTAATATGATCAGAACACCAGCAATTGTCTTCAGGTAGCTTTAGGTGCACACGGTGCAAAGGACACAGTACACTAACTGTAAAAACTGCAGCTGCCTGCCTGTGGTATTAATAGGATCAGAAGAACACCAGCAATTGTCTTCAGGTAGCTTTAGGTGCACACTGTGCAAAGGACACTAAATGAAAATACTGCAGCTCCCTGCCTGTATTAGTATGAGAACACCAGCAATTGTATTCAGGTGAGCTTTAGGTGCACACTGTGCAAAGGACACAAAATCAAAATACTGCAGCTCCCTGACTGTATTAGTATGAGAACACCAGCAATTTTATTTAGGTAAGCTTTAGGTGCACGCTGTGCAAAGGACACTAAATCAAAATACTACAGCTCCCTGCCTGTATTAGTATGAGAACACCAGCAATTGTATTCAGGTAAGCGTTAGTTTTAATATTCCCAAAGCAGAAAGGAATACTTTTCAAAAAGACTTCCCATTCCGATGGGGAACAAAAGAACTGAAGTACCTTGGTGTCAAGATCACAACTACTACTGAGACATTATATAAAGCCAATTTTATTCCACTAATAAATGACATCAAAGCTGAACTCAATAGAATAACACCGGGACAACTATTCTGGAGTGGTAGAATAAATATTTATAAAATGGTAATTCTACCTAAAATAGTATATAAATTGCAAATGTTACCAATCTCAATACCACAAGCATATTTCAATAAATTACAGTCAATGTTCCTAAAATTTATATGGTGCGGGAAAAAAACACAAATTAAATTTACACTACTGACTAAGGAAAAGGCACAAGGGGGATTGGGGGCACCTGACTTGAGAAATTATTATTTTGCAATCGTTTTATCACGAATAATAGAATGGGCTAAAAATAATTTAGAAAAAAGATGGGTGAATATGGAAGCTACTATTTGTAAAGCATCACTGGGAAAGGTAATATGGATACCGGAACAATATTGGGAACTTAGCACAGACATACACAACATCACTAGAAATGCACTCAAAATCTGGGATAAAATCCACAAAAAAGAAAAATGGGAGTTCAACTCACCTTTAATACCATTAACCAACACAAAATATTTCACACCGGGAGTAGAAAAATTTTTTGGAAAATGGATCATTCAAGATAATGTACAATTGAAAGATGTAATGGAGAAAAATAAACTGTTTGGGTACCAGGAATTAAAAAATAAAAGGGAACTGATGTTGCTAGATGAACAGTTAAACATTTTTTTGAAAAATTACCTCAGCCTATTAGACCCATAGAAAACCTACGGCCCTTCGAGAGAATATGTGAAGAGAAGGTCAAGAAGGGAGTAATCTCTAAAACCTCGTACACACGACCGAGAATCTCGTCAAGAAAAAACACGTTGTTTTTCTTGACGAGATTCTTGGACAAGAAACTTGTCTCGGCCGAATGTACAGACGCTTCTTTCAAAGAACCCGCGGTTCTTTGAATGCAGCGAACGCGGTGGCGTAATCGACTACGACGAGCGTGCGCTTGTCACATTCGATGCCGTCGCCGCCATCTTGCTACACCCTACCTATGCCTAGGAAGCTACCGCGCATGCGTCAAAGTCATTTCGAGCATGCGCAGGCTTCCTGGAGGACAGGTAAGTGTACACACACACACTTTTCTCGTCGAGAAACATGCTGACAAGAATCTCGACGAGAAAATAGAGAGCAGGTTCTCTATTTTTCTCGTCGAGATTCTTGTCGGTTTTCTTGACGAGAAACCCGATAGCCGCGTCACACGACCGATTTACTCGGCAAGAAAGCTCTGCCAGCAAGTTTCTTGTCGTTTTTCGACGAGAAACTCGGTCTTGTGTACGAGGCTTAAGATTTGCAAAATAATAAATGATACAAAAAAACTGGGTATACCGCCATTCATCAAGAAGTGGGAGGAGGAGCTGGGGATGCAGGTCAACGATCTTGAGATTAGGCAAATCATAGAGAGAGTGCACTCCACATCAGTAAACTGTAATAAAACGGAACTGAATTATAAATGCCTTGTGCACTGGTACTTAACCCCCGACAAGGTACACAAATGTTCAAGTGAAATTTCAAAGTTTTGTTGGAGGGGGTGCAAGGAAATAGGGACTATGGCCCACATTTGGTGGAAGTGCCCCAAAATCAAAATATATTGAGGGGAGATCAGACAAATAATGAAAGATATAACCAAGATCGAAGTCCCTGATGACCCTTGGGGCTGATTATTACACAGGATTCGAATCCCAACTAAACAGTACCTGAGAACACTGCTCCCACAACTTTTAAATGCCACAAAGTACCAAATAGCTACACACTGGCAAGAATTGGAACGACCTAGCTTGAAGGGATGGTGCAATAGAGTTGATGATATTTATAGTCTGGAATACCTAAGGTTTAGCGAGGGGGAGGGAATGGAGCAGTTCGAAGAAAAATGGCGGGAATGGGCAATTTATAAACATACCATGGGATATGCAGACTTGTTGGGAGCGTAATACATATATAACATAATAAAACATAATATAGAAACAACATAAATTTATCAGAAAAAGAGGGGGTAAGAGAAGAAAATTACCAGTATAAAGAGGGAGTAATAGAAGATTGGGCAATCATAGAGGGGAGATCCTGGGAGGGAGGGGAGAGGGGGCGGTGGGGAGTGGTCGGGGGTAATGATTTTTATCTCTCTGTGAAATGTAAGGTTTTTCTTGTTTTGTTATGAGATATGAAAATTAATAAAAAAAGTATGAGAACACCAGCAATTATATTCAGGTAAGCTTTAGGTGCACACTGTGCAAATGACACTAAATCAAAATACTGCAGCTCCCTGCCTGTATTAGTATGAGAACACCAGCAATTGTATTCAGGCAAGCTTTAGGTGCACCCTGTGCAAATTACACTAAATTAAAATACTGCAGCTCCCTGCCTGTATTAGTATGAGAACACCAGCAATTGTATTCAGGTAAGCTTTAGGTGCACGCTGTGCAAATGACACTAAATCAAAATACTGCAGCTTCCGGCCTGTATTAGTATGAGAACACCAGCAATTGTATTCAGGTAAGCTTTAGGTGCACACTGTGCAAAGGACACTAAATCAAAATACTGCAGTTCCCTGTCTGTATTAGTATGAGAACACCAGCAATTGTATTTAGGTAAGCTTTAGGTGCACACTGTGCAAAGGACATTAAATCAAAATACTGCCACTCCCTGCCTGTATTAGAATGAGAACATCAGCAATTGTATTCAGGTAAGCTTTAGGTGCACACTGTGCAAAGGACACAGTACACTAAGTGAAAATACTGCAGCTAGCACAATCACCTGCCTGCCTGTCAGTAAATTATGAAGAGAATAACAGGAACGGATCTAGCTAAACTGAATACAGTGTATAAATATATATATATACAACACCTAGGATGCATGTATATCCTCTACACACTGTAACTGAAGCTAACTGACTCGCCTGCCTGCTCTATCTAACTCAAATTAAATGACACTCTCTCTCTCTCTGTCTGTCTTTAACCACCGCCGCAACACACTACACAAGGCCGCCACGCAGGCGGCCTTATATAGTGTGGGGCATGTACTAAACCCCCTGAGACATAATTGGCCAAAGCCACCCTGGCTTTGGCCAATTATGGCTCTCCGTTTTTTCCGCGCTGTGATTGGCCAAAGCATGCGGGTCATAGTGCATGCTTGGTCAATTATCTCTCGAATTTGGCACGAACGGCCCATAATGTTCGAAATTCGGCGAACGGCCGAACAGATGATGTTCGAGTCGAACATGGGTTTGACTCGAACTCGAAGTTCATCCCTACTCTAATGCCCCATACACACGATCGTTTTTCTTGCCATTTTTTTTCTTGCCGTTTTTCACGTCGTTTTTTTTTGATGTTTCCTCTCAAGCCTGTCTTGCGTACACACGATCATTTAAAAAAACGATCAAGCAAAGCGCAGTGACGTACAACACGTACGACGGCACTATAAAGGGGAAGTTCCGTTCGAATGGCGCCACCCTTCATGTTAGTAAAGTTTGTTGAGCGACGATTCGCTCTTTTCAGTCTCGTGCTTTTCAGTCCGTGACTGCGTGACGAATGTGCTATCTCCATTATGAACGCTAGTTTTACCAGAACGAGCGCTCCTGTCTCATACTTGATTCTGAGCATGCGCGTTTTTTTTCACGTCGTTAAAGCATACACACTATCGTTTTTCACGTCGTTAAAAAAACGACATGAAAAACGACGTGAAAAAAGAGAGCATGTTCGAAATTTTTAATGGCCGTTTTTCACGTCGTTAAAAATGCTCTGGAGCCTACACACGATCATTTTTAATGGCCATTTTTTTTAATGGCATTTTTAACGACATGAAAAACGATCGTGTGTATGGGGCATTAGGTTAATTACTATATTTATTTTTTTCCTTTTTTTTTGCTATGCAATGTGATGGGATCTCGATACTCTACTAATATATCAGGTTCAATGTGTATGATGTGTTGTCATGTTTTGTTTGTTTAAGAAAGTAAATAAAAAGATTTATAAAAAAAAAAAAAAGGGGGAAACATGGGGATAATGTGCTTTGGGTGGAACCCCAAAGCACCCTCCCCATGTTGAGAGCATGTGGCCTGGTACGGTTCATGAGGGGGGCGCTCTCCCATCCCCCCTTTTCCTGCAGCTTGCCAGGCTGCGTGCTTGGATAAGGGTCTGGTATGAATTTTGTGGGGGGGCCCTACGCTATTTTTTTTTATTTTGGCGCAGGGTTCCCCTTAATATCTACACTAGACCTGAAGGGCCTGGTATGGATTTTGGGGGGACCCCCATGCATTTTTTTTCTTTTGGTGCAGAGTTCTCCTTAATACTTATACCAGATCCAAAGGGCCTGGTAATGGACTGGGGGGGGGGGCATTGCCTTTTTTTCATTTTTTTTATCTATATTGTGGGGATCTGACAATTCATTACAGCAGCGAGCAGTTTTAAATTAGATTGTTTCCTTTAGAAATGTAATTTTGCTGTAGTATTGTTCTAAACACGGCAAAGATGCGCTACTTTACAGGCATACTAAGGAGACACCCCCAGGCATGACATTTAAAGGAATATTTATTTTTTATTGTTTCACTTTAAGCATTATTAAAATCACTGCTCCTGAAAAAACATCCATTTTAAAAACTTTTTTTTGCATTGATGCATGTCCCCTGGAGCAGGACCCAGGTCCCCAAACACTTTTTATGGCAATAACTTGCATATAAGCCTTTAAAATTAGCACTTTTGATTTTTCATGTTAGTGTCCCATAGACCTTAATGGTATTCCGAGGCTTTCAAATTTGCCACGAACACTGCATAATCTTCGCTGTTTGGCGAACAGGCGAACACCCGATGTTCAAGTTGATCGGGCTCATCCCTAGTAAGTACCTGATTTTGACCTGGTATCAGCCTCTTATAGATAATAGTTAGATAACGTACTTACTTTTCCCTGACTTCTTTCTGCAGCACCTTGGTGAGGGCGACATCATCCTCCTTCCAGGCAAATCCGGAGAATACAGAGTAACCCAAATCTCAGGAGTGGCCAATTCTGCACTATGCTGCAGATTTGGACTACTCAGCATTTATTCTTGTCAGCAGGAGGATGTCATTGCCTGCACTACAGCAGTCAGGGAAAGGCAAGTATATTATCTAACTATTTTTCCCATCACAGGTACTTTTTTGTAGCATTTTAGGAGGGGAAGGAAGAACCTTGAATAAGCGAATTTTGTTACTGATGTAAAAGATCTGCTTTAACTGTAGCAGAAAAAAATAGGTCTTCTGTTCTGGCAGACAGGGCTGTGCTGTGTGGCAGAGCTGTGAAAAGTCAGGACCGGATGGACAGAAATACAAATCCTTTGGCAGGTAAAATAGCTCCCATGTAGTTCATCTGTGTATTTAGTTGTTGGTATGGAATTCAACTTTGATTACAGTATATTGGCATCCTATCTTACCTTTACACACTGATACCACTGTAAACCCTTTTTTATATGCCAGCCAGTGGCGTAGCGTGGGGGGGAGCAGGGGGGCGGTCGCCCCGGGCGCAAAATTTAGAGGGGCGCAGCGGCATGCGGCAGGTTACCTGCAGCTCTTCTCCTGTGCTGTGCAGACTAGGAGACTGTGAGCTCTTCCGCTTCACTATGAGGAAGAAGTTGCGGTGCAGTCCCGGCTTAGGCTCCAGCAGTGAGTAAATGAACACTGAAGACCATCCATGATTATCCAAGGGATTGTGACTGTGCGGAGACTGGGGGGAAGGAGGAGGGCAGGCGACTCACGAGGCATCCTCTCCATTACACGCCACTCCCCACACACGAGGTCCACGTGCAACATGCTGTCTGTCCACTTAGCCCGCCCCACAGCCCGGACTTCCAACCACCACCGCTTCTCCTGAGTCCTGCCTGTGCCTGTCAGTGTGCTACTCCGTCGCCCTGGCACTCTGACCCTGCATCGACCACCCCAGGACTGGAGCAAACTGGGGCCAGGAGGAAGAGGATGAGGCATCCCTGCAAGCCACACACAGCGCATCCCCTCAACCCTGCAAGCCACACACAGCGCACCCCCCTTAACCCTGCAAGCCACACACAGCGCACCCCCCTCAACTCTGCAAGCCACACATAGCACACCCCCTCAACCATGCACGCCACACACAGTGCACCCCCCTTAACCCTGCACGCCACACACAGTGCACCCCCTTAACCCTGCACGCTACACACAGCAGAAGGGACTCTTTTAGAGTGCTAAAAATCCCTGGGTTAGGGGGCGCAAATCTCTTGCCCTGCCCAGGGCGCTGACAACCCATGCTACGCCACTGATGCCAGCCACTCATCTAGATAAAGTCTCATTTGGTTACAGCTATTAAATCACTCCTAGTTATGTCATTTGACTGCAGCATTTATTATTTTATTTGTAACGATTCCGAACTATAGTTAGTCAACAATTAATCTTCTTAGAATATATCCTAGAAGGCTACTTTGGGCAAGTCTAAATATTGCATTGTGTAACCTGTCTTTATAATTTATTATGTTTCTTTGCTTACTATTTGCATAATACAAAACTATTGTAGCTACGTGTCCTTTTATTAGCCGAGGTTTAAAGCGGTAATAAATGCAAAAGCAAATATTTATTATTTGGCAGTTTACCAATTCTCAGATGTGATGGATGCATTTGTTTTAATATTTAGGCTTTCTTTCTTCTATTTTCATTTGTTGATCCAGCCAGTAAGTCTGTTGTTTTAGCTGTCTGGCAGATGTATCAGTTACAGGGATGAGACAAACCATTTAACACTGACAGAGGTGGTTACAATGGTCAGCTTTTATTTATATACCTATATGTAAAACCTTTATTCCAAAAAGAAAAAATTGTTCACTGTAACAGTTAATAAAGTATTAGCTGGAGTTCGGCTTCAATTTGTTAGTGCATCTAGATGTACTAGTAGATTTAAAGCAGGCCATAAATTAGTCAGTTATTTGACTTGATTCCTCCGCAATGAGCTTATAATTTAGCAACAAGTACAATCGGCGCAAACAGAATAGATAAAACACAAAATTAATTGCCAGCTGAACACTTGATTCACTTATTCACATGACCTCAGAGATACACAATTCAAAAATTAAGTGCAGCGCAAAAAACCCCAAATCCAAATAAATAAAAGTCCAAAAGATTCTTAGAAAGAACCAAAAAGCCCAGAAAGCAGCAAAAACCATCCACGTGTGGAAACAGACATCCGAGGGCAGGATATGGGTGACAATCCCTCCACCAATGAGTATCCTTCTCGCTCACCTTAATGGATGGACCCCTGAACTAACAGGAAGTCATCAACGCATGTCCCCCTCAATTGGGGTGAAGTGAAGACCGGCGATGTGCCCTCTACTAAAACCATACTTTCAAACTTTTTGAGATGGGAATGAGGGACACCTATCAGAAAAAGTATGCAGGCATAGGACACACCCTTTGCCACGCCCCCTAAAGAAGATTTGAACAAAAAAACAAGATTGGTTAAACCCACAAGTGATTTTTTTACCACTAATATTCCTTTATATTGGCTTTTGGAATTTACAAATGCAGCAATTTAGAAATCAGATGAAAGGTTTAGCGCTGGAAAACTGAATTTTATATACATCTATATAGATAAGACCAAAATGAGGAGGAATGAGGGACAGAGGGACATTGCTCCAAAACAGGGACAGTCCCTCGAAATCAGGGACAGTTGGGAGCTATGCTAAAACTTGTCAGGCTTTATTAAACCATAAGACCTCATGCACACTGGATGTTTTTAGACATTTTTACAGCTGTTGTTTTTGGCTTCAGATGTTTTTTTCTACAGTCAATAAACTCTCCAGCATGTTATCCTATGCGTCCATGCACACATGTTATCAACTGTTTTTGGCTGGGGCGTTTTCTGGCTGTAAGAAGAAAAAAAAAAGTACGTTCTGAGAAGAGTTTTTCAGCTGTTTTCAGCTGCAAAAACGCTCTAACGTCAAAAAACGCAGATAAACACTCAAAGATTCTCACAAACGCGGCTCACCAGCGATTTTCAACGTTTTTGATCCATTGAGGAAAGAAATATAAAAAAAATATTAAAAGACACTAACGCTGAAAAATGCAAAAGAAAAATAGCTAAAAAATGCTATTGCAAGAACGTTGAAAAAATCACTTTAAAAGGCCCACCGCCACCCTCAGTAGTGAGATACACATATTTCGGGACATAACGCAGTGTGGGTTAACTGCGTAGTTAGGACTGGCATTACACTGACTGTCAGTTCCACTCCCGAAAGCATTGCGGGAGTTTAGTTCATATGCTCCTCTCCTTTGGATTACAATTAACAAGTGCACCAACGTTTTGCTAGCGAAGATTTCCACCCTCAAGGAACTATAATTCAAAGGGACCTGGGGTGGTATTGCCCGCTAGGGGGAGCTTGCGAGCTTAGACTTATTGAATCATAAGGAGCAGGAATTAGTGTTGTTAGAATCTATATTCAAATAATATTGCTGACTCCTACAGGGCCCTGCAGAGTCATTAGGAATTATTAGCCCATATATAACTGGTATTATATGTCCATTAACTTTTGATACAGTAAACAATATATTTGTTTAAGTATACATTTTCTTGCAGTATTCTTTATTACCCTGAAAGATCCCAATTGGAGGAAGGTAACATTTCCATTATTTGTGCAATTACTGTGATATATTTACATGCAGAATTGTGTTCCTCCATAACTATTGGGTTTCACAATTCTTCTGCTACCAGCTGTGCTAAGGGAGGGGTCGAGCCAGTTAAGGGGTTGAGCATCAGAGGACAGACCCAAAACAAAACCAGCAGCTCTTTCGGGGGTAGTGCTACAATTATATATGCATTGTTCAAAGTTTAGAGCGGAAGTTTGGCAATGGTGGTTGAGCAAATTGCGGGGGCAAAGCACAATAACCGGTGCATATAATACAGTTTATGAAGCTCATCATGCACAAATTTTCATGCAGTAAGCATTACTATTCTAAGATACACTGACACTTGTGCTTTAATGTGAAGGTTTAGTTCTACTTTAAACTTTCCTTTGTTTGAAACATTTTTCAGGTCAAAGCCTTAACAATGCATGGTACATTTACAGACATGCCAGGGTTGCCAAACCTTATTATACTGGATTGTAAGCTCTAACCCTCTGATTCCATCTCCTCCTGTATTGAATTGTATTGTAACTGTACTGTTTGACCTAACGTTGTAAAGCGCTGCGCAAACTGTTGGCGCTATATACTGTAGATCCTGTATAATAATAATAATAATTGGGTGGAAAGGATTTACTACCAATGTCTATGAGTACCTTCTGACAAATTCATCAACTTACTCTGTGACCGGCATCCTGTAATACTTTGGCCGCTGATAATCCGGACATCCCAGCGCCAACAATTACAACGTGTTTCCTATTAGATTTTGGGACAGGAGGCAATCCACGTATGGCAATATCCATTATATCTTCATACTCCGGATCCTTAAGACACTCTTCCAACAGGTCTGAATCTTTGCTGCTTTGACCATATGCTCCAGTCCAAACCAGCAGGCTGAGAAATACTGAGGGAATAAAGAGATTACATAGTACTGTAGATAATATTTTTACTAACGAACCATAAAAATATGAATATATGTAATGGAGACCCCACCCTGGGAACTTTTTTGTTTGTTTCTTAAAGCGGAGCTCCGCCGGAAAAAAAATATTAAAAGCCAGCAGCTACAGCTACAGCAGCTGCTGGCTTTTAATATTTGGACACTTACCTGTCCTGGAGTCCAGCGACGTCCGCAGCAGAGGACGAGCGACCGCTCGTCGCTCTGCTGCTCCCTCCGCCATCCTCGCTGAGGGAACCAGGAAGTGAAGCCCTGCGGCTTCATGCCCGGTTCCCTACGGCGCATGCGCGAGTCGCGCTGCGCTGTTCTGATTGGTGCTCCTGTGTTCTGGGAGCCGAGTGTCTCCCAGAACACCAAGGGAAGTCTGCGGGAAGTGACGTAACTCCCGCAGATTCCCGGAGAGAGGACTCCCGGATGTGGGTGAAAATACCTGTCTTAGACAGGTATCTTCACCCCCTCCCCCCTGAAAGGTGTCAATTGTGACACCGGAGGGGGGGAGGGTTCCAAATAGCAAAAGTTGCTATTTAGGGTGGAGCTCCACTTTAAGCTAGGATGATAAATGCAGCTTGTGTGAGAAATTAAACTCATGTCTTAGCAGCCAGGCTCAACAATTTGAAGTTTTTCCGGCAACTGCCTCTAATAATGCAGCACAACCAGGGCCGGATTTCCCACAAGGCCACCAAGGCCAGGCCTTGGGGCGGCAGGGTGCCAAGGGGCAGCAGCAGCATGGAGTCCCCCGACGGCCGGAACATACAGTTAAGGGCGGTAAGTTGCTTTCTAGCAGGACTAAATGTAGTGTGGGGGAATCCGCTCGCTCGTTAACAAGTGGTTGCGGCGATGTCGCCGAATTCACTTGTAAAATGTGTGCTGCCCCCCCACATACCTCTCTCTGCTGGCTCTGTCTTCGGGACTCCGTCCTCCCCCCGGCGGCCGAGTCTGTCTTCTGTCCCTGCCGCCAATGTACACAGTGAGAGGGGTGAGCTGTGCTCTTCCCATCTCAGCTGTGACAGGAGCTCTAGCACAGTGCTAGGACTCCTGTTTTGGAGGTTACAGGGTCAATAAAGAGAACCTGTCACCTCCAATTGCTATCACACAGGAAATAGTTTTCTCCTGTGTGATAGCAATAAAGTTAAGTGAAAAAAAAATAGATAAAAAAAAATAAAAATAAAAATAATAAGAAATAATAATTAAATTATTAAAATAGAAAAGTAATTAAAAAGTAAAGAATAAGAAAATTATACAAAAATAAAAAAAAGTAAACGACAAGCTACATAAAAAAAAAGTGATAAAAAAGTAAAAACAAAAAATATTTGAACTAACCGTGCCACCCCTGCCATCCGGTTGCCATTCTCCGTTGATTTGGGGGGGGGTTCGGTTGGCGGGGAGGGGGTGCATTGCGGAACCTGGCCTTGGAGCGGCAGGGAGAGCAAATCCGGCCCTGAGCACAACTGTAAGAGTTAGCCCCTTCACACTGATGTGACTTGACAGGTCCAATGCATGAATGTCGCTCCATTGACTGCTCACACTGCTATCTTACTTGCCATGAGTGCAGAGAATAGGACTGCCTACTGAAACTTGCCTGGGGTATTGCCCAAGTACCGCTGTTATGTAATTTTCCAAATACCACTTAACCTATTTAAATAAATCAGACCAAACGTACTTCTTGGGTTTTAAATGGCCATAGCAGCCCTTTTATTACAAATAACAATGAAAATCACTTTCTTACATACAGTAATATAACCGGTAATAAACATAAAATATACTATATCCTCTAAGACTAAATGTAACTGCCTGGTTTTTGTTATGTTTTAGGATTATTGAAGGCACCCTTGACTGACTGACTAGCTGTATCTGACACCACCTTACCCTTTTACAGCCCCCAGCCACAACTTACACTGGCTCGGGTACAATTGTTTGACAACTTTTCCATGCGATACAGCCAACTGCCCCAGTACGTCTTACTTCTGCCCTTATTAGGGCAGGAACACCCATAACCATCCCCGCCTTCAAAAACCCTACAACCTCTGCCTGCTGCTATGACATCCCTAAATCCCCATCCTAGAATTCCACTAAAAGAACTGAAAACAGAACAATCGATTGCCCACAAATCAACAAAACAGGGGAGGGAGAGTGGGAGAATCTTGTCCGGCACTGTCCCCTGGTCCAACTGATGTTGGAGGAATCGCCTCCCACCAAGTAACCCATTAGGACCCCACCCTGCCCTACCCCAACCTCCTCCAATGAGATAAGACCTCATATTTCTTCCCAATAGTCACAAACATTAACTTAACCCTTTCCTGCCTATAGCCTCTCTGGACAAACCCCATCATGTGGCCCTCCGCTTATGCTGTGCCTGAGTTCCTGGCCTGTACTATAGTTTTGGTAGGATAATTTATAGATAATTCTGCTAGAATTCTCTGTAGTTTTTTTATATATATTTGTTTAAATGATATTTTACAAATTTTACTAATTTACTAATTTTAACCACTTAACGACCGCTCACTGTATATATACGTCGGCAGAATGGCACCGACAGGCACAATCACGTAGAGTGTACGTGATTGCCTTTGTACAGTTGGGGGGTCCAATCGGACCCCCCTTCTGTACAGTGAGCGGTGGCTAAGTGTCCGGGAGCGTTCTGGGATGAGGGGGCAGCCATTCGTTTCTGGCCACCCCCTCGCGATCGCTCCCGGCGAATAGAAATGCCCCCTCTGTCTGTGTCAGACAGAGGGAGCAGGAGGAAGTGATGTCATCTCTGGTGCGGCGCTCACATATACCGAGCGCCGCACAAGAGAAGACATCAGGTCAGTGCACACAACACTACACTGACACCAGGACACATAGGGACATAAATCGCCCCCCAGGCCCCCCAGACACCCCAGATCACCCCCCAGATCACCCCCCCAGCCCCCAGTCACAGTGTCACTGATTGCAGTGACCATTTATTTAGTGATCACTGCAATCAGTGACATTTGTGACTGTAAAAGTGTCACCAAAGTTTAGTCTTAGGTCCAGTGTAGCCCTCTAACCCCCCCCTAATAAAGGTTTAACCCCCTGATCACCCCCCAGATAACCCTTTCACCCCCTATCACCACTGTCGCTAAGCGATCATTTTTCTGATCGCTGTCTTAGCGTCAGTGATGCCGATCGGCAGCCAGTAATTTTTTTTAGGTTCGCCGCATGTTTTTATCGCGTCAGGTACCCCAATATATTATCTAATAAAGGTTTAACCCCCTTGATCGCCCCCCAGGTAACCCTTTCACCCCCTATCACCACTGTCACTAAGCGATCGTTTTTCTAAACGCTGTCTTAGTGTCTGTGATGCAGATCGGTAGCCGGTAATTTTTTTTAGGTTCGCCGCAGGTTTTTATAGCGTCAGGTACCCCAATATATTATCTAATAAAGGTTTAACCCCCTTGATCGCCCCCCAGGTAACCCTTTCACCCCCTATCACCACTGTCGCTAAGCAATTGTTTTTCTAAACGCTGTCTTAGTGTCGGTGATGCAGATCGGTAGCCAGTAATTTTTTTTAGGTTCGCCGCATGTTTTTATAGCGTCAGGTACCCCAATATATTATCTAATAAAGGTTTAACCCCCTTGATCGCCCCCCAGGTAACCCTTTCACCCCCTATCACCACTGTCGCTAAGCAATCGTTTTTCTAAACGCTGTCTTAGTGTCGGTGATGCAGATCGGTAGCCAGTAATTTTTTTTAGGTTCGCCGCATGTTTTTATAGTGTCAGGTACCCCAATATATTATCTAATAAAGGTTTAACCCCCTTGATCGCCCCCCAGGTAACCCTTTCACCCCCATCACCACTGTCACTAAGCGATCGTTTTTCTAAACGCTGTCTTAGTGTCGGTGATGCAGATCGGTAGCTGGTAATTTTTTTTAGGTTCGCCGCAGGTTTTTATAGCGTCAGGTACCCCCATATATTATCTAATAAAGGTTTTAACCCCCTGATTGCCCCCAGTTAACCCTTTCACCAGTGATCACCATATAAGTGTTACGGGTGACGCTGATTAGTTAGTTTGCTTTTTATAGTGTCAGGGTGATATCAATTAGGTTTTAGCATCAGAGAGGGTCTGCGTCACACCCCAGGCAGCGTCAGGTTAGTGCCAGTAACGCTAACACCCACGCGTGAAGCATACACCCCCCTTAGTGGTATAGTATCTGAACAGATCAATATCTGATCTGATCAGATCTATACTAGCGTCCCCAGCAGTTTAGGGTTCCCAAAAACGCAGTGTTAGCGGGATCAGCCCAGATACCTGCTACCACCTGCGTTTTGCCCCTCCGTCCAGCCCAGGCCACCCAAGTGCAGTATTGATCGATCACTGTCACTTACAAAACAAAAACACACATAACTGCAGCGTTCGCAGAGACAGGCCTGATCCCTGCGACTCCAGTGCTGTAGGAGGTGATTTCACCACCACAGTTAAAAAAAAAAGCAAATATGCCGAAGCATTGGGGCAGCAGGGGCGGAGTAGTGATTTTGCTCCTAATGCCGCGTACATACGGTCGAAATTCCGACGGAGGCTTGCCCGTGGAAAAGTCCGACCATGTGTGTGCGGCATAACTTTTTTGCGGGAGGATGCCCCCATGCTTCGGCATATATAAATGGTGCGTGTATGCCCATCATTGGAAGTGGGTGGATGAAGGGCGGTATTCTAATGGTGGGCATACCCACCGATCAATCTCTTTTTTCGTTCAGCCAACTGGCTGCATGAAAAAAAAAGATTACAATACATGTCCAACAAGGACCAGCAACGTACTGGTATGTTGCTGGACTTTGAATGTTTATACCAGAATGATGCCTGCGGGTTTAGGTATCATCTTGGTATCATTCTTTTCAGCCTGCGGCCGGCTTTCATGTAAAAGCAATCCTAGCGGCTAATTAGCCTCTGGACTGCTTTTACAAGCAGTGGGAGGGAATGCCCCCCCCCCGGATATAAAAAGCGCCATTGGGAAATTGGGAAAGCATTTTATCACACCGATCTTGGTGTGGTCAGATGCTTTGAGGGCAGAGGAAAAATCTAGGGTCTAGAAGACCCCAGTTTTTTCAAAAAAAGAGTACCTGTCACTACCTATTGCTATCATAGGGGATATTTACATTCCCTGAGATAACAATAAAAATGATAAAAAAAAAAAACTTGGAAGGAACAATTTAAAAATAAAATAAAAAAGCAAAATTAATAATAAAAAAAAAAAAGCACCCCTGTCCTGCCCTGCTCTTGCCCAATGGCGAACGCAAGCGTCGGTCTGGCGTCATATGTAAACAGCAATTGCACCATGCATGTGAGGTATCACCGCGAAGGTCAGATCGAGGGCAATCATTTTAGCAGTAGACCTCCTCTGTAAATCTACTGGGGTAACCTGTAAAGGCTTTTAAAGGCTTTTAAAAATGTATGTAGTTTGTCGTCAATGCGCGTTTGTGTGAAATTTTAAAGCATGTCGTGTTTGGTATCTATGTACTCGGCCTAAGATCATCTTTTTTATTTCATCAAACATTTGGGCAATATAGTGTGTTTTAGTGCATTAAAATTAAAAAAAGTGTATTTTTTAACCCAAAAAATGCGTTTGAAAAATCGCTGCGCAAATACTGTGTAGAAAAAAAAAATGCAACACCCACCATTTTAATCTGTAGAGCCTTTGCTTTAAAAATATATATAATGTTTGGGGGTTCAACATAATTTTCTTGCAAAAAAAAAAATGTTTTCATGTAAACAAAAAGTGTCAAAAAGGGCTTTGTCTTCAAGTGGTTAGAAGAGTGGATGTAAGCTTCCTAATGTTGTGTATAAAATGCCAGAACAGTTCAAAACCCCCCCAAATGACCCAATTTTGGAAAGTAGACACCCCAAGCTATATACTGAGAGGCATGTCGAGTCCATGGAATATTTTATATGTTGACACAAGTTGCGGAAAAACGCCATTTTTTTTTTGCACAAAGTTGTCACTAAATGATATATTGCTCAAACATGCCATGGGCATATGTGGAATTACACCCCAAAATACATTCTGTTGCTTCTCCTGAGTACGGGGATACCACATGTGTGAGACTTTTTGGGAGCCTAGCCACGTACGGGACCCCAAAAACCAAGCACCGCCTTCAGGCTTTCTAAGGGTGTAAATTTTTGATTTCACTTCTCACTGCCTATCACAGTTTCGGAGGCCATGGAATGCCCAGATAGCACAAACCCCCCCCAAATGACCCCATTTTGGAAAGTAGACACCCCAAGCTATTTGCTGAGAGGTATTGTGAGTATTTTGCAGATCTCGCTTTTTGTCACAAAGTTTTGAAAATTGAAAAAAAAAAAAATATATATATATATTTTCTTTCTTCATTTTCAAAAACAAATTAGAGCTGTAAAATACTCGCCATGCCTCTCAGCAAATAGCTTAGGGTGTCTATATTCCAAAATGGGGTCATTTGGGGGGGTTTTGTGCGATTTTGGCATTTTATGGCCTTCGAAACTGTGATAGGTAGTGAGGAGTGAAATCAAAAATTTGTGCCTAGAAATCCTGAAGGCGGTGCTTGGTTTTCGGGGTCCCGTACGCGGCTAAGCTCCTAAAAAGTCCCACACATGTGGTATCCCCGTACTCAGGAGAAGCAGAAAAATGTATTTTGGGGTGCAATTCCACATATAACCATGGCATGTGTGAGCAATATATCATTTAGTGACAACTTTTTGTAATTTTTTTTTTGTCATTATTCAATCACTTGGGACAAAAAAAAAATATATTCAATGGGCTCAACAGGCCTCTCAGCAATTTCCTTGGGGTGTCTACTTTCTAAAATGGGGTCATTTGGGGGGGTTTTGTGCTATTTTGGCATTTTATGGCCTTCGAAACTGTGATAGGTAGTGAGGAGTGAAATCAAAAATTTGCGCCCTTAGAAATCCTGAAGGCGGTGCTTGGTTTCCAGGGTCCCGTACGCGGCTAGGCTCTCAAAAAGTCCCACACATGTGGTATCCCCGTACTCAGGAGAAGCAGCAAAATGTATTTTGGGGTGAAATTCCACATATAACCATGGCATGTGTGAGCAATATATCATTTAGTGACAACTTTTTGTAATTTTTTTTTTTTTTTTTTTTTTTTAGTCATTATTCAATCACTTGGGACAAAAACAAAAAATTCAATGGGCTCAACATGCCTCTCAGCAATTTCCTTGGGGTGTCTACTTTCCAAAATGGGGTCATTTGGGGGGGTTTTGTACTGCCCTGTCATTTTAGCACCTCAAGAAATGAGATAGGCAGTCATAAATTTAAAGCTGTGTAAATTTCAGAAAATGTACCCTAGTTTGTAAACTCTATAACTTTTGCGCAAATCAATAAATATACGCTTATTGACATTTTTTTACTAAAAACATGTGGCTGAATACATTTTGGCCTAAATGTATGACTACAATTGAGTTTATTCGATTTTTCTTATAACAAAAAGTAGAAAATATCATTTTTTTTCAAAATTTTCGGTCTTTTTCCGTTTATATCGCAAAAAATGAAAATCGCAGAGGCAACCAAATACCATTAAAAGAAAGCTCTATTTGTGGGAAGAAAAGGACGCAAATTTCGTTTGGGTACAACATTGCATGTCCGCACAATTTACAGTTAAAGCAGCGCAGTGCAAAATTCTGAATTCACCTCTGGTCCTCTAGCTACCAAATGGTCCGGGGCTTAAGTGGTTAACAAGGTCTATATAAAAATAATTCTCATTTAATTCAACTCTACTGTGTCTACACATATAAAATGAGACACATGTAATTGTCTAGTTCTACATAATGCTCTAACCACAGCAACATTAAACACAGAAGGCAATATGAATTTCCAATTGGTATATTCCCATCAGCTGAATCATATCTTTGCTTTAAATTACCTAAAACTGGTAAGCAATACAGGTATCACAAAAACAGAAAGAAGATGAAGGAAACAAATAAGGAGAAAGACCCCCACACTAAATCCTGGTACACACTACAGTTTTTTTTTCCTGCAACCCCCCTGTCATCTCCAGTCGGAGCCGCTGTACTAACCATGCAAGGTTAGTTCATCGATCTCCCCCACTGAGCTATTGTGTTCTGACAGGGGGATAGCCCCCAACCAGAACACTCCGATCAGTGCTCTCTGACAGTGGCTGAGGCCACTGATCTGTAGGCGGTCGGCTGCTGGTTTTCCAGTATGCACGTCCAACAGAAGCCTACCAAACAGCTGGCTTCTGTCGAACAGACTGACATACACATGGGCAGAATGTTGGCCGGTATTTTTGGTACCGGCGAATGTCTCCCGATATTCTGCCCGTGTTTTCAGGGCTTTAGGCTCCAAATGAAGAGATATATTAAACCCATTTATCCCCTTCAAATTTAATTTCAACCTATAATTGGCCATAATCCAGTTTAAGGGGTTGTAAAGGTGCATGTTTTTTCACCTTAATGCATCCTATGCATTAAGGTGAAAAAACATCGGAGGATTATCGGCCCCCCAGCCCCCCCGTTTTACTTACCTGAGCCCTGAAAAGTCCTGCGTCGCGAACGCGCTCGATCTTTGCCTCTCGGCTCTTCATTGGATAGATTGATAGCAGCGCAGCCATTGGCTCGCGCTGCTGTCAATCAAATCCAATGATGCGGGCGCCGGGACAGAGTCATACACTCGGCGGCTATGTACGCCGAGTGGATCACACGGGAGCGTGCCCACAAGGTAACCCCCTCAGGAGAGAGCTAATGCGGGAAGGAGCCGAGAGAGCCACCGTGGGAACCCAGAAGAGGATGTTCGGTGCCACTCTGTGCAAAACAAACTGCACAGTGGAGGTAAGTATGACATGTTTGTTATTTAAAAAAAAAAAATACCTGAACCTTTAGTGTCACTTTAAGATTATTTTTGACAAGGTCTAGAGGAACTAAGGATTTATGAAAACATGTAGTAATCTCAATTCTGATAGTTACTGGATTCCTGGGGACATTGGAAATGTTACTTCAAAGCAACGCATCCTCTTTGGACTTTTGAGATTGACCAAGGTCACTGCGCAGTTGAGCACATATACAATAATCCAAAAGCGCTGAAGATTTGGGCATTATTATTTATTTTCAGTTCTGATCCAGTTTTTAATTACAAATGGCCAACACAAAACAACAGTACATACCTTGCAATTAAAAGTGATTAGCAAAAAAAAATTATTTGGCAAAAACAGCAGAAGAACCTCCATTTATCAGCTTTGACATACAAGTAAACAACAAAATGATTTATAGTCTAGGTGTGTGCTAGCTCGTTCCCTAACAAAGGAGTTAGTACAATTTAGAACCCGTTTTGTCATTTAAGGATGTCTGTATCCCTTAAAGCGGAGGTCCACCCTATTTTACAACATTTGCTCAATCAGATTACAGCAATGTATTCAGTTGAAAACTGAACTTTTTTTTTCTACTGTACCTGTGTTATCCTGATGTTCATCTCTGCTTCCTGTATGTGTCCACTGCGGATATGGGTGGGTATTTTGCGGGTATTCCGTCAGTTCCTGTGTGCCGCACTGTCTCCTGGAGCTCGTGTCATTGTTCCCAAGCGTCATTGCGGAGGCCTGCCGCGAGTTCTCGTGGGATTTCCAAAGAGGAAGGGACGCGATTGGTTTGGCTGCCATCACAACGGGGCAGGAACTTTCGACTACATCGCCCGTTGTGATGGCAACCCGGAAGTTTACGGCGCTGCTCGCCGTAAACACTGAGCATGCATGGGAGCGAGCGATGAATGCTGGGAACTCAGCATTCACCGAACCCCGTAAATCAATGCTTGTGGGCTTCACATGCCCACAAGCAAGATGGGAACGGCCGGGATCACTTTTTATTAGCAATTCTTACATAGGAAAATGGACAGCAGCAGATTTAAAACACCCAAACAGTGAGTATTACTTTATGATTGGGAAAGTGTCTGAATGACTACAAAAAAAAAATTAATTGTCGCGGGACCTCTGCTTTAAAGAGAAACCCCCTTCACTTCCTATAAATACTAATTATCCGCACAAGATGGAATGCGTAGGCTGCTGCCCCCCCTGTGTTGATCTGTCCTGGACAGATCAGGTAAATGATAGTGTTAGATGTAGGGGTAAATGGCGCTGCTAGTCCGCTGTTGTATAATGATAGGCCTGAGTGCCTCTTCACAGTGATGTGGCCCTTCAGTAGGGGTATTTCTCCTTAACCCAACTGACTAAGATTGACGTTATAATTAGTAGTATGGGCAGTGGTGCATAGGTTGGTAGCAACTAATTTCCTAGCGGGTGAAAATTACTAAGTGCTTCAATCAAAAGTGAGAAAAAAAATATTGAATAAAATGTTGAGAAAAATGTGTGATTTCCTACAGTCTAAATCCTTCTACAGTCTTACGTTGAAACGCGTCAGTTGATTGGCCTTCCAGACACGTCCGCGTCACGTCCGGTTTGCGGGATCCGTGTAGTGGAACGCACGCCTAGGCTGTGGAAAGCCTTACCCACCAGCGTGACCTAGTCGTGAGGGCCTGACTTGTCTGTAATGTCCACAAGACTGCCCTGAGTTTTGAAAACCACAGGAGCGGTGTTACCTTTTGTTTTTATTCATTTTTCATTTTCAATTATTTTTAAAATAAAACGAATTACGCTATGAAAGCGCCATCTGTTTTTTTTTCCTGAGGAATCATATTGATCTCCCCCATACTGGGAGGAACTGGGGAGAAGTGAAAGGCCGGATACCCCTGAGGAGCAATGCCATTTACCCCTACATCTAACACTACCCCTTCACTTCCTGTTGTGTCATTAGGACACAAATGAGGGGAATGGGGGTTATTTACGAAAGGCAAATCCACTTTGCACTACAAGTGCAACTTACAAATGCAAAGTGCACTTAAAGTTGCACTGAAAGTGCACTTGGAAGTGCAGTCGCTGTAAATCTGAGGGGTAGATCTGAAATGAGGGTAAGCTCTGCTGATTTTATTATCCAATCATGTGCAAGCTAAAATGCTGTTCTTTATTTTCCTTGCATGTCCCCCTCGGATCTTCAGTGACTGCACTTACAGGTGCACTTTCAGTGCATTTTCAAGTGCACTTTGCACTTGTAGTTTGCATTGTAGTGCAAAGTGGATTTCCCTTTCGTAAATAACCCCCAATGTGTCTTAAGCCTAGTACACACAATCAGAAAATTGTACGAAAAATATAGTTCGTACGATAATCTGATCGTTAGTACACAGCTTTTAAGAGCCGATTGCGACAGTTCATCCAACAAACATGAAAATGTTTCTTGTACGATACCAGATTGAACGATTTTCATTTAATCAGTACAGTTTTCATCCGAAAATGCATGGCAATACATTACATCACTTCCGAATTTTTATTCTGTCATACGAGAATCTTCGGAACTTTAGTGTAGCGCCACCCCCGCAGGAGCCGTTAGAGTATATTTGGTTCTGTACTCTGCCTCTCAACCCCAAGAACAGTCTCAGACCCTCTGGCACACCTGGCAATAACATTAGTGTGAACACCACCAATGAAAGACACACTTTATAGTAAAACACAGAAATAGTATTCACTGTGAAATTTCTTAGGAATGGTAACAAACAGTAGCAATATAACTGAACAGTAGACAAATATATCTCAAGTAAGTCAACTGTGTAATAATGACTGAGAATCAAGAGCAATGGTACTGTCTGGCTGCTTTCAGGGGACTCCTCAAGAAGAATAACCCTGAGAGCAGAGGCAAACACTTTAACAATTGACAGATAACAAAATGCCAAACACTGTAACTGATTGATCACCACTTGACCTAAATTGGGCTCTGTGAGTTCAGGCAGGAGAAGAGCAGAGGAATGACCCCTTCTTATGTCAGACCTCTCCCTTCTGTCCCATACACTACATATACTGAGCCATGGGTATGTGTGTGTGCCTGTATGGCAGCAGTAACTTCAGTCCCTTGGAAGAAGAAGGTCTTGAATGTTCAGCTAGCCACTTTAGTTTATGCACTGTTTGATAGAGTGAAATTAGTATGCTGGCAGTATCCGGGTAGCAAGGCGGACACTGTGACTGCTTAACAGGGTGCAAGTGTGACCCATGTTCTACAAGTGCAGGCAAAATAGGCAACATTGTCTGCATGCAGTGTCTCTGTATCTCTGTAAAATGGGCAAGTGCCCGCTCACCAATTCCTTGAGTTTTATTGGTTCCCTCCCCCTGCCAGTTTAAGGAGAGGAAAGGGAGGGGGAGAAATTCCCCCGCAGGTGCTGACAGGCATGCTCTCCCTTATGAGAGCCTGTCAGTGTCTGTGTCCCGGCAGCAGCTGGCGAGAGGTGCGGTGCCGCGGGCGGGCTGAGCGGCACCTGCTACATTAGTAACCTCTTAATTTTCAATATGGACACTAGCTGTAAAAAAAAATGGACGATCATTCGTCCGATAATCTTATTGTGTGTACCAGGCTTTAGACAGCATTCAGTTCATTAGTAGGCTGGAGATGGCTTAGAACATGTGCCAGGATTGTATTGGTGCCTAAATCCCTGTCAGTAAAGCTGTCCATAGAATAATCAAAATTTTTGTCAGTTCAAAAGAGACCAGCTGAATGTCAATCCAAGTGTGGCCATCCCTGTTCGACATAAGTCGGTCGTTAGATTGACTTCTGTCAAATAATAATGTTGGAAAACTGTTGGTGATCAGTGGCTGCAGTCACTGATCAGTGTATTCTGACAGCGGAAAGTCCCTCTTTCAGAAAATAACATTTTCTCAGAAGGAATTCCTCCATCCATCTCGTTTGTGTGACCGGAAGAATCATTTGTGGCCAGCTAAAGATTTCTTTACTGACAGGGATCTGGACAAGTTGTACAAAAGTTCTCCAAAGGAGAAATTAACAAATACCTAATGTAGTTCTACACCTTCCCCACTCTATACAAAACTAAAATGAACATTATTTGCTGGTATTGGACTTTAAGAAAAAGTGACTAGGCTCACTTGGTCTACCCTGAAGATCAGTAAGGAGTTTTGCTTTATATATTTGAAATGAACAGTAAAAAAAAAAAAATGTTTTAAGGATCATATTCTCCAGTGTGAGTTTAGCAATGTGACTATTAAAGCCCAACTCAGGGCTCTGCCCCCAAGTCGCCCCCACCCCTCAATCCCAGAGGCCCCCCTTGTGTATGCTATGCTCTATTTTGAATAATAATGACTTTTTCCAGATGTCTTCAGGATAGCCACATGATGAGCAGGGTCCTCTTTCTCCTCATATCTTATCCAGCGATAGACAGTCTCGATGATCCATCCTTACGCTGTGAGTGCAGGGTGCTGTGTTAGCGCCACGTCAGGGGGTGGGTCCTTAACACCTTGCACTCACCATATGTCCTCAGTCTTCTGAGTTATATGACAATTTGTGACAAAAAGAAATAAATACAGTGGGGGAAAATACCGTTAGGATCTGCTTATTGCAGCCTGAGCTGTTTTTTTTTTTTTTAACATATTGGAAAGCTTTAAAAAAATGAACCCAAACTAAGCTTTAGGGTCATCAAATGTACCTGTCTCTCTCTGTTGCAGCACCACATGGGGCCAAATCCTTTGCCTACTGTTACTGGCTTCAAAACGCATTCTTATATGGGTTGGCCCTTGCTGGCATTTGATTGTAGCAGATTTACACAAGTTCTATAGAATGCTTACCCAGCCTATTGTTTATTGTTACTATGACCCATTATTTTCTCTTGATCCACTGTAAGCCTGGCATTGGTGTTTTATTTTTTCAATGCATTTTGCATGATAAAATGTGGTGTTCATTTTCTACTCAAATGCTTGTATGTTGCGTCCCTGTATGCTACACCTGATAGAAAAAGATGGCTGTTCTCAAATATTATACTTGTTGGGCATTCTGCTACTTAAAAAAAATCTTTAGATAAGGTTTCTACACAATATGCCTCATTGCTTCTTTATGAATATTCTACATGTTTGACAAAAAAAAAATCAGGAAAAAATAGAATAGAAGATATTGCAACCTCAAGATCTTTAAAGTGACCCTGGCAGCACAAGGTCCTTTTATAGTTCAGAGCATACCTGTAAAATAATAGGGAATATACTTGCCTTTTGGGCAGCCTGTTTGTTAAAACTTCACCTCCTCACTGCACCCCATACAAGCACTCCACATTGCAGATTGTGTGTAATATTTGCTCCCCTGCTGCAGGCTGTGGTTTCTCTCACCGGCTCAAACTTTACTACAGAATGTACAAGGCAGTGGTAGAAACCACTATGTGCACAGGGGAAACAGATATTTGATGGTGATGGATTAGAATCCTGTCAGGTTTAAAAAAAAATCTGTTTTGGGTGTAAATTAAGGTGTTAAGTATTAAGGCTGGATTCACACCTTTGTATTTTTCCCATAATACATTTTATTTTTCAATAATTTTATTGTTTTGAAAAAAAAGATTCACATACAAAATATGAGAAATATACTTTTGCATGTTACATGTCATAAATAAACATTGCACAAAGGTTTCCTGAACAGGAGCATAAGGGTCCTTTCACACGGGACGGAATCCGTGCAGATCCGCCCCGTGAAGCTCCGCTTGCTCAGCGGGGATCGCTCCGTTGATCCCCGCTGAGCCGACGGATGACTGGGCGGTCCCCGCACACTGTGCAGGGACCGCCCTGTCAGAGCGCCGCTCTCCCCTATGGGGAATCGGATGACGACGGACCGTAGAGTCCGTTGTCATCCGATCCGCTCCGCCGACGGAAGGAAAAATAGGGTTTTCCTCCGTCACACTTTGGCGGGTCGGATGTCAGCGGACATGTCTCCGCTGACATCCGTGCCTCCATAGGGGTACATGGAGGATCCGTTTCAGGTCCGCCTAAAAAACTGACAGGCGGACCTGAACGGACCTCCGTGTGAAAGGGGCCTAACACCTATTCCTGAGTTCATTTTAATATTATGAGACCATTACTTTCATGTAGAAATGTAATCTTTGCAATAGGGAAACCTTTGTCCAATTTGAACAAAATTTAATAAAACATTGGTATGTATAAATGGGTACACTTAAAAAAAAACATAAGAGAAAACAAGAAAGGAAGGAAGTGCGGTGACTCCGACATTGAGTGCCGGTTCACACTTGTGCGAGTTGATACCGAATGCGATGCGTTAAACACAAACTAGATTCGCATGTCATCCAAAAAGTAATTGTTTTCAATGATGGTGGTTCACATCTATGCGTTGCGATTCCTCTCCGAATGCGATGCGATGAAAAAAAGGGTCTTGTGCGAGTTTAGAGCGTTGCGTTGCGAATTTAGTCTCCATAGACATTAATGTAAATCGTTCTGAAATCGCATTTGATGGTTCACATATGTGCGAATTCCACCACACTATTCTCCACAAAAACATTAATCGCAGCTATGTCCCACTCCTGAAATTCGCATTAAAATCGCGGCAAAAACACGGTAAATTCGCACCTCAGAATGGACTGAAAAAACGGAACAAATTCACAGCGCAGCAGTGTGAACCGGCACTTAAGGCAGTCTGCCTGAGGGCAGTTGAAAATGCCCAGCGTGGATTTTGCCAGGCTACCGCCACTGTCCAGATCAGAACACCTTGTTACCTGACTTGTATTTGCAGTGGCAGTGGGGTGCCAAGAGCTGGAGCGCTCCTGCACTCCTGCACCCGGCACTATAAGTTGTCATATCACACATCTCTGTCAAGTGGAGTGATTTTTTTTCAGTTTATCTCAGTACCTCCTCTTTTAGTCGACCTAATAAGTCTTGCCAGAGGGATTTTTTGAAGTTGGTCTCAATTAGAGAGTACATAAAGTTATATACTCTTCATGTACACTGCTGCTGGTAAACTGACATTTAGACCCCTTTCACACTGGGGCGGGCAGGTGCGGTGGCGGTATAGCAGCGCGATTTTCAGCGCTGCTATACTGTCGTTCTTACCGCGGTATGCGGTCGCTAGGGGGGTTAATTTAACCCCCGCTAGCGGCCGAAAAAGGGTTAATACCGCCCGCAAACCGCGGCTATTGCCGCGGTTTGCGGGCGGTATTAGCGCGCTGTCCCATTGATTTCAATGGGAGACCGCGGTAAAGGAGCGGTGAACACACCGCTCCTTTACCGCTGTAAAGAAGCGGCTAGCAGGACTTTTGGAGCGGTCCTGCTAGCGCACCGCTTCAGTGTGAAAGCCTTCGGGCTTTCACATTGAAGACACAGGGCAGGATTTTTTCATGCGGTATAACAGCGCTATTATTAGCGCTAAACCGCATGAAAAACGCCCCAGTGTGAAAGGGGCCTTAGGAGCAGTTGGGCTTTTTTCAGCTGCCCCTGAACTCTCCTCTGTTATCTTATCAGTACATGTACACAGGGTGGTTTAGAGCCCATTCACACAGGGGCAACACGACTTCCAGTGCGATTTTATGAGGTAACTCAGACACTACCTGAGTATGAATCACAGCGCAACCTGGAGCTATTTACAAGGCAACTCCAAGTTGCCTGCAGGACAAGAGACATTCCAGTGGCCAATCAAACAAGAATCAGCTCTGTGGGAGGGAGGGGGGAGAGAGAGTTTTGCAGGAGAAATGTATGTTATCTTCCTGGAGAGTCGCTCCTATTAAGACAGGGAGAGGCGACTCCCATTGAAATGAATGGTTACAGCTCGCCTAGGAGTCGGATTGAAGTAGTACAGGGACCTTTTTTGAAGTCGGAGCGACTGCAGTAGTGTGCATAAGGATGGCTCCATTAACTTACATTGATTTCTTCAGCCAGCGCGACCTGAGGCGACTAGGGGCGACCTGGGGCGATTTGGAGTCGGATCCAAAGACGCCCCTGTGTGAATGGGCTCTTATAGTCATTTAAAGGCAGTTGAGTTTAGAAGCATTTTTTGGGAAGCAAAAAAATGCGCTCAGGACAGATGTTCAGAGGCATTTAAAATGCCAAACGCCTGTAAAAGCTTGTAAACGTGGTAACTCACGTTTAGCCGCGTTTCGTTTACAGGTGCTTTTAATTTTTCACTATTTGAAAAAAATAATAATAAAAACGCTTCTAAACACAAATGCGTAATTCAAAACCACTCACCTTTCAGGCGTGTCCACCATATGTGATTTTCTCTGCCCTCCTGTCCACATCCCCTGAAACACTTAGGGAAGGCACCTGGGACATAAGAAGCTATTTTTGTAGGTACCATGTACCATCTCCACTTATACATTTTCAATGTAAATGCATAGAATGCATCTCAATGCATGTGTCAGCACATATTGAAAATGCTCAAGTCTTAATGAGATGTGTTTTGATGCTTTTCTACTGATTTATATAAAAAATGCATTAGTGTATTTGGTGTGAGTCCAGCCTCAATGTGTCCACAGAAGTAATACATTTTTAAACAAGTACGCATAAAAAAATAAGAAATGTTTTAAAAATTAGTAAATACATGTGTTAAGATGTGTTTTGGTGTATTTACATTTGTTTAAATAGAAAACAGATCTTAACACATGTATTTACTATTTTTTAAAACATTTCTTATTTTTTTATACGTACTTGTTACATGTGTGCACCTGAAAATACATATTTTGTATAAAAGTACAAGAACAACAACAAAAATAAAAATTAAAAAAATAGTAAAGTACACCATATAAAAAGGGGAAGAAAACACACAAAAGAAAAATTTGCTCATCAGAAACAATTTAAAGCCCATTGCACCTCTACAAACAGCCAAATAGCGCTTTCAACCACCTTCATTTCTTCTTCTGCATTGACAAAGCACTTCACTAAAATGGTAAAATTTCAGCAAAATGTAAAAAAAAATCATTAAAAAAATGCAGATATTTTCTAAAAGCAAAAATTGTAAATGTTCCTTATTACTATAATAACAAAACAATATATTATTAACGAAACAAGCAAACAACACTTACCAAACTTCTCCATGTCCTTCTTCTGTTTGTGCAGAACTAATACTGTACATTTGCACTGTGTTTTTATTACTAACTTAAATAGGAGGAGCAACATTTGCATAATGTAGTGATAAATCACCAACATGCTAATTTGATCTTATATAGCATACAACATACAGTAAGGTTTATGTGTAATCTCCGTTGACAGATGAAAATAGTTATGATGGTATTGGAAGCAATTGATATTGTCTACTATTGTCAGTCTAGATATTCATTATTCACTATTGTTTTTTGAGTGCGTAGCCCTCTTTTGGGGGGTTGTGTGATTATGAAGAATGCCCCTCCCCAAACAGGATATTGCGCTAAAGCTGTGGGTAAATAATTGAACCAGAACCTTCGCTAAGTGGAAGAGTGGCTTTGATTAGAATGTTGGCAGTGCCTCCACCCAGGACAGGTCCTGTGAGCAGGGGATCCGCTTTCTGTGAAATTACCATTATTCTATTCAGAGTAATTGGGAGCAGAGGAACTGCTGCAACCAGAACATAACATTATAGAGGTTGTAAACCCAGTTAAAAAAAAAAGTAAAAAAAAAAACCTGTAAGAGAAAGGCATAATGAGCTAGTATGCATCGCATACTAGCTCATTATGTAATACCTTAGAATGAAGCTCTCTCAGCGACGCCCGCACACCACTGAGACGGCTGACATTTTTCCTGGAGTTTTGCTGTGATTGGCTGGAGCCGCAATGACGTCACTCCCACGCATTCACGTGGGAGCCGCCGCTCGCGGCATGGCACCCGTGCTGGTTCCTTTAGAGCGCATGTGCCAGTAATGTCACTGGCTGCATGTAATGTAAATACCTCCTAAACTGTACACGTTTAGGATATATTTTCACTACCTATAGGTAAGCCTTATTATAGGCTTACCTATAGATAAATGTAAGTAGAGGAAGTTTACTCCCTCCTAAACCATAAGTATATAGAAGCACACTAGTGTGAAAATATTACAAACGTTATATAAGAAAAGATTAAAAGGGTTGTAAAGAGAATTTTTATTTTATTTTTTTAAATAACAAACATGTTATACTTACCTCCACTGTGCAGCTCGTTTTGCACAGAGTGGCCCCGAACCTGGTCTCCTGGGGTCCCTCGGCGGCTGTCTCGGCTTCCCCCCGCAAGAACTCCTCACCTTCATGCGAGCGAGCTCGCATAAAGGTAAGTTCTTGCGGGCGCTCTCCTGTGATACAGCCGGCGGCCATAGCCGCTCACTGTATCACTCGGCCCCGCCCCCCGGCGCGCCGCGTCATTGGATGTGATTGACAGCAGCGTGAGCCGAACACCCCCCGGTTCAGTTCGCATCCAGAAAATGCGAACGGACCGAAAGTTTGCGCAAACTTTCGAACACCGTTAAAGTCTATGGGACTCTAACGTGAGAAATCAAAAGTGTGAATTTTAAAGGCTAATATGCAAGTTATTGTCATAAAAAGGGTTTGGGGACCCGGGTCCTGCCCCAGGGGACATGTATCAATGCAAAAAAAAGTTTTAAAAACGTCAGTTTTTTCGGGAGCAGTGATTTTAATGATGCTTAAAGTGAAAAAATAAAAGTGAAATATTCCTTTAGATATCGTACCTGGGGGGTGTCTATAGTATGCCTGTGAAGTGGTGCATGTTTCCCGTGTTTAGAACAGTCCCTGCACAAAATGACATTCTAAAGGAATAAAAGTCATTTAAAACTGCTTGCGGCTTTAATGTAATGTCGGGTCCCGGCAATATGGATGAAAATCATTGAGAAAAACGGCATGGGTACCCCCCTCCCCCCAGCCCATTACCAGGCCCTTTGGGTCTTGTATGGATATTAAGGGGAGCCCCGCACCAAAATGTAAAAAAGGAAAGGCGTGGGGCCCTCAGGCCCTATATACTCTGAACAGCAGTATACAGGCGGTCCAAACAAGATATGGACTGTAGGTTTGTTCTTAAGTTGAATCTGTTTGTAATTTGGAACAGGTACATTTTGTAAGTAGCTCCAGCCAAAAAATCTATTTTTAAGCTTTTTGGATAACATAGAGAAGGGTTATCACCCCTGTAACATTTGTTTTGCTGTCTGTGCCCCTGTTCAGAAGATTTCAGCTCACTTTATGTCCCAATGACAATTGGATTTTGAAAATTTGGGGTTAGTAGGGAAACAAGGATTGGTGATAAAGCATCAGTGGAGACACATTTTCCCATATTAACTCTTACAGGAGAGAATTTCCCTTCCTATGGGGTAGGTTTCCTCTCACTTCCTGTTGTCTCCCTCCGTTTGTAAGTAGGAGTCGTTTGTAAGTTGGATATTTGAAAGTAGGGGACCGCCTGTATATACTATACGGCCTGCCCTATATACTCTGCAGAAAATTGGGCCTTAGGTGTTGTTGGTACAAGAACACTGTAAGCCCTCACAGTTTCTCTTGGTGGGCGCTGGAACAGGCCCTGCTGTGAACTATTATATCAAGAATTAGAATTGTAGTCAAAGTCTTCGAGTAAGAAATGCGATAACCCTAACAACCAAGACCTGAGGTGTGCCTTGGCCTAGCTGGTCAGTATGCCTGAAAAGAGGGCGTACCCTGAATGTAAGAATAAGAAAAATGTGCAATGAGTATTGAGTATGAGTATGTATGAAGGCTGGGTGAAACGGGTGTGTGGGAACTCTGAAGTGACGCCAACCCAGGACCCGACAGGGGAGGAGTATTATATACCCTCAGACTCCTCCCACAAACACAGGCTAGCCTCCGGCCAGCCTTTACACTTGTAGTCAGAGTCTTCGAGTAAGAAATGTGATAACCCTAACAACCAAGGCATGAGGTGTGCCTTAGCCTAGCTGGTCAGTATGCCTGAAAAGAGGGCAAAAAGACACATGTTTAGGTGAAGAAGGGTAGGTAACAATCCATCAAGTAGAGTGACGTGCGCCCAGATGGCAACAGTGTAAGAATCCGGTAAGTATCCGCTATGACAGGAGAAACCCACCGACTCATGACTTGTGATAGAAGGAACCCCCTATAGAACCTGCGAAGCAGCCCAGAACTCAACTAAACGTCCTGTGAAAGATGGATTGATCCTGATGCCCGAGACGACCCAGACATGAGAATGAAGTGCTTGTGATGAGAGGATACGTGGGGGAAAATGGAGCAAGGACTGGCCCGAGGAGCCCCCAGCAAAAAAATAACCGAGAAGATCAAAATACTTCAAACGGACACCAGTGAAGTAGCTCTGTGAAAATCCCCTAACCCCTGGCCTACCCATACTTGGTATGGGGAAGTGAGAGGGTGAATTGCAAAAATGGACAAACTGGCAGGAGTCTGAAGTTCTGGATACCTGATGGATATGTTGATGGAGTAAGCGGAAAAGGCCAATGCGCTAAGGCAATAAGCATGTTGAACATGGAAAAACCATGCCAGACACACAGAACACTGGTCCCACCTGATACGATCGAGTCATGCTTCTGCCTGTAACTTGACAACCGAGTCTGAGTCCTGAAAGCACCAACTATGTTGCCCTATCAACAGCAGGACTGATAAAAGTGTTTGGCCCACATGAACAATAAATGCCTAGAACATGTACCCTGCTGGTAGATGAGAGTAGCTGGGACGAAATTGGAAACAAACCGAAGCGTACTTCCGTTTCCTGTGCCAAACTCCACCGAGTGCTGAAGTATGGACTGACTCCTTGATGACGGGGCGCTACCCTGCACTGAAACCCCCACGTGGTTGAAGGGATGAACGTGAATTAATCGTTTCCAGAGACATGCGGAAGGCCCAAGCTAAGGAAACACAAACTAGAAATATGACAACAGACATGAAACAACAACGCCCCTCTGTGCCTACCTAAGTAAGAGAACATGAGCAGAAATGTCGAGACCACCGCGCGTGAATGGACCTGATAACAGCCCCCCACCCTAGTGTGAGTGGAAAGTGAGCCAGAGTAACCTGCAGCGCAGAGACAGGCAATTAAACTGAACACTCAGGGCTGGTGTACCCACGGACCGTGGTGGGTAGTCGTACAAGTGTAATGAATGCATCGTATGACGTGTGGTATATGGGCGAGAAGATTGTGGTCAACAATCATTAAAATGAAACTTCAGCCCGTATGGATCTGTAGACGTGACAGATCCCGAAATGTGAGCACTAGCTAACTAACCCAGGTTGCAAAATAGATGAAGTACGATGAGACATGGCAACCAACGAAGATGACAACGCTATGACAGACAAACGCTATGACAGACAAACGCTATGACAGACAAACGCTATGACAGACAAACGCTATGACAGAAATGCTGGGCAGAAACGTTGAGGCTGAAACTCTGAGGCAGAAACGTTGAGACTGAAACGCTGAGGCAGAAACGTTGAGACTGAAACGCTGAGGCAGAAACGTTGAGACTGAAACACTGAGACAGAAATGCTGGGAAGAAACGCTGAGGCAGAAATGCTGGGCAGAAACGCTGAGACAGAAATGCTGAGACAGAAATGCTGGAGCAGAAAAGCATGACATAAATGCTGGGGCAGAAATTAAGGCTTTTAAGCCAAACAGGGCACATGGGTCAAGTGTCCCTGTCGGAGGGCGGAGAGGAGGTTGGTGCCATTATCGCAAACAACCATTCCTGGCTGAAGCTGGCGTGGCGTCTGAGCCTGCCCCTGCAGAGCTGACAGAATCTCTGCCCCAGTGTGACTCCTGTCCCCTAAGCACACCAGCTCAAGCACTGCATGGCATCTTTTTGCCTGAGTGCTTGCGTAGCCCCTTGAACGCCTACGGAGCACCGCTGGTTCCGAGGACAAATCTTCATAGGAAGAGGCCATGGAGGAAGAAGAAGAGGAGGGGATGGAGGAGAGAGGTGTGTCAGAATCACCACTAGTAGCATTTTGGAGGCGTGGTGGCGGAACAAGCTCCAACAATACTGCACCCTGTCCTGCATCCTTCCCAGCTGCCAGCAGAGTCACCCAGTGCGCCGTGAAAGATAGGTAACGTCCCTGTCCATGCCTGCTGGACCATGAGTCAGCGGTAATATGCACCTTACCACTGACCCCCCTGTCCAGCGAGGCCAAGACATTGCCTTCCACATGCCGGAATCGCCTTCCATGAAAAAAAGTGGCGTTTGGGAACCTGCCACTGAGGTACTGCACATTCCACTAATTCACGAAAGGGCGCAGAGTCTACCAACTGAAAAGGCAGCAGTTGGAGTGCTAGCAATTTAGCCAAGCTAGCATTCAGCCGCTGGGCATGTGGATTGCTGGGACCGAATTTCTTTCGGCGGTTTAGCAAGTACTTGCCACACCTAATTCTACACCTTCATTCCTCTCAGTGCAGGTTTCTGAGAGAGATTAAGGTATAGTGGTGTTGGAGATCCCAGCTGATGAGGAGCAAGCAGAGGTCCGCCTTGTTCTTTGGTGTGGGTCTTTTAAGTAGTGTTGTCAACAGGCTGCATGGGAGGTGGACATATGTCTGATCAAGCATGTGGTGCCCAAGCAGCTGCTGTTTTGGCCACGCTTAAAACGCTTCAGACATATGTTGCAAACAGCAACGGTTCGACCTGCTGAACACGTCTCAAAAAAGGCCCACACCAAAGAACTTTTGGAAAAACGCGCGGAGTCAGCAGCACCCTGCACATGCGGAGCTCTGCGGTGTGATGCAGTCGGTTGGCTGCCGTTAAGCTGGCCCCTGGAGGACATCCTGCCTCGTTGGAGATGTTCCTCTTCCTCCTCTCTCCTATTAGGCACCCACATAGCGTCAGTGACCTCATCATCCCCTCCCTCCTCGTCACTGGAGAAAACCTGACAGTATGCTGCAGCTGGGGGAACATGACTGCCAGTTTGTTGTCCTTCTTGGGCACCCCCTCTCTCTGGGCTCACCTTACTGCCTTCCTCAAGCTGGGTACCATCATCGGAGCCTTCAAAACGCTGCGCATCCTCCTGCAGCATGTACCCAACACTATGGTTGAACAGTTCGGGGGACTCCTCCGTGCATGATGGCGGGGCTAGGGAAGGAGTAACTGATGACCTGGAGCCTATGGAATAGGCCACTTTGGCAGCTGCATTGGCAGCCAAAGTACTCTGAACCTGGGTGACAGAGGATGAGGAGGATGAGGACGGCTTGGTCATCCACTCTACCAACTCTTCTGCATGATGTGGCTCAACACAGCCAGCTGCCAAAAAAAAGGACAAGCGCGCCCCACGGCCACGTGCTGAGGATGCACTGTGTCCATGACCAGCACTGTTGGCTGTAGACACAGAGCCTGCCTGCCCTCTTTTAGTGGCCTGTGAGCATCTGTCTCTCCTTGTTGGCCTTCCAGACATACTGTATTTGATGTATTTGTAATGTATTTGAATAGGTACACCAGGAATGGCCTGCAGTGAGATGTAGATTCACAAAGCTGGGATGTATATATATACTGAATATACTGCAGCTAACTGAATCAACTGCCTGCCTGTAGTATATTAGGAAGAGAACAACAGGAATGGTCTGCAGTGAGATCTAGCTGCACACTGTGCACAGGATACAGTACTGAATATACTTCAGCTAACTTAATAAACTGCTTGCCTGTAGTATATTAGGAAGAGAACAACAGGAATGGTCTGCAGTGAGATCTAGCTGCACACTGTGCACAGGATAAAGCACTGAATATACGGCAGCTAACTGAATCAACTGCCTGCCTGTAGTATATTAGGAAGAGAACAACAAAAATGGTCTGCAGTGAGATCTAGCTGCACACTGTGCACAGGATACAGCACTGAATATACTGCAGCTAACTGAATCAACTGCCTGCCAGTAGTATATTAGGAAGAGAACAACAGAAATGGTCTGCAGTCAGATCTAGCTGCACACTGTGCACAGGATACAGTACTGAATTTACTGCAGCTAACTGAATCAACTGCCTGCCTGTAGTATATTAGGAAGAGACAACAGGAATGGTCTGCAGTGAGATCTAGCTGCACACTGTGCACAGGATACAGTACTGAATATACTGCAGCTAACTGAATCAACTGCCTGCCTGTAGTAGATTAGGAAAAGAACAGCAGGATTTGTCTGCAGTGAGATCTAGCTGCACACTGTGCACAGGATACAGTACTGAATATACTGCAGCTAACTGAATCAACTGCCTGCCTGTAGCATATTAGGAAGAGAACAACAGAAATGGTCTGCAGTGAGATCTAGCTGCACACTGTGCACAGGATAAAGCACTGAATATACAGCAGCTAACTGAATCAACTGCCTGCCTGTAGTATATTAGGAAGAGAACAACAAAAATGGTCTGCAGTGAGATCTAGCTGCACACTGTGCACAGGATACAGTACTGAATATACTGCAGCTAACTGAATCAACTGCCTGCCTGTAGTATATTAGGAAGAGAACAACAGAAATGGTCTGCAGTGAGATCTAGCTGCACACTGTGCACAGGATACAGTACTGAATATACTGCAGCTAACTGAATCAACTGCCTGCCTGTAGTATATTAGGAAGAGACAACAGGAATGGTCTGCAGTGAGATCTAGCTGCACACTGTGCACATGATACAGTACTGCCTATGCTGCAGCTAACTGAATCAACTGCCTGCCTGTAGTGTATTAGGAAGAGAACAACAGGAATGGTCTGCAGTGAGATCTAGTTGCACACTGTGCACAGGATACAGAACTGAATATACTGCAGCTAACTGAATCAACTGCCTGCCTGTATTATATTAGGAAGAGAACAACAGGAATGGTCTGCCGTGATATCTAGCTGCACACTGTGCACAGGATACAGTACTGAATATACTGCAGCTAACTGAATCAACTGCCTGACTGTAGTATATTAGGAAGAGACAACAGGAATGGTCTGCAGTCAGATCTAGTTGCACACTGTGCACAGGATACAGTACTGAATATACCGCAGCTAACTGAATCAACTGCCTGCCTGTAGTATATTAGGAAGAGAACAACAGAAAGGGTCTGCAGGCGTGGCTTGGACGGGGCGCAAGATGGCCGCATGATCTGAGAGCTCCGGCACTCTGAGGATCTTTTAAGCTATTTTTGGGGGATTTCCATGCTCTATTAGGAATGGGCAGAACGCACAGAAGCACCTCGACCCCCCCGCTCCCTCAAGGACTCGGCACGCAATTCAGCGGCAACATACCAGAGATGTTCCGGACCCGGGCCGCAACACACCACGCGGAGTCACTGGCCTCACAGGCCTCACAGGCCTCATCCCCGAGCTCGCCTAGAAACTCCACCGAGCCGCTCATGGATATTAATAGAGCCGCGAACCCGAGCCTCCTGGACTTGCAGAGAGACCTGCAACTATTCTCCCTGGACATTAAACACACCCTGACAGCTGCCATATCGGACCTTAAGATGGAAATACAGGGGATGAATAACCGCCTGATTGAAGTGGAAGAAACCACACAGCTCCAAGCTGCAGCGATCAGGCAAGTGCAAAAGACATACGATATGCATCTACCATACATGTTTGAATTGCACAGACAAGTGGAAGACTTAGACAATAGGGGGCGCAGGCACAATATAAGGATTAGGGGGGTTCCCGAGAGCATTGAACAGGCCTCCCTATCACAGACAATATGCGCCATCTTTAATGACCTACTCGATAGACCCGCAGATTCCCCCATAGAGATGGAGAGACTGCACCGTGCCCTCAGACCCCCTCCTAGAGATGCTGAACCCCCCAGAGATGTAGTTTGCTGCATTGTAAACTTCCCCCTGAAAGAGGAGATACTCAGGAAAGCGAGGGAAAGGGGACGCATCTCTCACAATGGCGCCGACATTAAGCTTTTTCAGGACCTGTCCCAGATAACATTACAGAATAGGCGCACCTTGCGACCCCTGCTGGACACATTGCGCTCCCGTAACATCCAATACAGGTGGAAATTCCCATTTTGCTTGTCAGCAACCGCCAGGGGACGCACGGCACTGCTCCGGACACCGGAAGACCTCCCTACCTTCTGCGAGCAACTGGATCTACCACCTGTAGACATACCTGATTGGCATTCATTCTACTTCCCCACGGAACCCTGGAAGCCAGTTTCACACGTATCATCACCCAAAGCGCAACGACAAAAATCCAGACGCCGCAGGCTAGACCCCGCTTCGCCAGGAGAACGTCTCTCTCGTCGAGATCTCTCCTCACACCCTCCTGGGAATGCTGACACCCCACGCAGGGGAGACAGAGACTTGTGACCGGCCTGATATGTAATGGTTGACCCGTGGGTCAGTAAGTTGAGTTCTGCCTTTTCTTTTCACTCATTTGTAACTTTTGTCCATTTGTTTTTTTTTTCTACCCCCGCACCACAACGAACACCCGGGGACTTTGGTCGCAGCGTGATGACTCCTTCCTCCCACCCCTTCACCAGGATCGAGGACCTCTCCCACAGCCTACTATCATCCAGGTACTGTCTTCATTACACCTTAGGCTTACATCCGGCTGGATCTGCACCTAAGGAACTATGAGTACTGATGCCGTGCTCCATGATGAGCCCTATTTCACCCCTTTGGCTTTTTGACACCTCCACTAGGTGTTAAGTGTCGGCCCAGAGACTATGTGCTACAGCCAAGGGATGGGACACAAGATTTAAGTAATCCCATGCTTTGACTTCTCCCCCTACCCACCCTCTCCCAGGGGTTTTACACCCCCCCCTTCCTTTTTTTTTTTAAGGTCTGCTGATGCTGGTTATATGTTACTATGTCTAAATAGTCTAGCTGAATTTCTCTTTAGGCCTCACGGTATACGAGTTACCTTTGGTTTGTAAGTTGTGTGCCCAATCCTAGCAGCGACGGATAGACAGATATCCACACCAGATTAGTAGAGTTATGTAGAAGACAGGCTGCTAACCCACTTAGCTTAATACCCTTCCTGATGCTCACTTAAATTAGTAGCCTCTATAGCTGTAAGGACGGGAAGGAAAGAGAATAAGAAAACAGAATAGGACGGGTAAAATATCTGGGCGTACATGCGTGGGTAGGCCCCTACCATACTAATCCACAACCGCACCACCTGATCGATGTCTGTGACATCTCGGAAATGGTTCTTACTTTTAGGCTTCCGATGAAAACCAGATCTCACGTATGACACACCCCTACCAACTAAACCTGACATGTTTTCGAATCCACACATCTACCTAACTGCAAAACCCATAGGCTATTTAATGGAAGCAACCTGATAAGACCCCTCCTACTCTTATGCCCCATACACACGATCGTTTTTCATGTCGTTAAAAATGCCATTAAAAAAAATGGCCATTAAAAATGATCGTGTGTAGGCTCCAGAGCATTTTTAACGACGTGAAAAACGGGCATTAAAAATTTCGAACATGCTCTCTTTTTTCACGCGCATGCTCAGAATCAAGTATGAGACAGGAGCGCTCGTTCTGGTAAAACTAGCGTTCGTAATGGAGATAGCACATTCGTCACGCAGTCACGGACTGAAAAGCACGAGACTGAAAAGAGCGAATCGTCGCTCAACAAACTTTACTAACATGAAGGGTGGCGCCATTCGAACGGAACTTCCCCTTTATAGTGCCGTCGTACGTGTTGTACGTCACTGCGCTTTGCTTGATCGTTTTTTTAAATGATCGTGTGTACGCAAGACAGGCTTGAGAGGAAACATGAAAAAAAACGACGTGAAAAACGGCAAGAAAAAAAATGGCAAGAAAAACGATCGTGTGTATGGGGCATTAGGGATATACAGCGTCGGTTGTAACACAGCTCTAACCCGTAAACATTTATGCACATTACCCTGGTTGAAGAGGTGAGGTAGGGAGGAGGTAACTGCAATGAACCACCTGAGAACCTGGTATGCGTTAATACCACCTAGGTTTAGTTAGTGTTCTTTACGCGCAGCCCCCTTGTGGTGAGTTATAAGTAAATTATACCCTGTACTGAATGTTCAGTTATATGATAAGTTTTATAACAATATGGGATGTTGACTGTCAGTCTTACCTTGCCGCGCTTTGCTTAAATATAAGTTTTATAACAATATGGGATGTTGACTGTCAGTCTTACCTTGCCGCGCTTTGCTTAAATGTATTGCTGGATTGCCGTACCTCAATTCTCTCCACCGAGGATATCCTGCATATTCTGATCTCAGAGCCCACACTCTACAAGTAATAGACTCTCCCCCACTTCGTATCCTTAAGCACTCATGGTCCTCTCTAGTGCCCACCTCTTGACCCCTTCCCGGTTTACTGCCCACACACAGTGGTCCAGTAGGACTATAGCTGGAACCCCGGACTTCTTTCTTTAGGTGACTAGGTATACCTAGTTCTACCTCCGGAGACCCTCTACATAGGACTGGTAGATTCCACACTACGGTCCGATACCATCTACCACCTTCCCCTCATTCCTTCTTCCCCCTGAGATCCTACTACCCGAAGTTCTGCACCCCAAACTCTAACCTATACCTCTCTCCTCTTTCTGTTCTCTTTTCTCTCCTTTTCCTCCCCCCCTTTTTTTTTTCTTCTCTTTCTTCTCTCTTTTCTAAGCGTTTTTGGAGAACGCCCCTCCTCGCTCTCGTTCCCCCATTCGTGGGTCGTTGTATCTACATAGTAAGCCTTGTTAACCGAACGGCTTGAGGCAACCTAACCCACTGCCCCACAGAATGCTACCTGATCAGCTGTCCGAACACAGGCACTTATCCCTTAAATGTGTGTCGCTAAATGTTAAAGGTCTAAACCTCCCAGAAAAAAGATCTCAAGTTCTCTCTGCCCTGTCTAAACACAAAGCACACTTTCTACTACTTCAGGAAACACATTTCCGGTCTGATGCCATTCCTAAATTAGCAAATCATCTCTACAGACAAGCACTGCACTCCACAAGCCCAGACTCCAAAACTAAGGGAGTCTCCATTCTTATTTCTAAACATGCAGATTTTCAATTAGCAGACTCTTTGGTTGACCCCGAGGGCAGATACATCTTTCTTAAGGGTACATATGCCTCCAAACCAATAACCCTGGCAAACATTTACAGCCCCAATGAACACCAAGTTGCATTCTTTAGAAAAGTAGGTGACCTTCTTACTACCTTTCAGGAAGGCATGCTAATCCTGGGTGGGGATTTTAACGTACCTCTGAACCCCGCACTGGACACCTCATCAGGTATTTCTGCACTATCCTACCGAGCACTCCGCCAGATTAAACTGCAACTCCAACACCTGACTCTCCATGATACATGGCGCACCCTTTTTCCAAACGACAAAGACTATACCTTTTTTTCTCCCCCACACCAAAAATATTCTAGGATCGATTACTTTTTTCTCTCCCAGACAGACTTATCTTCTCTTACTCAGGCCACCATAGAACCAATGTTCTTATCCGACCACCACCCAATCTCCATGACACTCACATTCCCTGAACGGACCAAGACTTCCAAATCTTGGCGCCTGAATTCCGCCCTACTAAAAGACCCAGAAATCATCAACCAGATGAGTTCCCATATCCAGCTCTATTTCCAAGAAAATTCCACCCCAGACATTTCCCCAGTCACACTATGGGAGGCACACAAGTGTGTGGTGAGGGGGAAACTTATCTCCTTAGCAACTAAAGCCAAAAAGAGACACCAAGAGCAACTTAGATCACTCATCAACACAATTCACAGACTTGAAAATGCCCACAAACAATCGACTTCGCAATCCACACTGCAAGACCTACTACACGCTAGATCAGTACTTCTAGATGAACTAGGAAAACGCACAAGGAGACGCTATGTCCTCCAACAAAAGGTGTTCTATGAACACGGTAACGAGTGGTAGATTGCTGGCGCGCACTATACAAGCAGCTAGGCTCACATCTAGAATTCATGAAGTACGAGACACCCAAGGCACACTCCTCTCTAGAAATGAGGAGATAGCCAATCACTTCGAACAATTCTACTCTAAACTGTACAACTTACCCCAACACGGCGTAGAAGGGACTAGGGCAGCCCAACGTACTTCCCAATTAAAGGACTTTTTAGCCCAATACTGCCCCAAACCTATCTCCCCACAGCAGGCGGAGGCCATGGAAACTCCATTTTCTAAGGAAGAACTCCATGTAGCCATAAAACAAATGAAAGTAGGAAAGAGTTCTGGCTTGATGGTCTCCCACTAATATATTACAAATCCTTTCAGGATATACTGACTCCCGAGATACTTAAAATGTGTAACTCTGTAGCGGATCCTCATACATCAACAGGCAGACTATTAGAAGCCCACATAACAGTTATCCCAAAAGATGGAAAAGACCCCACACTAGCCTCAAACTACAGACCTATTTCCCTACTCAATGTAGATATCAAATTGTACGCGAAAATCCTAGCCAACAGACTATTACCTCTTATCCCTGACCTCATAACAGCTGACCAGGTGGGTTTCATCCCGGGCAGGGAGGCCAGGGACAACACCATACGCGCCATAAACATACAACATTGGTTACACTCCTCGGGTTCCAGAGGCTTTCTTCTATCCCTAGATGCTGAGAAGGCGTTTGATAGGGTGGCTTGGGACTACATGCAGGAGGTCCTGAAGGGAATAGGCCTCCTACCCCGCATGTTCTCGCACATTAATGCACTTTATACTAATCCCTCTGCGAGGCTGAGGGCCAATGGCCTCCTCTCAAACGCCTTCTCTATCAGCAACGGCACACGACAGGGGTGCCCTTTATCCCCCTTAATCTTTGTTCTGACACTAGAACCCCTCTTAAACAGACTACGCAGCAATGCAGACATCAAGGGCATCAACATAGCACGCAGAGAATTCAAAGTAGCTGCCTTTGCAGATGATATCTTACTCTCCTTACAATCCCCCCGAACCTCCCTGCCCAACTTACTGAAGGACATACAACACTTTGGCGAGATTTCAAATCTCAAAATTAACTACTCAAAGTCTCATGCGTTAAATATTTCCCTACCCCCGCAGGAAGTAGAACACTGCCAACAATTCTTCCCATTTCAGTGGAAGACTGTAGCCCTTACATATCTAGGTGTCCAAATTACGAGGAAAACTGTCGATCTCTACGGTCATAACTTCTTAGCTGCCCTTTCAAAAATACAGACCCATCTTAAAGAATGGACTACTATGAATGTATCCTGGTTTGGCCGTGCAGCCATAATCAAAATGGTGGTACTTCCCCGCTTGTTATACCTGATGCAGACAATCCCAATCCATTTACCCCCTTCCTTCTTTGCTACCTATAGGAAAGCCTGCACAACTTTCCTATGGATGAACTCTCTCCCACGCATTAAATACTCTCGCCTGACCCTCTCAAAGACCATGGGTGGCATTGGCCTACCAGACCTCCAAAAATATTATCTTGCGTGTCACCTGACTAGAATCGTGGACTGGAGGGTTCACTACCGGGGAAAGACTTGGGTGACCTTAGAAAAACATTTCATACAGACACCTACTCATGTACTCCCATGGCTCCCACCCCGTCTATGGCCCCTCGCAGTTAAGACACACCCACTAATATACCCCTCCTTAATGGCCCTTGACAAAGCAATTTCGATCCACAAACTTTCCTCATACCTAGGACCAATGACCCCCCTGAGAGGGAACCTGGATTTCCCTCCTGGAGACCCTACGTTCCTCCAGAAAGAATGGCCCCACGATGAAATACGAGCGCAACATTTTTCCCGGGAGGTGTTATCAGGGAATATGAGGACTTATTGTCCGAATCGCGCACGCACTCGTTCCCTTTTTGGTCTTACAGACAACTGAGACATTTCTTCACATCCAAAACACCAAATGTGACGTGGTCCAGACAACCTACTCCATATGAAGCCCTCTGTTTATGCAGCACACCACAAAGACATCTCATATCCTACATATACTCTCTTCTCCAGGAGGACTCCCTCCATCCAGCGACTAAACCCACGCGTACCTCGTGGGAAAAGGACCTAAACCTGACTCTGACTGACGGGGAGTGGGAAACTATTTTTACACACGCCCATAAGGGATCGATGAATATAGCAATCCAAGAAAATGGGTATAAGATCATAACCAAATGGTACAGAACTCCCTCACGCCTACACAAATTCACACCCTCAATCTCGAACATCTGCTGGAGATGCAAGGCAGCAATAGGCTCCATGATCCATATTTGGTGGGAGTGCAGCTCCATTCAACCTTTTTGGACTGAGGTCCACGCCATTATCAAACACGTTACCACTTATGAGCTGGATTACAACCCTGCACAATACCTCTTACATCACACAACCCTTGCTAAACGTACCTACTTTAAATCACTGGCCATGCACATGGTTAATGCAGCTCGACTATGCATACCTGTTCACTGGCGCTCATCACAGGCACCTACCATCAGAGAATGGCTGCTTAGGATAGCCAAGATAGAAGAAATGGAGGAACTGATATTCTCCTCTCAGGAACGCGTACAGATATTTACGCAAACATGGGCATGCTGGTATCACTTCAAATCGTCAGACCTCTATAAAGCCTACCTACCGCAGTAAACACCTGGAGGAGCTCCCTGCCTTGAATTCGGTATGGCCTGCGACTTGAGGAGACCCGAGGGGGGCGGGGGCGAGGAACGGCTCCTGTCTCTCTTCCTTTCTCTTACCTCTTTGTCTTTCTTTTTCTTTCACCCCTTCTTACCTTTACACTCTCACTTTCCCCCCAAACTCCCAATTTCTCATTAATTACCTTCCCTTTTCACCCCCATTTCCCCCCCTTCCCCTTAAACCACACAACGACATTGAATCTCTCTCTAAATGGAAGCCCCGACATAATCACCAAGTTATTCCCACCCCATTCGGGAATCCAGTCTACTTGCCCGCATCTAAGTGCCACGATTAGGCCTGTAGAGGTTGGCCTACGTGGTAATGCCTACAAATATGATATGACTTGACATGAATGGGGTGCTCTTCCCTAAAATGGCTGATATGCTCCTTGTTCTTGCTCAACCTATATGCTGCATAGATCTCCATGACAATACAATTACCCAAATGTGTTAGTCTCTGCATCATTTGTTTGTTATAACACACTATGCGATATTTCAAACGTTGTTATTTGCCAAAAAGAAGACCCTAGTCTTCCGCATTTCTGTTCATGACAACCTTGTAAAACGTATTGAAATATAACCCTGTTTTTACCTTAATAAAATATACTTTTGTGGAAAAAAAAAGAAAGGGTCTGCAGTGGGATCTAGCTGCACTCTGTGCACAGGATACAGTACTGAATATACTGCAGCTAACTGAATCAACTGCCTGCCTGTAGTAGATTAGGAAAAGAAAAACAGGAATTGTCTGCAGTGAGATCTAGCTGCACACTGTGCACAGGATACAGTACTGAATATACTGCAGCTAACTGAATCAACTGCCTGCCTGTAGCATATTAGGAAGAGAACAACAGAAATGGTCTGCAGTGAGATCTAGCTGCACTCTGTGCACAGGATACAGTACTGAATATACTGCAGCTAACTGAATCAACTGCCTGCCTGTAGTATATTAGGAAGAGAACAACAGAAATGGTCTGCTGTGAGATCTAGCTGCACTCTGTGCACAGGATACAGTACTGAATATACTGCAGCTAACTGAATCAACTGCCTGCCTGTAGTATATCAGGAAGAGAACAACAGAAATGGTCTGCTGTGAGATCTAGCTGCACTCTGTGCACAGGATACAGTACTGAATATACTGCAGCTAACTGAATCAACTGCCTGCCTGTAGTAGATTAGGAAAAGAACAACAGGAATTGTCTGCAGTGAGATCTAGCTGCACACTGTGCACAGGATACAGTACTGAATATACTGCAGCTAACTGAATCAATTGCCTGCCTGTAGTATATTAGGAAGAGAACAACGGGAATGGTCTGCAGTGAGATTTAGCTGCACACTGTGCATAGGATACAGTACTGAATATACTGCAGCTAACTGAATCAACTGCCTATCTGTAGTATATTAGGAAGAGAACAACAGGAATGGTCTGCAGAGAGATCTAGCTGCACATTGTGCACAGGATACAGTACTGAATATACTGCAGCTAATTGAATCAACTGCCTGCCTGTAGTATATTAGGAAGAGAACAACAGAAATGGTCTGCAGTGAGATCTAGCTAGCTGCACACTGTGCACAGGATACAGTACTGCCTATGCTGCAGCTAACTGAATCAACTGCCTGCCTGTAGTGTATTAGGAAGAGAACAACAGGAATGGTCTGCAGTGAGATCTAGTTGCACACTGTGCACAGGATACAGAACTGAATAAACTGCAGCTAACTGAATCAACTGCCTGCCTGTATTATATTAGGAAGAGAACAACAGGAATGGTTTGCTGTGAGATCTAGCTGCACACTGTGCACAGGATACAGTACTGAATATACTGCAGCTAACTGAATCAACTGCCTGACTGTGATATATTAGGAAGAGAACAACAGGAATGGTCTGCTGTGAGATCTACCTGCACACTGTGCACAGGATACAGTACAGAATACAGTACTGAATATACTGCAGCTAACTGAATCAACTGCCTGCCTGCACTGTGATGACGCAGTGCATTATGGGCCGTGACGCGCGGCCCATAATGTTTGATTTTCGTCGAACGATCAAACAGCCGATGTTCGACTCAAACTCATGTTCATCCCTAGTGATGAGAAGATCCTCCAACCATTGTCCAATCAGCAGTGAAAGCAACTTGTCATCAGTAGAAATGGTGGTGAGCTGCAGCGGCCGTAATACAGGGTACAGGGGCACCGGCCCCCTATCCATGCATCCGGCCCCCTAATCTACATACGGGCGCTGGATGCATGGATTCCAATGTTTTTTTTTTTAAAGCACGTGAATAAAGTTAGAGGTTCTAATAGGCTTCAAAAAAGGGTTGGCTCGGAAGGCGCAAAGCACTGCGCCCCAATCCCACACAGTTGTGTGACAATAGCGAATTAATATTTGCTATTGTCACACTGATTCTGCTCCCAGCCAATCAGAAAGCAGCTCCTGAGACCTGTTGCCCGATTGGCTGAAAGGAGAAGGATCCTATTGGCCTAGGATGAGGAGGAAGGAGACGCACGGCCGCCGTGATGCAGAAGGAGGAGATGCAGGGGAAGCCATCGCCTGGAGGAAAGCGCTGCTAGATTGGGTAAGTGCATGCTGGGCTGGTAACTGACCGACCAATGACCGGGGGGTGGGGGGTTGTGGATGACCTGACCGACAAACCCACTGGGGGGGTGTTGCTGTGAGTGCATTGTTTGCCACCCCCCCCAAAGAAAAATATACCACCAGCCACCACTGGTGGTGGTGGGGTAATGGAATTCAGAGTCAGACTATCTACTCAGTGTCTTAAACATCGGCATCAGTGGTTTGATATCTGCTGCTAATCCAGGAATGATTATTTTGATAAATGTCAGCCGGTCAACGGAGTCTGTGGACAGACGCGCTCTTTTATCTGTCACAAAACAGAAGCACTGAAGACCCGTTCGGAATGCACGCTGGATGCAGGGCAGCCCAGCAGCTCAATTGCATACTGGGCAAGTTCTGGTCAGAGGTCTATTCTCATGAACCAGTAAACGAGTGGATTGTCAACTGGAAAGCTCTGTTTTTGCCCCTAGATAATCTCCCACAATATGATGCAGACGCTGTCAATGGGATGTGAAAGCTGACAGCCCTGTGTGCTGAGGACTCAGATTTTTTTAAAAAGCATCACCTTCTCCACCGCTATTCTTTTGACCAACAGAAGCCTCAAATCTAGCTTTTCCGTGACACTGTAACCTACCAGAGTCTGGAAAGGCGTTAAACAAACTCCTCTTTAAAGTGTCCTCATGATATTTCATCTTCTGCTCCCTCTGTGGGGACAGAAGGAGTTCCGAGACTTTCCCCTTGTAATGGCGGTCAAGGAGGGTTTCCAACCAATAATGATCTTTCTCCTTAATGCCACAAATTCTTGGGTCCTTTTGCAGGCTTTGAAGAATAAGGGAGCCCATGCACAGCAAGTTTGCGGAGGCATGAGGAGCAGAGACCTTAGTCACTGAGGATTACAGTGTCTGAAACTGCCTCTTCCCAGCCACGTACTACTCCCAAGGGGACGGAAAACCATCTTATATGGTTTGACGTATGTCTTCCTCTGCTTCAATGCCTCCAAAACTGCCAGAATCCTCCTCCCTCTCCTCTTGTGTGTTCTGTGGTGTCGTAAGAATGGTGTCTGAATAAAGCAGGCCTTGAGAGGAAAGGAAGTCCTCCTCTTCCTCCTGCTGCTCTGCCTCGAGTTTCCTGTCCATTGTGCCACTCAGAGTCTGCTCCAGCAGGAACACAACAGGGATTGTGTCACTGACGCATACATTGTCACGGCTCACCATCCTTGTCGCCTCCTCAAATAGTTACAGTACAGTGCATGCATCCTTTATCAGCAGCCATTGGTGTGGGGAAAAAAAAGCAGAGCTGCCCTGAGCCTGTCGTTGTGCCATACTAACACAGGTACTCGTGTGCTGCATGTGCAGCCGCTGCAACATTACCAAAGTTGAGTTCAACCTGGTGGGCATGTCACAAATCAGGCGGTTTACGGGCATATGGAATTCCCGCTGAATTTCAGCCAATCGAACGCTGACTGTGTATGACCACCTGAAATGGCTATAGACTCTTCTGGCCTGCTTCAGAAGATCTTGCAATCCTGGGTACCTGTTTAAGAAATGCTGCATCACCAAATTGAGGATATGTGCCAGGCATGGCACATGTGTCAACTTTCCCTGTCAAAAGGCGGACAGGAGGTTAGTGCCATTATGGTACACCACCATTCCTGGCTCAAGCTGGTGTGCCGTGATCCACCTCTGGGCCTTCCCGTGCAAAGCTAAAATAATCTCTGCTCCGGTGTGGCTCCTGTCCCCTAGTCAGACCAGCTAAAGTACTGCATGGCATCTTTTAGCCTGACTCATTTAATAACCCCTTGAATGCTTAGGGGGTACTGGTGGTTCATAGGACATTTCAGCACAGGAGGGCATGGAGGAGGAGGGGGTGGAGCTTACAAATCTCGAGTCATCGCCACCAGCTGTATGGAGAAGTGGTGACAAAATAAGCTCCAGCACTGAGCCCTGTCCTGCATCCTTCCTAATTGCAAGCAGAGTTACCCAGTATGCTGTGAACGAAATATAACGTTTCTGACCATGCTTGCTGGACCACGAGTCAGCAGTAAGGTGGACCTTGCGGCTGATTGCCTTGCCCAACAATGCCACAACATTGCCTTCCACGTGATGGTAGAGAGCTGGAATGGCATTAGGTGCAAAGTAATAGCGACTGGGAACCTAGCATTGTGTTACTGCACATTCTGCAAATTCACAGAATTGGGCAGAATCCACCAGATGGAAAGGCAGGAGTTGTAAAGCCAGCAGCTTGGACAAGCTGGAATTTAGATGCTGGGCATGTGGGTGGCAGTGACTGTATTTGTTTTTGCACTGCAGCAGCTGGGGTAGTGAACTTTGCCTGCAATACTCTACAGCTGGTGGTGTGCTGCTGGCAGACGTGCTATTAGGACCTGTGACACCCATTCGCTATACCATCATCCCTGTTGGTGGAGGCTGCTGAGAGGTCATAAGATATAGCGGGGGTAGACCTGAAAGGTGAGGAGTGAGGAGGAGAAGAATTGTGTCCCTTTTGTGTGGCTTTCAGGCAGGGCCGGCCCTACCATGGGACCCGATGGTACCCCGGTCCCAGGCGGCACTTTAAGGGGGGCGGCAAATTGCCGCCCGTCAGCCAGCGACATTCCGTGTCTCCTACTGATTTTCCTTTCCTGTGTCCCCGATTTTCCAGCCGCCATGTTTAGTGTCCGGCGCCCTGTGATTGGACGAATGGGGGTCATGTGCGGCGTGGGGCTGGCCTGTCAGCGATCGCTCTAGAAGTCCCGCCTCCGCACATGACCGCCATACGCCCAATCACAGTGCGCCGGGAAACACGAACATGGTGGCGGGAGACAAGCACTGGAAGTGTGAGCTGTCTTCGCCTCCGCCTGTCCCTCTGCTTTGTTACGGCGCGGTGGAGATGGGATCATGGAGGTGCAGGCGTGCAGCGTCTGACACCATGGAGCGGGCTGCGGGTGGATGGCGCTGGGGGGAAGTTGGGACGCCAAAGCAGTTCTGCACATCCAGTGCTGAGGTCCGGAGGAGAGTCCTGGTGAAGAGCAGACAAAGGTAAGGAGGACTCAAAGGATGGATTCGCACCGAGCTGTGGGGAGGGGGTCGGGTGTGAGTACTGCAGGAAGTAGGACTCCTACTGTAGGAGTCAGGTGGGTCTGTGTAGTAGGTCAGTGTAGGTGTAAGGTCGGTGGGTCAGTGTATGTGTCAGTCAGTGTAATAGTCAGTGTTGCTGTCAGGTCAGTGTAATGTGAGTAGTGCAGGATGTAGGAGTGAGGTAGGTGTCAGGTAGGTCAGTGTAGGTGTCAGGTAGGTCAGTGTAGGGGTCAGTGTAATGGTCATGTAGGTCAGGTGGGTCAGTGTAATGTGAGTAGTGCAGGAAGTAGGGGTCAGTGTAGGGGTCAGGGTAGGGGTCAGTGTAGGGGTCAGGGTAATGGTCATGTGGGTCAGTGTAATGTGAGTAGTGCAGGAAGTAGGAGTCAGGTGGGTCAGTGTAATGTGAGTAGTTCAGGAAGTAGGGGTCAGTGTAGGGGTCAGTGTAGGGGTCAGGGTAGGGGTCAGTGTAGGGGTCAGGGTAATGGTCATGTGGGTCAGTGTAATGTGAGTAGTGCAGGAAGTAGGAGTCAGGTGGGTCAGTGTAATGTGAGTAGGGTAGGGGTCAGGGTAGGGGTCAGTGTAGGGGTCAGTGTAGGGGTCAGAGTAATGGTCATGTAGGTCAGGTGGGTCAGTGTAATGTGAGTAGTGCAGGAAGTAGGGGTCAGTGTAGGGGTCAGGGTAGGGGTCAGTGTAGGGGTCAGGGTAATGGTCATGTGGGTCAGTGTAATGTGAGTAGTGCAGGAAGTAGGAGTCAGGTGGGTCAGTGTAATGTGAGTAGGGTAGGGGTCAGGGTAGGGGTCAGGGTAGGGGTCAGGGTAATGGTCATGTAGGTCAGGTGGGTCAGTGTAATGTGAGTAGTGCAGGAAGTAGGAGTCAGGTGGATCAGTGCATGTGTCACGTAGGTGTGTCAGGGGGTCAGTGTAGGGGTCAGATAGGTCACATGTGTTCAAAAAATGTGCAGCGCTATGTGGTTAAAACCATGTGTGAAATAAATGTTAAACCTTGAAATGTGAAAAATTAATATATGAAAAATTAATTAAAAAGAAAACTAATGCAGAGTCCAAAAAGAACACAACATAGTCCGTGAAGAGTTAATTCCAAAAGCAAATCCATGAAGGGTTAAGGGCTGTAGCCAATAAAGAGACTAGGGTCTAGTGGAGCATAATAAAATAAAAATAAACATTTCTTGATCAGTTTAGGTCGATATGTATTCTTCTACATATGTTTGGTAAAAAAAATGCAATGTGTATATTGATTAGTTCGCGCAAAAGTTATACCGTCTACAAAATAGAGGATAGATTTATGGCATTTTTATTATTATTATTTTTTTTTTACTAGTGTAGCGGGGTCTGGTGATCTGCGATTTTTAGCTAGACTGTGACATTGCGGTGGACAGATTAGACACTTTTGACACTTTTTTGGGACCAGTGACATTTATACAGCGATCTGTGCTATAAAAATGCACTGATTAATGTGTAAATGTCACTGGCAGGAAAGGGGTTAAATGTGTTCCCTGGGAGGTGTTTCTAACTGGGGGGGATGGGACTGACTGTAGGAGGAGAGAGATCTCTGTTCCTAATCACTAGGAAGAGCAGATCTGTCTCTCCTCCCCTGTCAGAATAGGGATCTGTCTGTTTACATTAACAGATCCCCGTTCTGGCTCTCTGGAGCGATCGCGGCCACCAGCCACGCACAGGTCCTTTTATACTCCTTTACATGTATAGAGCCATGACAGGTCCACTTTAGTTATCATGATATAAAATAATGAATGTGGGGTATTTGGTGGGCGTGATTTTTTTTTGGGGGGGGGCAGCATTTAATTCTTGGTACCAGGCAGCACAATGTCTTGGGCCGGCACTGCTTTCAGGTGTTCTTGCTGAGGGTTGGGAGGTTAAATGCCTTGTCAAGCATGTGGTACCCAAATGGCTGGTGTTTTTGCTATGCTTGATCTGCTTGAGGAAAAGTATGCAAACTGCAACAGTGTGATCGTCTCCACATGTTCTAAAAAAGGCCCAGACAGCTGGGCTGTGGGAAGTGAGATGGGAGATAACAGCTCCACAATCTGATGGAATAGGGGGCTGCTCTCTACTCTTCCATGATGGCTGCCTTTGGAGGACAGCCTGTCTCATTGAGGTTGTGCCTCACCCTCACTTTCCTCCTCTGCTCTATCCGGCACCCAAGTCACGTCAGTGACCTCATCATCATCATCATCTCCTCCATCCTCATCATCACTGGAGCTAACTTAGCAATACGCTGCAGCTGGGGGGAAAAACATGACTGCCAAATTGTTGTTTACCAGTGTTCTCCCCTCTCTGTAAGCTCATGTTCCTACCTTCCTCAACCTCAGAATCAACATCTGAATCAAGTAATGGCTGTGCATCATCAAGGAGCAAGTGGCTGATGCTGTGTTCAAAAGTGCCTGATGCTGGGGCTATGGCAGGACTAGCTGTGGACAAGGAGGCAGAATAAGCCACTCTGGCAGCTGCAGTGGACTGCGCACTAGTCTCTGCTTGGGTGATGGAGGATGAGGAGGATGAGTATGGTTTACTTAGCCAGTCCACCACCTCCTATGCATGCTGTGGCTGGATAGCACGGGCAATATCACTAAACAGAGGAAATGGTGCCCCGCCTGAGGACGGACCATGTCCGCTTTTGCCTGTGGACACAGATGCTGCTAGCCCCCTCATAGTGCCATGGGAAAGTCTGCCTCTCCTTGTTGGCCTCCCAGACATGATGGGGGGGGGGGGCTTATTAACGAAATATAATAGAGTTTGGGAAATGTGTATGTGGATGCACATTAATCAATGGAAAGTGGTGTTTGGTGCACTTTAAATTCAGTACATACTACACAGACACACTCCACTGACACACTACAAAATACTACAGTAAAACTGCACTGACGCACTTCAATATACTGCAGTAAATGTGCGAGGTTGCACTTCAATATACTGCGGTAAACGTGCACTAACGCACCTAACTATACTGCAGTAAACGTGCACTAACGCACTGCAATATGCTGCCGTAAACATGCACTAATGCACTGCAACATACTGGAGTAAACATGCACTAACGCACTTCACTATACTGCAGTAAACATGCACTATTGCACTGCAATATATTGCCATAAACGTGCACTAACACACTGCAATATACTGCGGTAAACGTACACTAATGCACTTCACTATACTGTGGTAAACGTGCACTAACGCACTGCAATATACTGCCGTAAACTTGCACTAGGGGGGTGACAGGTGCGGCAGCCATCTTGCCTCAGACTCTGGGATTCGGGCAGACAGTGACAGTGCTGACTGACCTGCGGCTGCTACTAGCCATTGATCAGGAAGGTGGGGGACCCCTCACAGCCTGCAGGTACAGACTGACAATGCCTCCACCACGGCCATCCAAGCTGCCATAGAGGCCAGCAAGACGATTCTAATGGGCCAGATAGACACACTGGCAATAGAATACGGCCTTATCAGACAGGTTCTAGATAAGTTCAGGGGCCGGTTAACTACTGCTGAGTCTTGTATTTGTGACATAGAGGACACTGCTGTCACCACAAACCATAATGTAGAAGAATTGCAGTGCACAGTAAAGCTGTTGATGGCTCGTTCTGAAGACACAGAAAACAGGCTGCACCGTAATAATGTGCGGGTAGTGAGTCTCCCGGACGGCTCGGAAGGGTCAAACTCCACTAGCTTTGCAGAAGCCTTCTTCAAAGATGTCCTTAAACTGATGCCGGTATCCTCTGCCATCAATGCAGCCTCGACTTTGCCCATCAATGCAGCCTCACCTGTGCCCATCAATGCAGCCTGCCCATGCCCACCAATGCAGCCTGCCCGTGTCCACCAATGCAGCCTACCCATGTCCACAATGCAGGATGAGGTCAGTAGGGCAGGGTCAGCAGGAAGAAAGATGGAGTCAGTAGGGCAGGGTAGAGGGGTCAGCAGGACGGAGGACAGGAGTCAGTAGGGCAGGGTACAGGGGTCAGCAGGATGAGGTCAGTAGGGCAGGGTACAGGGGTCAGCAGGATGGAAGATGGAGTCAGTAGGGCAGGGTACAGGGGTCAGCAGGATGAAAGACGGAGTCAGTAGGGCAGGGTACAGGGGGTCAAATCCCCCCCATTCCTCCTCTTAACCAAAATCCCCCCTCCTCCCATTCCTCTGCCTAGCAAGAATCCCCCCCCCCCAGTCTATCCCACTTTACCCTTACACCCTCCCCTAATCTTTCCCCCTTTTAGTCTATACACTCCCCAATGCCTGCCTCCCTCCCCCTGGTCAAATGGGTCCCCCCATCTAGGTACCTTTACAGCAGGTAGCTCCAGCGCTCAGTGGGCGGTGCTCATGGACAAGAATGTAAGAGCTAAAACAACGTTTTTTATTCATTATACTTTAATAGTTAATCAGGCCAAGATATTTGTACTGAAAACCCCTGTCCTGGTTAACACACAGGGTATATGTCTAGAGCATATACAGTATGGTAAACACAAGGGTCATGGGCCGAATCCAGCCCGCCAGGCCTTGTCATGTGGCCCGTGCAACCAGTTTTGTAGTCTGAACATGGTGGAACTCCATTTTGCCACCTCTGGCTCTTGCCTTCCACTCCCCACTGTCAATTGTAAACACAGAAGCCTTCTTTGAGTTGGGGTTTACATAGCACACTTTGCATAGCACACCCCTAAACCCTGCACTCTGTACTTAGGCCACACATGAGCTCTGCACTCTGTGCATAGGGCACCCCTGGAACTGCACTCTGCACATAGCACTCCCCTGAACGATGCGCTTTGTACACAGCATACTCCTGAACCTTGTACTCTGTGTTAGCATACCCCTGAACTCTGCCCTCTTTATGTAATGCACTTCTGAATGCTGCACTCTGTACATAGACCCTCCTGGAACTGCACTCTGTACATAGCGCACTCCTGAACCCTGCACTCTGTACATAGCGCACTCCTGAACTCTGCACTGTGTACGTAGCGTAATTCTGAAATCTGCACACTGTATGTAGTGTAATCCTGAACTATGAACGTAGCGCATCTCAGATACAACTGGCCCTTTGAGGGCAACCATACTGCATGCCCACGTTGAAAATGAGTTTGACATCCTTGGTCTAGAGGGAGATGAACTTGTCATTCTGGGTCAACCCTGTACTGCCTATGGGCTGTTTGCCTGTTATGCTTGTGCAGGACACAAAATATTGTTAGGAATACCCACTGGTAACCGTCAGCCTTCATCCCAGTCAAGTAATTAGTTTGCAACAGGATTCAATAGAATCATGTGATATAAGGGGTTGCAGACAGTCAAGGTGCTTTGGCGTGGAAAGGGCAGCACTCATTGCTGTCTGTCTTTAAAAGAGGCACTCCTGTTTATGGTTTTATAGCAGACAAATAATTTGACAATTTTGTTAATCGTCTGCAAATGCCAATTGCACAGATACAAAAAAAACAACTAGTTAGGTCATAGATATAAATTGAGTCCCGTAAATAATTCCCCAAGCAGAATTAGTCAAGGAAAATGGAGGAGACCTCAGGGCTACAAAACAAGATTGCTCTCTTTTTAGGCGGTTAGTTGGGCGGACGCTATACTGAATCAACCAGCATGCCCCCCCCCCCCCCCCCCCAAAAGCTAGTTATGAAAAAAAAAGTGGTCGTTTAAGTGTGTACGGACGCCGGACGCAGCTGTCTATGGGAAGCTTGACGTGGTTACAATCAGGTGATTGCGGCTGAGAAGCTCCATTTGGCTGTCTTTAGAGTGCCCTCAGGGTGCAAGCCATGCGCCTGGAACACTCCCACTCTGCAATGATCCCTCCTGTTGCTGTTCTATAATTGGCGGGTCCGGAGGACGGTAGGAAGTGCATTGCGCAGAACCTCTGCATCACTTCCAGTTTCCCACCACTCACTGTGTGGATGCAGAGGAAGGAAGCAGAGCAAGGCCTGAGCAGTGCCTCTCTATTTTTCTTAGCCGGTAAGCTAAGCAGCAGTGCTCTTCAATTGACAGCCGCCCCTCCACTCCGCACACACTTCCCCGCTACTCTCTCCACTATAGACCAGACTCCACCACCTGAGTCAGTGGCAGACAGTGCAGACTGGGCCCAAGGGGGATGACTGATCATGCGGCTGGAGCCAGTGGGGTATATGTAGACAGAGATTGGCTCAGAGGAGAGACCTTCCTCCATCATTATCACTGAAGTGACTATATCATCTGTCCTGTAGTGTATATAGCTATATACACCCACCTTCTTCCTTCCTGTATATAGAGACCTTCCTCCATTATCACTGACTGCAGATATACATCATCTGTCCTGTTACTGTGTTGATAGCTGTATACAGGACAGATAATGTATATCTGCAGTCAGTGATGATGGAGGAAAGTCTCTATATACAGGAAGGAAGGTGGGTATATATATAACTGTATACAGCCATCTTCCTTCCTGTATATACTAATACCATCCACCTCCTCTATCTACACATACTGTACACCCTCCATACTGTACAGGCTGCATATGATGGGCGCAGTGAGGCTGTATATGATGGGCACATATGAGGCACAGTGAGGCTGCATATGATTGGCACAGTGAGGCTGCATGTGATGGGCACATATGAGGCACAGTGAGGCTGCATATGATGGGCACAGTGAGGTGTTACCTACATTTTTCAGTTTGTTTGCGCCCCCCAAAAAAATTTGACCATCAGCCGCCACTGGAGTCAAGTCAATATGAATGCCTATACAACATAACTTTTGAAAAACGGTGAAGCTACTTACTATAAAGCTGTACACAGTAATTGCCCAAGTGGCTGAATGAATCCGTCTCACAGCAAACGCAGTTTTGTCACTGAATTTTATTGATAGCACTTTATTGAAGTACATAGGATCTACTGTAAACATTGGAACATTCTCCAGTAGGTATTATATAACAATAACACATATACAGTACATATACAGTATACCATAGTATATAGTTTATATATACACTATAGTTTTTAAAAAACAATATAGACTACAAAAATTATAAAGTTGCACCATTTAGTTTATAAAATTAGTTTACAGTTCCCTTCATCCCATTAACAAAAAAAGAAACTAGTCCTGGTGGGATTAATGCTAAAAATCTAAAAAACTTTTGCCTTAAATTTGTATAACTGTGCATAGTAAATATAAATATATATATTTGCCCCTATTTATCTTTATTTATTTTTGTCTGTACCTGGCTCTTCAGCTTGTCTTATGCCGCGTACACGCGATCACATTTCTCATTGGGAAAAATTTCATTTTTTCTCTTGGACGAGAAAAACGGCCGAGAAAAACTGTGAGAATCACGACGAGAAAAATTAGAACATGCTCTAATTTTTCTCGTCGCGAATCACTGCATTTTTTTCCTCTGCAGTTCTCCCATAGGGAAACACTGCTAGGGAGCCTACACACGGCCGTTTTTCTCGACCAAGAGCAAACATGTCGTGAAAAAACGGCCGCGTGTAGGGGACCAAGACGGTCCTCGTTTTTCCCGTCGGGTTTCACGGCGGTGTTTTCACCGCCATGAAACTCGATCGTGTGTACACGGCATTAGAGTCGAGAAAGCAGCCATGGTCAGAATTCAGATGACCTCTGACCTTCTGAATCAAGCTGCTAGACACAAACAAGTAAGTGGCATTTAATAATGAGGCATATATAAATGATTCATGGGTACACCTGCACAGGTATGACAATTTAAGACTAAGTGGTCTATTTATTAAAAAAAAAAATTCTTAGCAAATGTCACAAGCTTTAGCTTAGCCGTCACAAATTCTCACAATATTTTTCCGAATACGTTTATTTTCTATGATCGTCAGCTCCTCCTAATTATTTTCCTGATTGAGGTATGTCAGAAAAATGCTGCATTATGACCACTAGATGGAGCGGATGGACGTAGGACATAAATATATTAGGCAAAATACTTTGAGAATTTGTGATGGCTGGCCAAATGCTTATGATATTTATTCAGCAAATTATTTTATAGACTTCTAAAGGTTATGATTCTAACATAAGTACAGTCATGACTTCTTACATAGTTAGTCAGGTTGAAAAAAGACACAAGTCCATCTAGTTCAACCAATAAATAGTTCTCTTGAAGATAACATTTTTGAAAATGCCCTAGTGCACTTGGCCTAAATGAATACACAGGTGTCTAGTCATGTAGAATGGTGATAATATTAAACTGTCACCAAAATCATTTTTTTCCATTTTTAAAGTATACTGCTTGACATAGAATTTATATTCCCAGAACCAAGAAATATCGATATTTAACTAAACTATCTGTGAAGGAACGTGTTGGCATCTTGGTGAACAGCTCTTGCAGCCTTCAAACCAGTTTTAATAGCAGTGTCAATCCAACCATGGGGAGCTGATGTGTGTTCCCCAGCAAAAAATAATCTGCCCTCAGGTTGAGCCAGGTACTCAAACAAGTTACTATACTGATACGGGATGAAATGGGCGAATGCACCCATGGAATATGGATCCAGGCTCCACTTCTTCACCACAGCCTTAGGACAAAGGCTTCGGAGCTCCTTCTCTGATCTCAAGTGGATGGCAGCCAAGTCTTCAAAAACAATGTCAATGCACTCTTCATTACTGAGGGATAGGAAGAACGATGACTCATCTGTCAAAGTGTATGATGCAAGGAGGACTCCTCTTCCTCCGGTGAAGTTGTGACTTGGGTAATAGATATAACGCGATGGGCGATCGGTGATACTTCTTCCACCAACAATACCATCCTTTTCCCAGAACTTCTCAGTGCAGCTCAGTAAGATTTTTGTGGCACTTGCATAGTGGATGTTACCTAATGCAAAATCCTTCTCATTGGACAGAGGAGGACTAAACTTAATACGTTTGGTTGCCTTTGCGGTGGATGTTATGATGACATAGTCCGTGGTTATGCTGGTGGGGGGAGTGGTTCTATCTTTACGGTAGTAGACGATCACTGATTTTTCATTCCTCATGACTTTAACTACAGTGGATTTCAATCTGATCACATTTCCCAAACGTTTGGCCAAGGCCAAGGGCAATTGATCGAAGCCTCCAGTGATCTCATCTAACCTGGTGAAGTAGAATATTTTTTGAATTAGGTCATACTTATCTTATATTCATTTCTATAAGTCATTAAATATATTAATTTAGCCATCTAACCTTTTACCACCCACATAATGTATATGGTGGCGCCAAAAGATGGTAGTCTTTAAACGCCCACAAGCTGCAGATTATCATCAATGGACGCCCAAGGTTTCTGTACTGAAAATCCACTCCCTGAGCACGCCAAGCATGATGACTAAGCTGACAAAGATAGGTCCCGGTCTCTAGTAATAATGGAGCTGGAGAGACTGGCTCCCCTTCATGTGACCACTGTGATTTTTTTTTGATATTTTTTTTTATGAAAGGACTTGTCAAAAATTGTGTATTTGTTTAACCATTTGCCGACCACCCCTATTTTGTAGACGCTATAACTTTTGCGCAAACCAATAAATAATTGGCTATTGCGATTTTTATTACCAAAAATATGTAGAATACATATCGGCCTAAACTGAGGAAAAAATTAGTTTTTTTAAAAAAAATGGGGATATTTATTATAGCAAAAAGTACAAAATATTGTGTTTTTTTTTCAAAATTGTTGCTCTTTTTTTTTCATAGCGCAAAAAATTAAAACCGCAGAGATAATAAAATACACCAAAAGAAAGCTCTATTTGTGAGGAAAAAAGGATGCCAATTTTGTTTGGGTACACCATCGCACGACCGCGCAATTGTCCGTTAAAGCGACGCAGTGCCGTATCGCAAAAAATGGCCTGGTCATTGAGCAGCCAAATTTTCTGGGGGTGAAGTGGTTAATAACACTTTTTTTAGTAATGAGAAGGAGTATGTACCCCTTACTCATTCATATGGGGGGATATCTGGGTGCCACCTTATTGTTAAAAGGGACTGCCAGATGCCTATAAGTTTCACCCTCCCCCGCCTGCAGACCCTACAACCACTGGGCCATGCATGGTGAGGGAATGCAGCCTGGTATGGTTCAGCGAGGGGGGGGAGGTTTGCATGCTCTTTCCCCCCTTCGTGGTCAGTAAGGCTGCATGCTCAGATAAGGGTCTGGAGTGGATTTTTTGGGGATCTTATGTTTTTTGCGTGGGGTACCCCCATAAAAATTGTGCTTTTGGTGGGGTCCCATTTAATATTCATGCCAGACCCTTATGCCGCGTACACACAACCGTTTTTAATGTCATGGTTCTTCTCAAGCCTGCCTTGCATACACACTATCGTGAAAAAAAATGCTCGAGCAAAGCGCGGTGACGTACAACACGTACGACAACATGTACGACGGCACTATAAAGGGGAAGTTCTATTTGGATGGCGCCACCCTTTGGGCTGCTTTTGCTGATTTCGTGTTACCGCATGTTAGTAAAAGTTTGGTGTTAGCCGATTTGCGCTTTTCAGTCTCTGTGCTTTTCACTCAGTTACAGCATGACGAATGTGCTATCTCCATTACGAACGCTAGTTTTACCAGAACGAGCGCTACCGTCTCATAACTTGCTTCTGAGCATGCACGTTTTTTTCCCGTCATTAAAGCGTACACACGGCCGTTTTTCACAATGAGAAAAACAGCGACGTGAAAAACGACGAGGAAAAATAGAGCATGTTCTAAATTTTTAATGGGCATTTTTCTCGTCGAGAAAAATGCTCTGGAGCCTACACACGATCGTTTTTAATGACCAATTAAAAAAAATGGCATTTTTCTCGTCATGAAAAACGGTCGTGTGTACGCAGCATTATCCTAAATTGAGGTCTGATATAAATGTTAATAGGAGACCCCAACACAAAAAACAATTGGGTAAAGTGTAACTCTGTCCAAAACATTTTGGGATAAAAGTAAGGAAGGGTTAGAACCCCTGTCATTTTTTTATTGAAAGAAAGTGATGGAAAATCCAAAATTTCCAGTAACAACTGCCTAAGAGGAGATTTCTCCTCACCCTGGATAGATCTCCTCTCACTTTCTGTAGCATCTCCATGTTAGGAAATTAAGGGAAATCTCTATAATGGAACACAAATAGCAAATAATAACGCGACAGGGGCTTTAACTTTTTCCTACCCTATCCAAAACTAAAATGAAAAGTTATGACTATACACTTTAAATATATTAAAATTACCTCAGCCTCTGGAAAATCAGGTATGTTGCCAGATGGAAACTGAGTTTGTTGTTTTTTATATTTTTACATGTACATGCACAGTAAACGGTATCCCTGTGTTCTCCCCTAGTACCCTGGTATTTCTGTTATCCCTAGACATCATTGACCAATATGGTCATGTCCATATATGGTCAATAACATCACCCAGGAGACCCCACACCCATGTATATAACCAGGGCCAGGACAAGGGGTGGGCAGGAGGGGTGGCTGCCCTGGGTGCAGTGGGGATTTTGGAGGGTTGTGCTAGAATGGGTGATTTGGAGGGAGGGAGTGGATTTCTGTTAGGAAGGGGTATTTTGAGGGGGGGGGGTATTTGTGTTAGTAGGGATGATCAAAGGGATTTATGTTAGATGGGAAAATTGGGGGAGGATAAGTGCTAGGAGAGGGGATTTGTGCTCTGGGAGAGGGGATTTTTGAAGGGGGGGATTCATGGTCAGAGGGAAAATTTGAGGAGTAGAGGAATTGTTCTAGGAGGGGGGAGTTGGGAAGGGAGAGTATTTGAGCTGGAATGGGTATTTATGCTTAGGGGGTAAGTGTGAAGATGTTTGGCATAATGCTCATACATTTTTCTGGGGGGGCGTCATTTGGCATCTTTGCCCTAAGCGCTAGGTGACTATGTCCCATTACTGTATATAACACCTGTCATCTGTTCACCCTGACATTTGGTGGGAGGCAAGCAAACAGTCTAGACATGTCCTTGCAAATGCTTTGCAAATGCTTTGCAGGCATCTTAATTGACATGGATCAATTGACATCCCTGGACCACATGGTTGACAATGCACGTACTGTGGGACATTTTTGCTTTTCGTTTTTGTTTTCATTAAATTACTTGTCAAATACTCTTTGCAGTTTACATTTACATAGTACACCTTTTACTCAGCCACATAGGGAGGGATATCTAGTTGCCCTCTTATTATTAAAGGGGGCTTCCAATTTCTGGAAGCCCCACCTGCAGCCCCCTTAACCACTAAGCCAGGGTTGTGGGGAAAAGTCTCTTGTCCTTATCAGCATAGGGACATCAACAAGATGCTTTGCCAGCAGGGTACTTTGCCAACATGCCTGTTTTTTGAGATGGAATTTCCTATAAAATCCATACTAGGGCCTGGTATGCATTTTTCATTCTGTGACATTTACAAAAAAAAAAAAGATAATAAATGATACTGCTTAAATTGCAAGCAAATGACATTTCATTGTGGATCTTAGGGGTCTGCTATGTGTTTTGAGGAATGTTTGGTGGCTCTGTCCCATTTTTCTTTAAAAAAAAAAAAAAAGATGCAAGAGGGAAATGTAATTTGCCAGCGATTTAAAACATGTTTCTACTTTGTAAATGTCAGTGCTTTAAAAAATAAACGCTCCCAGATTAATGGAATTTTAATTTAATTTAAATTTTTGCATTGGTACATGTTCTCTATAGCAGTGTCCACACCCATCTCCCATGCTATTTTTGACAACCCTTTGTCTATTAACCTAGCAAATGGGCAGTTTTGATTTCACAGATTTGGCTCCCTTTGACTTCAGTGGGGTTTGGCATCGAAACTCCTTTGAAGTTTGCCGAACCCTGATCAAACCAAAGCCAGGGCAGTTCAGCTCACCAAAGTGGATGTAAACCCACTCTCATCGTTGATAAACTACTGCCATAGTGGTTATCTATAAGAATATAGATGCCTCCTGCATGTATCCTTACCTGTCAAATGTCTCCCCTCTGTCTGTTATACTCCCCTTGGCCAGGAATCGATATTTCTTACACTGAACTTCTGCTGGTCTTGTGGATTATGCCCCCATGATCACTGACATCCAGTCAAAACCCAGGAACATCACCACATGACTTCAGCATGCCCAATTATTCTGAGGTGTGGAGCAGCCAATTCTGGGAGAGCTGGAGAAGAAAGGAGGAGGAGATCTGAAGTACGCAGACTGACTCTCTCAGGCTCCTGCATGAGATATGTAAATCACCTGTCACTCACAGCAAGGGGAAGAAACAGACTCCTATTTCTCTGTCTGTCCATTTTTATCTCACTGAAAAAATCTAAGAGGACTGCTCAGAGCTGGATTAACTCTTCGTGGCAAGACTGGGCACAGATGATATGAAATCCTATACTGTACAAGGTGCAAGCCTTAATTAAGAAAAAAATGGGTTTGAATTCACTTTAAGATTTTAGTATATATATATATATATATATATATAGTGATATTGGGGTGTTTTAGCTCAAGTGGATAGATGCATTTTTATGCAATGAGTCCATATCAGACAGGCATTCTAGTTAAGGGCCTGGTAGCCCACGTTTATTTAAACAGAAAAACAAAAGCAAAATGTCCATTCAGGATTCCCACGCAGGGGTTTAACTTCATTTAGCAGTCCAAAAATAAGGAAAACATACCAAGCCACCTGGCTCTCTTGTTAGCAGTTCCACTGCTTGCTTTAGGTACTGATACCTTAAACCACCAGATCTTCCAGTCTCACAGTCTTGGATGCACACAGCTTTGGGCTTCTTAAACGCACACAGCTTGAAGTCCCTTAATGCACACAGCTTCTGGCTCCTTGGACGCACACCGCTTTAACGCCCTTCAACGCACACAGTGTTTATCCTCACACAGAGACACTCACTAGCAGCCACTGCAGTTAGCAAGCTGCTCACTCTCCACCATACTCCACTCTCTGCTCTCACCAGCCCCTCATTATATTGGTTGTGTGCACCTGAGAACACACCATGCTGGCTGTCCACAAGACCCAGACACAGGGTTGGAGATCCCATCCCACCCAAGACTCTGAAGGATCTCCAAGCCATAGAGCCCCATGTAGAAATAGCAAGATCCAAGAAAACTGCCAGCACAGTTTTCTCCGTTTTTAAATTTACGCTCTGTAGCTCTGCACTCAGCCGATATGCAGACTCTGTGTCCACTTTAACCCTTTTTTCATTGGGACAGAGCCTCGCTCTGCCACAATATATATATATATATATATATATATATATATATATATATATATATATATATATATATATTTGTACAAAGGAAATACGGCACATGTATGCATTTACTTTTTTATTGTACCTTGGGGTTTTAAAAATATACATATCCAGAACTGCTTCCATAAATGAGACGTAGGGCTGACTATTAGTATTCATGAAGTTTCCAAGCATCTTAATAGCACCAGCACTTAAATGTCCTTCATCCGCCAGAATAGACTATTGCAGAAAAAAATAAAAACACAGTATCAGGGTTTTGCAAAGATGAGAACTTACTAAACTTTAAAGTTCATGTACATGTACTGAAGGCAGCACTGATGGAAGAAAACCACCGGGCCTTCAGGAAAAAACTTAAGACCCACCTATTCTGAAGGGTCAGGATGTCACTGGATGCAAAGCGCCTTGAGGCGATTTAGTTCGCATTTGTAGCGCTATACAAGTTATTCACTCACTCACTCACTCATGTGGTGAGCTGCAGCTATTGCACAATTTTTACTTTAATTGGCACGATTTAACCAGTTCCTGCCCGGCCTATAGCAAAATGACGGCCGGGTGGGGTGTTCGTTGATCCGGATGGATGTCATATGACGTTCTGTTGGATCGCGCCGCATACACAGCCGATGACTGATTAGTGTACCGACCTGCTACTGGTGCCATGTGATCGCTGTGACCAATCACAACAGATCAGATGACATGCTTCCTTTCATGCCATCCATTGTGTACAATTGTGTTGCTAGTTGTGATTGGTCACAGTGATTACATGGTACAGACAGTGTCAATCACAGTGCATCTGTACCATGTGATTAGATATGACCAATCACAGCTAATCACAACAAAACACACTGAATGAATCTGTTTCATAAAGCAAAAATTGTTGCTTATACCAGTGAAATTCACTGGTATAAACCATCATAATTTGTAAAAAAAATAATAAAATCCTGATCTCTTCCCATAGTACAGTGCTAATATGGTAACACTGTATTGCTTTTGTCACAGTGTGTAAAAAAACTAATAAAAAAAAAAAAAGTTATAAAAAAAACAATAAAAAAATTGAAAAAAATATATACTTTTTTTTTTTTTACATACTATCACCAGATCCCTGATCACCGCCACACCCATTATATGATACTGTACTGCTCTGGTGACAGAATGTAAAAACAATTTTTTTTTTTTTTAACCACCTCAATACTGGGCACTTTTACCCCTTTCTTGCCCAGGCCATTTTTCAGCTTTCAGCGCTGTCGCACTTTGAATGACAATTGCGCGGTCAAGCAACACTGTACCCAAATTTATTTTTTTATCTTTTTTTATGGGCACTGATTAGGTGGCACTAATGAGGAGGCACTAATATGCCTCACTAATGGGCACTGATAGGTGGCACTGATATGCCGCACTGGTGAGCACAGATAGGCACTGATGGGCAGCACTGGTGGGCATGGATGGGCAGCACTGATGGGAGGCACTGATGGGCAGCGCTGATGAGCAGGCACTGATAGAAGGCACTGACTGGCATCACTTATGGGCACTGATTGGTTTCACTTATTTGCACTGATTGGTGGCACTGATTAGTGGCACTGCTGGGGCTTTCCTGTAATAAGGGCATTGATGATCAGTGCCCTGATTCTTCCTCTGAGAAGAAATGTCGCTGATCGGCACTCCTCACCACACACTCTGTTAGTGTGAGGCGAGGAGAGCCGATTCACGGCACTTCCGTATTCACATGTGACCAGCTGTGATTGGACATAGCCGATCACATGGTTAAAGAGCCGAGGTTCTTTACAGAGATCTGGGTAGCGCCGTGTTCTAGCAACACAGCGCGGCCACGATTACCGCGCTGCGCGCCTCTGCGGGCGCACGATAGCACCCGTTCTGGGGCACCATCATATGACGTCCTCTCAGAACGAGAGCCACATCGACCCTCTGTTATTTGACAGTGGGCGGGTGACAAGCAGTTAAAGTGATATTAAAGTTTCAGTTTTTACTTTTTTTAAATAACAAACATGTCATACTTACCTCCACTGTGCAGTTTGTTTTGCACAGAGTGGCCCTGAACGTTCTCTTCTGGGGTCCCTCGGCGGCTCTCGCGGCTCCTCCCCACAATAGCTAACCCCCTCTGGGAAGCTCTATCCCGAGGGGGTTACCTTGCGGGCGCGCTCCAGTGTCATACATTCGGCGTCCATAGACGCCGAGTGTATGACTCGGCCCACCCCCCGGCAGCCACGTCATTGGATTTTATTGACTCCAGTGGGAACCAATGGCTGCGCTGCTATCAATCTATCCAATGAAGAGCCGGGAAGCCATGGGGAAAACAACGCGGGATCGCACCCACAGAAATTCGGGGCCCAGGTAAGTAAAACGGGGGGACTGAGGGGCCGGACACAGCAAGGTGTTTTTTCACCTTAACCACTTAAGCCCTGGACAATTAGGCAGCATAAAGACCAGGCCCCTTTTTGCGATTTGGCACTGCGTCACTTTAACTGACAATTGCGCGGTCATGCGATGTGGCTCCCAAACAAAATTGACGTCCTTTTTTTCCCACAAATAGAGCTTTATTTTGGTGGTATTTGATCACCTCTGCGGTTTTAATTTTTTGCGCTATAAACAAAAATAGAGCGACAATTTTGAAAAAAATGCAATATTTTTTACTTTTTGCTATAATAAATATCCCCAAAAAATATATAAAAAACCATATTTTTTCCTCAGTTTAGACCGATACGTATTCTTCTACATATTTTTGGTAAATCAGCATTTATTGATTGGTTTGCGCAAAAGTTATAGCGTTTACAAAATAGGGGGTAGTTTTATGGCATTTTTATAAAAAAAATTTTTTTTACTAGTAATGGCGGCGATCAGCGATTTTTTTCTTGACTGCGACATTATGGCGGACACTTTTGACACATTTTTGGGGCCATTGTCATTTTTACAGCGATCAGTGCAATAAAAATGCACTGGTTACTGTAAAAATGACACTGGCAGTGAAGGGGTTAACCACTAGGGGCGCTGTAGGGCTTAAGTGTGCCTAAGGGAGTGATTCTCACTGTTAGGGGGCGTGGCTATGAGTGACACATCACCGATCTCCTCTCTGATTACACAGAGTGGAGATCGGTGACAGTTTCAGTAGGCGAGCGGGGAGATGTTGTGTTTACACTAACATCTCCCCGCACCATCTCTCCGTGAGACGATCGCGGGGATCCCCGTGGCGATCGAGTCCACGGGACCTGCGGCAGTTAAAGGGGACATACAGGTACGTGATTGTGCCTGTACGAGCCATTCTACCGACGTATATCGAGCGGTCGTTAAGTGGTTAATGCATAGGATGCATTAAGGTGAAAAAACACAAGGGTTTACAACCCCTTTACAACCCCTTTAAATTTCATAATTTTCCAAAAAATCTTGACAAAAAATTACAACTTCAAAAAACTCACCTTGCTCTTACTAAATAACTTGGACTTTCTACTTTCCAAAAAGGGGTAATTTGGAGGATATTTGTACTGCCCTGGCGTTTTCAGTCCTCAAGAAATTAGACAGGCCGTCGGTACATCAGGATTGATTTTTTTTTTAAGATATATACCTACAACCCTATAACTTTCATATAGACTAAATAATATACACTAATTTGGGTTAGTTTCACCCAAAAAATGGAGCAGAACACATTTTGGCCTACATTTATGAAGAAAGATTATTTATTTGCAAAATTGTATAACAGAAACAAAGAAAAACACTTTTTTTTCAAAATATTTTTTTTTTTTTAGTTTATTTAGCAAAAAAAATTAAAAACCCAGTGGTGATTAAATACCACCAAAAGATAGCTCTAAAAAAAAAAAAGATTAAAATGTCATATAGGTACAGTGTTGCATGAACCCGTAATTGTCATTCAAAGAGAAAGCTGAAAATTGGCCTGGGCAGGAAGGGAGTAAAAGTGCCCGGTATTGAAGTGGTTAAACATTTAACAGGTCCACAAGCCATGTTGTTCCACACATATTCTAAAGACTTGCCTTGCTTTGAATTTAAAACAAAAGTACTGGACATCACAAACAGCTAAACGCATCCCAATTTTTATCCCAACTGATTTCATGCCTGCTAATGTGGAAAGCAAAATACACATCTAGAGAGATCCCTGTGTACAGTCAATGGATATTTGTGCTCTCAGTGTTATTGTCTCTGCCTAATAATTTTACCTGAAGAGAAACTTTGTCAAGTGAGCCCAAGATTCCAGAGCAGTTTTCTCCAGCAACTTTTCTTACAAACTAAGGAAAGAAAATGTGAGAAGTTACAATGAATATTAGGTCAGGTTTTATCATTTTCTGATCTTGTTTACCCATCTGCAATGGCTTTTCCTCCTGTTCCTGTCTGTTTGTACAGTATTTGTGTGCTGTTGCTCCTAGTAATGACTCCATCTGCTCTTCTCTGTCTGCTTTTTACTGGCACTCTGTCTGTTCCTGTCGTTTTGCCTTCATTGGTCTAGCTAGGCATATACTTGGAGTATTATACAGACATACCCAATGCTATAGTACCACCAGAATCCCCATACAATCCCCACATGCAAATAAAGATCAAAACAGCAATGAAATATAATAATCAAAAACAATGAACCATAATGTCCATATAAACATTATAGAGTTCATACTGTATATAATGATGATCCAACTCCAAAGAGAACAGTCTTGAAAATTAATCTGGAATTTGCAGTTCAGTTTTGGGAAGCAATTCACAAAAAAAGATATTAGGGAACTGGAGAAAGTGCAGACAAGGGCAACCAAACTGATGAGAGGCATGGAAGAGCTCAGCTATGAGGAGAGATTAGAGGAACTGAATTTATTCTCTCTGGAGAAAAGGAGATTAGGGGGGGGGGTATGATCAACATGTATAAAAACATAGGTGGTCCATATAGTGAACTTGGTGTTGAGTTATTCACTTTAAGGTCATCACAGAGGACTAAAGGACACTCTTTACATCTAGAGGAAAAGAGATTTCATCTACAAATACGGAAAGGTTTCTTCACAGTAAGAGCTGTGAAAATGTGGAATAGACTCCCTCCATAGGTGGTTCTGGCAAGCTCAGTAGATTGCTTTAAAAAAGGCCTGGATTCTTTCCTAAATGTACATAGTGTAGCGGGGTCTTCTTTAAGGCCCTATGGACTACGTTACCCAGAACCCCGTTTGGCACCCAGGTTGCATTTGGCCACCGCAGAGACTCATGGGTGGAGATATAAAAGAAAAGGGCGAGGCGAGGTTCGGCCTCTTTGGACACCACGCTGCAATCAATAGGACTCCCTGTGCGGATCTGTTGCAGCCTGAGCCTTTCATACCTTCCGAAGAGCCTTCCACCCCACTGCTGAGCCTGGGTGGTACCTGATTTCCTGTCGAGTCTGCTGACATCAGTAGGACCGGAGACCCTGCCGTTGCGGACACTGTGGGTGGAAACACAGTGGTGGAAGCCCCGGACTGGGATCGCGTCCGGAAGGGTGAGCGAGCATCTGCTCACTTATTTAACTTGTACTTTGGTTAGGCCTAGTGACTGCCTTGGCCCATCGTGCTGTAGTTATTATCCCGCCGGAGACTAGTGGCGGAACTGAGTTGTGTAGTCTCCGGTGAAATGTTCCTCTTTTATTAACCGTTAATGGATTACAAATACTGTTCCTGAATGTGCACCACCGTTCATTTGCATGCGAAGAGTTGTTTTCACAGAGACTGAGCTTTATCTGAGTCAGGGCTGACCAGGGGTTTAAAACTTTGTTGGTGCGCCACATTGCGCATAGAGAAGATAGCTGCACGTGGCGTGTGATCACTCTGCACTATCACTGATTAGTAGGGATGAGCTTCGTGTTCGAGTCGAACATACGTTCGACTCGAACATCGGCTGTTCGATCGTTCGACGAAGATCGAACGATTTGGGCCGTTCGCGCCAAATTCGAGTGACGCGAACGGCCCACAATGCACTACGCCATCGCAGTGTCATCCAGGCGCTGTGATTGGCCAAGCATGCACTGTGACCCCGCATGCTTGGCCAATCACAGCGCCGGCAGCGAGGAGAGCAATGATTGGCCACAGGCAGGATGCCTGTGGCCAATTATTGCTGAGGGGGTTTAGTACACGCCCCACACTATAAAAGGCCGCCAGCACGGCGGCCTTGTGTAGTGTGTTCCGGAGCAGGGAAAGAGAAGCATAGGCAGGGACAGTGTCATTTTTTTTCCTTTACTAATCCTGGATTCCTTGTGTTTAGGGACAAATAAGGATAGGTAGGGAGAGTGTCAGTGTGTTATTCTGTGCTAAACCTTGTTTGTAGGGACAGAGAAGGACAGTGAGGGAAAGTGTCAGTGTGCTATTCTGTTCTAAACCAATCTTGCTGAACCATATTTGAAATCCTTGAGTTTAGGGACAGAGAGGTACAGTGAGGGAAAGTGTCAGTGTGCTATTCTGTTCTAAACCAATCTTGCTGAACCATATTTGAAATCCTTGAGTTTAGGGACAGAGAAGGACACTCGTGGAAACTATCAGTGTGCTATTCTGTGCTAAATCTTGTTTGTAGGGACAGAGAAGGACAGTGAGTGAAACTGACAGTGTGCTATTCTGTTCTAAACCAATCTTGCTGAACCATATTTGAAATCCTTGAGTTTAGGGACAGAGAGGTACAGTGAGGGAAAGTGTCAGTGTGCTTTTCTGTTCTAAACCAATCTTGCTGAACCATATTTGAAATCCTTGAGTTTAGGGACAGAGAAGGACACTCGTGGAAACTATCAGTGTGCTATTCTGTGCTAAATCTTGTTTGTAGGGACAGAGAAGGACAGTGAGTGAAACTGACAGTGTGCTATTCTGTTCTAAACCAATCTTGCTGAACCATATTTGAAATCCTTGAGTTTAGGGACAGAGAGGTACAGTGAGGGAAAGTGTCAGTGTGCTATTCTGTTCTAAACCAATCTTGCTGAACCATATTTGAAATCCTTGAGTTTAGGGACAGAGAAGGACACTCATGGAAACTATCAGTTTGCTATTCTGTGCTAAATCTTGTTTGTAGGGACAGAGAAGGACAGTGAGTGAAAGTGTCAGTGTGCTATTCTGTTCTAAACCAATCTTGCTGAACCATATTTGAAATCCTTGAGTTTAGGGACAGAGAGGTACAGTGAGGGAAAGTGTCAGTGTGCTATTCTGTTCTAAACCAATCTTGCTGAACCATATTTGAAATCCTTGAGTTTAGGGACAGAGAAGGACACTCGTGGAAACTATCAGTGTGCTATTCTGTGCTAAATCTTGTTTGTAGGGACAGAGAAGGACAGTGAGGGAAACTGTCAGTGTGCTATTCTGTGCTAAACCAATCTTGCTGAAGCATATTGCAAATCTTTGTGTTTAGGGACAGAGAAGGATAGGCAGGGGACAGTGTCAGTGTCATTGTTGCTAAGCCTCCTGCACAGTATACACCTGAAGGTAGCCCTTATTGCTGTTTTTCCCATCTCCCTGCAGGCCATCCATTTAAATGTCTGGAAGGCAAACAAGGAGAGGCAGACAGTCAGGAGGCAAAAAAAAAGGGCAAGCAGGCTCTGTGTCTGGGGGCAACAGTGCTGGTCGTGGACGCGGTGCATTGTCATCAGCACATGGCCATGGGACACGCTTGTCCTTCTTTTCGGCAGCTGGACATGTTGAGCCACATCATGCCGAAGACTTGGTAGAGTGGATGACCAAGCCCACCTCATCCTCTCTCACCCAGGCTCAGGGTACTGGCAAAGCAGCTGCCAAAGCGTCCTCTTCTCTGGTATCATTATCTTCATTAGTCAATCCTTCCCTAGACCCACCATGTCCTCCTCCTGAGGAGTCCCCCGAACTGTTTGAGCACAGTGTTGGGTACATGCTCCAGGAGGATGCCCAGCGTTTCGAAGGATCTGATGATGATACCCAGATAGAGGAAGGCAGTAGCCTGAGAGCAGAGAGAGGGGATGCTCAAGAAGGACACCAATCTGGCAGTCATGCTCCAGCAGCTGCAGCATACTGCCAGATTGGCTCCAGTGATGAGGAGGGAGGGGATGATGAGGTCACTGACTCCACGTGGGTGCCTAATAGGAGAGAGAAGGAGGAGGAGGATGAGGAGGAGGCACATCTCCAACGAGGCAGGATGCCCTTGGGTGGCCAGCGTATGGGCAGCACACCGACGGAATCACACCGCAGAGCTCCGCCTGTGCAGGGCGCTGCCTCTGCCCGTCATTCAAAAAGTTCTTTGGTGTGGGCCTTTTTTGAGGCGAGTGCATCAGATCGCACAGCTGCTGTTTGCAACATATGTCTCAAGCGTATATCGCGTGGCCAAAACATCAGCCGCTTGGGCACCACATGCTTGATCAGACATATGTTGACCTGCCATGCAGCTCGTTGGCAAGCCTACCTTAAAGACCCACACCAAAGAACAAAGCGGACCTCTCCTTGCACCGCATCAGCTGGGATCTCCAACCCCAGTATACCTTCAGTCCTCTCTGAAACCTGCACTGAGAGGAATGAAGGTGTAGAATTAGGTGTGTCACAGCCAAGTACTTGCGGCCACTCTGCTAGCAGTACACCGACGTCCGATTCTAGCAGGCAAATTTCCCTGCCCCAGCTGCTGGACCGTCGAAAGAAGTTCACTCCCAGCCATCCACATGCCCAGCGGTTGAATGCTAGCTTGGCTAAATTGCTAGCGCTTCAACTGCTGCCTTTTCAGTTGGTAGACTCGGCCCCCTTCCGTGAGTTTGTGCAATGTGCGGTTCCTCAGTGGCAGGTTCCCAAACGCCACTTTTTCTCACGGAAGGCGATTCCGGCTCTCTACAGGCATGTGGAAGGCAATGTCTTGGCCTCGCTGGACAGGGCGGTCAGCGGTAAGGTGCATATTACCGCTGACTCATGGTCCAGCAGGCCCATTGGGTCACTCTTTTGGCAGCTGGGAAGGATGCAGGACAAGGTGCAGTAGTGTTGGAGGCTGTTCCGCCGCCACGCCTCCAAAATTCTACTACTGGTTGTGACACACCTCTCTCCTCCACCCCTCCTCTTCTTCCTCCATGGCCTCTTCCTGTGGTTTGTCCTCGGAACCAGCGGTGCTCCGTAGGCGTTCAAGGGGCTACGCAAGTACGCAGGCAAAAAGATGCCATGCCGTGCTTGCGCTGGTGTGTTTGGGGGACAGGAGCCACACTGGGGCAGAGGTCCTGTCTGCTCTGCAGGGGCAGGCCGAGAGGTGGTTGACGCCACGCCAGCTTAAGCCAGGAATGGTGGTTTGCCACAATGGCACCAACCTCCTCTCCGCCCTCCGCCAGCGACAACTGACCCATGTGCCCTGTGTGGCTCACGTCCTTAACCTGGTGGTGCAGCGGTTCTTGGGCAGGTACCCGGGCTTACAGGATGTCCTGAGGCAGGCCAGGAAAGTCTGTGTGCATTTCCACAGATCTTATAATGCCAGTGCTCGCCTGGCTGAGCTGCAAAAGGAGTTGAACCTGCCCAAGAACCGCCTTATATGTGACATGCCCACCAGGTGGAACTCAACGTTGGCCATGCTGCAGCGGCTGCACACGCAGCAGAGGGCCATCAATGAGTACCTGTGCGACTACGGCACCAGGACAGGGTCAGGGGAGCTCGGGTTTTTTTCACCACGCCAGTGGGGCATGATCAGGGATGCATGCACTGTCCTGGCACCATTTGAGGAGGCCACGAGGATGGTGAGCAGTGACAGTGCATGCATCAGTGACACTGTACCTCTTGTCCACCTGTTGGAGCACACGCTGCGTGGAATAATGGACAGGGCACTTGAGGCAGAACAGAGGCAGGAAGAGGAGGACTTCCTTGCCTCTCAAGGCCCCCTTTACCCAGACAGTGTTCCTTCTGTCCCACCCATCGCACAGGAAGAAGAGGAGGAGGAGGATTGTGTCAGCATGGAGGTGGAGGCTGGCACTCAGCATCATCAGCAGCAGTCTTTTAGGGATGATTTACAGTCCCAAGAAACCAGTGGACTTGTACGTGGCTGGGAGGAGGTGGCTGCGGATCATGTCGTCCTTAGTGACCCAGAGGACTCCGGACTGAATGCCTCAGCTAACCTACGCTGCATGGCCTCCCTGATCCTGCAAAGTCTGCGGAAGGATCCTCGTATTCTTCGGATCAAGGAGAGGGACCATTACTGGCTGGCCACTCTCCTTGATCCACGGTACAAGGGTAAGGTTGCGGACCTTATGTTACCGTCGCAGAGGGAGCAGAGGATGAGACAACTCCGGGAGGCCTTGCAGAAAGGTCTGTGCAACGCGTTCCCAGAGACTGGGAGGTTACAAACTCCTGGTCCTGGACAACGAGTTGCTGAAGCTTCGGGCAGTCAAAGAAGGAGCCGTGGGGAAGATGGCCGTCTGACCGATGCGTTCAGACAATTCTTTAGTCCGCAGCCCCAAAGTATGATCGGTTCCAGCAACCATCGCCAGCGTCTGATATACATGGTGCAGGAATACCTAGGGGCAAGGTCAGACTTGGACACCTTCCCCACCGAAAATCCTCTGGCTTACTGGGTCTTGAGGATGGATCACTGGCCAGAGCTTGCACAGTATGCAATTGAGCTACTGGCCTGTCCTGCATCCAGCGTTCTTTCAGAACGCACATTCAGTGCTGCTGGAGGATTTGTCACGGATCACAGGGTGCGCCTGTCCACCGACTCGGTTGATCGACTGACTTTCATCAAGATGAACCAGTCTTGGATCACCACCAGCTACCACACACCTGATGCTGATATAACAGACTAATTGATTTTAAAATGTCACATCCCTTCAAGACTGATGCTGATGCTGAGTGCCTGTGCTGTTATGTTGACTGGCTATCCTCCTCCTCCTCCTCAATGATACGATTAATGATGATAGCTTGGAAGATCATTTTGGTTTATGGGTGACGCCACCAGTGGCTAAGGCCCAATTTTTCAGCCCCTGTTTAACAGGGGCGTGTAATTACAATTTTTGATGCAATACTTTGCAACAGGCCTCATTGCTGTGCTCCAAGTACAGTATCTGTGAGGGGTTGCAGTGTTGTGCCACCAGTGCCTAAGGCCCAATTTTTCAGCCCCTGTTCAACAGGGGCATGCAATTATAATTATTGATCTAATAATTCACAGCAGGGCCCATTGCTGCGCCCACCAAGAGTAACTGTCAGGCCTTACAGTGTTGTGGCACCAGCACCACCATCACCACCACCACCACCACCAAAGGCCCAATTTTTCAGCCCCTGTTCAACAGGGGCATGCAATTATAATTATTGATCTAATAATTCACAGCACGGCCCATTGCTGCGCCCAACAAGAGTAACTGTCAGGCCTTACAGTGTTGTGGCACCAGCACCACCATCACCACCACCACCAAAGGCCCAATTTTTCAGCCCCTGTTCAACAGGGGCATGCAATTATAATTATTGATCTAATAATTCACAGCAGGGCCCATTGCTGCGCCCACCAAGAGTAACTGTCAGGCCTTACAGTGTTGTGGCACCAGCACCACCATCACCACCACCACCACCAAAGGCCCAATTTTTCAGCCCCTGTTCAACAGGGGCATGCAATTATAATTATTGATCTAATAATTCACAGCAGGGCCCATTGCTGCGCCCACCAAGAGTAACTGTCAGGCCTTACAGTGTTGTGTCAACACCATCACCACCACCACCACCAAAGGCCCAATTTTTCAGCCTCTGTTCAACAGGGGCATGCAATTGTATTTATTGATCTAATAATTCACAGCAGGACCCATTGCTGCCCCCACCAAGAGTAACTGTCAGGCCTTACAGTGTTGTGGCACCAGCACCACCATCAAAGGCCCAATTTTTACTACCACTGATCAACAATTATATGTTATTACAATTCCTGATATAATAGTTGACAGCAGGGCGTTCCAGCACCCACCAAGAGTAACTGTGAGTGCTTACAGTGTTGTGCCAACACCAACACCTAAGGGGCCAATTTCTGCAGAGTATATACGGCAGGTCCCTACTTTCAAACATCCAACTTACAAACGACTACTACTTGCAAACGGAAGAAGACAACAGGAAGTGAGAGGAAATCTACCCCTTGGAAGGAAAATTCTCTCCTGTAAGAATTAATATGGGAGAAAGGTGTCTCCTCTCTACTGATGCTTTATCACCAATCCTTGTTTCAATAAAAACACCACATTTCAAAAACAGTTGTCATTGGGACGCAAAGTGAGGTGAAATGTTCTGAACAGGGGCACAGACAGCAAAAAAAATGTTACAGGGGTGATAACCCTTCCCTATGTTTTCCAAAAAGCTTAAAAAAAGGAATTTGGCATGGAGCTAGACTTAAACAATGTAGCTGTTCAAAATTACAAACAGATTCTACATAAGAACAAACCTACAGTCCCTGTCTTGTATGCACCGCCTGTATACGGCTGTTCAGAGTATATAGGGCCTTTTTTATTTTGTGTGCGGGATTCCCCTTAATATCCATACAAGACCCAAAGGGGCTGGTAATGGGCTGGGGTGGGGGGGGGGGGGTTGATGGGGTAGCTATGCCATTTTTCTTAAAGATTTTCATCCATATTACCGGGACCAGACATTACATTAAAGCCGCAAGCAGTTTTAAATGGCTTTTTTTTCCTTTAGAAATGTTATTTTGTGCAGGGACAGTTCTAAACACGGGAAACACGTGGCACTTCACAGGCATACTTTAGACACCCCCCAGGTACAATATTTAAAGGAATATTTGACTTTTTTTTTCACTTTATGCATCATTAAAATGACTGCTCCCGGAAAACGTCCGTTTTTAAAACTTCTTTTTGCATTGATACATGTCCCCTGGTGCAGAACCCGGGTTCCCAAACTCTGTTTAGGACAATAACATGGATAATAGTCGTTATAATTAGCACTTTAGAATCCGAACGTTCGCATCCATTGTATTTAATAGGGTTCTAATGTTCGTGCAAACTTTCGGTCCGTTCGCGGGTTCTGGTGCGAACCGAACCCGGGGGTGTTCGGCTCATCACTACCGATTAGTAGGTTTATTGCTGCAGGGCTCTGCATGTATGCTATGTGTTATGTTCAACCTATACCTTTATACCTAAGTAAATCAGATAAAGTTTACCACTCCTGAATCAGTGTTTATTATTGCATATTATCTGCCTTTCTTTCTCGTACATCACGGGACACAGAGCGACATAGTCATTACTAATGGGTTATATAGATACCGTCAGGTGCTGGCACTGGCAACTTCCAAAACCGGAAGTACCCTCCCCTATATAAGCCCCTCCCATCCGGGAGCACCTCAGTTTTTTGCCAGTGTCTAAGGTGTTGGCCAAGAAGAAACATGTGTTTTTCACTGAGCTTGCGTACAGGTTCTTTTGGGCCTCAGTAAGCTATTCCGGATCCGACCAAAAAAGCTTCATAGCTAAACGGTCGGTACCCGGGCCTTGCAGAGAAGAGCAAGGTTTTGCCTGTAATGCTTCTCTTAGGAGAGCTGGACCCTGGGATCCAGAGCTCTGGTCATACCCACGACCAAGATGTTTTCTGTGCAGGGTGCTATACAGGTCCAGGGGAGTGGAATCCTTGGGAACCCGGTCCCTGAAGGTTTGATTACAATTCCTGCCGTGATAGGTGAAGTTTGGGCTTTTGTGGACCAAACAAAGTCCTGCGGCGGGGAACAGGTAAGTGGGGGTCCCCAGGAACTTGGTTCTATTGGGGGACCCCCAAGCCTAATTTGTCTTTCTGTCTGTTACCTAATGGTATTCCCGCAAAATTCTGTGCATGCCTGTAACTAGTAAAAAAAAAAAAAAATGTAATAATTTTTAATGGTGGTCAAGAAAAAAAAAAAAAAAAAATTTTTTTTATATATATTTAATATATTAGACTGCGGTACCTGTGTTTGTCCACTAGAGGCCGCTGTGGAATGTTTTCTTGTCATGTGGACTAGCTTCTTCTCAGCAGAGCAAAGTCCAGGCAGATGGTGAGTTCTCTTATAGGAAACTGCTTCCTCTGCCATGTTGCAGTGCTCGTCCATCCCCCGGCCTGCGGCAAAGAGGGGCCCTGGCTCCTGTCCCTTGTTACCATTTTTTGAAATTAGCGCCGAAGGCGCACGTGGCCGCGCGCGTGCGCGTGCACGCGCCTCTATATATAGAGGTGAGCCGGGAAAGGGGGCGGAGCCTGGGGGATGACGCTCTGTGCGCGCCGCAGCGCTTCTGCGCATGTGCGGGCGTCCCAGCAGTTTTAAAAAAACCACAATGTTGTAGTGAGCTGGCTATGAAGTACAGAGACAGAGCTGGCAACATTTAAAGGCATACAGCAAGCGGTTGATACAGGCATCCCCTAGAAAGGCACATTAGTAGACACCAACTGTGATATAGCAGCAATTGTGCTAGACTATTCTCAGTAAAAGTGGTGTATTACGGCTGGAATACCTCAGCTTTAGGCTTAGGAATATGCCGTCCAGAAGCTCCGGAACTGAATCTTCCAGGAAGCGAAAGGGGTCTCATCGGGCTCGGAGGATCTTGGGCATACTTCTGCTGCACCAGTCTCCCCTGAAGTTCAGAGGTAAGTGACCGTAGAGACCCCGCAGGGGTACTTGGTACTGTGGCTGTCCTCAGTTCACCTGCTCCTGTGTATGTAACAGAGGAGGTTTTTTCCCTCAGCTCTGGGAGGATTAGAGAGAGATTGTCAACATTAATCGCTGCCTCCCTGTCAGGGAAAGCACGCCCGATCTCCGTCTCCTCCTTCAGAGTGCCTGTTAGCAGAGCAACAGTCCCATACAGGGATCGACCTGCCTGAAGGGGATCAGGATGAGGTTGATTCTGTTATAGAGGAATCAACAGTGGGGGAACCTTTTCTCAGCATCTCAAGCTGAAAGATTATGGGTTCAGTCTCTGACTAACATGGTCCGAACAGCATTTAAAAATGCACCTTGCGGAACCATCAACCACTACTGTATCCTCGTTGGGGTCGCTAGAAGCCCCCAGACTGTTTGTTCTTTTCCACTTCACCCTTTACTGAAAGGGCTCATTTACCAGGATTGGGAACGTCCTGAGAAAAATATTTATTCCCTCAAGAGATTTCCGGTGGTCTATCCCATGGAGGATAAGTTCATCAAAAAAAAAAAAAATGGAAGGTCCCTACAGTGGACGCAGCCATCTCTTGTATGTATAAATCACTGACATGTCCAGTGGATAATGTCCAAATGTTCAAGAACCCAATAGATAAAAGATTGGAGTCCTTATGAAAATCTGCTTGGTGATACAACCAGCAGTAGCAGCTATTGGGGTCTGCTAAGCAGTGAAGGATCAGTTGAAACAGGTCTTGAGGGACTTGACAGATCAGCAGGCTTTGCCCTAGCTGATCTACCTAGAGCCTTAGGCTTTGCGGTTGACGCCATAGAGGATTCACTCCATCAGGCCTCCCGCCTTATGCTGTCTATAGTACATATGCGTAGGCTCCTATGGCTCAAAAACTGGTCTGCTGAAGCTCCCTGTAAAGAATGGCTGGATAGCGTCCCATTTCATGGTGAACGCTTATTCAGGGAAAACCTGGACAAATATATCCAGAAAATTTCCAGCGGTAAAAATACGCTCTTGCCGGTTAAAAACAGAGTTAGAGGTCCCTCTTTAAGAGGCCTGCTTCTCCAGTCCCTGTGTCATCGGCTGTGTAACAGTTCCGACGGCCTCCTCGGTCAATTCCCGGGGGTAAAAAACAGGGACAGTAGCAGGGTAATGAGAAACCCTGGGTCAGGGGAGGTACAAAACCTCCCCCAAAGTTAAATTCATTGAAGCCCCCACTCAGTCGGGTGGGGGGAGGACTCCAGTTGTTCGCAAGAGACCTGGCGGGACACGATCAAGACAGATAGGTGCTCTCCGCAGTAGGTTTGGGATACAGTTTGGAGTTAAAAGACTCTCCTCCTTCCCATTTTTGAGGTCAAACGTGCCAAGGGATCCCCGGAAGAGAGAGTCCCTCCTGTTGGCACTAGAACAACTATTGCTCCAAGGAGTAATTATGGAGGTTCCCCTGGAAGAATGAGGGTTCGGGTTTTACTCAAACCTCTTTACAGTCCCGAAGCAAACGCGGACGGGAGGCCCATATTAATTCTAAAAGGGGTATACAAATTCCTGTATATCAGGACTTTCCGATGGAGTCGATCCGATCGGTGGCCACTGCCCTACAAGGGGAGGATTGGTTAGCCGCGATCGACATCAAAGATGCTTATTTGCACATTCCCATCTTTCCAGTCCACCAAAAATTTCTACGCTTTGCAGTAGAAGGGCGCCATTTTCAGTTCAGAGCCTTACCCTTCGGTTTGGCCACAGCACCACGGGTGTTTACAAAAATTCTGGCCCTTTATTGGCCAATCTAAGAACACAAGGTGTAATGATAATGGCATATCTGGATGACTTGTTGCTGATAGACCACTCAGTGAAAAAACTAGACGTGGTCGTTCACAAGACAATCAAGTATCTGGAATCTCACGGTTGGATTATCAACCGAGACAAGTCAGCCCTAAAAACCAGTCAAAAGTCTGGAATACTTGGGGCTAAGGTTGGATTCAGGCCAGAGAAAAATATTCTTGCCTCGAGGAAAGGTGTTGTCTTTGAAAGATTTGATCCACTTAGTGGGTACAAAAAAGACAGCCGTCCATACGCCTGTATATGAGGCTGCTGGGAAAAATGGTGGCATCATTCGAAGCAGTACCCTACGGTCAATTCCATTCAAGGAATTTGCAAGGGGCCATACTGTCAGCCTGGAACAAAAAAGTTCAGGCCCTAGACTTACAATGTCCTTGTCCCCTTCCGTTCGCAAGAGCCTCCGTTGGTGGTTGGTTCCCCAGAATCTGGAAAAAAGGAAATCCTTCAGTCCGATTTCTTGGAAGGTGGTCACTACAGATGCCAGCCTTATAGGCTGGGGAGCAGTACTGGAGCAATAGTCTCTCCAGGGCAGATGGTCGGATGCAGAAAAGGCCCTGCCCATCAATCTCTTAGAGATACGAGCAGCCCGGTATGCCCTAGTAGCATGGACATCCAAACTCCAAGGGTCCCCTGTCAGAATTCAATCAGACAATGCCACAGCAGTGGCATATATCAATCATCAGGGGGGCACCAGGAGTCGTGCAGCCCAGAGGGAAGTAAATTACATCCTGAAATGGGCAGAAAAATATGTCCCAGCCATATCTGCGGTATTCATTCCAGGAGTGGAGAATTGGAAGGCGGACTTTCTAAGTCGCCAGCAATTAGGCCCAGAGGAAGGGTCCCTTCACCCCGAGGTTTTCTGGACAATATGTCAGCGGTGGGGAACATCGGATGTAGATCTTCTAGCATCCAGATTCAACGCAAAGGGGGACAGGTTTGTCTCTCGGACAAGGGATCCCCTAGCTTGCGGCTCGGATGCCCTAGTGTTCCCTTGGGATCAGTTCAAGCTGATATATGCATTCACACCGCCACAATGGTTACCTCGATTACTCCGCAGAATCAGGGTAGAAAAGAAACAGTGATTCCGGTGGCTCCAGCGTGGCCCCGAAGAGCGTGGTACGCGGAGATTGTAAAATTTCAGTGGGGAGTCCTTGGACTCTCCCACGTCGTCCGGACCTGCTTTCGCAAGGACCGATATACCACCCTTCCTTACCAGCCCTAGGTTTGACGGCCTGGCTATTGAAGCCCACATTCTAAAAAAGAGAGGGCTCTCTAATGCTGTGGTATCTACCATGATCAATGCCAGGAAGCCGGTATCCAGGCAGATCTACTATAGAATCTGGAAGGCGTACATCGCGTGGTGTGAGGCCAAGAAATGGCATCCACATAAGTACGTAATAGGTAGGATTCTGGACTTCCTACAGTGGGCTGTAGATAGGAAGCTTGCCTTGAGTACTATCAAGGGTCAGATTTCGGCCTTGTCAATATTTTTTCAAAGGCCCTTGGCTTCGCATTCACTAGTCAAAGCCTTTATACAAGGAGTGATGCGTATTAGTCCTCCGGTTAATATTCCCATATGTCCATGGGATCTAAACTTGGTTCTGTCGGTTCTACAGAAACAACCATTTGAACCATTACAGCATATTTCCTTGGTGCTTCTCACCAGGAAATTGATTTTTCTAGTAGCCATTTGTTCGGCTAAAAGAGTATCGGAATTAGCAGCTATGTCCTGTAAGGAGCCATATCTGGTTATCCATAAGGACAGAGTAGTGTTACGTCCTCATCCAGCCTTTCTTCCTAAGGTGGTATCGAGGTTTCATTTGAACCAAGATGTGGTTCTTCCTTCTTTTTTCCCCAAACCTACTTCGGTAGAGGAAAAGTTATTGCATTCTTTGGATGTAGTAAGAGCAGTTAAAGCTTATCTAAAAGCCACTGCTCAGATTCGCAGAACGGATACTTTGTTTATTCTGCCGGAAGGCCCCAGAAAGGGTCAGGCAGCGTCAAAATCTACTTTAGCCAAGTGGATTCGACAGGTCATTATGCAAGCTTATGGCTTGAGAAGGAGACCGCCTCTGTTCAAAGTTAGAGCGCACTCCACGAGAGCAGTTGGAACTTCATGGGCAGTGCATCACCAGGCCTCCCTGGCTCAAATCTGTAAGGCCGCAACATGGTCTTCAGTTCACACGTTTACTAGGTTCTACCAGGTGGACGTTAGAAGTAAGGAGGATGTCGCCTTTGGGCGCAGTGTGTTGCAGGCCGCAAAAGATCCTCATGTCTGATAGCGCTCAGCTTATATATGGTGTATCCCCGCCCTCATTTGGCATTGCTTTAGGACATCCCATTAGTAATGACTATGTCGCTCTGTGTCCCGTGATGTACGAGAAAGAAAATAGGATTTTTATAACAGCTTACCTGTAAAATCCTTTTCTTGGAGTACATCACGGGACACAGAGCTCCCGCCCCTCTTTGGGGACACTTATTGCTTTGCTACAAAACTGAGGTGCTCCCGGATGGGAGGGGCTTATATAGGGGAGGGTACTTCCGGTTTTGGAAGTTGCCAGTGCCAGCACCTGACGGTATCTATATAACCCATTAGTAATGACTATGTCGCTCTGTGTCCCGTGATGTACTCCAAGAAAAGGATTTTACAGGTAAGCTGTTATAAAAATCCTATTATCCTGCTGTGAGATTGTGTATAACCAGGTATAGAATTATATGAAGGAAACATTCCCTAGACTTATGCCGCGTACACACGATCGATTATCTCTACGGTGAAAACACCCGACATTTTTTTTTTTGGTCGAGAAAAACGACCATGTGTGGGCTCCGTGGCAGTGTTTCCCTGTGGGAAAACTGCCGCAGGAAAAAACGACGGGAATCACGACGAGAAAAATTAGAGGATGTTCTAATTTTTCTCGTCATGATTAATGCCGTTTTTCCCGTCGGGAAAAATGACAAAAAGCCCACACACGGTCGTTTTTCTTGTTTAAAAAAAAAAAAGAAATTTTTCCCGACGGGAAAAATTATCGTGTGTACGTGGCATAACTGTGCCATAGAGAGTTGAGTAGATTGCCGGGGGTTGGCGGTGCTGTATACAGGGCCCAAATTAACTGAAAACCAGCGGCTCGCTTAACTGGGGGTAGCGCTACAATAGTATAACTGGGTACTGACATTTAGGCTCCATGTACACTGAAGCTGATAAACTGCAGTTTATTGGCGTTTTGGCGTTTTTTTTAAAAGCCCATTAACTGCACTCTATGTTAGCCTATGTGTTCATGCACATATGGTCGTTTTTTAGTGTTAATGAGCAGTGGAGTTAATGGGCTTTTTTCTGAACGCAAGAAATTCGCATTTAAAGTGCCGTTTTTCGGCAGGAAAAAATGCTGAAAAACGCTAATAAACGCTATTGCAAAAACGCCAGTTTTTTAGCGTTTTTTGATCCATTGAAAAAAAAATGTAATAAAAAAAAAAGGTAAAAAACGCAACACTGAAAAACGCTAATAAACGCTATTGCAAAAACGCTAAAAAACGTTGAAAGGCTCCCTGCAAATCTAGTGGCGTTTTTTATAGCTTTTTTTAGCGTCCCGTGTACTCCATGGAGCCTTATAGGTAAAGTTGATCCAGGGAAAATCCAATTGCCTCTTGGGGATCAGGAAGGATTTTTTTTCCCTGCTGGAGGAAATTTGATCATGCTTTGCTGGGATTTCTTGCCTTCCTCTGGGTCAACTGTGGGTATAGGATTGTGTATATGGGATTATATGACTGGTGAAGAGTTGGTGTTTCTGGTCCTTGCACTCTGATGAGATCCATTTGTCACTAGCTGGCAATGCAAGCAGTATACACTACTCCTATCTGACTGCTCTGATCCTACACCTGCTCTCCTGTTCTATTCTATCCTGGATTTACACTGTACTCCTGTCATCTCTTCACCTAAGGAGCCCCCAAAATCCCTAGGTATGGCCAGTAGATAACTGCTATCCATGATTGTGTACCAGTTCTGGGGACATAGTATATTCTGAGACACAATGATTACCTTGAATGCCACTTTAGAATATAGATCATCAACAGATATTCCTTCTTCCTCAGGGGTCAATGCAAACCCAAACAGGTTTGGCATCTTAGCAACATCTTTTTGCAGTTGTCTTATGTTATTGAACATAAAAACATTGTTGTCATTAGATATGATAAAAGGGTTCATTTGCAATTGACACTGACCAACGAATTCCCGTACAATTCTGTAAAAAAGAACAAATGCACGTTTTACAAATTTGACATACTAAGGTTGATAAAGCTTTCTGGGAAAGAACTGGACCCTCTGCACTTATTGCATAGCACCCAACTGTCCCTGATTTTGAGGGTCTGTCCCTGATTTGGAGCAATGTCCCTCTTTCCCCCTCATTTTGGTCTGATCCATATAGTTGTATATTATAATGCACTTTTTATCTTTTAACCACTTAAGCCCCGGACCAATACGGATCATAATGACCAGAGGTGATTTCACAATTTGGCACTGCGCTGCTTTAACTGGAAATTGTGCGGACATGCAATGTTGTACCCAAACAAAATTTGCGTCCTTTTCTTCCCACAAATAGAGCTTTCTTTTAATGGTATTTGATTGCCTCTGCAATTTTTTTTTTATTTTTGCGATATAAATGGAAAGAGACTGAAAATTTTGAAAAAAAATGATATTTTCTACTTTTTGTTATAAGAAAAATCGAATAAACTCAATTTTAGTCCAAAATGTATTCAGCCACATGACTTTAGTAAAAAAATGTCAATAAGCGTATATTTATTGGTTTGCGCAAAAGTTATAGCGTCTACAAACTAGGGTACATTTTCTGGAATTTACACAGCTTTTAATTTATGACTGCCTATCTCATTTCTTGAGGTGCTAAAATGGCAGGGCATTTCTAAGGGCGCAAATTTTTGATTTCACTCCTCACTACCTATCACAGTTTTGAAGGCCATAAAATGCCAAAATAGCACAAAACACCCCCAAATGACCCCATTTTGGAAAGTAGACACCCCAAGCTATTTGCTGAGAGGCGTGGCGAGTATTTTACAGCTGTCATTTGTTTTTGAAAATGAAGAAAGGAAAACATTTTATTTATTATTTTTTTTTTTCAATTTTCAAAACTTTGTGACAAAAAGAGAGATCTGCAAAATACTCACCATACCTCTCAGCAAATAGCTTGGGGTGTCTACTTTCCAAAATGGGGTCATTTGGGGGGGGGGTTTGTGCCATCTGGGCATTCCATGGCCTCCGAAACTGTGATAGGCAGTGAGGAGTGAAATCAAAAATTTACACCCTTAGAAAGCCTGAAGGCGGTGCTTGGTTTTTGGGGTCCTGTACGCGGCTAGGCTCCCAAAAAGTCTCACACATGTGGTATCCCCATACTCAGGAGAAACCCATGGCATGTTTGAGCAATATATCATTTAGTGACAACTTTGTGCAAAAAAAAAAAAATATATATTTTTTTCCGCAACTTGTGTCAACATATAAAATATTTCATGGACTCGACATGCCTCTCAGCAAATAGCTTGGGGTGTCTACTAACTGGCTAACTAGTGTCACCAGTGACACTTGTACGTTGATCACTGGTGAAAGGGTTAACTCTAGGGGCAATCAGGGGGTTAAAACCTTTATTAGATAATATATGGGGGTACCTGACGCTATAAAAACCTGGCGGCGAACCTAAAAAAATAACAGACTACCTAGCAGCACCAGCATAACTAATACAGCGAACAGAAAAACGATCGCTTAGTGACACTGGCAAAAGGGGGTGAAAGGGTTACCTGGGGGGCAATCAAGGGGTTAAACCTTTATTAGGTAATATATGGGGGTACCTGACGCTATAAAAACCTGGCGGCGAACCTAAAAAAATAACAGACTACCTAGCGGCACCAGCATACCTAATACAGCGATCAGAAAAACGATCGCTTAGTGACACTGGCAAAAGGGGGTGAAAGGGTTACCTGGGGGGCAATCAAGGGGTTAAACCTTTATTAGGTAATATATGGGGGTACCTGACGCTATAAAAACCTGGCGGCGAACCTAAAAAAATAACAGACTACCTAGCGGCACCAGCATACCTAATACAGCGATCAGAAAAACGATCGCTTAGTGACACTGGCAAAAGGGGGTGAAAGGGTTACCTGGGGGGCGATCAAGGGGTTAAACCTTTATTAGGTAATATATGGGGGTACCTGACGCTATAAAAACCTGGCGGCGAACCTAAAAAAATAACTGACTACCTAGAGGCACCAGCATACCTAATACAGCGATCAGAAAAACTATCGCTTAGTGGCACTGGCAAAAGGGGGTGAAAGGGTTACCTGGGGGGCGATCAAGGGGTTAAACCTTTATTAGGTAATATATGGGGGTACTCGACGCTATAAAAACCTGGAGGCGAACCTAAAAAAATAACTGACTACTTAGAGGCACCAGCATACCTAATACAGCGATCAGAAAAACGATTGCTTAGTGACACTGGCAAAAGGGGGTGAAAGGGTTACCTGTGGGGCGATCAAGGGGTTAAACCTTTATGAGGTAATATATGGGGGTACCCGGCGCTATAAAAACCTGGCGGCGAACCTAAAAAAATAACTGACTACCTAGCGGCATCACCGACGCTAATACAGCGATCAGAAAAATGATTGGTTAGTGACAGTGGTGCTAGGGGGTGAAAGGGCTACCTGGGGGGCGATCAAGGGGTTAAACCTTTATTAGGGGGGTTAGGGGGCTACCCTGGACCTAAAGGGACCTACACTAACTGCCCTGACACTTTTACAGTTACAAATGTCACAGTTTGCAGTGATCAGTGACACTGTGACTGGGGGCTGGGGGGTGATCTGGGGGTGACTGGGGGGCGATCGTGTTCCTATGTGTGCTGGTGTCAGTGTAGTGTTTGTGCACTAACCTGATGTCTTCTCTCCACGGCGCTCCGGTATGTGTGAGCGCCGCAGGGAGAGATGACATCACTTCCTCTGCCTGTGTTTACATTACACAGGCAGAGGAAGCATCTCATTCACCAGGAGCGATCGTGAGGGGGTGGCCAGAAACCAATGGCCGCCCCCTCATCACCGATCGCTCCCGGAGCGATCCCGACTGCTCACTGTACCGGAGGGGGGTCCGATCGGACCCCCCACCCATACGAAGGCAGGCACGTACAGGTACGTGATTGTGCCTCCAGGTGCCATTCTGCCGACGTATATGTACAGTGAGCGGTCGTTAAGTGGTTAAAAAGTGTTTCCCAGTACTAAACCCTTCATCCAAATTCTAAATTGCTGCATTTGTAAACTTTAAAAGCCAATATAAAGGAATAGTAGTGGTAAAAAAAAAAAGCCCTTGTGGATTTAATTAACTTTTTTTTTGTTAATTCTCCTTTAAGGGGGCGTGGCAGGGGGTGTGTCCTATGCCTACATACGTTTTCTAGTAGGTGTCCCTCATTCCCATGTCAAAATGTTGGGAGGTATGTTATTGATAGAGTGGAACATTATTGTGAGTGTTAATGTGCAAATTCTCTAGGAATTGGCAGCCTTAGCTTTTAATTATGAGAAGGTACAAAGATGAACTTTATATTAAAATAAAATCTTTTATTCATCAATATAAAAGAGCTTTTTATAGATACCTGTGAGATGGAGGAATACGCATGGGTCCCAGTTCTCCATACAAGCCATCCTGATCTCTATAGGTCAGTACACGACCTCCTATGCGGTTACTGGCTTCCAGCACTGTCACCTGAAATATAAAAGATCTATCAATTAAACCAAAACATTAGGTCAAGCATTTTTGGATAGAGTGAGAAAGAGTTAAATATCTGTTGGGTTTTTATTGTTACTTGTGTCCACCTTGAAGCGACTTACATCTGCCAACTCAACAAGAAGTGCCCAACAGACACCAACAGCAATAGAAATCTGGCAGATGTTCTAAACTTTTTCTGCTCTATCCAAAACTAAGGGAAGATTTTGAAAGAAATACTCTGTTAATGAATCCTTTTAATTTTTGATACGGTGCAGAAAGGTTAAATTTTTATTGCTACGTTCTGTTGCAGAGATTGTCCTTTTCCAGAGACATGCCAGGACATGATGATAAATCCCCTCCTGATAGATCACCTTCCGTTCTAGTAACAACTACAATTCTAAGATTTCTCATCTCTGTCTAGCCAATAGTAATTCCCCCCCCCCCCAGCGTGAAAGGATAATAGAATCTCTGGCTCCCTCCACCCGAAAAGCCTCATGGTCCCTCTTCTCCTCTCTTCCTCTTCCCCATCCTGCTCGGCATGTTGGGGGGCTGCAGTCCTCAGGGAACCATCCTGGGCCTTCTGGTATCCGGGACTACATATCCCATAATGCTCTAGCAGCTAGTTTCCCAGCCATGTGAATGCTCGGCTCAAGGAGGAGAAGGAGGGGTGTAATCCCCCAGCCAGCTCACTATTTTCCTGGGGTGGGAGGCAATTGACCCCCAATGCCCCCTCCCCCCCCCAGTAATTTTTGCAGCATTTTAGGAGGGGAGGGAAGAACCTTGAATAAGCGAAATTGGTTACTGATGTGGAAGATTTGCTGTAGCTATAGCAGGAACAAATATTCCATCTTGGCAGACAGGGCTATGCTGTGTGGCAGAGCTGTGAAAAGTCAGAACTGGATAGAAAGAAATACAGGTAATGCAGCATTCATGTAGTTCATCTGTGTATTTAGTCATTTGTCTTGAATTTAACTTTGATTACAGTAAATTGGCATCCTATCTTACCTTCACACACTGATACCACTGTCAACCCTTTTTTATATGCCAGCCAACCACTCATCAAGTTTAATTACAGCTAATAAACCACACCTAGTTATGTCACTTAAAGCGGAGCTCCACCCTAAAGTGGAACTTCCACTCATCGGATTCCTCCCCCCCTCCGGTGCCACAATTGGCACCTTTCAGGGGGGAGGGGGGTGCAGATACCTGTATAATACAGGTATTTGCACCCACTTCCGGGCATAGATAGCCGCAGAATCTGTGGCTATTACGCCCCTTCCTGTTCCCCCCCCTGTTGTGTTCTGGGAAACACACAGTTCCCAGAACACAGCGGGGAACCAGTGTAAGACGCGCAGCGCTACTCGCGCATACGCAGAAGGGAACCGGTAAGTGAAGCCGCAACGCTTCACTTCCTGATTCCCTCACCGACGATGGTGGGGGGGGAAGCCGAGGGACGAGCGATTGCACGTCTTCTGCTGCCGTCATCACTGGACTCCAGGACAGGTAAGTGTCCATTTATTAAAAGTCAGCAGCTGCAGTATTTGTAGCTGCTGACTTTTAATAAAAAAATTTAAGACGGAGCTCCGCTTTAAGTGTATTAATATTTTATTGGTAACAATTCCAAACAATAGTTAGTCAACAATTAATTTCCAGAGACTATTTCCTAGAGGGCCTCTTTGGGAAAGGGTAAATATTGCATTGTGCAACCTGTCTTTAGAATTTATTATGTTTACTTTCCTTACTGTTTGCATAATACAAATAGTTTGTAGCTACAAGTGCTTTTGTTAGCTGAGATTTAAAGCAATAATAAACCCAAAAGCAAACATTTATTATATTGCAGCTTGCCAATTCTTAGATGTGATGGCTGCATTCATTTACTTTTTAGACCTCATGCACACAGAGCGTTCGAAAAAACAAGCTGCAAAGCTCCTACCAACACCAGGAAAGCTTTTAGCAGCATTTCTCTGCCTCTTTTCAAAATCAATGGTTCCCTATGAGAGCCTATTGATTTGAATAGAAGTCACATCCAAGTCGGATCATGATGATCCGACTTGTGGTGCGACTTGTGCACTGAGGATCTTGAAGGGGAACCTCACGCCAAAATGAAATAAAAAACTTGTTAAAGGGGGCTTCCAGATTTCGATAAGCCCCCCGCCTGCAGACCCTGACAACCACCGCCTAGGGTTGTCTGGAAAAGGCCCCTGTCCCCATCAACATGGGCTGTAATTTGGGGTGGGGGAGGCAGAGCCCCATGTTGAGGGTGTGTGGCCTGGTATGGTCCAGGAGGGGGGGGGCTAGTTGGTCCCCCCCCCTTTCCTGACCTGCAGGGCTGCATGCTCGGATAAGGGTCTGGTATGAATTTTGGGGGGGGGACCACGCCATTTTTTGGGGCGAGGGGATTCCCCTTAAAAAATCCATACCAGACCGAAGGGTCTGGTATGGTCTTGAGGGAGACCCCATGCCATTTATTTTTTATTTTATTTTGGCGAGTGGTACCCCTTCAAGATCCTCAGCACACAAGTGACACCACAAGTTGGATCATCATGATCTGACTTGGATGTGACTTCTATTCAAATCAATGGTCTCTTATAGGGAACCATTGATTTTGATGTAAAAAAAAAAACGCTTGACGCGGCTTAACAGCGTTAAGTCACGTTTAGCAGCCTTTAGCAGCGTCAGACATTTTTACAGCTTTGACGCTGGTCCTCAGAATGCGCTGGCCCTGTTTTTTTTTCGCAATTTGAAAACGCCTATGCCACTTACAGATCCTAAAAGCCTGTGTGTGAATGGACACATAGAATAACATGGAAAGGCATTTTTAAGCTGCAAAAAAAAAAATCTGACGCTGGTAATAGCAGCTGTAAAAACGCCCTGTGTGCACGAGGCCTAAGGCTTTCTTTCTTCTAATTTTATTTGATGATCCAGCCTGTAAGTCTTTTGTTTTAGCTGTCTTGCAGATGTATCAGTTACAGGGATTAAACAAACCATTTAAAGTGGTTGTACTGTAAACCCTGTTACACCATTTTTACCTACAGGTAAGCCTATAACACGGCTAAAGCCCTGTACACACGGCCGAGATTCTCATCAGGAAAAAAACATAGTTTTTCCTGACGAGAATCTTGACAAGAAACTTGTCCCAGCCGAGTGTACACACGTACGATTCAAAATAACTGCCGTTCTTTTAAATGGCACGAACGCGGTGACGTCATCGACTACGACGAGCGTGCGCTCGTTACATTCAATGCCGTCGCCGCCATCTTGCTACACCCTATGCCTATGAAGCTACCGCGCATGCGTCAAAGTCATTCCGAGCATGCGCGGGTTTCCACTGCGACAGGTAAGTGTACACACGCTCGGGTTTCTCGTCGAGAAACAGGCCGACGAGATTCTCGTTGAGAAAAAAGACCGCAGGGGAATCTGGGCAGTTTTCTTGACGAGAAAACTGAAACCCGCTTACACACAGCCGCTTTTCTCGGCAAGAAAGCTCTCCCGGCATTTTTCTTGTCGTTTTTTGCAGAGAAAACCGGTCGTGTGTACGCGGCCTTACCTGTAGGTACCTTGAATATCTCCTGAACTTGCACAGTTTAGGAGATATTCAGTATATGCGCTGCTGCTGACGTCATCGCCGCATGAGCACTGAAGAAACGGGCCGTTGGTGCCGTTTCTTCAGGAGTCGTGCCGTGACCGGTGGCTCCCGGTGGAAGATGTCTGCACTGTAATCTGAGGGCCGATGCCAATCCAGGGAATTGTTCTAAGGTAAGTAGTTCATCCTGAGCTAGTATGCGATGCATACTAGCTCATTTTGCCTTTGTCTTGCAGGGTTTTTTTTTTTTTTTTGCTGTAACAGTTTATAAAGTATTAGCTGGAGTATGGCATCAATTTGTTAGTGCATCTAGATTAAGGTGACCAGATTTTTTCTTGTCAAATTTGTTTATTACATTTTCAAAATTACAAGCATTATATTGTCAATAAACATAGTCACTATAAATAGTAGCAGTTAAGGAGAACATAAATTAGATATTTATGTCAAGCTCCAGTGATTTTTGAAGGCAACAACAACAGAAGAGGAGAAAAAAAACAGTAATTTAAGTTTAACATATGTTGACCATTATCTGGAGATTTGCTAAAATATATGCTTAGTGTTGAATTTAGTAATTACAAACCAGATTTAGTAATAATATATAACATGTAAGGTAATATAAGGATTTATAAAGAAAAAATGAAGGGTCATAATTTCTAGACCTCATATAATGTTATTGTACTATATAAGGTTTGTATTGTTTCAAAGGAGCTCTAAAGCTGAAATATACTGATAAATAAAAAACATAAAAAAAAAAAAAAAAAATGTTGCTACCATTTTTGCATATAATAACAATATATGCTAAGAAAGAAAAAACAACAAAAAAAGAGCTAAAGAGCGAAGATAGAAGAGAGGGAAGGGTAAGAAGAAGAAGAGAAAAAAAATAAAGATAGTAGGTAGAAAAGATAGAAAAGGTCCCCGGGGTATCTTATAATGTTGGTCTGATAATATTGTGACCAGATTTTTTAAATGAAATCCGGGGACATATTTTTTTTTTTTTTTTAGTGTAGCGGGCCTCCCATATTTGGGGTCGCTATGCCTGAAATTTAGGGGGTAGCCTGAGCATTAGTTTGGCTCAGGCTGTTTGATTTCCAAAATTGGTCTCTGCTTTATTGTGATGTTGCCTGGTTGTATAGTTCCCGTTGACCTGTGGGTGGCACTGTTGCATTGCAGCACTATTGGGTGTCCTCTCTCGGCGGCTGTGCGGTGGGTGTGGTCTACCCACTGTGCATGCCGGGAGAGGGTACTTAAGGGGCAGACGCCATTGGCGAGGGGTCTTCATCCTCGGCACGTACCCCACCTTAGGTGGCCCTCATGGCCAGGGGTACGTGTGAATGTGTTGGGTCCCGGGCACCTTTAGCCCGAGGCCTCATCGTTCCAGGTAGGCCCAGTACCTTTAACTGAGGCCTACAACCAAACCGCAGAATCCCAGGGTGCCCGTGGGAGGGTGATCCGCTCTGAAGGAGAGGCAACCAGGGGAGGACCTTTCTAAGGGGATCGGTGAAGGATGTCACTGTCTCGGGAGAGGCCTGGTTACCTGTCAGAGGGAAGGTTTCTGTGATCCGCCAAAAGCCCTTGTAACGTGCCCCATTGGCACCTACGGTCTCTAAAGTTACAAGTGTTGAGGAGTTCAGGACTTAGAAGCTAGAAGATCCTGGGGCAGAGGATCTCCGTCTAGGAGAAACAAATCCAAAGTAAATGTTCCGTGCTCCACTCCGGCTGCTAGGACTGTGAGAGGGAACTATCCGGGTGAGCAAAACCCACTCAGGCCTGAGCGGCGACAAGTGGTAATTAAGTGCCTGAACCTATATTCCTGTTCAACTCCCTCTCTTTCCAACTTTCCTATCGATTTTGCAAGCAGAAGAAAAATAAACTATTTTATTGGGTTTAACATTGTCTGGACATTGGCTTTCCTAAAGAGAGAAATAGACTTTTCCCTACACTCTAGGGCAGGGTTTCTCAACTCCAGTCCTCAAGGCGCCCCAACAGGTCATGTTTTCAGGCTCTCCATTATTTTGCACAGGTGATTTGATCACTTTCACTGCCTTAGTAATTACCACAGCCTTTTCATCTGAGGGAAATCCTGAAAACATGACTAGTTGGGGCGCCTTGAGGACTGGAGTTGAGAAACACTGCCCTAGGGACGAGAACCAGTGGAAAGAGGTAACTCGCTGCAGGACCCAAAACTATTAACACCGCTCACACTCTACAAGATGGAGGATACTGGGCATGTGGCATGGTGTGTCCCATTCTGCTTGTGGAGGTAGGCAGGGTAACGGATGTGTGTGCTACACTAGTAATGGCGGCAATCAGCGACTCTCTGCCCGTCGCTACTCGCCTCACAGCCTCTCAAGTCTTACTCTCCGGGCCCCGGCTACTACTGGGTGGGGTGCGGAGGAAGATCACTCTGGCAGCGGGACTTGAGCCAAGGCAGAAGAACATGCGAGCGGAGCTGAATGGGCGTGCACCCGAAACTGAGGAAATATTCCCTCCACTCCGACCAACACATGATCATCAGAAAGGAGCACAGATAATGGAAAAAAATTCACCCCCCTAATAGGGTTGCCACCTCATCCCTTTAAACCCGAACACAGGTTCTGAGGCTAATTTAATTCAGGTAAGGCACCAAGTGAGTTTAATTACCACCTTAATCAGCCACAGAACCTGTGTAATTAATATGTGTTCGGTTTTAAAGGGATGAGGTGGCAACTCTACCCCCTAAGCTAGTAGGAGCTGGGGTGTGTAATTATTTTTTTTTAATTCTGCACTGACTGTCTTTGAAATTGCCCCAGCCCCTGTTCAAATCCAATCCAGGACAAAACCGGGGACAGACTTGATCCAGGGACATTGTCCTCAATCCGGGGACTGTCCCCTGAAACCGGGGATGTCTGGTCACCCTAATCTAGATCTGCTAGTAGATCTAAAGCAGCCCATAGATTAGTCAGCTTTTTCGTTCAACCTGGAGGTTGAACAAAAAAAACAGACTCAATTCCCCCATCCACACACTCGATCCTCCCCACTGAGCTTATGTATTCTGAAAGCGGCGTGACTTCCCAGCCATCAGAATAAACTAATCAGTGTTGATTGAGCGTCAAAAATCTGATCAGCAGTTTGACTTTTGAACAACTACCCTGCCCATACATGGGTCAAAATTCAGTCAGTCCCCAATGAACCGGACAAATTTCAATCCATGTATGGCCAGCCTAGCACTCCTCTCCCCCCAGACGGAAAATGCTGCTGTCTAAAGCCCCATACACACAGGCCGGATGTCGGCGTTATTAAACCGGCTGACATTCAGCCCGTGTGTATGTTGGTCTGTCCGACAGAAGCTGGCCGTTTTGCCCGCCTTCTGTCAGGCAAGCATGCTGGAAAACCAGCAGCCAATTGACTCCCGATCAGCGCTCTCAGCCAATGGCAGAGAGCGCTGATCGGAGAGTTCTGGCTGGGGGGGGGCCATAGTACAGAGGCTCCGATCGGAGCTGTCAGACATGTAGTGTGCAACAGGCATTAAGGTGTCCCCTGTGCTCCTTCAACCAGGGTTGGATCCTCTAATACAAGAGGTGTATTAATGGCCAGATCACCAGATGAAAACAGAGGGGAAAAAAAGAAAAAAAGAAAACGAATACAGTCACCACATCTAATGATTGATAAGCTGCAATATAATACATTTTTGGTTTGGGGTTTAATACGGCTTTTGATCAAGTTTGTTATGTAATTCTTTTTAACAAAAACAATAAAATGTATGACTATGATTATATATGCATTGCTCAAGGTTTAGACTGGAAGTTTGGCAATGGTGGTTGAGCAGATTGCGAGGGCAAAGCACAATAACCGGTGCATATAATACAGTTTATGAAGCTCATCATGCACAAATTTGCATATGGTAAGCTTAGCTATTCTAAGATACACGGACACATGTGCTTTGATGTGAAGGTTTAGTTTTACTTTAACTTTTCCCTTGTCTATTAACCACTTGCCGACCGCCGCACACACATATATGTCGGCAGAATGGCACAGGCAGGCAAATGGGCGTACAGGTACATCCCTTTGAAATTTCCACCTTGCTGCTGTGCGTGCGCCTGCGGCGGCGGCACAACCGCCCACCGCACATCGCACGAGTGTGCCCGCGGGTCCCACAAACTTCATGTTCGCTGGCGGCCCGCGATCGTGAGACTTAGGGGCAGAACAGGGAGATGTAAACAAGGCATTTCCCTGTTCTGCCTAGTGACAGGACACTGATCTAATGCTCCCTGTCATCAGGAGCAGTGATCACTGTCATGTCAGTTGTAGCCCATCCCCCCCACAGTTAGAATCACTCCCTAGGACACACTTAACCCCTTGATCGCCCCCTAGTGTTTAATCCCTTCCCTGCCAGTGTCGTTTACACAGTAATCAGTGCATTTTTATAGCACTGATCGCTGTATAAATGTCAATGGTCACAAAATAGTGTCAAAAGTGTCCGATGTGTCCGCCATAATGTCGCAGTCACAATAAAAATCGCAGATCACCGCCATTACTAATAAAAAAATAAAAAATGCCATAAATGTATCCCCTATTTTGTAGACGCTATAACTTTTGCGCAAACCAATCAATATACGCTTATTGCGATTTCGTTTTACCAAAAATGTGTAGAAGAATACATATTGGTCTAAACTGAGAAAGAAATTCGTTTTTTTATATATCTTTGGGGGATATTTATTATAGCAAAAGGTAAAAAATATTGCTTTTTTTTCAAAATTGTCGCTCTTTTTTTGTTTATAGCGCAAAAAATAAAAACCGAAGAGGTGATCAAATACCACCAAAAGAAAGCTCTATTTGTGGGTAAAAAAGGACGTCAATTTTGTTTGGGTGCACGACCGCACAATTGTCAGTTAAAGCGACGCAGTGCCGTATCGCAAAAAGTGCTCTGGTCAGGAAGGGGGTAAATTCTTAGAGGGGCTGAAGTGGTTAAAAAGAAACATTTTGACTATGCCTGCACATTCATGTTCAGGTCCTAACAGTACTCAGTACATTTACAGACATGCCAGGGTTGCCAAACCTTATTATATATATTAACAAGGTACAGTATATTGCAACTGGATGGAAAGGAGTTACTACCAATGTCTTTGAGTACCTTCTGACAAATTCATCAACTTACTCTGTGACCGGCATCCTGTAATACTTTGGCCGCTGATAACCCGGACATCCCGGCGCCAACAATTACAACGTGTTTCTGATTCAATTTTGGGACAGAAGGCAATCCATGTACAGCAATATCCATCATCTCTTCATACTCCGGATCCTTAAGACACTCTTCCAGCAAGTTTGAACCTTTGCTGCTTTGACCATATGCTCCAGCCCAAATCAGCAGGCTGAGAAATACTGAGGGAACAAAACAATTACAAAGTATTGTAGGAGAAATCAAACTCATGGCTCAGCCACCAGGCTCAACAATATGAAGTTTCTCTGACAACTGCCTCTAATAATGCAGCACAACTGTAAGGGTATTTTCACACTGAGGCGCTTTTCAGGCGTTTTAGCACTAACAATAGCGCCTGTAAAGCACCTGAAAAGCATTTCTCATGCCTCCCCAGTGTGAAAGCCTGAGCGCTTTCACACTGGGGCGGTGCGCTTGCAGGAAGGGAAAAAAAGTCCTGCAAGCAGCATTTTTGGGGCGGTAAGGGAGCGTTAAGTACACCGCTCCCAGAACACCCTGCCTATTGAAATGAATGGGCAGCGCTGCCGAAGCGCCTGCAAAGCGCTTTGGCAGCACCACAACACATGTGCTTTTAACCCTTTCCTTGGTTGCTAGCGTGGGTTAAAAGCTCACCACTAGTGGCCTAAAAGCGCCGCTATAACAGCAGTAAAACACTACTAAAAATAGTGGCGCTTTACCGCTAACGCCGGCACCGCCCCTGTGTGAAAGTACCCTTAGAGTTAGGGCCCATTTATGTGTGTACATTGTGGCCTTGAGTGCTAAAATGCTTGTGTTACCACAATGCATGGCAATTCAACCGCTCTAAGTGTGATGCATTGAGGTGCCATTTATTGTGAACACTACCCCAACGCATTGTACAGGAGAGCCCATTACACAATGCATGGCAGCACACCACAACCCATATATCATGCAAAGTTTTTACAAAAGGGTAATTTTTTTAAATCTGTTGTGATTCGTTGGAAGCCCATTCACAATTATAGGCTGCCTAACCCAACGCACGCTAATGAGTGCCTTAATGTGTGTTATGCATTAATGCACCGCAACGGAAGTTCATGCAGATATGTAAAGCTAAGCCGGCCATAGACGGTGCAATTTTCTTTCCTGCAACAGTGTTGATGGGGCAATCTCTCCTGCGGAGCTATTGTGCTCTCCCAGGGGGCATAGGAGCCATTCCTGCTGGGAGAACACACTGTGATTATTGCGGCTATAGCTGCAGTAATCGCATGAACAATCCAACAGGCTGGTGGTACCCAAATTGATTGATCGGTCAACTTGGGTACAATCAGCCTGCCCATAAATAGTTTGAATCTCGGCTGGTCCCGGCTGAGATTCTAACTGTCTAAGGCCAACTTCATTTAAAGGTCATCTTTAGGGTTGAAAGGACTAAGGACAGCCAGCCAATTGCATGTCAAATATGTGTATGAATGTCACTCCCTTGACTGCTCACACTGTTACCTTACTTGCCATGAGTGCAGAGAGTATGACTTCCTACTGAATAATCTTTACCATGTTAATGCGGTTGTAAACCGCTGGATGTTTTTCTTCTTTTTTTTTTTTACCCTGCAAGGTAAAGCCATAATGTGCTAGTATGCATTGCATACTAGCACATTATGTTAAACTTACCTTAAAACGAAGCCCTCCTGCACCTAAATGTCAGAGTTGGAGGCCGCTTCCATCTTCACCAGGTTCGCTGACTCTGGTTCCGTGACTGGCTGGAGCCGCAATGACGTCACTCCTGCGCATGTGCACAGGGCTCTGAAGGACCGGCACGATTGGCCGTTCCTTCAGAGCGCATCCAATTCGCATGACAGGAGAATGTGACCGGCTCTCTATGGAGCCGGTTTACACAGCTCCGGAGTGGCTGCAGTCTGCATTGAAGAAGGGTCTTATGCTTCTTCTGGTCTGATTCAGGTGTGCATTCAGGCAAAAATTCGGACTGAATCACACCTGAATCGGTAAACAGGGACGCGCCGGACCCCATGCTGTGAGTCGCGGCCACACATATGTAAACAGAGCCTTACAATAGCAACAATCCTTAAACACAGAAGGCAAAATGGACTTCCGATTGGTATACTCCCATCAGCTCTATCATATCTTTGCTCTTTATCTGTCAATGGAACCCAGACTGGGGAATAGAACAAAATCATATTACATATGGAGCATCCTCAAAACATATTGTTCAATTACCTAACACTGGCAAACAATACAGGTATCATGAAAACAGAAAGAAGAAGTAGGAAACAAATAAGGAGAAAGACCTCCGCACTAAGGCTCCAAATGAAGAGATATATTAAACCTATTTATCCCATTCAAATTTAGATTGTGTATTTTTTAATATGCTCATCAACCTATTATTCACCATGATCCAGTTAAGTTTATTTTTGACAAGGTCTAGAGGAATTGAGCATTTATGAAAACATGTAGTAATCTCAATTCTGGTAGTTACGCTTCTGTAGGAAGGTGGGGGAGACACTTGTTAAATCTATAATGCCGTGTACACACGACCGGTTTTACAGATGAAAACAGTCCGATGGACATTTCCCATCGGACAAACCGATCGTGTATGGGCCCCATCGGTCTTTTTTCCATTGGTGAGAAAAAATAGAACATGTTTTAAATTTATCCAATGGGAAAAAAAACGATAGCAAATTCTGATCGTCTGTGTGGAACTCCATCGGACAAAAAACCCACGCATGCTCAGAATCAAGTCGACGCATGCTCAGAAGCATTGAACTTCATTTTTCTCGGCTTGTCGGAGTGTTTTACGTCACCGCGTTTGGGTCGGTTGTATTTTTGACTGATGGTGTGTAGGCAAGACTGATGAAAGTCAGCTTCATCGGATTAGATTCCATAGAAAATCCGATCGTGTGTACAGGGCTATAGTGGCTCATTCCTAGGCGTTTTGTTCCAAAATTCAAAAGCAAGTTATCTTCAACAACGTGTGAGTTTATTCTTTAAGAAAGACAAGTAAAAGACAAGGCTTACATAATGACAGCTGGTAACACATGGTAAGATGTTAGCTTTCAGAAGGAGGAATGAGGTGTCAGATGGTATGATGGTACATCTTCGAGCAGGGTCCCTTCTCCTGACCTTCCATAGTGAAGGGTCACTTCTCCACCATCTTCCTAACTCATGTTTAAAACCCTTGTTTGTAAAGCTAAGCCAAGCATAATTTACAGTTAGCATCGCTCCAAGGAAGGTGATGATGCTACTGTCACAGAAGTAACACCCACTTGTGTATATTAAGTAACATAACTCCACCCATTGTCCTGACATAAAACCTCAAAAAAAGATGTTAGATACACAGCAAATGACCTTTCTCTTGTCCTCAGCAACCTTCAAAATTAACATGTTTCAATAAAGATTTCAGAAACTTTTATCACTTAAAATAGTAATAAACTCAAAATATCTAACAATTCCCCCTCAATGCACTATAATTAACAAACAAAATAAGTGCATTCATCTTAAATAAAAAATGTTTCTGATCCTCTTTTTTTTCCAATACATACAATACAATAAACATTCATACAATTTAGTGTTTCAGATATTGTACATAAGCTTTTTCCAAAACTCTGAGATATTCCTGTGAAATATTTAACAATTTTATTCCATCAAGAAACTATAAATTATTATATTATTTATTAATTTTAATTTATTCTCCATCTAAACTATGTAATATTAAAAATTTTCTTCCTTCACCTTTATAAATTTAATTTCTTATAACTTTAACCATATCATATAACTATTTTAACATAAAGAAGAAATAAGTATCTTTGATATATTAAATTATATTGCTTTGTAATATAAATTATTAATTAATAAATAAAATTTCTTCCATTCTTTGAAATTTCAATAACCAATTTCTACAATATTTTAAGTTTTCATACATTATCTTTGACACTGAACAATTATAAACATAATACGTAATCTACTCGTCTGTGGATACATAAAAAACATAACTTTCCCATTATTTCATTGTTAGGCTTCTTTCACACGGGACGGATCAGTCATGATCCGCCCCGTGAACCTCCGCTTGCTCAGCGGGGATCGCTCCGTTGATCCCCGCTGAGCCGGCTGATGACTGGGCGGTCCCCGCACACTGTGCAGGGACCGCCCTGTCAGATCTCCGCTCTCCCCTATGGGGGATCGGATGAACACGGACCGTCTGTCCGTGTTCATCCGATCCGCTCCGCAGACGGATAGAAAAATAGAAATTTTTCTATCCTGAAAAACGGAGCGTAGCGGACACGGGTGAGATCGGGTGTCAGCGGATGTTCATCCGCTGACATCCGCTGTCCCATAGGGATACATGTATGTCCCTTTTTCATCCGAAAACGGATGGGTGAAAAACGGACATACGGTCCGCCCGTGTGAAAGGGGCCTTATATTTTTATATATTCTATCTTTCTACTTATTTTCCTATCTATTTATTTATCTATCTATTTATCTATCTATCCATGGCCAGCAAGCAACTCTATTTCTTTTTTTTTTTCAACGTTCCATATTATTTAATTAAACAGTAACTCTGTTCAGACACATTAAAATCCTTTTCTTCCACACAAGCCTGTATGTATTCTAACTATATTAATACTTTAATACTTCTTGTAATAACAAACTATCCATCCAACTTTCCCAAGTTATGTGTTCTATAAAAATGAATAAAAAATAATAATTCTATGTGTATTAATATGTGTTCCTATAAAAGATTTAAAAACCAGAAAAATACCAACTATTATGTAAACTAAGCTAGTATCGTTACTATTAGGCCCCTTTCACACTGAGGCGTTGAAAAAACGCTCAAAAATTATAGGATTTTGTACCTCTATTTTACCGCGATTTTACCACGAACGCGGTAAAAACGCGGTAAAAACGCATAGGCGTTAGCGCTATTTTTTAACATAACGCTTATGCCTATGCGTTTTTACCGCGAATCCCATTCATTTCAATGGGGATAGGCGTTTTTACAGCGCTATTTTATGCGCCCTAAAGTTGCTCTAAAAAAGCTGTTTGCAGGATTTTTTTCAACGCCCAGCCAGCAAAACGCCTCAATGTGAAAGCCCTCAGAGATTTCACATTGAGAATGCTGGGGCAGGATTATTTCAGGCGTTATTACAGCGCTATTTTTACCGCGAAAACGCGGTAAAAACGCCTCAGTGTGAAAGGGGCCTTAGTTATTACTGTGATCTCAATCTTTCAATGATCTACTAAACTAACAAAGATTGTGTAGGAGAAAGTATCAAATTTCAATGTCAACATAGAGTCAACTATTTTTTTTCTGTATTTCAAAACATTCCTATACTAAAATTACATCCCAACTCCCCCTCGCATAATGATCGACCGATCAATATGTCGCTTTTGATGTAAGTCCATATTAATAAATCATTGAAGTTCATCCAAAATAGTCCTTGATAACATAATCAAAAAATTATTTTGAAAAAACAAGAAGTAGTAACAAATAGAAATTTAGTTGTGCTTGTGTCATGGTCATGGAAAAATCCTCAAAAAATTTAAAATAAATCCATAGAATAGAATAATTTCATTAATTAATATAAACTACTTTAGACTCATAATCCTTTATGTGTTTACCCATTTTATTCTTATTTTTACCCATTATTTTTATTTTTACCAATTATTTTGAAACAAAAATAATTTGAATCCCTAATACCTTAAAAATAATCTTCCCAATTGGCATTCCAATTGATAACTCAGTTGGCATCTCTGTTTGCATCCCTGGTACCTTCAGATCTATAATTCTTAACCATAACTTTAGCTACTGGAATAAATTACAAAACATACTCACGAGAAGTAGAAATCTCATTCAAAACATCATTTCTATTTAAATTTAGCAAAGGCCTAGCCATGTTTTGTGAACAAACTTCTGAAATTCCTATACCTGTACTTTTTCCTATACAACAGATAGTAAATAACTTAGTATGCTAATCTCAAAAGACATAGAAGAACAGACATTTCTCATCCTGTCATTTACTTACTTTAGAAAATACTAAAGTTTTTAAACTGAAAATATAACAGGTAAATAAGTCACCTAATCTTTACCTTTTTCTTGAATCATCTTACCCTATTTAGACTTTGTAATACTATTCATACGTTCTACAATACCTGAGCATTAAAGATGATAAGAAACATAAAAACTTTATTAAATAACTAAAATTGCATACATGTCCTCCATTACCTGTCCTATAAAATGAAAAAATCATTATCTGATTCCATGGTTTGAAATCCAACCCCAATGGAATATGACATAGGTTCACAACAACTTAGCTTTTGTTAAAAATATTTTTTTTCCTAGAATTATCTCAATTAATTTATCAAAAAAATATTAACTAAAGGAAAAAGCGTCCTCGTATCCTCCTTTAGCAGGTAAAAAAAACTAATATAATCAATCTACATAGATTGCCAAATCTCTCAATACTTTGTAGTATCAGGTTATTCTTTCCTTTTGAATTGTTCTACAAACAAATAAAACAATTTCAGAAGTTTGATGACAAAGTGCTCTAAATTGAGTAGTTCAGAATTTCTTTCATTAGCTTAAAGCGGAGCTCCACCCTATTTTTGAAGTTTGTTCCATCCTCTTCAGTATTGTCCCCTGCATAACAATTGGAATATTACAATTTTTTTTTTTAAAAACTCACGGTTTAGTTGTCCTCTGTTTGTATCTCCCGCCGCGGCCGCCTCAGTATCGTCACGTCATCCAGCGATCGCTAGGCCTCCTGGGAGGCCCTGGGCCGTATGACGCGATTTTCGGCGGTGCCATTTTTACTAAGGGAAGCCTGCCTTTGTTTGCCAGCAGTGCCCCCCCCCCCGCCTAGAATAGTTCTCCCTGTGTAGCGGTCACGAACACAGCTGTGCCGTCTTCCCCCGTTTGCTCTCCCGGCCAGGTAACACAGGCGGCCACACTGACAGGGGAGGAGAACAGCTGCAGGCTGTGTGTGTCAGAGCCGACTCGTCCTGCTTCTCCCTCTGTCAGGAGCTGCAGGATCAGAGTGGCTGACCTGTGACAGGGAGTGAGGCAGAGCGGTCGTCCGTGCTCCCCCCGTCCCGTCACCCCCCCTCAGACTTCTATAGCACAGCACAGAACAGAGTGAAGTGTTCTCGCTGTATGCTACAGATCTGAGACTGTGTGTTGGAAAAAGAGTGCACACACATACCAGAAAGGTGCAGTGAGGATGAGGATGAGGATGAAAACTGAGAAGGGGGGGGGAATTTGTGAAAAAAGGTGATTACTCTTTGAAGGGAGGATTACAAATTGTGGCTGTGGATGGACGTGGGGGGGGAGGGGTTGGATACAGAGGGGGTTGTGGACAGGGGGTATACAGAGGTGGCTATGGAGGGGGGGTGTCTGTAATGTAAAGGGGTCCAGAGGGGCAGGGTGCCATGCGATTCAATGTGTTGGGGTTGATGCGATTTGTTGTGGGTGGGGTGGTGCGATTCGTTGTGCCGGGGTGGTGCGATTCGTTGTGCCGGGGTGATGCGATGGGGTGGTGCGATTCGTTGTGCCGGGTTGGTGCGATTCGTTGTGCCGGGGTGGTGCGATTCGTTGTAATGGGGTGGTGCGATGGGGTGGTGCGATTTGTTGTGCCGGGGTGGTGCGATTTGTTGTGCTGGGGTGGTGCGATTCGTTGTAATGGGGTGATGCGATTTGTTGTGCCGGGGTAGTGCGATTCGTTGTGCCGGGGTGGTGCGATTAGTTGTAATGGGATGGTGCGATTCGTTGTGCCGGGGTGGTGCGATTCGTTGTACTGTGGTGATGCGATGGGGTGGTGCGATTCGTTGTGCCGGGGTGGTGCGATTCGTTGTGTCGGGGTGGTGCGATTCGTTGTGCTGGGGTGGTGCGATTCGTTGTAATGGGGTGGTGCGATTCGTTGTGCCGGGGTGGTGTGATTCGTTGTGCCGGGGTGGTGCGATTCGTTGTACTGTGGTGATGCGATGGGGTGGTGCGATTAGTTGTAATGGGGTGGTGCGATTCGTTGTGCCGGGCTGGTGCGATTCGTTGTAATGGGGTGGTGCGATTCGTTGTGCCGGGGTGGTGCGATTCGTTGTGCCTGGGTGGTGCGATTCGTTGTAATGGGGTGGTGCGATTCGTTGTGCCGGGGTGGTGCGATTCGTTGTGCCGGGGTGGTGCGATTCGTTGTGCCGGGGTGGTGTGATTCGTTGTGCCGGGGTGGTGCGATTCGTTGTACTGTGGTGATGCGATGGGGTGGTGCGATTCATTGTAATGGGGTGGTGCGATTAGTTGTAATGGGGTGGTGCGATTCGTTGTGCCGGGGTGGTGCGATTCGTTGTAATGGGGTGGTGCGATTCGTTGTGCCGGGGTGGTGCGATTCGTTGTGCCGGGGTGGTGCGATTCATTGTGCCGGGGTGGTGCGATTCGTTGTGGTGCGATTCGTTGTGCCTGGGTGGTGCGATTCGTTGTAATGGGGTGGTGCGATTCGTTGTGCCGGGGTGGTGCGATTCGTTGTGCCGGGGTGGTGCGATTCGTTGTGCCGGGGTGGTGTGATTCGTTGTGCCGGGGTGGTGCGATTCGTTGTACTGTGGTGATGCGATGGGGTGGTGCGATTCATTGTAATGGGGTGGTGCGATTAGTTGTAATGGGGTGGTGCGATTCGTTGTGCCGGGGTGGTGCGATTCGTTGTAATGGGGTGGTGCGATTCGTTGTGCCGGGGTGGTGCGATTCGTTGTGCCGGGGTGGTGCGATTCATTGTGCCGGGGTGGTGCGATTCGTTGTGGTGCGATTCGTTGTGCTGGGGGAGATGCAATCTAGATGCATAAATGAATTTGGTTGATGAGATTAGTATTTTTTTAAATGAAAAGCTGTACAGAAAAAAGTAGCGTGTGTATGTGTGATATATATATATATATATATATACATACACCAAGATTATATATAATTTATTGAACATGCAGTATATTACTGTTTCTTGCAGGGAGGAGGGGAGGAGAGGTTTGCATAGAAAAGTGTCAACTTCCTCTGACACTGCCGTTGCTATGGAAACCTTACCTGAAACCTATTACACTGCTTGTGTAGCACTGAGCATGTGCGAGATCTGCAGTAATGAAATCCAGGAAGTAATACGGTCTGGTTTCAGATGCCCACACATAAAATGGCCACGTTTTATTTCTAGTTTATAAACTTTCAATATCCTGTAATAACCTAACAAAACGGACCTCAGTTTACAGACTAACTTTACTAGGATACATTAAGGTTGTGTATTCTAGGGGTATTTTTATTTAAAAAGTGTAATTTAGGCCGGAACACCACTTTAAACAAAAAAATCCATCAATCAATTAGTCAGTCAGTCAGGTACCTGGATATGCAAAAAGAAATATTTTCATTTAAAAATAACTCTATCCATTATTTTTGGAATCAATTATTTTTATAATGATTCTATCTCCATTATCAGTCTGTACTGATTCTAACTAAGACAAATTTTCATAATCCCCCTCTTTGTCCTGTGACTAAATTACATTTTGTAAAAGTAATAATCTTACCAGATTATTGTGTTTTTCTTTTACTACACTTTCATTTATAACTGCTTTAATTTTGCAAAAAACACTATTTTAGGTTGGGCTTTCCTAAATATTCTATTTCTGAAAGAAACTTAATCATGTTGAAATACACTATTTTTCAGAACCAATCATGCTTCTCATAGAGTATGATTGAATGAACCACACGTGCTCCGTCACTCTGACTGCTAAACAAACACATGGCAGTCTTAAATTCATCTTTCAGTGCAGACAAATATACAGAAAGTTCCATTGTGCCAATATATGGCGCCTTTCTACAGAAGCACAAGAGATTGCTTCCCAATAAATGTTCACTAAAAGTTGATAAAGTAACTTTTGCATGAATAACTTACACAATTGTGGCTTTGTCACACTGCATCATTTTAGTCTCGATGTATTTATATCCCACTTCAACTGACCTTTCTTTTTAACATCCAGTTGTCCATAAACAATAACCAAATCCAAGTTTGGAATCTTTTGTAAAAATTGCTCAATCCTTGTTAAACACTAAATACCATGTTGTTTTCCACAATCTTAATCAATAGTTTTTCTTAAAACTTTGTTCTGCCCCTTGTTTGTGCTTTGAATGATCACATGTAATAACACATTTTCTGTTGTTCAGAACTTAAATATTCATAAACATTTACAGCATTAAACTTAGTTTCCTTATTAAAGAACTTCTTTACACTCTGGCATTAATTAATTAATTACCCTACTACTGCTACATGCCTGTATTCCATATATATGGAATATATAAAATTACCGATAGTACAGGGACTTACTTCTGAGCTTTGAGATGTTAAAGCGGAGCTCCCCTGAAAAAAAAATATTAAAAGCCAGCAGCTACAAATACTGCAGCTGCTGACTTTTAATATTAGGACACTTACCTGTCCTGGAGTCCAGCGACGTCGGCAGCAGAAGATGAGCAATCGCTCGTCACTCTGCTGCCCCCACCACCAGCCTTGCGGCTTCACTGCCTGGTTCCCTATGACGCATGCGCGAGTCGCGCTGCACCGTTCTCACTGATCCCCGCTGTGTTCTGGGAGTCGAGTGTTTCCTAGAACACAACGGGTATTCTGCGGGAAGTGACGTACTACCCGCAAAATACCCACAGAGAGGACTCCCGGAAGAGAGTGCAAATACCTGTCTTAGACAGGTATCTGTACCCCCCCTCCCCCCTGAAAGGTGCCAAATGTGACACCGGAGGGGGGAGGGTTCCGATGAGCGTAAGTTCCACTTTAGGGTGGAGCTCCACTTTAACCATCCCATGTTATCCACTTATATAAACAAACATATTTACCCCTTGTTTAGAATGATTGTCCTGTGTACAAAACAAGAGATGAATAATGTCCTTTAGCTTTGTCTGTTCGTTATTTTTCATTTGTTGTTTTGTCTTTGTTCGTTGCTTTTTCTTGGAAGAATATTTTCTTGTAGTTTTTTTGCCTTGTTCCTTGACTCGTGTTTATGTAATGTTTCTGTAGGCTGTAAATAGGCCTAAAGTAAACAAAATGTAAGGATATGTGTGTATTGAAAATGTATTTTCTCCTTCTGTGTATGCTGAAGGAATGAGATGTGTATGTGTAGTGTAGTGTTTGCCTGTTCTTGGACCGTCCAAAACATCAAAATCCGACTTTCATATTAGCTTTCATATTAGCTCACCCAAAGAGTACATCTGCCCGTTGTATCTACAATGGTGGCCTTTATAACGTGAAGTCTTAGTTCCCATTTCAACACTTCTTCTGTGAGACTTTTTCTCACCTTTTGTACGAACTTCCTTTGAAGAAATCTTCACGTACGTAAACGTTTACGCTTTTTCACAACCTGAAAGTCCTCGCTGGATTTTCCACGATATCTTGAAGCATACTGTCCAGATGGCTTGTCAATCAAGCTCGTAAGTTGAGTCTTTGTTTTTGTTTTCTTCTGCTTGCAAGTAGGGATGAGCTTGGTGTTCGAGTCGAACATACGTTCGACTCGAACATCGGCTGTTCGATCGTTCGAAGAAGATCGAACGATTTGGGCCGTTTGCGCCAAATTCGAGTGACGCGAACGGCCCACAATGCACTACGCCATCGCAGTGCAATCCAGGCGCTGTGATTGGCCAAGCATGCACTGTGACCCTGCATGCTTGGCCAATCACAGCGCCGGCAGCGAGGAAAGCCATAATTGGCCACAGGCAGGATGCCTGTGGCCAATTATAGCTCCAGGGGGATTTAGTACACACCCCACACTATAAAAGACTGCCAGCGCGGCGGCCTTGTGTAGTGTGTTCCGGTTCAGGGAGAGAAAAGGATAGGCAGGGACAGTGTCAGTGCTATTTGTTCATTTAACTTGTGTGCAGGGAGAGAGAAGGATAGGCAGGGACAGTGTCAGTGATATTCTTTGCTAAACCTTGTGTGCAGGGAGAGAGAAGGATAGGCAGGGACAGTGTCAGTGATATTCTTTGCTAAACCTTGTGTGCAGGGAGAGAGAAGGATAGGCAGGGACAGTGTCAGTGATATTCTTTGCTAAGCCTCCTGCACAGTATACACCTGAAGCTAGCCCTTATTGCTGTGTTTTCCTGTTGTGTAACACAGACAGGCATCTGCAGCACTTACAGCGGGCGTAGTGTGCCTCCTGCACATTATACACCTGAAGCTAGCCCTTATTGCTCGTGGTTTTTTTCTTTTGTGATACACTAACAGTCATCTGCAGCACTTACAGCGGGCATAGTGTGCTTCCTGCAAAATATACACCTGAAGCTAGCCCTTATTGCTGTGTTTTCCTGTTGTGTAAAACAGGCAGGCATCTGCAGCACTTACAGCGGGCATAGTGTGCCTCCTGCACATTATACACCTGAAGCTAGCCCTTATTGCTCGTGTTTTTTTTCTTTTGTGTTACACTAACAGGCATCTGCAGCACTTACAGCGGGCATAGTGTGCTTCCTGCAAAATATACACCTGAAGCTAGCCCTTATTGCTGTGTTTTCCTGTTGTGTAACACAGGCAGGCATCTGCAGCACTTACAGTGGGCGTAGTGTGCCTCCTGCACAGTATACACCTGAAGCTAGCCCTTATTGCTGTGTTTTCCTGTTGTGTAACACAGGCAGGCATCTGCAGCACTTACAGCGGGCGTAGTGTGCCTCCTGCACATTATACACCTGAAGCTAGCCCTTATTGCTCGTGGTTTTTTTCTTTTGTGTTACACTAACAGGCATCTGCAGCACTTACAGCGGGCATAGTGTGCTTCCTGCAAAATATACACCTGAAGCTAGCCCTTATTGCTGTGTTTTCCTGTTGTGTAACACAGGCAGGCATCTGCAGCACTTACAGCGGGCGTAGTGTGCCTCCTGCACATTATACACCTGAAGCTAGCCCTTATTGCTCGTGGTTTTTTTCTTTTGTGTTACACTAACAGGCATCTGCAGCACTTACAGTGGGCGTAGTGTGCTTCTTGCAAAATATACACCTGAAGCTATCCCTTATTGCTGTGTTTTCCTGTTGTGTAACACAGGCAGGCATCTGCAGCACTTACAGCAGGCGTAGTGTGCCTCCTGCACAGTATACACCTGAAGCTACCCCTTATTGCTGGTTTTCCCATCTCCCTGTAGGCCATTAGAATGTCTGGAAGGCAAACAAGGAGAGGCAGACAGTCAGGCGCCAATAAAAGAGGGCAAGCAGGCTCTGTGTCTAGAGACAACAGTGCTGGTCGTGGACGCGGTGCATCGTCATCAGCACGTGGCCATGGGACACGCTTGTCCTTATTTTCGGCAGCTGGACGTGTTGAGCCGCATCATGCCGAAGACTTGGTAGAGTGGATGACCAAGCCCTCCTCATCCTCTCTCACCCAGGCTCAGGGTACTGGCAAAGCAGCTGCCAAAGCGTCCTCTTCCCTCGTATCAATGTCATCATCAGTCACTCCTTCCCTAGACCCACCGTGTCCTCCTGAGGAGTCCCCCGAACTGTTTGAGCACAGTGTTGGGTACATGCTCCAGGAGGATGCCCAGCGTTTCGAAGGGTCTGATGATGATACCCAGCTAGAGGAAGGCAGTAGCGTGAGAGCAGAGAGAGGGGATGCTCAAGAAGGACAGCAATCTGGCAGTCATGTTCCAGCAGCTGCAGCATACTGCCAGATTGGCTCCAGTGATGAGGAGGGAGGGGATGATGAGATCACTGACTCCCCGTGGGTGCCTGATAGGAGAGAGGAGGAGGAGGAGGATGAGGAGGAGGCACATCTCCAACGAGGCAGGATGCCTTCGGGGGGCCAGCTTAAGGGCAGCACACCGACTGAATCACACCGCAGAGCTCCGCCTGTGCAGGGCGCTGCCTCTGCCCGTTATTCCAAAAGTTCTTTGGTGTGCGTCTTTTTTGAGTCGAGTGCATCAGATCGCACCGCTGCTGTTTGCAACATATGTCTGAAGCGTATCTCGCGTGGCCAAAACATCAGCCACTTGGGCACCACATGCTTGACCAGACATATGTTGACCTGCCATGCAGCTCGTTGGCAAGCGTATCTTAAAGACCCACACCAAAGAACAAAGCGGACCTCTCCTTGCTCCTCATCAGCTGGGATCTCCAACCCCACTGTACCTTCAGTTCTCTCTGAAACCTGCACTGAGAGGAATGAAGGTGTAGAATTAGGTGTGTCACAGCCAAGTACTTGCTGGCACTCTGCTAGCAGTACACAGACGTCCGATTCTAGCAGGCAAATTTCCTGCCCCAGCTGCTGGACCGTCGAAAGAAGTTCACTCCCAGCCATCCATATGCCCAGGGGTTGCATGCTAGCTTGGCTAAATTCAACTGCTGCCTTTTCAGTTGGTAGACTCGGCCCCCTTCCGTGAGTTTGTGCAATGTGCGGTTCCTCATTGGCAGGTTCCCAAACGCCACTTTTTCTCACGGAAGGCGATTCCGGCTCTCTACCGGCATGTGGAACGCAATGTCCATGCCTCGCTGGACAGGGCGGTCAGCGGTAAGGTGCATATTACCGCTGACTCATGGTCCAGCAGGCATGGACAGGGATGTTACCTTTCTTTCACGGCCCATTGGGTCACTCTTTTGGTAGCTGGGAAGGATGCAGGACAAGGTGCAGTAGTGTTGGAGGTTGTTCCGCCGCCACGCCTCCAAAATGCTACTACTGGTTGTGACACACCTCTCTCCTCCACCCCCTCCTCTTCTTCTTCCTCCATGGCCTCTTCCTGTGCTTTGTCCTCGGAACCAGCGGTGCTCCGTAGGCGTTCAAGGGGCTACGCAAGTATGCAGGCAAAAAGATGCCATGCCGTGCTTGCGCTGGTGTGTTTGGGGGACAGGAGCCACACTGGGGCAGAGGTTCTGTCTGCTCTGCAGGGGCAGGCCGAGAGGTGGTTGACGCCACGCCAGCTTAAGCCAGGAATGGTGGTTTGCGACAATGGCATCAACCTCCTCTCCGCCCTCCGACAGGGACAACTGACCCATGTGCCCTGTGTGGCTCACGTCCTTAACCTGGTGGTGCAGCGGTTCTTGGGCAGGTACCCGGGCTTACAGGATGTCCTGAGGCAGGCCAGGAAAGTCTGTGTGCATTTCCGCAGATCATATAATGCCAGTGCTCGGCTGGCTGAGCTGCAAAAGGAGTTGAACCTGCCCAAGAACCGCCTTATATGTGACATGCCCACCAGGTGGAACTCAACGTTGGCCATGCTGCAGCAGCTGCACACGCAGCAGAGGGCCATCAATGAGTACCTGTGCGACTACGACACCAGGACAGGGTCAGGGGAGCTCGGGTTTTTTTCACCACGCCAGTGGGGCATGATCAGGGATGCATGCACTGTCCTGGCACCATTTGAGGAGGCCACGAGGATGGTGAGCAGTGACAGTGCATGCATCAGTGACACTGTACCTCTTGTTCACCTGTTGGAGCATACGCTGCGTGGAATAATGGACAGGGCACTTGAGGCAGAACAGAGGCAGGAAGAGGAGGACTTCCTTGCCTCTCAAGGCCCCCTTTACCCAGACAGTGTTCCTTCTGTCCCACCCATCACACAGGAAGAGGACGAGGAGGAGGATTGTGTCAGCATGGAGGTGGAGCATGGCACTCAGCATCAACAGCAGCAGTCTTTTAGGGATGAATTACAGTCTCAACAAACCCGTGGACTTGTACGTGGCTGGGAGGAGGTGGCTGTGGATCATGTCGTCCTTAGTGACTCAGAGGACTCCAGACCGAATGCCTCAGCTAACCTACGCTGCATGGCCTCCCTGATCCTGCAAAGTCTGCGGAAGGATCCTCGTATTCTTCGGATCAAGGAGAGGGACCATTACTGGCTGGCTACTCTCCTTGATCCACGGTACAAGGGTAAGGTTGCGGACCTTATCTTGCCATCGCAGAGGGAGCAGAGGATGAGACATCTCTGGGAGGCCTTGCAGAAAGGTCTGTGCAACGCGTTGCCAGAGACTGGGAGGTTACAAACTCCTGGTCCTGGACAACGAGTTGCTGAGGGTTCGGTCAGTAGCAGAAGGAGCGGTGGAGAAGGTGGCCGTCTGACCGATGTGTTCAGACAATTTTTTAGTCTGCAGCCCCAAGGTATGATCAGTTCCAGCAACCATTGCCAGCGTCTGATATACATGGTGCAGGAATACCTAGGTCAGACTTGGACACCTTTCCCACCGAAAATCCTCTGGCTTACTGGGTGTTAAGGATGGATCACTGGCCAGAGCTTGCACAGTATGCAATTGAGCTACTGGCCTGTCCTGCATCCAGCGTTCTTTCGGAACGCACATTCAGTGCTGCTGGAGGCTTTGTCACGGATCACAGGGTGCGCCTGTTCACCGACTCGGTTGATCGACTGACCTTCATAAAGATGAACCAGTCTTGGATCACCACCAGCTACCAAGCACCTGAAGCTGATATAACAGAATAATTTATTTTCAAATGTCACATCCCTTCAAGACTGATGCTGATGCTGAGTGACTGTCATGTTATGTTGACTGACTATCCTCCTCTTCCTCAATGATCCGATTCTTGATGATAGCTTGGAAGAACTTTTTTGTTTCTGGGTGCCACCACCAGTGGCTAAGGCCCAATTTTTCTGCCCCTGTTTAACAGGGGCATGTAATTACAATTTTTGATGCAATACTTTGCAACAGGGCTCATTGCTGTGCTCCAAGTTCAGTATCTGTGAGGGGTTGCAGTGTTGTGGCACCAGTGCCTAAGGCCCAATTTTTCTGCCCCTGTTTAACAGGGGCATGTAATTACAATTCTTGGTCTAATAATTCAGAGCAGGGCCCATTCATGCGCCCACCAAGAGTAACTGTGAGGGCTTACAGTGTTGTGACACCAGCACCACCACCAAAGGCCCAATTTTTCCTACCACTGTTCAACATGGCATGTAAATACAATTCCTGATATAATAGTTCACAGCAGGGCGTTCCAGCGCCCACCAAGAATAACTGTGAGGGCTCACAGTGTTGTAGCAACACCAACATGTAAGGGGCAAATTTCAGCAGAGTATATACGGCAGGCCCCTACTTTCAAACATCCAACTTACAAACGACTCCTACTTGCAAACGGAAGGAGACAACAGGAAGTGAGAGGAAATCTACCCCTAGGAAGGGAAATTCTCTCCTGTAAAAGTAGCCATGCCATTTTTCTCAAAGATTTTCATCCATTTTACCGGGACCAGACATTACATTAAAGCCGCAAGCAGTTTTAAATGGCTTTTTTTCCTTTCGAATTGTCATTTTGTGCAGGGACAGTTCTAAACACGGGAAACACATGCCACTTCACATGCATACTTTAGACACCCCCCAGGTACGATATTTAAAGTAATATTTCACTTTTTTTTTTTTCACTTTATGCATCATTAAAATGACTGCTCCCGAAAAACGGCAGTTTTTAAAACTTTGTTTTGCATTGATACATGTCCCCTGGGGCAGAACTCGGGTCCCCAAACCCTTTTTAGGAAAATAACATGCATATTAGTCGTTATAATTAGCACTTTAGATTTCGAACGTTCGCGTCCATTGTATTTAATAGGGTTCTAATGTTCGCGCGAACTTTCGGTCCGTTCGAAGGTTTTGGTGCGAACCGAACCGGGGGGTGTTCGGCTCATCCCTACTTGCAAGTTTACAAGCGATCTGTAGGTGAGAAAACAGACAGAGAAAAACTCACCCTCTGGAGTCAAGATCAATAATTGTCCTTGTTTCACGGCCGCAATCTCATATTTAGCTGGCTCAGTTACTTGGACCTGTTGGAACACAAATGCCTCTTTCTTTCTAAGTTCTTTGGTTGTTTTTTTCCCAAGACTTGATCAATTGTTTTCGTCTCGTCTCTTCATCCCTCCTGTTGTCAAGTAGTTAGGGGAAAAAAAAACAAATTCTGGTGCTCACCAATGTTGGAGGGGTGGGGGTGAGGGAGAATTTGTTCCAAAATTCAAGAGCCAGGTTATCTTCAACAACGTGTGAGTTTATTCTTCAAGAAAGACAGGCAAAAGACAATGCTTACATAATGACAGCTGGTAACACATGGTAAGATGGTAGCTTTCAGAAGTAGGAATGAGGTGTCAGATGGTATGATGGTACATTTTCGAGCAGGGTCCATTCCCCTGAACTTCCGTAGTGAAGGGTCACTTCTCCACCACCTTCCTAACCCATGTTCAAAACCCAAGGGGTTCTTATACTGTTTGTGTTGTAAAGCTAAGCTAAGCATAATTAACATTTAGCATCGCTCCAAGGAAGGTGATGATTCTACTGTCACAGAAGTAACACCCACTTGTGTATATGAAGTAACATAACTCCACCCAATGTCCTGACATAAAACCTCAAAAATAGATGTTACATACACAGCAAATGACCTTTCTCTTGTCCTCAGCAACCTTCAAAATTAACATGTTTCAATAAAGATTTCAGAAACGAATCTGACATCTTCCTTGGGCGCCTCAAGACGACATCAGATTAGTGACGAAACAAATAAGGGGGGAGCAATGTGCTGACGTCACCGCAATGTTTTACGTCCCGCCTGTACGGGCGGGTTGTACTAGCATTGCCAGCCGGCTTTCTTACAAACTTTTTAACTTGTGCATTCTCTGCTTGTTAGCACAGATTTTTAATTTAATAAAATACCGATGGCGATTTCTTTCCATTTTATCTTTTGATTAGTATGAATACTCACACCAAGGTGATTCCTGTGGCTGGCTGCTGATCGCTGAATATACTCAGTTTCCAGGAGCGTTTGGCTCATCGGTCACCGGAGGTGTTGGAGGATTAAAGACCCTGGCTGGGTATTAGCCACAAGCTCAGACAGCTTGTGCAGCTGGTAAGCTTGCATTATATGTGGCAGTGGATTCACGTTGTCTTATAATAAGTCACGGAAGATTGTATCACATTGTGTCTCATCAATCACCTATTTTTTCTTGGAAGTTTTAAGGACTGTTAAAGGTTTTAAGGACTGTGGATTTATTTATTTTAGTATTTAATGTTTCACTTTTTATTAATAGACATTTTCTTTATATGCAAATTCCAGTTTGTTGCATTGTTTTAAATTTTTGATTGGTTTCAATATTCGATCAGATTCATTCATCTGACTGATCTTATTCATTTGCACAATATTCTTTCATTAGCAAATGGCCAGCACAAAACAACAATACATACCTTGCAATTAAATGTGATTAGCAAACAATTTTTATTAGACAAAAACAGCATAGGAACCTCCATTTATCAGCTTTGACATACAAGGAAACAACATTACAGTATTTATAGTCTAGGTGTGTGCTAGCTTGTTTAAAAATAGAACACCAACAAAACATCTCTTTTAGATTTGGATAGAGTTGAAAAGAGTTTGAACCCTTTTTGTCTTTTAGGCTGGGTTCACACTATTGAGAATTGGATGGGGGTTGTCTCCGCATCCAATCTGCATGTCAGGAGATTTTGCCGGATCACCGGTGTGAATTGCACAGGAGTCTTATGCATCTTCTAGTCTGTTTCAGGTCTGAATTTGGGCTGAAATTGGACCTGAAATGGTGAACGGGGATGCACTGGACCCCTGCTGTGAGCTGCTCTGTGCTGCAGTGTGAACCTTGCCTAAGGTTGTCTGTATCTCTTAAGCAGCAATCCCCTTCACTTCCTGTTGTGTCATTAGGACAGAAAATGAGGAGAATCTATCTTATACATGTAGCGGTACCCCCTAGGAGCTGCTGGTTTAGTTTTGGGTCTGCACGTTACCTTACTTTTCCAAATGTTCAGCTCAGGGGTTCTCCTTGAAGAGTTTATCTGGAAAAAATGTCTGCACCAACACAAAGGGGCTGATTTACGAAACGTTTGCGCCATGAGTATTGGCGCATCTGCTTGCGCAATTGCTGTTTTGGGTATTTACAAAACATTAGCGCCTGTAGCGCAGCCCTATTTCCCATTTACTATAGTGTTGTCGGCAGACGGGAGGAGGCGCTTAGTGCACCACTATGGACCTGGCGCACGGCATGTTAAACACCAAATATAAAGAAGCTGGAAGTGAGAATATAATGGGGGTGATGTGAGGAAGTGTAGTGACACCTGCCCAAATAACTAATATAGCCAAAATTTAGTGATAAAGTAACTTTTTCAAAACCAGCCCGCTGCGCCGGCAAGTACGATTCGAGCTGCGGGAGTTTTTTTTGTGCTCAGCGCGGGAATTTCAATGGTTCAAATGCGCTGGGACACTGCGCCGGCAAAATCTTAGTAAATGTCAAGTCACCTGAGTCAATTTGCATAAGTTGAACAGGCGCAGCTCTGAACTTTCCATTGCGCCTCCAAAATGACATTTCTAAAGGAAAAAAAAGCCATTTAAAAGCAGCCGCGGCTGTAATGAATTGTTGAATTGTCGGCTCCCGGCAATATAGAGAAAAGTCATTGAAAGTCATTGCTAACCAAAACAAAAAGCGTAGGGGTCCCCCCAAATTCCATAACCAGGCCCTTCAGGTCTGGAATGGATATTAAGGGGAACCCCGCTGCAAATTTCTTAAAAAAATGACGTGGGGTTCCCCCTAAATATCCATACCAGGCCCTTGAGATCTGGCATGGATTTTAAGGGGAACTCCACCCCAAATTAAAAAAAAAAATGGCGTGGAGTCCCCCCCAAAAATTCATGCCAGACCCTTATCCGAGCACATAACCTGGCCGGCCGCAGGGGAAGAGGGGGGGACGAGAGCGCCCCCCCCCCCCTCCTGAACCGTACCAGGCCACATGCCCTCAACATGGGGAGGATGTCCCCATGTTGATGGGGACAAGGGCCTCATCCCCACAACCCTTGCCCGGTGGTTGTGGGGGTCTGCGGGCGGGGGGCTTATCGGAATCTGGAAGACCCCTTTAACAAAGGGGACCCCCAGATCCCGGCCCCCCCTATGTGAAATGGTAATGGGGTACAAATGTACCCCTACCATTTCACAAGGAAAGTGTAAAAAATGTAAAAAATTACAAGAGTCGGTTTTTGAAAATTCCTTTATTAATGTCCTCTCCTTTCTTCCATCTTCTTCTTCTTCCATCTTCTTCTTCCATCTTCTTCTTCTTCCATCTTCTTCTTCCATCTTCTTCTTCTTCCATCTTCTTCTTCCATCTTCTTCTTTTCTTCATTCGGGTTTCTTCCTCCATCTTCCTCTTCATCTTCATCTTCCTTCTTCCTTCGGTCTTCTCGTCCGCATCTTGCCCCGGCGTCTTCCCTTCTTCTTTCTTCTCCGTCCTTTTTGAATTGGAGGTTCCCGCTGTGCGACGCTTCAGTTCCCCACTTGGTCCGCTGCCACCCTGGTGGCTCCTCCCCCCTCTGACACCACGGGGAAAGTCCCCGTGAAATCCATGTGTGTCAGAGGGGGGCGGGGTCACCGGGTGTAAGCGGACCCAGAGGGGAACTGAAGAACTGAAGCGTCGCACAGCGGGAACCTCCAATTCAAACGGAGCGGCCGGAGAAGAAAGAAGAAGGGAAGACGCCGGAGCAAGATGCGGACGAGAACACCGAAGGAAGAAGGAAGACGAAGATGAAGATGGAGGAAGAAACCCGAATGGAGAAAAGAAGAGGATGGAAGAAGATGGAAGAAGAAGATGGAGGAAGATGGAAGAAGAAGATGGAAGAAAGGAAAAGACATTAATAAAGGAATTGTCAAAAACCGGCTCTTGTCATTTTTTAAATTTTTTACACTTTCTTTGTGAAATGGTAGGGGTACATTTGTACCCCATTACCATTTCACATAGGGGGGGCGGGATCTGGGGGTCCCCTTTGTTAAAGGGGTCTTCCAGATTCCGATAAGCCCCATGCCCGCAGACCCCCACAACCCTCGGGCAAGGGTTGTGGGGATGAGGCCCTTGTCCCCATCAACATGGGGACATCCTCCCCATGTTGAGGGCATGTGGCCTGGTATGGTTCAGGAGGGAGGGGGGGCCGCTCTCGTCCCCCCCTCTTTTCCTGCGGCCGGCCAGGTTATGTGCTCGGATAAAGGGTCTGGTGTGGATTTTTAGGGGGACTCCACGCCATTTTTTTTTTATTTGGGGTGGAGTTCCCCTTAAAATCCATGCCAGATCTAAAGGGCCTGGTATGGATATTTGGGGGGAACCCCACGTCATTTTTATTAAAAATTTGCAGCGGGGTTCCCCTTAATATCCATTCCAGACCTGAAGGGCCTGGTTATGGAATTTGGGGGACCCCCACGCATTTTTTTGGGGGTTAGCAAAGACTTTCAATGACTTTTATCTGTATTGACGGGAACCAGCAATTCATTACAGCCGCAAGGACTTTTAAATTACTATTATTTTACTTTAGAAATGTCATTTTGCTCTCCAACTGTTATAAACATGGAAAACATGCGCTACTTTACGGGCATACTATAGACACCCCCCGGGTATGATATTTAGGGCCAGTTCACGCCGGATGCAGTGCAGTGCGTTTTTTTGATGCCTGAAAAACGCAAAGAAAGTTGATCACATTAATGCCAATGGCATAGTTCACACCACTGCAGTCCGTTCCAGTGCGTTTCAGAAAGCCAAAAAAAAAATTGGTCATGCTGCATTTTTTAGGTACAAAACTGTACTGGACCGCAGTAAAACACATCAAAAACGCAACGGAACGTACCAAAATGCACTAGAATGCACCACAACACACCTAAATGCACCAAAGACGCACTGCAACACACTTGTCCTAAGTGAAAAGAGGGGGAAAAAACACTGGACTGCATCAAAAACGCATCAAAAATGCACTGGAATGTGTCAAAAACGCGCATGCAGAAAAGCACCTGGAACGCACTCAGACTGCGTTTCTATAGTGTGAACTAGGGCCAGTTCACACCATAGAAACACAATCCGGATGCGTTCCAGGTGCTTTTCTGCATGCACGTTTTTCATGCGTTCCAGTGCATTTTTGGTACGTTTTTGATACAGTCCAGTGCTTTTTTTCCCCCCTCTTTTTTATTAACCATAGATAAGGACAAGTGTGTTCCAGTGCGTTTTTGGTGCATTTAGGTGTGTTCCCGTGCGTTCCAGTGCGTTTATGATGCATTTTGATGCGTTCCAGTACAGTCCAGTGCAGGTAAAATGCAGCATGTTCTACTTTTTTGGTGGAACTGGAACGCACTGGAACAAACACTGCCATTTAGAACCATATAACCAACTTTCCATGCATTTTGGATGCATAAAAAACGCAATGCACTGCATGTGGTGTGAAATGGCCCTTAAGCAATTTGGCATATTTAAAGGCACTTCTCCTTGTTTTGTTTTTGGTGTTTTCCAAATTGGTGACATTGATATATGTCCCTTAGGGTGGGACCTGGGCCCCCATTTTAAGGCCAATAACTAGAAGATAAGCCAGCCAAGTGGGGACTAGCAAAATTAACAAGTCAGTTCCCATAGACTGCAATGGTATTTGTTGGTAGGGGGTGATTGTCCCATCTCTAATTTTGTAGCATGCTGGATGATGTGCTTAATTTTGGATGGGGGGAGGGGGGGGTTATTTTTTGCTAGCTGCATTGGTGTTGTTCTGCACATGCCCAGCCAGTTAGTTTTTTTTTGCGTGCTTTTTGTGTGTGAGCAGCGTCTGGATATTTCTGGGCATGCTCACTCAGAGAGTGTTTTAATGGGTTAGTAATTGAAGGACATCCTTAACAGGTGTACCCACTTTGAATTTCAGTCTCTACATTGAGTGAACTTGCAATTTGGGTGTTTCATGGACTGTGCATGTGTTTTCAATTGCCTCATTAGCACACAAACATATGTTATATAAAGCTCACAAGGAGCATTTGTTCGCTTGCCCTGAGAAGAGGCGCGTGTGTGTGTGTGTGTGTGTGTGTGTGTGTGTGTGTGTGTGTGTGTGTGTGTGTGTGAGTGTGTGTGTGTGTGTGCGCAAAATGTACATGTTGGTGTCCTTATCGAGTTTGTAACACATGTATTTTATTTGTTATGTCTTTTCAAAACAGGTGATTGGTTAACTTTTGTGGATTGTATATTTTTTGTGTGGGGGAAATGTTCCCCTGAAATAATTCTGATGTTGTTAATGTGTGTCGTTTGTTCACTTTGATTTAATTGTCTGCTGCCTTATTTTTTTGGCCAAAAATTTCTCAAGATGTTGAGTCTGTAACTGTTTCAAATTGACCATGATTTTTATTTTGCCTTCCCTTTTATTTTGTTGACCAATAAAATTTGATGCAAAGTTTTGATGTTTGTTTTGTGTTTTCTTTGCAACAAATGTGACAGCTGATTGGCATGTCAAAACAAAACTGGTGTGATTTGTCTAATCTGGTGCCTTCATGCTAGCATATGCATGGATTGTATTGTGTGCTGCCATGGAAAGTCACCAGGAAATGAAAAATACAGAGCGGTAAGTATTCAATTTTCCTTTTTTACTGCAGTGGTTCTCAGTTCTCAGCCTCAGTCCTCAAGTACCCCCAACAGGACATGTTTTGTGAGTTTATCTTATCGAGAATTGCTGTCCAAAAATCAAAACCATTGACTGTGATTTAAAGCACATGTGCAAGATGAAGGAAAACCTGCAAACAAGGCCTGTTAGAACCCCTGTGTGTGTTTATTTATTTTTATTTTATTTTATTTTTTTTGTAGTTTGGCCTTTGTGTCTCCTTTTCTTAAAATTGGCTTCACTTCCTGTCACACAGCTAAACAGGAAGTGAAGGCAAAACCCTACCAATGTCTTTTCTTGGGGACACACAGATCAATCTCACTAGTGTCCCCATTGAGCAAATTGCACTCTAGCACTTTGTTGTGTACACCCCAAATCAATGTATAGTTTGGGGTTTAGTAAAGACAAATCCACTCTGCAGTAAAAGTGTAGCTGCTGAAAATCTGAGGGAAAGTACTGGTGATTGGCTGTTCCAATCATGTAAAAGCAAAGATGGTGTATTTTTTTGGCTTGCATGTCCCCCTCAGATATACAGCAAGTGCACTTGTAGTGCAAAGTAGATTTGCCTTTAGTAAATAAACCCCAAAGTCCAAAATACCTAATAATTTGGGGTGTACCCCGCAATATGCTGGAGTGCATAATGGGGAAAGTATTTAGACTGACCTGTGTGTCCCCAAGGAAAGACATTGTTAGGGATTTTCCCTCACTTCCTGTGTGGCTATGTGACAGGAAGTGAATTATTTGGAAGGATAAAGTGGCCAAATTATTTAGTTTAACTTTTCAAAGACTCATTCCTAAGTTGAATTGTGATGCATGTCAATGGCCCATTTAGACCCTCTTTAATCACTTGAGATCAGCGCTATAACTGATCGACGGCCACAGCATGGTCCTCAATTGCCGGGAGTCCATCAATAAACGTCCTCCCCTTTGCGCGCGCTGTGGTCACAGAGTCACTGAGACTCAGGTGATGACAGATCCGAGTAAGGGGCCCGATCCCTGCCCTTTACCATGTGATCAGCTGTCAGCAAATAACAGCTGATCACGTGATGTAAACAAAAGCTGGGTAATGGTTTTTGTTTTCTCCTTGTGCTGACAGCGTGAGCATAAAAAAAAGGCAATCACCGGCTTATGTGCAAAGGACATGGGGCCCGAAGAGGAAGAAGCAATTCTGCATCATCTGTGACAATTAGTAGCCCCTGCCAGTGCCACCTATCAATGCCCACCACTAGTGCCAATCAGTGGCACCTAGCAGTGCTGCCTATCAGTGCCCATCACTGCCAACTATCATTGCCACCTAGCAGTGCCACTTCTCACTGCCCACCAGTGCCAAATAGCAATGCCACCTCTCAGTGCCCACCCTTGCCACCTTATCGGTGCCCATCAGTGCAGTCTCATCAGTGTACATCAATGAAGAAGAAAAATTACCTTTTTTAAAAATATTAACCAGTTTCCTACCGCCCACCGTCAAATGACATCCTTGGCTTTGTGCGGTGACATCTGAATGATGCCTGCAGTTTCAGGCATCATTCAGATATCATTCTTTTCAGCCGGCGATTCTGTGCACAATAAAAACGATCATAGTGGCAGTTCCGCCGCTTGATTGTTCTTATAGGCGGGGGGAGGGGACGTCCCCCCCTCTTGCCGCCATCCGGTGCTTCTCCGGGCTCTCCCGTGCCATCTGGGGATCGGAGAACGATTTGGAGATGACTGGTGACCAGATGGTCATCAGTCATCTCTATGACCGTCGGAGGCGCGGGCACGACGTGATGACATCACGCCGTGTTACCGTATGTTAACCAAGCCGTGATCTCGGCTGTCAGCATGAGATTGGTGATTTTTTTGGACCAATATCATGCTTTCCAGCCTGGAGGAGAGATGTGGGGTCTTATTGACCCTGCATCTCTCCATAAAGAGGACCTGTCACACACATTCCTATTACAAGAGATGTTTACATTCCTTGTAATAGGAATAAAAGTGATCCAAAAAAAATAAAAAAGAGTAAGAAATACAAAAAAGTAAAAAAACAAAATAAAAAAAATAATCAAAAATACGAAAAAACGCCCATGTCCCCAGTAGCTCGCGCTCAGAAGCGAACACACACGTAAGTCCCGCCCACATATGTAAACGCCGTTCAAACCACACATGTGAGTTATTGCTGCGTGCGTTAGAACGAGTGCAACAATTCTAGCACTAGACCTCCTCTGTAATGCCAAAATGGTAACGTGTAAAAAAATTTAAAGCATCGCCTAGGGAGATTTTTCATTACTGAAGTTTGGTGTCATGCCATGAGTGTGCGCAATTTTAAAGCGTGACGTGTTAGGTATCTATTTACTCAGCATAACAACATCTTTCACATTATACCAAAAAATTGGCCGTAACTTTACTGTTTTGTAATAATTTTAGCAAACAAAAGGCGTTTGAAAATTTCTTGCGCAAATACCGAGCGAGATAAAAATTTGCAGTGACCGCCATCTTATTCCCTAGGGTGTCTGCTTCAAAAACATATATAATGTTTGGTGTTTAGAAGTAATTTTATAGCCATAAATTTATGATTTTTACATGAAGGAGAGAAGTGCCAGAATAGGCCCAGTGCTGAAGTGGGTAAAATATCCCTTTTTTTTTTTTTTAAACTCGGTCTTTTGTATTTATAGAAAAAATAAATAAATAAAACACAAAGGTGATCAAATAGCACCAAAAGCAAGCTCTATTTGTGTGCCAACAAATAAAAAATTTTCATTGGGTTACAGTGTTGTATGAGCGCGCAATTGTCATTAAAAGTGCATCAGCGCTGAAATGTGAAACTTGGTCTGGGCAGTGCGCAAGTGGTTAATATAAGGCTACATGCACACAGACTTTTTCAAGCCGCTTGTTTGAGCGTTTTTTGCAGCTTAAAAACATCTCTCCATGTTAGCCTATGGCCTCATGGCCACCATGGCGTTTTTGAGCTGTAAATGGCATAGGCGTTTTTAGGCCCCATGTAGATGGGACGCTGGTGCAAAGTGTTCTGAACTAAGGTTGAAAGTGGCGTTTAGAAAGGCGCGTTTTGTGGCGTTTGCATGCCGTGTTTTACCACATTTGCGTGTATATGATAAGGAGCCGCCCTAAGCTCAAAAAACAGTATTATTTACGATTTTAGCTATTTAGTGAGACCAGAGTGATATCAGCAGCTGAGAGCAGCAGTGTAGTTGTATTTAGCGTGTCACTTGCCACATCACTTGCCACAAGTTGTGGATTGTCCACTTGCCACGTCAGCTGCCCCAAGTTGTGGATTGTCCACAATGCAATGGAAACAATTTCATTTATATATATATATATATATATATATATATATATATATTGGTTTTTCCTCATTTGCCATAAATTTGGAGTTTATCAATGTAAAAAAATAGGTCACCTTTAAAAACGCTTCTAAACTAAAATGCGGCTAAACGCTGGTACCGCGTCTGAAACGTGGAAATCTTTGGCGTCTGAAGGCATTTTGAGGGTTTGTGAAAAACGATTTTAAACGCAACTGCAGATTTTTTTTGCAGTGATTTTTTGTTTTACCTGTTTATAGCTGGTTGTTAAAGGAAACGTAAAAAAAAAAAAAAACGGTTAAAAAAAAAAACCTAAAAAAAAAACAACAGCGTGCCCCCCCCCCCCCCCCAGGTCCATACCAGGCCCTTGGGTCTAGTATGGATTCAAAGGGGACCCCCCCCAAAGATGAAAAAAAAAACTGGCGTGGGGTTCCCCAAGAATCCATACCAGGCCCTTCAGGTCTGGCGTGTATTTTAGGAAGCCCGAGACCCCCGCTAGCAAAAGAGCTAGCAGAAGATAGCGGGGGCCCGGCCAAAAGACCCCCGAAGACGGCGAGGAAGCCCGGGACACCCGCTAGCAAAAGAGCTAGCAGAAGATAGCGGGGGCCCGGCAGAAAGACCCCCGAAGTCAGAAGAAGACCCCCGGAGCTGCCCAATAAATTACTTTTCAAACCTGTGTTGTCTTTTTTTATTGATTTATTTTGCCACCAGGTGAATGGGTAGGGGTACGATGTACCCCATACTCATTCACATAGGGTGGGGGGCTGGCATCTGGGGGCCCCCTTTTTAAAGGGGGTGCCCGGATTCCGAAAAGCCCCCCGCCCGCAGACCCCGACAACCAACGGCCAGGGTTGTCAGGAAGAGGCCCTTGTCCCCATCAACATGGGGGCAGGGTGCTTTGGGGTGGGAGGGGCGCAGGTCGCCCCCCTGCCCCGAAGCACCAAACCCCCCATGTTGAGGGCATGCGGCCTGGTACGGTTCAGGAGGGAGGGGGGGGCGCTCTCTCGTCCCCCCTTTTCCCCTGCGGCCTGCCAGGTTGCTTGCTCGGATAAGGGTCTGGTTTGGATTTTGGGGGGACCCCCACGCCGTTTTTCGGCTTAAGGGGGTTCACCTTAAAATCCAGACCAGACCTAAGGGTCTGGTTTGGATTTTGGGGGGGACCCCCACGCCGTTTTTCGGCTTAGGGGGTTCACCTTAGAATCCAGACCAGACCTAAGGGCCTGGTATGCTCCTGAAGGGGAACCCATGCCGGTTTTTTCATTAAAATTTGGCCTGGAGTTCCCCTTCATGATTCATACCAAACATGGGACAGCGAGGCTGCCGAGGACCAGCGCGATGACATCACGCTGGACACATTCTCGGCCAACTAGTCGCCTCTAGGACACGACTTGAGCGGCTGCTTCACGCTCAGGTCGTGTCCAGGTCGCCTCGCAAAGTCGCGCTGTCCCTGTGTCAGCCGGCACACGAGTCGCCCGCAAGTCGGATCCGACTTCCCGGGCGACCTCTATTCAAATCAATGGGCTCCCATAGGGAACCATTCATTTTCAATAGAGCGCCGCTGACATTTCTATTTACTATGACAGTGCGCCGCTGCTTCCTGCGCCCAGTGAAGGAGTTATCCGGCGCACCAATTAAGGTTAGAAGCAGCGCAGCACACTGTTATTAGTAAATCAGCCCCTCAGTCTCTTTCAAGGGTTTTATTGAATAAACTTTCCAACAGAGGGGTAGAGGAATGGGGAGGACTCAGGTATCTTACTTGTTGATCAATGTCCTAGGTCCAGAGGAGCAACTGTCTCCACGCTGGACTCAGCAACCACCGGATAGGCCCACTCCCACCGGCCTAGCAACCAGCGCAAAGCTCGATCAAAGATAGTCTCTGCCACAGACTTGGTATTGGAATTTGTTCAATAGTCTCTGCCACAGACTCGTATAACCCCTCACTGGGTTAGCTCCCTCAGAAAGAACACAGCTCTCAGTGCCAGGATCTTTCAGCCATTCCGGCAGCACTGTGAGGTAGATTTTTGGGATCCGGGTACATCCTCCAATTGAGTCCTCAATTGTTCGGTCCCTTCCATCAGGCAAGGTGACACAGGATTGTCCCTGGATCAGCAGGCCCCAGTAAATCCTGGGCCTACTGTAATAGATTTCTTCCGGCCCAAAACCAGAATGTATGTTCTATTCTGCCTCTGACCCAATGTGGCCCCGAGGCGAGAACTGCCAACACATCCCCGAGGCCAGGAGGGCCCTCAGGTGAGGATCGAAGAACGAATCACAAACAATGGCGTCCGTCCCTTAAGTACCCTCTCCCAGCATGCACAGTGGGTTCACCACACCCCCTGGGCTGCTTCTGGGAAAGAGGTACCCAATACGTCCAGTCTGTTGCCTTTCCAACCCTGACCAGAGGTGACAGCGAAAAATCATGCAACCAGCTGAACTGAAACAGCACCGCAATTTGAATACAATCTCTCTCTGGGCCATACTAATGCCCAGACAACTATAATTTCAACATATAGCGCCCACTCATTGGGAGCAGGGCGCTACATACCTTAGTCAGTTCATTAGTAGACTGGGGATGGGTTGGGATATCTGTCAGGATTTTATTGTTGTTTGAATTGCTGTCAGTAAAGCTGGCCATAGATTCATCAAAATGTATTCAGTTCAGAAGGGACTAGCCGAATGTCAATCCATGTGTGGCCGTCCATGTTCAACAGAAGTAGTTGTTAGATCGATTCCTGTTAAGCGGTAATGTTGGAAAATTATTGGTGATCAGTGGCTGCAGTCACTGATCAGTGTAATCCGACAGTGGAGAGTAGGGATGAGCCGAACACCCCCCACCGTTCGGTTCGCACCAGAACCTTCGAACGGACCGAAAGTTTGCGCGAACGTTAGAACCCTATTGAATACAATGGACGCGAACGTTCGAAATCTAAAGTGCTAATTATAATGACTAATATGCATGTTATTGTCCTAAAAAGGGTTTGGGGACCCGGGTTCTGCCCCAGGGAACATGTATCAATGCAAAACGAAGTTTTAAAAACGGACGTTTTTCGGGAGCAGTCATTTTAATGATGCATAAAGTGAAAAAAAAAAGTCAAATATTCCTTTAAATATCATACCTGGGGGGTGTCTAAAGTATGCCTGTGAAGTGGCATGTGTTTCCCGTGTTTAGAACTGTCCCTGCACAAAATGACATTTCTAAAGGAAAAAAAGCCATTTAGAACTGCTTGCGGCTTTAATGTAATGTCTGGTCCCGATAATATGGATGAAAATCTTTGAGAAAAATGGCATAGCTACCCCATCACCCTCCCCCCCCCCCCCACCCCAGCCCATTACCAGCCCCTTTGGGTCTTGTATGGATATTAAGGGGAACCCCGCACACAAAATAAAAAAGGCCCTATATACTCTGAACAGCAGTATACAGGCGGTGCAAACAAGACAGGGACTGTAGGTTTGTTCTTAAGTAGAATCAGTTTTTAATTTTGAACAGGTACATTGTTTGAGTGTAGCTCCAGCCAAAAAATATATTTTTAAGCTTTTTGGAAAACATAGGGAAGGGTTATCACCCCTGTAACATTTGTTTTTTTTATAATTGTAATTTTTATTAGTTCAAAAGAAAAGAATGTTACAGTACGTATTCAACATAAACATCTCAAGGCAATTATCTGAGAGAAATTAGCACATTTGAAAGGCAGTTGGTACATATAAAAGAATACACTCAAGATATTATCAAAACCATAACAGTACGAATTGTATACAGGTCATCAACAAATAAAATTTACAGAGGGCAATATGGACCAATACAGGTTACAGAAAAAGTGTAAGTCAGCTCACAACGAAGGGATCCGTACAGAAAGAAAGACTAATCTTTAATCTCCTGTTCTCCATAACTCGAGGAGTCCCAAAGTTCCCAAACCCTGTCAAATTGAATCACTGTGTCGTGAACTTTGGCCGTAAGAGATTCCATTCTCCGAACCTCCGCAATTAGTTGCAGGAACTGCAGATGAGAGGGGGGGTGGTGGACAACCAACACATCGGTATGGCCCTTTTAGCAGCCAAAAGTATATATGAGATTAAATGTTTAACAGATTTTGGGACCCCTAGAAAGGGAAGTCCAAGCAAATAGTGGATAGGGTCTAGAGGGAGAGGTAGACTTGTTATAGCCTGAAGGGTTTGCATAACCTCCCCCCAAAATGGCCGTATAAGTGAACAGGTCCAAAATATATGAAAATGTGAGCCTATCTCAGTTTTGCATCTCCAGCATGTAGGAGGGAGGGCAGGGTTTATTCGATTAAGTCTATCAGGGGTTTTATACCAGAACATCAGAATCTTCACTGCCATTTCCCTCTGAGCTACACATTTAGAGGACTTAAAAATTGAAGACCATATTGCAGTCCACATTTGCAAAGGAATAGGGCGCCCCAGTAGCAGACTCCACTTGCGCATGTATAGGTGTGTGTCAGCCGTTAAATCTTTAGATTCATGTAGAATGTGATATATGGATGATATAAGATGTAATTGATGGGGGCCTTCCGCACATACACGTTCAAAAGGAGTCGGCCTTTCTAGGGTAAGAGTAGGGGACAAGGATTGAAAAAAGTGCCTGACCTGAAGGTAAAAATAAAATAACTTGTGGGGGATAGAATATTTGTTTTGGAGGGTAGCAAAATCAAGAAATTTGCGAGTGACCGGGTTGACCATGTTTCGCAATTGAAACAGTGGAGACTGCATCCATTGCAACAGATGGCCATAGACCAAACTATCCGGCAATACTGGGTTCAGTAGTACGTTAGTAAGCGGAGGACATAATGATGCAAGCGGAAATCTCGATCTGCATTTATTCCAAATGGATTTGGTGAATAGCATAGGTGCAAGACACATTCTCTTCAGTATGGGGTCGCCGTGTAAGGGTCTAGACCACACTAAAGAGCATGGATGTAACGGATAAATGGCCCCCTTCTCTATCTCCGACCACCTATTAGGGCTGCTCTGACATGACCAGGAAACAACCGCCCTTAAATGAGCAGCGAAGTAATATCTAATGATAACAGGTGCTCCCATACCCCCCTGTGACCTCAAAGAAAATACCATTGAGCTGGCTATCCGATGTGTGCTATTATTCCATATGAACTTCAAAAACCCTCTCTGAAGAGCTTTAAGCTGACTGGTAGGAATGGCTACAGGGAGCGTGTCAAAAAGATAAAGAAGTCTAGGCAACACAGACATGTTTAGTACATTAATTCTGCCCAACATAGTAATAGGATAGGTAGCCCACTGGCGCAGGTTTTTATAAATGTCCTGGAATAGAGGGGGAAAATTTGCAGCGTACATAGTATTGTATGAGGAGGTAATCTTCACGCCCAAATATGTCAGAGCATGTGAACACCACCTATAAGGGTATGCGTTTTGTAATTGCAACAGCAGATCTGGCGGGACATGTATGGGGAGTACTTCTGTTTTAGTCGTATTTATTTTATAGCCTGATATAGAGCCGAAAGTCTGAAGGAGTGCATATAGGGAGGGGAGTGACGTAAAGGGACTCGTTAATGTCAGGAGGATGTCGTCCGCAAAAAGGGATAATTTATATTCTCTATGTCTCATCAGAACCCCCTTAATATCTGGGTGACATCTAATAGCCTCTGCTAGTGGCTCCAAACAAAGAATAAAAAGGAGGGGGGACAACGGGCACCCCTGTTTAGTACCATTGGAGATAGGTATATATGGGGACAAAAAAGATGCCATTTGTACCTGAGCAGATGTGTCTGTGTACAAGGCCTGTATAGCTTTAAAAAAAGGACCGTCAAACCCAAATCTCCGCAGTACAGAAAACATATAAGGCCAGCTTAAGCGGTCAAACGCCTTTTGTGCATCCAAGCTCAAAATAAGTGTTGGGCGCGGGAATTTGTTTATCAGATCAATCAAGTCCACAGTACGTCTTGTGTTGTCTCCAGCATGTCGGGAAGGAACAAATCCTACTTGATCTTTGTTAATTAATTTGGGAATGAGCTGGGACAGTCTAGATGAGAGAAGTTTCGTGAAAATTTTATAGTCTGAGTTTAATAGGGCTATAGGCCTATAGTTATCCGGTAAGGAATGGTCTTTCCCTGGCTTTGGAATCACTGAAATATATGAATGTGTAAACTGGATATGTGGAATCTCCCCCCGTAAAAGTGATGTATACAAGTTTGTCATATGTGGCAGTAGGGTGGGCAGAAAGGTCTTGTAATATAAGTAGGTGAGGCTGTCGGGTCCCGGAGATTTATGCGTGGGTAGGACTTTGATAATTTTCGTAAGCTCCTCAGGGGTGATGGGGGCATTAAGCTTTTCCAGATCTGAGGAGTTCAACTTCGGCAGGGGGAGATTCTGGACGAATTGGTCAAACCTATCCTGAGTAAAATGGAAATTATTTTCAGGGGTAAGACAATTATATAGTTCTTTGTAAAAATTACCAAAAACTTTGGTCATAGTTTGGGGACAATGAGTGGGGGTGCCATCTTTTTGGATCAACAATTCAGGGAAGGAGTGGAACGTACGCGGTCTAAGTTTGTTCGCTAGCATCCTATGTGGCTTGTTGGAAAACTCTTAGAATTTTTGTTTCACCCACATAAGAGATTTTGTTGCCTTGCTATATGCTAACGTTTTCAGTTGATTGCGTAGAGCTACAACTCTACGGAGAGCCTCAACCGTTGGGGAGCCCAGAAGACCCCGCTCCGCCCACTTTAAGTCAGCTAATAGGGAGATCCGACGACTCTCGCCATCCCTCTTCAGACGAGAGCCCTCAGCAAAACATGTACCACGGAAACAGGCCTTGTGAGCCTCCCAAAGGGTAGAGACCTTATGCACGGAACCCACATTTAGTTCAAAATATTCATTCAGGCTTTTGATCAGTCTATCCCTAATGGGGGTGAACTAAGTAGGTGTTCATTAAGTCTCCAATGGCAAGTCCTAGAGGGCGAATTATGCAATAGTAGTTCTAGTGAAATAGGAGCATGGTCCGACCACGTAATAGGAGAAATGTTGGAGTCTACTAGGAGGGCGAGTAATGGGGATGTAATAAAGAAATGATCTATTCTTGAGTACATCTTATGTGCCATGGAATAAAAGGTGCACTGTCTTTGGGTCGGATGTCTGATTCTCCATGAATCAAGCAGTCTATGTGCTCTGACCAGTTTCCTAAAGGAGGCGGACTGAGACATCACCCGTTGGGAAGGGGTGTCCCCAAAGAGTGTGTGACGATCACGCCTGTGAGACATAATCAGATTGAAATCTCCCCCTAGTATCATGAATGGCTTTGAGTACCGTTGAAGCCTGTCAAAAAAATCGTCCAGAAATACTAATTGGCCTGAATTGGGTGCATAGACATTGACCAACGTAAATGTAGACGACATGTAATCACAAATCAGGATGACAAACCTCCCCTGGGGGTCGATGTATTTTTCTCTGACCTTTACCGGGCATGATTTTTTAATTAAAATAGCCACTCCAGCTTTGCCAGAAGGAGCAGATGCCACATAGGAAGTGGGATAGAATTTAGATGCAAATTTCATCGAGCCCCCAGTACGGAAGTGAGTCTCCTGTACTAATATTATGTCCGCTCCAGATCGTCTAAAGTCTTTAAGAGCAATCCAACGTTTTGAAATTGAGTTTAAGCCCTTGACGTTGTGAGATACTATTTTCAAAGCCATATTAAATCAATAGAACTACTGCATTGGGGACCTTGAAAACACATTACCTGTATGACTCTTGACCACAAAGTTGCCCTATACCTTAACAAACAATCAGCTCTGGTATGTTGTAATTGAGATGTATTGGAAGAAAGCAAAAAAAAATATTAACGAATGAACCCAGGGGGGGGGTTCTAAACAAAAAAAAAACATAAGAATCAAAGTTGTTACACCTGAGTAGTGAAAAACACTCAGGAATCCCATACCGAAGCCTGGGACCGTTCGGGGCCATTTGGCAACTCCCATCACATGGAGACGTGAAGAGGGGGATCCCCCGCTCTCCATCAAAAAGAAATAAGAAACTCTCATGGAAGTAAGACTAATAGGGCTGTCAAAAACACTAGTGTCATCTCAATAAGATAGAAAGAAACTGTCAAAACTTTCAAAAACTTTACCCCATGGGTGAGCAGGGTTTGAACTCCAAATGTCGGGTTTCTTGTCCACTGGTTGTTCAGATTGGCGAAAATAAACGAAAGAAAACAGCAAGTAGAACACAGGTCAATTATCTGACACCAGGGTACAGGCTATTTCAGCCAAAAAGAAAAGAATAAAGCCAGCCTTGACTTCTTGACCTTTCAAGGAGGGCGTCTGGAGCCACGATGTGGAGTGGAGAAAGATTTCATCTGCTTTCTGCGGACTGGGGTCCATTCTCTGGAAGGTGTAGTTGGTGCAATGCGATTTTGCTGGGTTGCAGGAATCGGCAACAGATCTTCAGGCAAGGGAGGTAGGCCCAAACTTTTTATGAATGCTTCACCTTCATGCATATCACGGAGACAATGTTGATGTCCATCCCGAGGTACAATCAAACGAAAAGGGAACCCCCAGAAGTATGGGATGCACAGGTTTTGCAGGTGGGATGTGATCGGGCGCAGGTTCCTACGTTTCGCCAGAGTCACTGGAGACAGGTCGTTGTAGATCTGTATTTTAGCCCCATTATATTCAGTAGCTGATTTGTTACGTGTAGCAAGGGTCAATGCCTCCTTGCTATCATAATAATGAAGACGTACTATGACATCCCTTGGCCTGGTGCCAGCGGGCGGTTTGGGGCCCAGGGAACGATGCGCACGATCCAGGCGCCAATCAATATCTGCGATTCTGGGGGCTAAGGCATTAAACAACCCCAGCAGGTATTGGCGGAGGTTGTTGTCTCCCACCGACTCCGGTATTCCTCGGAATCTCAGGTTCTGTCTCCTCTCCCTGTTCTCCTGGTCCTCCTGTTGTAGTTGGAGTTGTGAGAAAGAGTTTTTCAATGCGGATGTTTCCTCCTCCAATTCCTGCACATAATTGACCAAGTCGTCAAATTTAGACTCAAGAGCATCTGTTCTGTCTCCGATTTGAGCTATTTCACTCCTTAACTCCTGCGAGAGTTTTCCCATTTCAGCAGCCATGTTGCGTGTCATTTGGATGAGGAGAGCCTGGAGCTTTTCATCCATGAGCTCTGGGGTTAAAATGCTCTGGACAGCATGGGAGGACACTACGGAGGGTGTCCGAGTGCCCCCAGGCTGTGTGTTTTGCGTAGCTTGACTCCCCATATCCTCCATCCCCAGCAAGGGATCCATGGCCGCAAGCGGTTCCGCAAGTGTAGGTAAGGCCGGGGATTGCGGCCTAGTGACGAATCTGTCCATCGCGGTCAGCGTATGTGGGTCTGTTTGCGACTTGTAAAACTGTTTTTGCTGACCGATTTTACCCATGGGGTGCTGTAAGCTTACCGGATTAAGATGTGCTTACCCCCGTGGCGATTGTTGCTGTGTGGAAGCGTTATAGGGGTCAGGAGTGCGGGCGGGATCCGGAGCTCAGCCTCTACACATCCGCCATGTCCAAGAGCCGTGCATGCGCCCCTGTAACATTTGTTTTGCTGTCTGTGCCCCTGTTCAGAACATTTCACCTCACTTTCCGTCCCAATGACAACTGTTTTTGAAAAGTGGGGTTTTTATTGAAACTTGGTGATAAAGCATCAGTAGAGAGGAGACACCTTTTTCCAATATTAACTCTTACAGGAGAGAATTTCCCTTCCTAGGGGTAGATTTCCTCTCACTTCCTGTTGTCTCCTTCCGTTTGCAAGTAGGAGTCGTTTGTAAGTTGGATGTTTGAAAGTAGGGGCCTGCCGTATATACTCTGCTGAAATTTGCCCCTTACATGTTGGTGTTGCCACAACACTGTGAGCCCTCCCAGTTACTCTTGGTGGGTGCTGGAACGCCCTGCTGTGAACTATTATATCAGGAATTGTATTTACATGTCATTGTTGAACAGTGGTAGGAAAAATTGGGCCTTTGGTGGTGGTGCTGGTGCCACAACACTGTAAGCCCTCACAGTTACTCTTGGTGGGCGCATGAATGGGCCCTGCTGTGAATTATTAGATCAAGAATTGTAATTGCATGCCCCTGTTGAACAGGGGCTGAAAAATTGGGCCTTTGGTGGTGGTGGTGTTGCCACAACACTGTAAGCCCTCACAGTTACTCTTGGTGGGCGCAGGAATGGGCCCTGCTGTGAATTATTAGATCAATAATTGTAATTACATGCCCCTGTAGAACAGGGGCTGAAAAATTGGGCCTTAGCCACTGGTGCCACAACACTGCAACCCCTCACAGATACTGTACTTGTAGCACAGCAATGAGCCCTGTTGCAAAGTATTGCATCAAAAATTGTAATTACACGCCCCTGTTAAACAGGGGCAGAAAAATTGGGCCTTAGGCACTGGTGCCACAACACTGCAACCCCTCACAGATACTGTACTTGGCGCACAGTAATGAGCCCTGTTGCAAAGTATTGCATCAAAAATTGTAATTACATGCCCCTGTTAAACAGGTGCAGAAAAATTGGGCCTTAGGCACTCGTGCCACAACACTGCAACCCCTCACAGATACTGTACTTGGAGCACAGTAATGAGCCCTGTTGTAAAGTATTGCATCAAAAATTGTAATTACATGCCCCTGTTAAACAGGGGCTGAAAAATTGGGCCTTAGACACTGGTGCTGGTGCCACGACACTGCAACCTCTCCCAGATACTCTAGTTGGAGTGCAGGAATGAGCCCTGCTGCAAAGCATTGCATCAAAAATTGTAATTACAGTAGGTGCCGCCGACATTGTATATTCATCACGATCCTATCGCGGAGATTCTCGGCGACAGGGGTGCCGACATCTCAGCGACAGGGTGGCGACACATCTCACGCTCGCTGCAATAGTGAGGAGACGCGGCACTGTATTGAACGGGGATCCGACGTGGATTCCCGCCAATACCAGGCACTGCGTTTGGTATGAATCCTGAGCGGGAACTCCACGCCAATTTTTAAAAGAAAAAAACGGCATGGGTTCCCCCTCCAGGAGCATACCAGGCCCTTGGGTCTGGTCTGGATTTGAAGGGGAAACCCTACGCTGAAAAATCGGCATGGGGGTCCCCCTCAAAGTCCAAACCAGACCCTTATCCGAGCACACAACCTGGCAGGCCGCAGAGGAAGAGGGGGGACGAAAGAACGGCCCCCCCTCCCTCCTGAACCATACCAGGCCGCATGCCCTCAACATGGGGGGTTTGGTGCTCTGGGGCAGGGGGGGGCGACCTGCGGCCCCCCCACCCCAGAGCACCCTGCCCCCATGTTGATGAGGACAGGGCCTCTTCCTGACAACCCTGGCCGTTGGTTGTCGGGGTCTGCGGGCGGGGGGCTTATCGGAATCCGGGAGCCCCCTTTAATAAGGGGGCCCCCAGATCCCGGCCCCCCCACCCTATGTGAATGAGTATGGGGTACATCGTACCCCTACCCATTCACCTGGTGGAAAAAAATTGCAATAAAAAAAACACACAGCTTTTTAAAGTATTTTATTGCACAGCTCCGGGGGTCTTCTTCCGACTTCGGGGGTCTCCGGTGTCGTCGCCGCGCTCTCCGGTTCTTTCTTCTGCCGGGCCACCGCTATCTTCTTCCAGCTCTTTTGCTAGCGGGGCCCGGTCTTCTCCGTCGCCTTCTTCCCTCTTCCTCTCCGGTTCTTTCTTTCTTCTGCCGGGCCTCCGCTATCTTCTTCCAGCTCTTTTGCTAGCGGAGGCCCGGTCTTCCCCTTCGTCTCGTCCGGCTCTCAGTTGTCCTTCTGCCGACCCCTCCACTATCTTCTTCCAGCTCTTTTGCTAGTGGAGGGGCCGGTCTTTCCGTCGTCGCCGTCTTCTTCCCTCTTCTCCTCCTCGATGTTTACTCGTCGCTTCCTCTCACAGTAATGCTAAATCTTCGGTCTGCAGAGATTTATATAGGCTTCTCATGACGTCACAGTCACATGCTCCGGGTGGCCCCAGGGCATGTGACTGTGAAGTCATGACTGACTTCGTGACCCACAGTCGTGACTGTGACGTCATGGGAAGCCTATATAAATCTCTGCGGACCGAAGATTTAGCATTACTGCGAGAGGAAGCGGCGAGTTGGGCCTTAGCAACTGGTGGCGGCACCCAGAAACAAAAATGTTCTTCCAAGCTATCATCATCAATCGGATCATTGAGGAGGAGGAGAATAGTCAGTCAACATAACAGGACAGTCACTCAGCATCAGCATCAGTCTTGAAGGGATGTGACATTTGAAATTAAATTTTCTTGTTCATACATCACGGGACACAGAGCAGCATAGTCATTACTATGTGGGTTATATAGAATTACCTTCAGGTGCTGGCACTGGCAACTTCCAAAACAGGAAGTACCCTCCCCTATATAAGCCCCTCCCATCCAGGAGTACCTCAGTTTTTTTGCCAGTGTCTAAGGTGTTGGCCAAGGTTAACATGTATTCATCTGGGCTTGTGTACAGGTTCTCTGGGCCTTAGCAAGCTATTCCGGATCCGACCAAAAAAGCTTCATAGCTAAACGGTCGGTACCCGGGCCTTGCAGAGAAGAGCAGGGTTTTGCCTGTAATGCCTCTCTTAGGAGGGCTGGACCCTGGGATCCAGAGCTCTGGTCATACCCAAAACCAAGAGGCTATCTGTGCAGGGTGCTATACAGGTCCAGGGGAGTGGAATCCTTGGGAACCCGGTCCCTGAAGGTCTAGTACAATGCCTGCCGTGAGAGGTGAAGTTTGGGCTTCTGTGGACCAAACAAAGTCCTGCGGCGGGGAAAAGGTAAGTGGGGGCCCCTCAGGAACTTGGTTCTATTGAGGGGACCCCCAAGCCTAATATGTCTTTCTGCCTGTTACCTAAAGGGTATTCCCGCTAATAGCTGTATATGCCTAAGAAATCCTAGAAATGTTTTTTTCATAAGGGAAGTTTTAAAAAAACTGTAAACCTGGAAATGTTTTTTCATAAAGGAGGTTTTTAAAAAAAAAAAAAAAGACAAAGGTGCGGTACCTGTGTTTGTCCACTAGAGGCCGCTGTGGAACATCTTTTTTCTTGGGACTATTCCTTCCATGGTGAAAGTCCAGGCAGATGAGTGAGCTCTCTATCAGGGAAGCTGCATTCCTCTGTCATGCTGCCAAGTAGTTCCCTTCCATCCCCGAGTCCTGGTGAAACAGGGACCCTGGCTCCTCTCCCTACATGGCGCCAAGAGCGCACACGTGCACGCGCGCGCGCGCGCACACATGCTTTCCTTTTATAAGGTTTAGCTTCAAAAAAGGGGGCGGAGCCTGGCGGATGACGCGCTCTGTGCGCCCAGCGCTTCTGCGCATGTGCGGGCGTCCCAGCAAGATAAAAGGACTCAGTCCACGCTGCTTGCTATGGACACAGAGCATGAAAAGGAGCTGGTAGCATGGTATAGGGGCTTACAGCGGGCGGTTGATACAGGCATCCCCAGAAAGACGCATTAGTAGACACCCACTGATGTACATAGCAGCAAATTGCATTAGACTATTTCAGTAAGGGGTGTATTGCGGCTGGAATACCTCAGCTTTGAACTAAGGAATATGCCGCCTAAAAAACTCCGAGATATACCTCTCAGGAAGTGTAGGGGGTCTCCATCGGGCTCTGAGGATCTGGAGCAGTCATCTGCACCCTCCTCCCCTGAGAAATCAGAGGTTAATACCCATAAGGAACCCCCGGGAGTGCCAGGTACTGCGGCTGTCCTCAGTCCACCTGCTCCTGCATATATAACAGAGGAGGTTTTTTCCTCAACTCTGGAGGGATTGGAGCAGAGATTGGCTGCATTGATCGCTTCTTCTCTACAGGAAAGAAAGCGCGCCAGATCTCCATCACCTCCATTAGAGTGCCTGTTGGCAGAGCAACAGTCCCAGGAAGGGACCGACCTACCTGAAGGGGATCAGGAGGAGGTTAGCTCTGTTTTTGAGGAATCGACAGTAGATGAACCATTTTCAGCATCACAGACTGAAAGATTGTGGGTCCAGACCCTAACTGACATGGTTCGATCTGCATTTAAAATGCCTCTTGTTGAACCATCAACTACTGCTGTCTCCTCATTGGGGTCGCTAAAAGCTCCCCAGGTTAATTGCTCCTTTCCAATACATCCATTATTGGAAGGACTTATATACCAGGACTGGGAACATCCTGATAAACTATTTGTTCCGCCTAAAAGGTTTCCGGTGATCTATCCCATGGAGGAAAAGTTCACCCAGAGATGGAATGTTCCTACGGTGGATGCAGCCATCTCTTCTGTGAACAAATCACTGACATGTCCAGTAGATAATGTTCAAATGTTCAAAGATCCAGTGGATAAAAAATTGGAATCTTTATTAAAATCTGCTTTTTCCACAGCAGGGGCTGTTACACAGCCAGCAGTGGCAGCTATTGGGGTCTGCCAAGCTTTAAAGGATCAAATGAAAATGGTCCTGAGGGATTTGCCAGACCAGCAGGCCCAGGCTCTGGCTGATCTGCCTAGAGCATTATGCTTTGCGGTTGACGCCATCAAGGATTCTATCCATCAGGCCTCCCGCCTCACGCTGTCTTTGGTACATATGCGTAGGCTTCTGTGGCTCAAAAACTGGTCTGCTGAAGCTCCCTGTAAGAAGCTCTTAGTTAGCTTCCCATTTCATGGGGAACGCCTTTTTGGCGAAGACCTGGATAAGTATATCCAGAAGATTTCCAGTGGTAAAAGTACTCTCTTACCGAGTAAAAAGAGGTCTAGGGGTCCATCTTTTAAGAGGACTACCTCTCCTATCCCTGCGACGTCTGCTACTAAGCAGTTCCGACGGCCTCCTCGGTTAAACTCAGGAGGTAAAAATCAGGGACAGCCACAGGGTAATAAAAAGCCCTGGATCCGAAGAGGTACTAAACCAGCCTCCAAGTCAAGCCTATGAAGGGCTGCCCCCACTCAAACGGGTGGGGGGAAGACTTCAGTTGTTCGCAGAGACCTGGCGGGAGACGATCAAAGACAGATGGGTGCTCTCCGCAGTAACTCTGGGATACAAGTTGGAGTTAAAAGAGTCTCCTCCGTCCCATTTTATGTGGTCAGGCATGCCAAGAGACCCTCTGAAAAGAGGGTCTCTCCTATTGGCGTTAGAACAACTATTGCTCCAAGGAGTAATTATGGAGGTTCCTATGGAAGAGTGTGGGTTGGGTTTCTACTCAAACCTTTTCACAGTCCCGAAGCCAAACGGGGACATAAGACCCATATTGGACCTAAAGAGTCTAAACAAATTTCTAAACGTCCGGTCTTTCCGGATGGAGTCGATCCGATCGGTCACTGCTGCCCTACAAGGGGAGGAATGGTTAGCCTCGATCGACATCAAAGATGCTTACTTGCATGTTCCCATCTTTCCAGGTCATCAAAAATTCCTACGCTTTGCAGTAGAAGGGCGCCATTTTCAGTTCAGAGCCTTACCATTCGGTCTGGCCACAGCACCACGAGTGTTCACAAAAATTCTGGCCCCACTGTTGGCCGATCTAAGAACACGGGGTGTAACGATAATGGCATACCTAGACGACCTGTTGTTGATGGACCACTCAGTTGCCAAGCTAGAAGTGGTAATTGTCGATACAATCAAGTATCTAGAGTCTCACGGTTGGGTCATCAACCTGGACAAGTCAGCCCTACAGCCAGTGAAAAACCTGGTATATCTAGGGCTACGGCTGGATTCAGACCAGAGGAAGATTTTCTTACCTCTAGACAAGGTATCCTCTTTGAGGGCCTTGGTCCGTCTGCTTTGTGCAAAAAGACAGCCGTCCATACGCCTGTGCATGTGGCTGCTAGGAAAGATGGTAGCATCATTCGAAGCTGTGCCATACGCCCAATTCCACTCAAGGAATTTACAAAGGGCCATATTGTCAGCCTGGAACGGAAAAGTTCAGGCTCTAGACTTCCCGATGGCTTTGTCCCCTTCCGTTCGGAAGAGTCTCTGCTGGTGGTTGATCCCCCAGAATCTCCAGAAGGGAAAACCCTTCAGCCCGATATCTTGGAAGGTGGTCACTACAGATGCCAGCCTTATAGGCTGGGGGGCAGTACTGGAGCAATGGTCTCTCCAGGGCAGATGGTCAAATGTAGTAAAAACCCTGCCCATCAATCTCTTAGAGATACGAGCAGCCCGGTACGCCCTAGTAGCCTGGACATTCAGACTCCAAGGGTCCCCTGTCAGAATTCAATCAGACAATGCCACAGCAGTGGCATATATCAATCATCAGGGAGGCACCAGGAGTCGTGCAGCCCAGAGGGAAGTAAGTCACATCCTGGAATGGGCAGAAAAGCATGTCCCATGTATATCAGCTGTCTTCATTCCAGGGGTGGAGAATTGGAAGGCGGACTTTCTGAGTCGCCAACAGTTATGCCCAGGGGAATGGTCCCTTCATCCCGAGGTCTTCCGAGCAATATGTCAGCGGTGGGGAACACCGGATGTAGATCTGCTAGCATCCAGATTCAACGCAAAGGTGGACAGATTTGTCTCCCGGACAAGGGATCCCCTCGCTTGCGGCTCGGATGCTCTGGTGTTCCCTTGGGATCAGTTCAGACTGATATATGCATTCCCTCCGCTACAATTGTTGCCTCGACTCCTTCGCAGAGTCAGGTTGGAGAAGAAGCCGGTGATCCTGGTGGCTCCAGCGTGGCCCCGAAGGGCCTGGTACGCGGAGATCATCAAAATGTCTGTGGGGAGTCCTTGGACCCTTCCACGTCGTCCGGACCTGCTTTCGCAAGGACCGATATACCACCCTTCCTTACTAACTCTAAGTTTAACGGCCTGGCTATTGAATCCCACATCCTAAAGAAGAGAGGTCTCTCTAACTCTGTGGTATCAACTATAATCAATGCCAGGAAGCCTGTATCCAGGCAGATCTACTATAGAGTTTGGAAGGCGTACATCACTTGGTGCGAGGCCAGAAAATGGCATCCACGTAAGTACGTTATAGGCAGAATTCTGGACTTCCTGCAGTGGGCTGTAGACAGGAAGTTTGCCTTAAGTACTATCAAGGGCCAGGTTTCGGCCTTGTCAATACTATTTCAAAGGCCCCTGGCTATGCATTCACTTGTCAAATCCTTTATGCAAGGTGTGACTCGTATTATTCCACCGATTAAGGCTCCCATATGCCCATGGGATCTAAATTTGGTTCTGTCGGTTCTGCAGAAGCAGCCATTTGAACCTTTGCGGCACATTTCCTTGGTTCTACTCACCAGGAAATTGATATTTTTAGTAGCCATATGCTCGGCTAGAAGAGTGTCGGAATTAGCCGCCATGTCCTGTAAAGAGCCATATCTGGTTATCCATAAGGACAGAGTAGTATTACGTCCTCACCCAGCCTTTCTTCCTAAGGTGGTATCGAGGTTTCACTTGAACCAGGATGTGGTTCTTCCTTCTTTTTTCCCCAAACCAAGCTCGGTAGAGGAAAAGTTATTGCATTCTTTGGATGTAGTAAGAGCAGTTAAAGCTTATCTAAAAGCCACTGCTCAGATTCGTAGAACGGATTCTTTGTTTGTTCTGCCGGAAGGCCCCAGAAAGGGTCAGGCAGCATCAAAATCTACTTTAGCCAAGTGGATTCGACAGGTCATAATACAAGCCTATGGCTTGAGAAGTAGACCGCCTCCGTTCAAAGTTAGGGCGCACTCCACGAGAGCAGTTGGAACTTCATGGGCAGTGCATCACCAGGCCTCCCTGGCGCAAATTTGTAAGGCCGCAACATGGTCTTCAGTACACACGTTTACTAGGTTCTACCAGGTGGACGTTAGAAGTCAGGAGGATGTCGCCTTTGGGCGCAGTGTGTTGCAGGCCGCAAAAGATCCTCATGCCTGATGGCGCCCAGCTTATGTATGGTGTATCCCCCCCCTCATGTGGCATTGCTTTGGGACGTCCCACATAGTAATGACTATGCTGCTCTGTGTCCCGTGATGTATGAACAAGAAAGTAGGATTTTTAAAACAGCTTACCTGTAAAATCCTTTTCTTGGAGTACATCACGGGACACAGAGCTCCCACCCCTCTTTTGGGGACATGTATTGCTTTGCTACAAAACTGAGGTACTCCCGGATGGGAGGGGCTTATATAGGGGAGGGTACTTCCTGTTTTGGAAGTTGCCAGTGCCAGCACCTGAAGGTAATTCTATATAACCCACATAGTAATGACTATGCTGCTCTGTGTCCCGTGATGTACTCCAAGAAAAGGATTTTACAGGTAAGCTGTTTTAAAAATCCTACTATTCTGTTATATCAGCTTCAGGTGCTTGGTAGCTGGTGGTGATCCAAGACTGGTTCATCTTTATGAAGGTCAGTCGATCAACCGAGTCGGTGGACAGGCGCACCCTGTGATCCGTGACAAAGCCTCCAGCAGCACTGAATGTGCGTTCTGAAAGAACGCTGGATGCAGGACAGGCCAGTAGCTCAATTGCATACTGTGCAAGCTCTGGCCAGTGATCCATCCTCAACACCCAGTCAGCCAGAGGATTTTCGGTGGGAAAGGTGTCCAAGTCTGACCTTGCCCCTAGGTATTCCTGCACCATGTATATCAGATGCTGGCGATGGTTGCTGGAACCGATCATACCCTGGGGCTGCGGACTAAAAAATTGTCTGAACGCATCGGTCAGACGGCCACCTTCTCCACCGCTCCTTCTGCTACTGACCGAAGCCTCAGCAACTCGTTGTCCAGGACCAGGAGTTTGTAACCTCCCAGTCTCTGGGAACGCGTTGCACAGATCTTTCTGCAAGGCCTCCCGGAGATGTCTCATCCTCTGCTCCCTCTGCGATGGCAAGATAAGGTCTGCAACCTTACCCTTGTACCGTGGATCAAGGAGAGTGGCCAGCCGGTAATGGTCCCTCTCCTTGATCCGAAGAATACGAGGATCCTTCTGCAGACTTTGCAGGATCAGGGTGGCCATGCAGCGTAGGTTAGCTAAGGCATTTGGTCTGGAGTCCTCTGGGTCACTAAGGAGGACATGATCCGCAGCCACCTCCTCCCAGCCACGTACAAGTCCACGGGTTTGTTGGGACTGTAAATCATCCCTAAAAGACTGCTGCTGTTGATGCTGAGTGCCATGCTCCACCTCCATGCTGACACAATCCTCCTCATCCTCCTCTTCCTGTGTGATGGGTGGGACAGAAGGAACACTGTCTGGGTAAAGGGGACCTTGAGAGGCAAGGAAGTCCTCCTCTTCCTGCCTCTGTTCTGCCTCAAGTGCCCTGTCCATTATTCCACGCAGCGTATGCTCCAACAGGTGGACAAGAGGTACAGTGTCACTGATGCATGCACTGTCACTGCTCACCATCCTCGTGGCCTCCTCAAATGGTGCCAGGACAGTGCATGCATCCCTGATCATGCCTCACTGGCGTGGTGAAAAAAACCCGAGCTCCCCTGACCCTGTCCTGGTGCCGTAGTCGCACAGGTACTCATTAATGGCCCTCTGCTGCGTGTGCAGCCGCTGCAGCATGGCCAACGTTGAGTAACACCTGGTGGGCATGTCACATACAAGGCAGTTCTTGGGCAGGTTCAACTCCTTTTGCAGCTCAGCCAGCCGAGCACTGGCATTATATTATCTGCGGAAATGCACACAGACTTTCCTGGCCTGCCTCAGGACATCCTGTAAGCCCGGGTACCTGCCCAAGAACCGCTGCACCACCAGGTTAAGGACATGAGCCACACAGGGCACATGGGTCAGTTGTCCCTGTCGGAGGGCGGAGAGGAGGTTGGTACCATTGTCGCAAACCACCATTCCTGGCCTAAGCTGGCGTGGCGTCAACCATCTCTCGGCCTGCCCCTGCAGAGCTGACAGAACCTCTGCCCCAGTTTGGCTCCTGTCCCCCAAACACACCAGCGCAAGCACGGCATGGCATCTTTTTGCCTGCATACTTGCGTAGCCCCTTGAAGCACCGCTGGTTCCGAGGACAAAGCACAGGAAAAGGCCATGGAGGAAGAAGAAGAGGAGGGGGTGGAGGAGAGAGGTGTGTCACAACCAGTAGTAGCATTTTGGAGGCGTGGCGGCGGAACAACCTCCAACACTACTGCACCTTGTCCTGCATCCTTCCCAGCTGCCAAAAGAGTGTCCCAATGGGCCGTGAAAGAAAGGTAACGTCCCTGTCCATGCCTGCTGAACCATAAGTCAGCGGTAATATGCACCTTACCGCTGACCGCCCTGTCCAGTGAGGCATGGACATTGCCTTCCACATGGCGGTAGAGAGCCGGAATCGCCTTCTGTGAGAAAAAGTGGCGTTTGGGAACCTGCCACTGAGGAACCGCACATTGCACAAACTCACGGAAGGGGGCCGAGTCTACCAACTGAAAAGGCAGCAGTTGAAGTGCTAGCAATTTAGCCAAGCTAGCATTCAACCGCTGGGCATGTGGATGGCTGGGAGTGAACTTCTTTCGACGGTCCAGCAGCTGGGGCAGGGAAATTTGCCTGCTAGAATCGGACGTCGGTGTACTGCTAGCAGAGTGCTCGCAAGTACTTGGCTGTGACACACCTAATTCTACACCTTCATTCCTCTCAGTGCAGGTTTCAGAGAGGACTGAAGGTATAGTGAGGTTGGAGATCCCAGCTGATGCGGAGCAAGGAGAGGTCCGCTTTGTTCTTTGGTGTGGGTCTTTAAGGTAGGCTTGCCAACGAGCTGCATGGCAGGTCAACATATGTCTGGTCAAGCATGTGGTGCCCAAGCGGCTGATGTTTTGGCCACGCGAGATACGCTTGAGACATATGTTGCAAACAGCAGCAGTGCGATCTGATGCACTCGACTCAAAAAAGGCCCACACCAAAGAACTTTTGGAATAATGGGCAAAGGCAGCGCCCTGCACAGGCGGAGCTCTGCGGTGTGATTCAGTCGGTGTGCTGCCCTTACGCTGGCCCCCGGAGGGCATCCTGCCTCGTTGGAGATGTGCCTCCTCCTCATCCTCCTCCTCCTCTCTCCTATCAGGCACCCACGTGGAGTCAGTGACCTCATCATCCCCTCCGCATCACTGGAACCAATCTGGCAGTATGCTGCAGCTGCTGGAACATGACTGCCAGATTGGTGTCCTTCTTGAGCATCCCCTCTCTCTGCTCTCACGCTATTGCCTTCCTCTAGCTGGGTATCATCTTCAGACCCTTCGAAGCGCTGGGCATCCTCCTGGAGCATGTACCCAACACTGTGCTCAAACAGTTCGGGGGACTCCTCAGGAGGACACGGTGGGTCTAGGGAAGGAGTGACTGATGATGACATTGAGGACGCTTTGGCAGCTGCTTTGCCAGTACCCTGAGCCTGGGTGAGAGAGGATGAGGAGGATGAGGAGGGCTTGGTCATCCACTCTACCAAGTCTTCGGCATGATGCGGCTCAACACGTCCAGCTGCCGAAAATAAGGACAAGCGTGTCCCATGGCCACGTGCTGATGACGATGCACCGCGTCCACGACCAGCACTGTTGTCTCTAGACACAGAGCCTGCTTGCCCTCTTTTATTGGCTCCTGACTGTCTGCCTCTCCTTGTTTGGCTTCCAGAAATTCTAAAGGCCTGCAGGGAGATGGGAAAACCAGCAATAAAGTAGCTTCAGGTGTATATTTTGCAAGAAGCACACTACGCCTGCTGTAAGTGCTGCAGATGCCTGCCTGTGTTACACAACAGGAAAACACAGCAATAAGGGCTAGCTTCTGGTGTATATTTTGCAAAAAGCACACTACGCCCGCTGTAAATGCTGCAGATGCCTGTTAGTGTAACACAAAAGAAAAAAAACTACGAGCAATAAGGGGTAGCTTCAGGTGTATAATGTGTAGGAGGCACACTACGCCTGTTGTAAGTGCTGCAGATGCCTGCCTGTGTTACACAACAGGAAAACACAGCAATAAGGCCTAGCTTCAGGTGTATATTTTGCAGGAAGCACACTACGCCTGCTATAACTGCTGCAGATGCCTGCCTGTGTTACACAACAGGAAAACACAGCAATAAGGCCTAGCTTCAGGTGTATATTTTGCAGGAAGCACACTACACCTGCTGTAAGTGCTGCAGATGCCTGCCTGTGTTACACAACAGGAAAACACAGCAATAAGGGCTAGCTTCAGGTTTATATTTTGCAGGAAGCACACTACGCCTGCTATAACTGCTGCAGATGCCTGCCTGTGTTACACAACAGGAAAACACAGCAATAAGGGCTAGCTTCAGGTGTATACTGTGCAGGAGGCTTAGCAAAAATATCACTGACACTGTCCCCTGCCTATCCTTCTCTCTCCCTGCACCCAAGGTTTAGCAGAATATCACTGACACTGTCCCTGCCTATCCTTCTCTCTCCCTGCACACAAGGTTTAGCAGAATATCACTGACACTGTTCCTGCCTATCCTTCTCTCTCCCTACACACAAGGTAAATGAACAAATATCACTAACACTGTCCCTGCCTATCCTTCTCTCTCCCTGAACCGGAACACACTACACAAGGCCACCGCACTGGCGGCCTTTTATAGTGTGGGGCGTGTACTAAACCCCCCTGAGCTATAATTGGCCACAGGCATCCTGTCTGTGGCCAATTATCGCTCTCCTCGCTGCCGGCGCTGTGATTGGCCAAGCATGCGGGGTCACAGTGCATGCTTGGCCAATCACAGCGCTGGGATTGCACTGTGATGGAGCAGTGTATTGTGGGCCGTTCGCGTCACTCGAATTTGGCGCGAACGGCCCAAAACGTTCGATCTTCGTCAAACAATCGAACAGCCGATGTTCGAGTCGAACACTGAGCTCATCCCTAGTGGAGAGTCCCGCTGTCAGAATACAATGTTTTGTCAGGAGGGATGCCTCCATCCATTTCTGTGGCCAGCTTAAGATTTCCTTACTGACATCTATCTGGACAGGAAGTTGTACAAAATCTTTCCAAAGGGGCCATCAACAAATACTAATGTGTTTCTAACCCTTACCCACCCATACAAAACTAAAATGAACATTATTTGCTTGTATTCAGCTTTAAAGGGGTTGTAAAGGTTCATTTTTTATTTTCTAAACAGGTTCCTTTAAGCTAGGGCATTGTTGGTTCACTTACCTTTTCCTTCGATTTCCCTTCTAAATGTTTTTTTTTCTGTCTGAATTTATCACTTCCTGTTCCTCCTCAGTAAGCTTGCCCCCATCATCCGAGCCATTCTGGCTGGGGGTTAGTCAGCGTGCTCGCTCCCTCCCTTGGGACTACATCCCTGCGGGAAGACGCTGTCCACTGAGGAGGAGAACCTTTACAACCCCTTTAAGAAAAAATGACTAGGTTCACTTGGCTTACACTGAAGATCAGTAAAGTGTTTTTCTTCATATATTTGAAATGAAAAGTAAAAAATGTTATAAGGATCATATTCTCCAGTTTAGCCATGTCACTGTTATGCCGCGTACACACGATCGTTTTTAATGTCATTTTCAAAAACGTTTTTCTCAACGTGATTTTTCTTGAGGTTTCCTCTCAAGCCTGTCTTGCATACACACGTTCATTAAAAAAACGCTTGAGCAAAGCGCAGTGACCTATAACATGTACGACGGCACTATAAAGGGGAAGTTCCGTTCGAATGGCGCCACCCTTCATGTTAGTAAAGTTTGTTGAGCGACGATTCGCGCTTTTCAGCCTCGTGCTTTTCAGTCCGTTACAGCGTGACGAATGTGCTATCTCCATTACGAACGCTAGTTTTACCAGAACGAGCGCTCTCGTCTCATACTTGATTCTGAGCATGCGCGTTTTTATTCCCCTCGTAAAAGCATACACACTACTGTTTTTCACGTCGTTAAAAAAAACGACGTGAAAAACAACATGAAAAAATAGAGCAGGTTCTCATTTTTTTAGGCCATTTTTCACGTTGTTAAAAATGCTCTGGAGCCTACACACGATCGTTTTTAATGCCCAATTTAAAAAATGGCAATTTTAACGACGTGAAAAACGATCGTGTGTACGCGGCATTAAAGCCCAGTTTCAGGTTCTGCCCCCCCCCCCGTCGCCCTCCCTCCACCCCAGAGGCCCCCCTTGTGTATGCTATGCTCTATTTTGAAAATTACTTTTTTTTCCAGGTGTCTATAGGATAGCCATATGATGAGCAGGGTCCTCTTTCTCCTCGTATCTTAGCGATAGATGGTCCTCGATGATGTATCCTTACACTGTGAGTGCAGGGCACTCTGTTGGTGCCCCACCAGGGGGGGGGGGGGGTCCATGACACCCTGCACTCACCATATTCTCAGTTTTCTGGGTTGAATGACAATTTATGACAAAAAAATGCTGTGGTGTACAATACCAGTAAAACATGCTTATTGCCGCCTGAGATGGGTTTTTTTTCAAACTTATGGGACAACTTTAAAAAAAAAATAGCCAATTGGCATTAGGGTCATCAAGTGTGCCTGTCTCTCCCTGTTGCAGCACCACATGGGGTATAATTGTCCACCTCCTACAACTGGCTCTACAAAACATTCTCATATGGCTTGGCACTTGTTGGTATATGATTTTACACCAAGTAAAATGCGCAAGATACCAGAAAAACAGATGTAGTGGGCATGTACTATTTAGGGGAAGCATCTGGGTGGTAGCATGACCCAGATGCACTGATTGGAAGAATAGGGCTGTATTCTGTTCGGGTGAGGACATCAGTGGTGTACAGTTTCCTGCGGCTCAGTAGGTGGCGCTGTCGCTCTGAGCCAGGGTTGAACCACTACTGCAGTGGCGTACCCTTTGTGACCTCTCGCGGCAGCTGTACTGCGGGGCGGGGAACCCGCTGTGCTTGCTGGGGGAGGGTATAAAAGGGGCAGACATCTTCGCCACAAGGTCCGAGACCTTCAGCCTGAGGGCTGCTGCCCGTGTTCGGTGTACAGGCACCCTTGGCCTGTACACGAGGAGTTCGTGTTCCATCCCAGACACCTTCAGTCTGGGGTGAGGTACTCAGCCGGAGGCCTGGGGCCCAGTATCTTCCGCTGGGTCCCGCAAGGGAGGGCTCGTCCTAAGGTGCCCCGGGTGTTGGGCACCTGAACCCAGAGCGTAAGGGACCGGAGAGGTGACCCTTCATGAAGCTGGTGCAGCATATTGCCAGTGTCGGGTGGACCTCCGGAGACCGCTTGGATGGATGTCTTTCTCCTACAAGGGCCTATTTATGGATGTCTTTCTCCTACAAGGGCCTATTCTGTGACCGGTGGAAGCGGTACATCTAGTCAATTCAGGTCGGTGGCAGAGACCTGCTATTTGGCCTGTGGTAGGGGCCTCAACAGTTCACCCGGTCGGTGGCAGTGACCAAACTCACGGTCAGTGGCAGCGACTGTGCGCCAAGCCTATTCGCCAAAAAGGGAATAGGAGAGTTCATTGTGCCTGGGCCTACTCGTATCCACACCCTGTTTGTTCGTTTAAAAGTTCAACTGATACTGTTCATATGTGAAGAAGAATAAAGGAGTGTTGGACTTTTTATGGTGTGGGGCTCTATTACTGACAGTCAAACTTGCCCTCTGCAGGAGGGCCAGAGGCTCCATCCAGAACACAGGACTCGGAGGTAAAATAGTGTTGGCCTTCACCTCTACACCTTAGAGGACATGGGCCGTAGTGAACCTCATCCTCTTCCCGCATACCCCTAGACAAGCAAGCCATTTTATTTACAAAAAGGGAACGGAGGGTGAGGCCGCTACACAGACATCCAAACAGTATTAAAAATAATAATAATGACTAGGTGTACATGGTGATTTGTACAGTCAGAGAAACTATAGAAAGAGTCCAGGCTCTTGGTATAGGAAGTCCAGGGACTGGAGAAGGATGGTATAGCATAGGTATGTGATTTTAGCATGTTTACACAATTACTATAGATTGCTTATCCAGCCTTTTGTTTACTGTTACTAAAATCGGAAGAAGAGGAGAAAGCTGCTACAAAACGGGCACAAAGCTGGATCAAGATTGGGCTCAGGTAGGAATAAAGGGAAGGTAGGGTGAGGGGGCGATACACATACTGAAACATTTTTTACCTTAATGCTGGGAACATTCCTCCATCCAAGCTCGTCCTGTGCAGAAATAGGTTTGTCAAGGCGAGTCAACACTTGCTGCATCCACCAAAAGAGCTCTGCTTTCATAGCTGTGGGTGGAGGTGGGCAAAGCCCACTGTTACTCTGCCCCATTGCTGACACTTCAGCTGGGATTTCAGAGCTGTCGGCTGATACTTCCCGATAGTCCCAGGCAAGGGGAGCCTTGCTCATCTGCTGAGCAGAGTCTAGCAACCGCCTGGAGGCGATCTCCAGCTCCCATTCCTGAACGGCTAGAACCTTCAATTCTTCCTGTACCCTGAGCACTTCTGAGATGTTCAGCACCCGGTCTCTTTAATCCATGATTTGAAATGGCACTCCAGATCACTTCTGAAGTCAGGGTCCTCCGACAGCCTCCAGTACAACAGTCCCAGGCCGCAGTAACCAAAGCCTTCCGTCGGGCTGTTGTCTACTGTCCACTTGCACACTTGGGCTTCATACCAGTGGAGGGCTCTGTAGCTCTTGTCCAGCTGTATCTCTGCACAGGCCAGCCTTCTTAACTCAGCTGTCCACTCCTTGTGTGGTTGTTCCCCTAATAACAGCACCCGCACTTCGTACTGCAACCAGTGCCTTCCCTGGATGGAGGGAAGAATTTTTCCCTGGTGGCACTGCTTGCTTCCAGAGTTGCCAGTGGATGGAATCATACCATCCCAGCAGGAACTGCACTGGCACTGGCCCCCTGTGCTGCATGCACATCTCTCACAGCCTCCTTCCGAATTCCTCTTCCATAGCGGCTGGGATCTGTACCTCTCATCTTCTGTTAACCGGACCTCGGATTGATCAGTTGATGATTTGAATGTCCCAGACTGCAAGAAGCATCCCACCACTGCCAACAAATGTGATGGACCGCCTGGCCCCCCTCCTGCCATCCAAACCCTTCCAGCAGACTGATAGAAAATACCAGCTCTTTACCCCAAGCATCATACGCAGACAAGATATTGAGGTAAAACCAAAGAAATAACTTCATTGAACAGAAATACAGGTTTTTATACACTTCAAAAATAGAGCAGTCACCACATGAGCAATAAAAAATATATTACACATTGGGGTAAACATCCCACAATGGTTATGTAACGAGGTAAAATTTACACATGTCTAATCACCTCTTGTAGGAATCTCCAGGAGGATTAGAAACAGACAGAAAGAATAGGTTACTCAATTAACAATGGAAATGCACACCTAGGAGGCACACAATGGGGAAATTACACAATGAAAGAAAGACACGTAGAACCTTAATAACAAATTACACATAACAGCAGGAGACCCCAGTATGAGGTTGCTTTGAGCTAATTATAAACCTCTTAAATAATGTGTAAAAATTAAAGAAAAGAAAATAGAAAAACCCAATATGAGAACTGGTAAAGTGGGAGGGGGGAAGGAGGGAGGGATAAGGGTCAATAGAGTGAAAATTATACTGATAATATTTTGCCATTTTTAAATATGAAAAATAAATATGTATAAGTACGTACAATGTTAATTTGAATATGAAAGAAAATCAATAAAGAGAATATGAAAAAAAATATATAAACCTCTGCTTTGAGTCTCTGAGTCTAGGAGGGGGTTGAAGCAGTCAATGCTGGTTTGGGCTGTTGATTCTATGCCCAAACAAAACACAGAGGCCCCAAATCTGTATCCGGGTCTTCCAGTTCTCAGAGTTTGTGTGTTTCGGGGAGACATGGACTTAAATCTGTAGTAAAACTACTCCAAAGGTCCCCCAGGTGCACACCTTCCACTGAATAGAGCCCCCTCAAATTCCAGGGCCCATAGTCAGTAGGCAAGACGTCAGGCTGCAGTCCCCTCCAGAAGCCCCTGTCCCGGTTTGATTTGTCAGTTATTATTGGCACCAATACTGGAGGTTATTATTGTGGAAACTGGCACCAGTAATGGAGGTTTTTATTGAGTAAACTAGCACCAATACTGGAGGTTGAGTAAACTGGCACCAATACTAGAGGTTATTATTGCAGAAACTGGCACCAATACTGGAGGTTGTTATTGCGGGAACTGGGACCAATACTGGATTTTATTACTGAGTAAACTGGCACCAATACTGAAGGTTATTAATGCAGAAACTGGCACCAATACTGGAGGTTATTAATGCAGAAACTGGCACCAATACTGATGGTACCAATGCTGGGGTTGGTAATGTATAAACTAGCACTGATGCTGGGGGTTAATATTGCTGCTACTGACACCAACACTGGGAGTTATTTTTGTGTAAACTGGCACCAATGCTGGGGATTATTATTATGGATACTGCTATGGCTATGTTTGTATGGTAAATATAAAGTTGGTAACATTTGCTGCATTATCATATCAAAGCACTTTGTTCAGTTTCTCTAATAAAAAATATCCAGTTAAAATGTGTGAGTGAACTCTAGATTGAAAGAATTGAAAGAATTCATCCTAATTTATTTTGTATTGTTTTAAATATTTTCATGACTTGAAAAGACACTAAGAAAGGCCATAGATGATGTGAAAATCACTTGATATCCCCATCAACACAGTCACGACCGTTTTTCATGACGAGAAAAATGCCACCCAGAGCATTTTTCGCAATGTGAAATATGGCCATCAAAAATTTGGAACATGCTCTATTTTTTCTCGTCGTTTTTCACGTTGTCGTTTTTCTCGTCATGAAAAACGCCCATGTGTAGGCTTTAACGACGTGAAAAAAACGTGTGTAGCGGGGGTCTAAATCTAGGGGGTACACCTGGGTGGTAGTATGACCCAGGTGTGTATAAATCATAAGAGGATTTGGACCATTTTCAGTCGTGGAGGACTTTGGTGGTGTACTATTCTCCTTGACCTGGGGTGGCGGTGTTCCCACAGGTCGAGGTAGAATCACTGCCGCAGTGCTGTCCTTTTTGTCCCGTTCCGGCGGTGGTACAGCGGGGGCGGAGAACCTGCTGTGGCGTCACGGGAGGAGATAAGGGGGAGAGACGCCCTCGCCACGAGCTCTTCTGCATCCGGCGCCCAGGCACCTTAGGCCTGGGTACGGTCGGTCCGGAGTTCCAGCCCAGGCGCCCATGGCCTGGTCGGAGCAGTGTTGGCGTCCATCTCAGGCACCTTAAGCCTGGGGTGAGGTACTACACCGGAGGCCTGGGGCCCAGTGACTTCGACTGGGCTCCGCAAGGGCGGATGAGTCCAAGGGACCCTGAGGTGGATGGGGCCCATGTCTGAGGTGAGGAGGCCGGAGAGGTTACCCGTCTGAAGAGCCCGGAGCAGCATCAACCCGGTGAAGGAGGGGCCTCTGGTAACTCCCTTGGAGGGACATCTTCCCCCTGACAGGGGCCACAACGCAGCGAAGGTACTCCAGTTCATGTTCTCCAGAGTCGCTGGTAGAGACTCAAAGGTTTCAAGTTTCTCTCCTTAGCCGATGGCTATAGCAACCGCTGGTGAAACCACAGTGGTTTAGTTTATTATCAGGACAGTGCCTCGACCTGCTCACCCCCCGTGTTGAACTGTTTATGGGTCCCAATCAGTCGGCTGACAAAGAACTGTTTAATTGTATGCTACAATAAAACAAGTGTTGGATCCTTATCGGTGTGTGGTACTCTGGTTAATGGGAGCGAAGGGAAGTGTCAGCACAGAAGGACTTGGTATTCCTGCAGAAACACACAGGCCCGAGGAAAACAATAGGTACTGGCCTTCACCTCACCCGCTGCAATGGGGAGGACATGGGCCATAGCGCATCTCACTCTCACATACAAGATACCCCTAGAAAAGAGCTATCGGAAACCCGATTCACATGAGGAGAGAGTGGGGCCGCTACACGTGAAAAAAATGCGCATGCTCAGAAGCAAGTTATGAGACGGGAGCGCTCATTCTGGTAAAACTAGCGTTCATAATGGAGATAGCACATTCGTCACGCTGTAACGGACTGAAGAGCATGATGCTGAAAAGCGCAAATCGTCTCTCACCAAACTTTACTAACACGAGGATCAGCAAAAGCAGCCCAAAGGGTGGCGCCATCCGAATAGAACTTCGCCTTTATAGTGTCGTTGTACGTTTCGTACGTCACCGCGCTTTGCTCAAGCATTTTTTTTCACGATAGTGTGTAGGCAAGGCAGGCTTGAGAAGAATCACGTTGAGAAAAACTTAGTTTTTTTCAATGACATTAAAAACGGTTGTGTATATGCGACATCAGTGTTGATGGGGGTATCCTTCCCACAGAGCTATTGCGTTCTCTCAGCAGGGGGGTGCGGGGAGCCGTCCCTCCTGGGAGAACATAGTGAATAATGTTAGCAGCTATAGCTGCTGGCAATAATCGCATGCTAGAAATCCGACATGCTGGTTGAACCCCAAGTTGAGCCATCAGCCTGGCCATACATGGATCAAATCTCGGCCTGTCCAAGATGAACCGGCCAAAATTCGAAACATCCATGGCCAGCTTAACTCATTTATAATAAACGGGTCATGGTGGGGGGTGCAGTTTACGATTTTTACCCTAGGCACCAGATGACTTTGTCCCAACACTAAGTGTTCCCCACCTCTTCATCCGTCCCGTAAGTCCAGCATACAGTGCTATTGTTTTCTTTTTTCATCATGATCCACAATAATTTTGTGTTTATCAGTGTGAACAGGATAGATGAAGATCTCCATCCATGATCTGGTGATTGCTATCCTAGCAGCCAGGAATATAAATGAGATTGTTTTTTTTCAGTTTGTCTCAGTACAGCCTCTATTGGTCAACCTAATAAGACTTTGCAGACTGATTTTTTTTTTTAGGCTGGTCTGAATTACAGAGTATATAAAGTTATATATGCTAATCCAAAACCACTTGATTTAAGGGTGTGTCTATCATATGTGATTTTCTTAGGGGAGGCAGCTGGGACAAAAGCAATTTTTGCAGGTAGCATGTACCATCTTTACTGATACATTTTCAATTGACATACATCAAAACGCATTTCAATGCATGTCTCAACACATATTGAAAATGAATAGAAAACAGTGCAGTGCAGCAGAAATAAGTCTCTTGTACTAAATGTCAACACCAAAATATCAAAAAAGTGCTATACACATCTAATAAAATTATAATGTGCAACAAATATGATAGTTCAAAAATAGTGTATATTAATGCCCAATAAATATATGCAATCACCATTTGATACTGTAATCCAAATAACTGTGTTCTACCACCATACAAACTGGCCACTGACCCCAAAGCCATGACCCCTGTGTTATACCTACCAGAAGGTCAAAGCAAGCGGTGTTCCCCTCAGGGATAATAAATCTGACAGACTCTTGGCAGATCCTCACTCCCCTTTTCCCATAGGAATGGTACACAGGTCCTCAGGCACTCAGGAACACCCAAAGTATATGAGAAGAAAAGGAAAGCACACAAGATCTAATGCTCCCTGTTTAAAATGTTTACTAAATAAAAGAAGAATATTGGGATCCATGGATTAGATACCTGACAAGCGACCCCGGGACACTCACAAACTAGACCTGTTCTCGTGAGATGGGTATCTGGGCATGGAGCCGTAGTCCCCCCCCCCCCAACTTTTCCTTCTCTGCTCTCTACTCTACACTTCTTCTCTACTTTGTTTCCCCCCCCTCTTTTTTTACATTTTAAATTTTTGGGTTTCAATGTTTGTTTTCTTGGTCATGTTGTTTTTTGCACTCACCCTCGGCGGATCATTGTCTATTTAGGAGACGCCCGCGCAACTGGAGGAACCAGACTCCCCCGATAGTCAGATGGGGAGCTGGTTCTTCCCAGCGGGTGAAACATACGCTAAAGCCTAGGCTTGGGAACATGCTTTAGGTCATAAACGCAGTGGTACTGTGTACAGTTTAAGATTCTTAGTTGTGAAAGGTATACATACCACACTTATTTGAGCAAATGTGTTACAGTCCACATCAAGAGGTGATTATGGTCCATGTATGCTAAACGAGGAGGATTCCTCAAGTATATTAGAATACTCAATGTATGACTCCCTGAATACGTTGTATACTGCACAATGAAAAGTTGAGATCTTTGTACCTTTATTGAAAAACTTTAATAAAAACTATTGAAACATAAAAGAAGAATATTACACTTCCAAAATAGAGCACTGCCACCAGTGCTAGCTCAAATCCGCGTATCAAACAAATATGCTGACTCTTGGCTTAATGGTAAGATGGCCACGAGATGACGTGACACCCAAGGTTCCTATGCGCATTACGTCCAAAGGCAAGGACTTCTTCAGTAGGCGTCGTACTGAAGAAGTCCTTGCCTTTGAACATAACGCGTATAGGAGCCTTGGGTTTCACAACACCTCGTGGCCATCTTACCATTGAGCTGAGAGTCGACATATGTGTTCGATTTGTGCATTTGAGCTAGCACTGGCAGCAGTGCTTTATTTTGTAAGTGCAATATTCTTCTTTTATCTATTAAACCTTTTAAACAGAGCATTAGATCTTGTGTGCTTCCCTATTCTTCCCATATACATCAAGTGTTCCTGAGTGCCTGAAAACCTGTGTGCCCTTCCTATGGGAAAAGAGGAGCGAGGATCTGCCAACAGTGCCAAGAGACTGTCAGAGCTATTATCACTGAGGGGAATACTGCTTATTTTGATCTTCAGGCAATGCAATAGCCATGGGTAATTCAATGCATGACTTTGAGGTGAGTGGCCAGTTTGTATGGTGGTAGAACACGGAGCACTTCTATTATTTGGATCACAGTATCACATGGTGATTGCATATACTGTTTGGACTTTAATTTACACTTTATGTGAACTATCATATTTGTTGCTCATTATAATTGTATTAGATGTCTATAGCACTTTTTTTATATTTTGGTGTTGATATTCAGTACAAAATACTTATTTCTGCTGCGTTGCACTGTTTTCTATCTATTTATGGTATTGATAAGTGTTGTGATTTCACTTAATTATTTTCAGCTGCCAGCATTATTATTATTTTTATTTCATATATTTGAGCACAGGATTTGTGTGTATATTGTGGTTGCACTAATTGATTTTACTATTATAGTAGTTCAAATGCCCAACAACGTAAGTCTTAATGCATGTGTTGAGATACATTTTGATGCTTTTCCATTGATTTATATAGAAAATGCATCAGTGGGAAAACACATACGCGTGAGTCCAGCCTCAATGTGTATTCAGAAGTAATACTTTTGTAAACAAGTATACATAAAAATAAAAAAATTTAAAAAAAAATTGTAAATACACGTGTTAAGGTATGTTTTGATGTGTTTACATTTACTTAAAAAGAACACGTGTGAATCCAGCCGCAGTGTGCACCGAAAATGCATATTTTGTATACATCAAAAAAAAAAGGAAAGGTCTAAAAAACACTAAGGTACACTATACAAAAAGTCAAAAAACACACAAGTAAAATATGCTCATCAGGAGCCATTTAAAGCCCATTGCACCTCTAAAAACAACCAAATAACACTTTAAACCACCTTAATTTATTTTTCCACATTGACAAAGCACTTCAATAAAATGGTAAAATTTCAGTTAAATGTCAACAAAAAATTGCATAAAAAAAAGCAAAAAAACAGAAAAATTTCTTCATTCCCAATGAGAAAACAATAAAAAATTGACAAAAAGAGCAAACAACACTTACCAAACATCTCCATGTCCTTCTTCTATTTGCAGAAATAATACTGTACAGTATATTTACACTATGTTTTTATTACTAAACTTAATAGGAGGAGCAACTCTTGCATATTGTAGTGATAAATCACCAACATGCTAATTTGATCTTATATATAGCATACAACTGATGTTACATAAGGCTTATGTGTAATCTCCGTTGACACATGAAAATAGGATGGTATTGTAAGCAATTACCATTATCTACCATTGCTATTGTTTGTCTCGGTATTCATTATTTATTAATGATTGTTTAGCGTGTGGCCCCCTTTTGGGGGGGTTGGGGGATTATTTAAAATGTCCCTCCCCAAACAGGATATTGCACTAAAGTTGTAGGTAAGTAAGAGAACCAGAACCTTCGCTAAGTGGAAGAATGGGATTAATAATAAAGTTGGCAGTACCTCCACCCAGGACAGGGCCTGTGTAAGCAGGGGATTCGCTTCCTGGGAAATTAACAAGGAATACATTTAAAGTAATTGAGTGCAGAGGAACTGCTGCAACCAGAACATAACATTTATAAAGAAACACACTAGTGTGGAAATAATATAAACTTTATTTAAGAAAAGATTAATACAACTACATACATCCAACAGGTATTATCAGCACAGGGCCCAACAAGAGTCCTAGTGGAATTGTGCAAATATACTTGGGTGTATATAGTTATTACTAAATAAATCAATGAATAAAGATACCTCCAGATGAACGCTGCAGCAAAGTTCAGTTGCAGGGGACCCTGAGGATGATCGCGATGCTGTGTCCGTCTCAGTGTAGGAGACAAGAGCAGCGGTGATGGGGAGATCCTCCAACCATTGCCCAATCAGCCTGTAACGCAGCTTCTCACCAGCAGATACTGTGGTGGGGGTAATAAAATTCAGAGTCACCCCATCTACTCTGCGCCTTACTTCCTTGTAGCTTCTAATCTGCCATGCAACCTGACCTCAAACTACCAAGTGACCATCAGATGCCTAACCCGGCTCTAGCCTATTGAACCATTAGCTAATACTAGCTATAGAATCCCAGACCAGAAGGAACAGGGTTAACTAAAATAACAGAAGCTGCATATAAACCCTATTTAAAAAAAAAATGGTTTACCTACTAATATATTGGAAGGTGACCACTACACAAATACAGTAGAATAGACCTAGCTATCTGGCACTCTGCATATGAGATAATAACTATAGGACAGAGATATGTCTGTCACAAGGATTTAGATACACACTGAAGAAGCTATGGGCAGCTGCAGTTAAACTATTAGAACAAAGGAATAGCGCTACCCCCTTAAAAGCCACCACTAGATTTTTGGGTTCCCCTTCAGATGCACAGCCAGGCAACGGGAATTTTCCGGCATTCACTCAGTAGTCAAAAACTAGTCCACGGTGCTTTGTTTTGTTTTTGGTTTATTAGGGGATGAACTTGGATATAGGAATGGGATGGGATGGAATGCCCAGAACTGTAGCTTGAATGCAACTTGAGGACTTGAAACTGTCTCTGGCTACCAAAAATCACAAGGCTGTCCTCCCGTAGAAAAAACAGATCAGCTGAACTGGTAAAGAAAGGTCTCCAATTACTGTATACGATTGCTCTATCTCTGTAGAAGATTCCAATGCACCTGGCTGCTCATTAGGTCCCCCAAGTAAGAGGTGCCCCTTGTTAGAAAGCTACCTGGGTATTGCACCTGGCTGCTTCTCCTCCATAGACTCTGGGGTGTAATGGTTGAAGCTACTTACTCAGTCCCTTAGGTGAATCCTGTGGCACATGTGACTTCTGAACAGGTCCCAATGGCTCCCAGGATGGCTTCAGCTAAGCCTATCTGAGGCTGGCAGGGTGTGAGGTTTCAGCTGCTTCTCTCTCTGGCTCCTTCCTTCTGCCCGGGGGTCCCCTCCAGGCAAATGGACCCACATTGTCAGGCTCCAGAATATTTATGAGCTATCTTGCCCCCCTTCTGGGCCATCCCAACTCAGGTATTGGAGGAGACTCCATAAATATTCAGGCCTCATCTCTGCCCCTCGCCCTCTAAGTTCTAGAACTCTCCAGAAGTTATAGAATTCAGGGAGAGGTAACAGAGACTCAGCCCTTGGAGCTCTGCCAGGTAATTATAAACAAATTAACCCAGGCTTCTGCCTACAGAGGAGCCCAACTAAATTTTCCTACACTGTACACACAGAGGGTGCTACATAGGAATACTTGTTAAAGTATTTGTTAACCCATGGGTACAATTTACATTATCCTCTTTGCTTTATAAAAAATGCAGATATATACTTGTTTACAGAGCACAGATCGACGATCACGTGACCCACCGGCTCTCTCCTCTCTCGCATGACAGCTGCAGCGGGCAGGGCCGAGTATCCCCCGCTGACATCATTCAGAAGGAAAGGAGGAGAGAGGCGGCCCCGCCCACTGCAGAGCCGGCGGATCACGTGATTGCCAATGTGTGCTCTGTAAACAGGTATATAGCTGCATTTTTTTTTATAAAGCACAGTCGCAGGGGGACAGACTCATCAACCAAGAGGATAATGTAAATTGTACCCTAATTAGAGCAACAGAAAGGGGAGGGGGCAGGCATGGACACGATGCTCACAGACAGGGAGAGGGGAGGAGGACAGAGGAGGACAGGAGAGACACCGGATGACGGAGGCACATAAACTGACCATGGTGTCAGTCTTCAGCAACCATGATAAACTGTGGTCAGTTTACATAGGGGAGGGCAGAAACTGGCAGGATCAGCCAGGTTTTTAGGTGTTACAGCGGGCCAAATAACCCAGCACAAGTACTGCTTTAATAGTCTCTGATCCAGTCTGGGTGAAATACAGCAGCAGCCCCTGTGTGTGTAAGTTCCTCTATCTCTCTCCACTGCCTTCTTCTGGGGTTTCTGACCCAGGTAGCAGGAACAGGTAGTACCTGTCTATAACTACCTAACTCTGGGGTAATTAACAAACAAAAGCTATTTACAAATACAGACAGTAGAGGGTAGCAGTTCCTCTTTAAGATAACTTCCTTTGTTCCTCAGTCCTTCAAACACCTATTTCACAGCCAGCTTCCCTCTCTCTCCATGACACCACTTAAATAAAATGGAGAAAGCCAAACATAGTGTAACATCATTTTTTTTTTATTAATCAGTGAATCACAACATCCACAATTGCGCACCTACTTTCTGAGATAACATATTTGCCTTGTATGTGTAAATCCTGCTACTTGCCTAGTCCAATATGGCTGTGTGCTCCACGGACCAGAAGAGATGTCACAGACATGGCCCCGCCCAACACTTTTTGTCAATGGGATGTTGATCCCTGAAGATGTCTCATTGACAAAATGTGTTGGGAACAAAAAAGTAATCTTAGGTGCATGCTGATGGGCATATATCACTAAATACCACATTAAGAGCACTTTATTGGACTGTGCCTTTAATGTATTTGTATATTTTCACATGAGTGTTTCACAGCATAGATTTAAGTCTTTGTCACATAAAGGATTATTTGCTGATTTATTTATTCATTTTACAAGAGTGAACTTTTATTATAGATTTTTTTAATATACAGTAAAACCTTAGATTGCGAGCATAATTCGTTCCGGAAGCATGCTTGTAATCCAAAGCACTTGTATATCAAAGCGAATTTTCCCATAAGAAATATTGGAAACTCAATTGATTCGTTCCACAACCATTTATTCATAAGTCCTTCAGTCTCTAGTCCATAAAAAAGATTATAGCAATGTGATAAATTGTGTAACCATAAAATGCCCATCCACAAATGGCAGCCTCCCCAAGGGGATTAGAAGCAAAATCAAGTAGGAGCTACAGAGTATAAAAGAGAAGAGAGGCGCCTCTAAGTGTAGCAATATGGTTACATTTAATGAAGGTACAACATTTAGCAATAATAGAAAAATAAAGCTGCGCAACATGTGAAAAAAGCACACCTCTGATATTCAGAAATGGTATGCCCAGAGCTTAGTCTTTATTGCAAAAAATAGTGACAAAAATCTCGTGATTATAGATCCAGACTGATACCAGACCTGTAGATCACATATAGCATAAAGAACAAAGTCCTGTAAATGAAATAAAATAATAAGTCCTGAAACGCAAGACAACCATATAGTGTGGATGAAGATCTCCTTATTCAACCATCGGTGACTTCAAACATCAAAACACCCAATGAACAGTGCTGTGTATTTGATAGAAAGAGGTTCCACCACCACCAGTTCTTACTGCCGCTTACCAGAACTGTTGATCCCTTCAGAGATCAATAAAAGCAGATGGCTGTTACCCCTGCCAAGGTCTCTAGGTAAATCTATCACAATCAGCTTCTCTCCTGGGTTATACGCCAATCCTCTCCATATGTCACGATATCACAGTGCAAAAGGAAAGAAAGCCACCATAGCGTAAATCCGGTAAAACAATTTTTAATAGTAAAAGAGATGCACTTACAATTTCCGCAAGTATAAAAAGCGTGTGGTATAAGATAGCTGGCCGGCTAAGACAGCCCGTTCCTTCCGGGACTCGTTTGTATATCGGTGACGTCAGATGATGGACCAGATGATAACTCCCATGAACAACATCATTGGGGTTTTCCCAGGCCCAACCAGGGTACAAAGAGACCCATAGAAAGCAAAGAGGAACTAGAGGGGGGAGGAGAGCACAATCCAAAAAAGTCAAGGATGTGATAGGGGAAGGCATTTTCAACTTGAGCTCACAGGTCTTATCACCATCAGAGACTGCACTGTTGAATAAAGGCCTAAAATATGCTCCCCCTAAGAAACGTAACACATTTGAGACATACATGGACATACATAAGTATGTAAGAAGAATTAATATCAAGAGACATTTTGCCAGTATGCCATCGTATCAGGGAGGACGCATTGCATCTAAATATCATTATTCAGGATTGTCAAACGCCTCCGCTTTTAACCCCCCAGGAACTCTGGCTCCCTCATTAAGAGTATTCCGAGATGTGGTATTAAGGGATTTAGAATCAGTGAAGGTTGTCAATAAAGAAATGGAAAACAATTTGAAAAAGGGTCTAGACTCTTTGTGTAATAACAAAGAGCTGGTTATCCGCCCCGCTGACAAGGGGGGAGGGATAGTTGTTCTGGATCGAAAGCTATCTTCAAGAATTGTCTAGAATTGTGGGGGATGGGGACACATATGTGCCTCTATTAGGAAACCCAATAGTCCAATACAAAAAAACCTTGGAAGTATTAGTTCAGAAGGGTGCACAACTCGGCATTTTGAACGAGAAAGAACAGCTGTTCCTGATCCCTAAGGCACCAAGGGATCAACCTCTTTCTATCAAATACACAGCATTGTTCATTGGGTGTTTTGATGTTTGAAGTCACCGATGGTTGAATAAGGAGATCTTCATCCACACTATATGGTTGTCTTGCGTTTCAGGACTTATTATTTTATTTCATTTACAGGACTTTGTTCTTTATGCTATATGTGATCTACAGGTCTGGTATCAGTCTGGATCTATAATCACAAGATTTTTGTCACTATTTTTTGCAAAAGAGACTCAAGCCATCGCACACTCGGTTCAGTAGGTGCTTGTGAGTTCGTATCTTGTCTTTCAGGGCGAGTAGTCAGGTCGTATCTGTTTTTCAGTGCGTTCTGTTTAGTACGTTCTGTTCAGACGACCGTTTCTTAGCCATGTTGCGGATTCGTTCTCATCGTAGAGATCGCGTTGTGCACCGACTTTGTGTGTCTGTTGGTCTTCTTGTATTGGACCAAGACGAGTCTATGAACAGGGTGAGGAGGAGTTCATGGACCAAGAATTGGTTGCTCCAGCGCGACCAATCCTCTCACATGCCTCTGCTGCGGGAGATCGTGGAGAATAATCCTGAGGACTACAGGAATTTTCTGCGGATGTCTGACCCTGTATTTCAGCATCTGTTGGCTTTGGTGTCCCCCTATATTACCAGGCAGGACACCGTTATGCGGGAAGCCATCAGTGCTGAGCAGAGGCTCATCGCCACGTTGCGCTACCCGGTGACAGGGAGAAGTCTGCAGGACCTGAAGTTCACCACAGGCATCTCCCCCCAGGCTCTTGGCGTCATAATCCCAGAGACCTGTTCTGCTATCACCCAAGTCCTGCAGGATGACTATATGAGGGTAATTTTTTGTATATAATATCACATTCTAGGTATTTCATGCATGATAATGTATTGTATTTATTTCATCCTTCCCTAATTAGCATGATTGTAATATGCTGAGAATGTCCCCTTTGTCCCCATGCATGCTGTCTTTTTTTAAGTAATTTTTTGGCCTACATGCATTTTCCCCTTCACTTACCTCTCCAGCATGCTCTCCTGGGCCCAAACACATCTAGTCTAGTCTGTTAACAATGTATTTTTTCATATCCATTGTAGCCCCCCCCCCCCTCAAATTGTTAATTAATTTTCCTGAATGTGAGATTTGGGGGGTCCCAAAAACATCTAGCCCCCCCCAAAGAAAATAAATGGGCCATCAGAGGGGGGTGAGCAATGTGCAAATTGTGAATTTGTTTCTCTTTTTTTAATAATCCTTAACCAAAATGTTATACTTATGTTGGCCCCACAAATGTTTTTGTTTAATCTGCTTGCAATGTTATTTGCAAAAGTACTAAAAATGTTTTATCTTGTTTGATTCCCCAGCTTCCTTCCAAGCCACAGGAATGGCAGACTGTGGCATTGGAGTTTGCCAGGCGGTGGGACTTCCCCAATTGCGGAGGAGCCATTGACGGAAAGCACGTCCGCATCGTGCCACCACCCCGTTCTGGCTCCTTTTTTTATAACTACAAGGGGTTTCATAGTATCGTGCTGATGGCGGTGGTGTCAGCACAGTATGAATTCCTCTATGTGGATGTGGGGAAGAATGGCCGGATGTCGGATGGGGGAGCCTTCGCCCAGACGGAGTTTGCTCTTCATCTACAGAGTGATTGTCACGTACCTGGTAGGAGTCTGATATGACGAGGTCGGCCTCCCTTGTATCTCCTACCCAAGCCCCACTGAAGGTGAGACAGATGGTGGCTAGGGTCAGGAGGAACACGAGTGCCAGGGAATGTTGCTTGTAGAACCTGCGGTGGAAGTAGTAGGCTAGGTGGAAACAGCAGGACAGCAGGTGAAGAGCTGCGGTGGAAGCTAAGGAGGAACTCCAACCAGTTTTCAGGTTCAGGCTTGGTGGCTTGTCAGTACTTCCTATGGTCAGGAGACAGGAGAGCACTGGACACAGGAGAGCTCAGACCATAGAGAGCCAGCGCAGGTTTCCAGTGGCAGTGTCAGACCTGGGCAGATGATGGAAGCGGAGTCGTGGAGATAGCCGGGTTCGGTAACAGGCGGGCTGCAGAGTACAAGGCATAGGCAGGAGGAAGGTCAGATGCAGGCAAGAGTTGGGTACCAGTAATCAAGCAATCAGAGTCCAGAAGCAGAGTCAGAGGAAGCCGGGATCAGTAACAGGTATCAAGCAGGTTATAGCAGGGTTCAGAGGAACAGGACACAGCTGAAGACCAGTCAGCACTTGTGGAAAGCCAGAGCACCCTTTAAATAGGCCGTCTGGCGCCAACTGGTGTTAGGGACGCGCTCCTGCGCGTGCACGCCGTTCATTGCGCACGTGCATGCGCATTGGCGCACGCATATGCGCCATACGTGAATCAGCAATTCTCTTACATTGCCCCCCCCTTAAGGGCAGCCTCCGGATGCCCTTCAGGGCTCTTTTTTCAGGGTGTTGCTGAAAGAAGGCTTGTACCAGTCTTGGGGCATGTACATTGGAGGCTGGTTCCCAAGAATTTTCCTCCGGGCCGTAGCCTTTCCACTTGACAAGGAACTGTGTTAGGTTGTTCCTAACTCTGCAGTCCAAAATTGTTTCTACTTCAAACTCCTCGTTACCTTTGATAAGGAGAGGAGGAGGAATTTCAGAAATCCGGTCAGGAAAGGGATTTGGCACCGTCGGTTTCAACAAGGAAACGTGGAACACTGGATGAATCCTTAGATTCTTGGGCAACACCAATTCAAATGCCACTGCATTAATCCTCCTTTTAACTGGAAAAGGGCCCAAGAATTTTGGACCAAGTTTCTTCGAAGGACAATTTAACCTTAAATTTGCTGTAGACAGCCAGACCTTGTCACCCGGTTCCAGATTCAGGTTGCCTCTTCTTTTCCTATCGAATAATTTCTTATTGCTTGCCTGTGTCTTAGTGATTGTATCCTGTAAGAGTTGGTTGTTGGTACTGAAGAAATTTAAACGATCTTGTACAGCAGGTACAGAAGATTCAACAGATAGCTCCGGCAAGAAAGAAGGGTGATACCCATAATTGGCAAAGAAGGGTGACTGTTTGGTTGCTGAGTGAATGGAGTTGTTGTAGGAGAATTCTGCAAGTGGGAGGAGTGAAAGCCAATCGTCCTGTGCAAAGGAGGAAAAACACCGCAAATACTGTTCAAGGGTCTGGTTGGTTCGTTCAGTTTGGCCATTAGTTTGTGGGTGATATGCTGTGGAGAGACGGAGTTCGATGTTTAGCGCTTCACATAGAGCCCTCCAAAACCTGGAAGTAAACTGAACTCCTCGGTCGGAAATGATGCTGTCAGGGATACCGTGCAACTTAACAACTTCCTTGATGAAGGCTGAAGCAGTCTCAGTAGCCGAAGGAGTTCCTTGTAACGGTATGAAATGGGCCATCTTGGTCAGACGGTCTACAACAACAAAAATTGTGGTAAAATCCTCTGATGGGGGAAGTTCTACAATGAAGTCCGTTGAGATCATACTCCATGGTTTCTTTGGTACAGGTAGAGACTCCAAAAGCCCCCAAGTTCTGGCTTTGTCCGATTTATTACTATGAGCCATACGTACATACATCGACGAGAGCCTAGAAAAACAGTTCATTCGACCTTCCACGTCACCTGCAGGTGCCGGGATCTTCTTCATGGAGAAAAAGGACAAGTCCCTGAGACCCTGTGTTGACTATCGGGACCTCAATAAAGTCACGGTTAAAAACCGATACCCCCTTCCCCTGATTCCTGAGCTTTTCCAGAGGCTGAGAGGGGCACGAGTGTTTTCCAAACTTGACTTAAGAGGGTTATATAATCTAGTCCGAATCAGGGAAGGGGATGAATGGAAGACGGCCTTCCGGACACGCTTTGGCCACTTTGAGTACTTGGTCATGCCCTTCGGACTTTGTAACGCCCCAGCTACCTTTCAGCACCTAGTGAATGACGTCTTCTGTGACTTTCTGGATCTATTTGTCATCGTGTACTTAGATGATATTCTTATATTCTCTGAATCCATTGAATTCCATCGAACTCACGTGAAGAAGGTACTGAGTCGGCTCTGTGAACATCGCCTTTACGCCAAGGCTGAAAATGTGATTTTGAGAAGCAAACCATACACTTTTTAGGTCTCGTCATCTCGGCCGAGGGCATTTCCATGGATCCACAGAAGGTCACATCCATTCTAGAATGGCCGGCTCCTACAGACAGGAAGGCAGTACAGAGGCTTGTAGGATTTGCAAATTTCTACAGGAAACATATACCTTGCAGAATCTACAGAGAGACCTTAGTCACATGGAAGAGCGACTCTCAAGCGAGATTAATGTTGCACCAGTTTATGCATCTTCCTCAGTCACTGACTCCTTTGTTCAAACAGACTTCAGATTGTTCCGTGAGGCCACTCCCCCTCCGGAGCCCAGGGTGCCTCTCCCCGAACGGTTCTCCGGGGAGCCGTATAGTTCAGGCTCAGACAGAGGGTAGATCCTACCAAACGGGATCTCGGCCCCTGGTAAAAGTTCTATGGGACAGTCATATGTCCTATGGGGAGGAAGAGTGTCTGCACCCTTCTTGTTGAACACATCCTGATATTCATGGTAGGCAGCAGGTATCAACTTCAAAGTCTCTGGGTCTGGCTGTAAACTCAAGAGAGGAGTAGTATTAACCTTCCCTCCTGGAAAGCAGTGTTCTTGGCAGTAGTTGGATGAGAAGGAGACCTCTCCAGAAAGCCAGTTTATGTGTGGATTATGGGCCTTTAACCATGGGATGCCAAGAATTACAGGGAACATAGGTGACGTTATGACATCCAGCCTGAGGAGTTCATGATGGCCTGAAGCGGTTTGACAGAAAATAGGTGCAGTCTCTTGTGTAACGGGCCCAGATTTGATGCCAGAGCCGTCGGCCAGATGAACCAGAAAACTTTGCTTCTTGGCACACACAGGGAACTGATGAAGGGCAACAAATGTGGAATCAACAAAGCAACTACAGGCCCCAGAGTCTATGATGGCCGATACAGAGACTGTCTTTCTGGAGAACAGAAGCTCAACAGAAAGGGAGACATGAGAGCGATCTTTCCCAGGGAGATACATCATATGAGGCAGGTGATAACAAGGTCTGCTGGATTTTACTGGGCAAGTCCGTATGAAGTGGCCAGCCTCCCCGCAATATAGGCATAATTTAGCTTGCTGCCGCCGGAGGCGCTCAATAGGAGAAAGAGGGGGGTCTCTGAAAACTCCTATAGCAAGCCTTATACAGTCTTTTCCCTCCGGGGGGTGCAACAATTGAAGGAGCGGATATGTCAGAACTGGAAACCACAGAAAGACTTCCCTTAAGTTTTTCAGACTGTCTCTCCCGTAAGCGCCGATCAATCTGGATGGTTAGGGTGATCAGGTCCTTTAAGGATGTGGGCACTCCCACTCTGGCAAGCTCATCTTTCAAGGTCTCAGAAAGTCCCAGGAGAAACTGGTGACGAAGGGCAGACTGATTCCACAGGGTATCAGCACTCAGAACGCGGAAAACGGTCACATAGTCTTCCACTGGCCTTGTGCCTTGTTGTAACTTGCCAAGCTTGGATTCAGCAGTCTGACGAAAGAAAGAGTCGGCGTATAGCTGAGCCATGGCTGAGAAAAAGGAGTCTGTGGTTGCCAGAACGGGGTCATGTTGCTCCCGGAGATGGTGGGCCCAGAAAGGTGGTTTGTTTAATAACAACGTGATGATGAACCCCACCTTGGTGTCTTCGGAAGCAAAGGCTCGGGGTAACAGGGAGAAATATAGCTCACAAGAGTTCTGAAAGGTGCGGAATTTTCCACGGTCCCCGGAGAACCGTTCGGGGAGAGGCACCCTGGGCTCTGGAGGGGGAGTGGCCTCACGGAACAATCTAAAGTCTGTTTGAACAAAGGAGTCAGTGACTGAGGAAGATGCATAAACTGGTGCAACATTCATCTCGCTTGAGAGTCGCTCTTCCATGTGACTAAGGTCTCTCTGTAGATTCTGCAAGGTATATGTTAGTGCAGAAACTGAACTGGAAATGTCCACTGGTGGGGAGACCTCCCTTTCAGACTCTATCCCTGGCTGACTGGTACTGTCACGTACCTGGTAGGAGTCTGATATGACGAGGTTGGCCTACCTTGTATCTCCTACCCAAGCCCCACTGAAGGTGGGACAGATGGTGGCTAGGGTCAGGAGGAACACGAGTGCCAGGGAATGTTGCTTGTAGAACCTGCGGTGGAAGTAGTAGGCTCGGTGGAAACAGCAGGACAGCAGGTGAAGAGCTGCGGTGGAAGCTAAGGAGGAACTCCAACCAGTTTGCAGGTTCAGGCTTGGTGGCTTGTCAGTACTTCCTATGGTCAGGAGACAGGAGAGCACTGGACACAGGAGAGCTGAGACCATAGAGAGCCAGCGCAGGTTTCCAGTGGCAGTGTCAGACCTGGGCAGATGATGGAAGCGGAGTCGTGGAGATAGCCGGGTTCGGCAACAGGCGGGCTGCAGAGTACAAGGCATAGGCAGGAGGAAGGTCAGATGCAGGCCAGAGTCAGGTACCAGTAGTGATGAGCCGAACACCCCCGGGTTCGGTTTGCACCAGAACCCGCGAACGGACCGAAAGTTCGCACGAACGTTAGAACCCTATCAAATACAATGGATGCGAACGTTCGAAATCTAAAGTGCTAATTATAACGACTATTATGCATGTTATTGTCCTAAAAAGGGTTTGGGAACCCGGGTTCTGCACCAGGGGACATGTATCAATGCAAAAAGAAGTTTTAAAAACGGACGTTTTTCAGGAGCAGTCATTTTAATGATGCATAAAGTGAAAAAAAAAAGTCAAATATTCCTTTAAATATCGTACCTGGGGGGTGTCTAAAGTATGCCTGTGAAGTGCCACGTGTTTCCCGTGTTTAGAACTGTCCCTGCACAAAATTACATTTCTAAAGGAAAAAAAGCCATTTAAAACTGCTTGCGGCTTTAATGTAATGTCTGGTCCCGGTAATATGGATGAAACTCTTTAAGAAAAATGGCATAGCTACCCCATCACCCCCCCCCCCCCACCCCAGCCCATTACCAGCCCCAGTGGGTCTTGTATGGATATTAAGGGGAACCCCGCACACAAAATAAAAAAGGCCCTATATACTCTGAACAGCCGTATACAGGCGGTGCATACAAGACAGGGACTGTAGGTTTGTTCTTATGTAGAATCTGTTTGTAATTTTGAACAGGTACATTGTTTAAGTGTAGCTCCAGCTAAAAAATCTATTTTTAAGCTTTTTGGAAAACATAGGGAAGGGTTATCATCCCTGTAACATTTGTTTTGCTGTCTGTGCAGTGTGCACCTGTTCAGAACAGTTCACCTCACTTTCCGTCCTAATGACAAATGTTTTTTGAAAATTTGGGGTTTTTATTGAAACAAGAATTGGTGATAAAGCATCAGTGGAGAGGAGACACTTTTTTTCCCATATTAACTCTTACAGGAGAGAATTTGCCTTCCTAGGGGTAGATTTCCTCTCACTTCCTGTTGTATCCTTCCGTTTGCAAGGAGGAGTCGTTTGTAAGTTGGATGTTTGAAAGTAGGGGCCTGCCGTATATACTCTGCTGAAATTTGCCCCTTACATGTTGGTGTTGCCACAACACTGTGAGCCCTCACAGTTACTCTTGGTGGGCGCATGAATGGGCCCTGCTGTGAATTATTAGATCAAGAATTGTAATTGCATGCCCCTGTTGAACAGGGGCTGAAAAATTGGGCCTTTGGTGGTGGTGGTGGTGGTGTTGACACAACACTGTAAGGCCTCACAGTTACTCTTGGTGGGTGCAGGAATGGGCCCTGCTGTAAATTATTAGATCAAGAATTGTAATTACATGCCCCTGTTAAACAGGGGCAGAAAAATTGGGCCTTAGGCACTGGTGCCACAACACTGCAACCCCTCACAGATACTGTACTTGGAGCACAGCAATGAGCCCTGTTGCAAAGTATTGCATCAAAAATTTTAATTACACGCCCCTGTTAAACAGGGGCTGAAAAATTGGGCCTTAGCCACTGGTGCTGGTGCCACGACACTGCAACCTCTCCCAGATACTCTAGTTGGAGTGCAGGAATGAGCCCTGCTGCAAAGCATTGCATAAAAAATTGTAATAACACACCCCTGTTAAACAGGGGCTGAAAAATTGGGCCTTAGCCACTGGTGCTGGTGCCACGACACTGCAACCTCTCCCAGATACTCTAGTTGGAGTGCAGGAATGAGCCCTGCTGCAAAGCATTGCATAAAAAATTGTAATTACATGCCCCTGTTAAACAGGGGTTGAAAAATTGGGCCTTAGCCACTGGTGGCGGCACCCAGAAACAAAAATGTTCTTCCAAGCTATCATCATCAATCGGATCATTGAGGAGGAGGAGGATAGTCAGTCAACATAACAGGACAGTCTCTCAGTATCAGCATCAGTCTTGAAGGGATGTGACATTTGAAAATAAATTAGTCTGTTATATCAGCTTCAGGTGTTTGGTAGCTGGTGGTGATCCAAGACTGGTTCATCTTTATGAAGGTCAGTCGATCAACCGAGTCGGTGGACAGGTGCACCCTGTGATCCGTGACAAAGCCTCCAGAAGCACTGAATGTGCGTTCTGAAAGAACGCTGGATGCAGGACAGGCCAGTAGCTCAATTGCATACTGTGCAAGCTCTGGCCAGTGATCCATCCTCAACACCCAGTAAGCCAGAGGATTTTCGGTGGGGAAGGTGTCCAAGTCTGACCTTGCCCCTAGGTATTCCTGCACCATGTATATCAGATGCTGGCGATGGTTGCTGGAACCGATCATACCTTGGGGCTGCGGACTAAAGAATTGTCTGAACGCATCGGTCAGACAGCCACCTTCCCCACCGCTCCTTCTTTGACTGACCGAAGCCTCAGCAACTCGTTGTCCAGGACCAGGAGTTTGTAACCTCCCAGTCTCTGGGAACGCGTTGCACAGATCTTTCTGCAAGGCCTCCCGGAGTTGACTCATCCTCTGCTCCCTCTGCGACGGTAAGATAAGGTCCGCAACCTTACCCTTGTACCGTGGATCAAGGAGAGTGGCCAGCCAGTAATGGTCCCTCTCCTTGATCCGAAGAATACGAGGATCCTTCCGCAGACTTTGCAGGATCAGGGAGGCCATGCAGCGTAGGTTAGCTGAGGCATTCGGTCCGGAGTCCTCTGGGTCACTAAGGACGACATGATCCGCAGCCACCTCCTCCCAGCAACGTACAAGTCCACGGGTTTCTTGGGACTGTAAATCATCCCTAAAAGACTGCTGCTGATGATGCTGAGTGCCAGGCTCCACCTCCATGCTGACACAATCCTCCTCCTCCTCCTGTGCGATGGGTGGGATAGAAGGAACACTGTCTGGGTAAAGGGGGCCTTGAGAGGCAAGGAAGTCCTCCTCTTCCTGCCTCTGTTCTGCCTCAAGTGCCCTGTCCATTATTCCACGCAGCGTATGTTCCAACAGGTGGACAAGAGGTACAGTGTCACTGATGCATGCACTGTCACTGCTCACCATCCTCGTGGCCTCCTCAAATGGTGCCAGGACAGTGCATGCATCCCTGATCATGCCCCACTGGCATGGTGAAAAAAACCTGAGCTCCCCTGACCCTGTCCTGGTGCCGTAGTCGCACAGGTACTCATTGATGGCCCTCTGCTGCGTGTGCAGCCGCTGCAGCATGGCCAACCTTGAGTTCCACCTGGTGGGCATGTCACATATACGGCGGTTCTTGGGCAGGTTCAACTCCTTTTGCAGCTCAGCCAGACGAGCACTGGCATTATAAGATCTGCGGAAATGCACACAGACTTTCCTGGCCTGCCTCAGGACATCCTGTAAGCCCGGGTACCTGCCCAAGAACCGCTGCACCACCAGGTTAAGGACGTGAGCCACACAGGGCACATGGGTCAGTTGTCTCTGTCGGAGGGCGGAGAGGAGGTTGGTGCCATTGTCGCAAACCACCATTCCTGGCTTAAGCTGGCGTGGCATCAACCACCTCTTGGCCTGCCCCTGCAGAGCAGACAGAACCTCTGCCCCAGTGTGGCTCCTGTCCCCCAAACACACCAGCGCAAGCACGGCATGGCATCTTTTTGCCTGCGTACTTGCGTAGCCCCTTAAACGCCTACGGAGCACCGCTGGTTCCGAGGACAAAGCACAGGAAGAGGCCATGGAGGAAGAAGAAGAGGAGGGGGTGGAGGAGAGAGGCGTTTTACAACCAGTAGTAGCATTTTGGAGGCGTGGCGGCGGAACAACCTCCAACACTACTGCACCTTGTCCTGCATCCTTCCCAGCTGCCAAAAGAGTGACCCAATGGGCCGTGAAAGAAAGGTAACGTCCCTGTCCATGCCTGCTGGACCATGAGTCAGCGGTAATATGCACCTTACCGCTGACCGCCCTGTCCAGCGAGGCCAAGACATTGCCTTCCACATGCCGGTAGAGAGCCGGAATCGCCTTCCGTGAGAAAAAGTGGCGTTTGGGAACCTGCCACTGAGGAACCACACATTGCACAAACTCACGGAAGGGGGCCAAGTCTACCAACTGAAAAGGCAGCAGTTGAAGCGCTAGCAATTTAGCCAAGCTAGCATTCAACCGCCGGGCATATGGATGGCTGGGAGTGAACTTCTTTCGACGGTCCAGCAGCTGGGGCAGGGAAATTTGCCTGCTAGAATCGGACGTTGGTGTACTGCTAGCAGAGTGCCCGCAAGTACTTGGCTGTGACACACCTAATTCTACACCTTCATTCCTCTGAGTGCAGGTTTCAGAGAGGACTGAAGGTATAGTGGGTTTGGAGATCCCAGCTGATGCGGTGCAAGGAGAGGTCTGCTGCTTTGTTCTTTGGTGTGGGTCTTTAAGGTAGGCTTGCTAATGAGCTGCATGGCAGGTCAACATATGTCTGGTCAAGCATGTGGTGCCCAAGCGGCTGATGTTTTGGCCACGCGATATACGCTTGCGACATATTTTGCAAACAGCAGCTGTGCGATCTGATGCACTCGACTCAAAAAAGGCCCACACCAAAGAACTTTTTGAATAACGGGCAGAGGCAGCGCCCTGCACAGGCGGAGCTCTGCGGTGTGATTCCGTCGGTGTGCTGCCCTTACGCTGGCCCCCCGAGGGCATCCTGCCTCGTTGGAGATGTGCCTCCTCCTCATCCTCATCCTCCTCCTCCTCCCTCCTATTAGGCACCCACGTGGAGTCAGTGACCTCATCATCCCCTCCCTCCTCATCACTGGAGCCAATCTGGCAGTATGCTGCAGCTGCTGGAACATGACTGCCAGATTGGTGTCCTTCTTGAGCATCCCCTCTCTCTGCTCTCACGCTACTGCCTTCCTCTAGCTGGGTATCATCATCAGACCCTTCGAAACGCTGGGCATCCTCCTGGAGCATGTACCCAACACTGTGCTCAAACAGTTCGGGGGACTCCTCAGGAGGACATGGTTGGTCTAGGGAAGGAGAGACTGATGATGACATTGATACCAGGGAAGAGGACGCTTTGGCAGCTGCTTTGCCAGTACCCTGAGCCTGGGTGAGAGAGGATGAGGAGGATGAGGAGGGCTTGGTCATCCACTCTACCATGTCTTCGGCATGATGCGGCTCAACACGTCCAGCTGCCGAAAAGAAGGACAAGCGTGTCCCATGGCCACGTGCTGATGGCGATGCACCGCGTCCACGACCAGCACTGTTGTCTCTAGACACAGAGCCTGCTTGCCCTCTTTTATTGGCTCCTGACTGTCTGCCTCTCCTTGTTTGCCTTCCAGACATTCTAATGGCCTGCAGGGAGATGGGAAAACCAGCAATAAGGCCTAGCTTCAGGAGTATATTTTGCAGGAATCACACTACGCCTGCTTTAAGTGCTGCAAATGCCTGTTGGTGTAACACACCAGGAAAACACAGCAATACGGGCTAACTTCAGGTGTATAATGTGCAGGAGGTACACTCCGCCCGCTGTAAATGCCTGTTGGTGTAACACACCAGGAAAACACAGCAATATGGGCTAGCTTCAGGTGTATAATGTGCAGGAGGCACACTCCGCCCGTTGTAAGTGCTGCAAATGCCTGTTGGTGTAACACACCAGGAAAACACAGCAATACGGGCTAACTTCAGGTGTATAATGTGCAGGAGGCACCCTCCGCCCGCTGTAAGTGCTGCAAATGCCTGTTGGTGTAACACCCCAGGAAAACACAGCAATACGGGCTAGCTTCAGGTGTATAATGTGCAGGAGGCACACTCCGCCCGCTGTAAGTGCTGCAAATGCCTGTTGGTGTAACACACCAGGAAAACACAGCAATACGGGCTAACTTCAGGTGTATAATGTGCAGGAGGCACACTCCGCCCGCTGTAAGTGCTGCAAATGCCTGTTGGTGTAACACACCAGGAAAACACAGCAATACGGGCTAGCTTCAGGTGTATAATGTGCAGGAGGCACACTCCGCCCGCTGTAAGTGCTGCAAATGCCTGTTGGTGTAACACCCCAGGAAAACACAGCAATACGGGCTAGCTTCAGGTGTATAATGTGGAGGAGGCACACTCCGCCCGCTGTAAGTGCTGCAAATGCCTGTTAGTGTAACACACCAGGAAAACACAGCAATAAGGGCTAGCTTCAGGTGTATACTGTGCAGGAGGCTTAGCAACAATGACACTGACTGTCAAGGTCACCTGTGGCCAGGTGACAGATGCACACCGTAGGGGGACAGGAGTGCACCGCAAGGTAGTGAACCCTATGGCTGGCTTCTGCGGATAGGAAACTGGGTGGTTGTGGAAAGCGGGACCAGAGGAGCACAACCGGGATCCTAACGGAAGCTAGAGCCAAGATTCCCCAGGGCGCGGAGTCTAAGACCCAGCAGGTCTTCTCCAGAGCCTCTAGTGGTGAGGATGTTATGCTGCAGGCTGGGACCAGGTCGCGGCCCCTGGAGTTTCCTAGCTCATGCCCTGTAGAATAAGGGGAAAAGAGGGGAAGCAGCAGCACAAGATATGAGAGAAACGAATAACAAGCTGAAGGTCAGGGGCCACAAGCAGACAAGGATAACGAAAGAACGAGCCGAAGGTCAAGGGTCACGAGCAGACAGGGATAGTCGGGGACAAGCCAAATATGTAACAGAGAGACAGACGTAGCACACGGCAGGCAGGAACCCAAACACACAATGCCTAACAAACACGTTGATCAGGAAAGCAGGCTTGCAGTGCACAGGTTAATATAGTGTTCTGTGATAGGGCCTGGGGTGGAGTCAGGCTGGGAGGAGATTATAAAGGAAGCCAGGTGAAAGGGTTCTGGCCTCTAAGATGAACACATGGGAAGGAAGGTAAGCTGACAGACAAACACTACTGCATATCCATGACAGTACCCTCCCTCTTATGGGCCCTCCCCCACCTGGGCCCAGGCTTAAAGGGAAATCTCTGATGAAACCTCCTCAACAGATGAGGTGCAGCGACATCAGATGCAGCGATCCAAGACGCCTCCTCAGGACCAAAACCTCTCCAATGCACAAGGTACTGAAGAATGCCTCTGCAGAGCCGAGAATCCAGAACTTGTCTAACCTCGTACTTAAGATTATCCTCAGAGACCGAAAACGAGGTAGGGAGATGACAAGAAGATCTATTGAGGACCAAAGGCTCTCTAGGAATAAGCAAGGGCATGAGAGGATCAACAGGAATCTGAGGAGGGTCCCCTAGACCCGTAAAGGGGAACTGGTCATCTTGCACAGGACCATCAGACTGGGCAGATGTCAGTGGAACCCTGAAGTCAGGTTGGTTAGAAGGTGACATGTCACAGGAGTCAAGCTGAATAGCTGAAGGACAAGCAGAATGTCCTGAACAAGAAAAAGTAGGAGGCTCACTGGGCATGGGCTGGACTGGCATAACTAGTACAGAGGCAGAGTGAATAGCTGAGTCAGGTGTAGCGACTACCTGAATCGCATCGCAAGACGTAGCGACTGCAGGACTTGTAGACAAGTTAGCCTGGCTGTGCGTCCAAGGGTGGTTAGGGACAGAGAAATGTAAATGGTTATGCAACCTGGAATGAATGACCGACTCAGGTTCACAGGGGGCAACCTTGGGTAGGCAGGACGAGGAACAGGAGGGACCCCAAGCCAGGATCTGTCCAGTAGTCCAGTCCACATGAGGAGAATGGAGCTGTAACCATGGGAGACCCAAAATTATAGGCGTTGAGGCCTTGGGTAAGATAAGGAAGGATATCCACTCCTGGTGGAGTGTCCCTACCGACATCTTAACAGGGACGGTCTGGAAGCGGATAGGTCCCCCTGGGAGAACAGTACCATCAATCGCCAAGACCACCAATGGCGTGGTGAGGGGCAAAAGAGTAAGTCTCATGGACGATGCGATTTCCCAGTCCATGAAATTACCAGCGGCTCCGGAATCCAGATATGCTGAGACCGAATGAGAAGAAGCACCAACATGAAGGAACACAGAAAGCAGAAGACGAGAAGGGGAAGGTGATATTTCTGGGTCCAATACTCCACTTTCCAGATGAAGTGGACCCGAACGTTTTTCTGGACAAAGAGAGCAAGTGTCACGAAAATGACCTTTGCCCCCACAGTAAAGACACAGACCAAAAGTTCTGCGCCTAGCACGTTCCTCGGGGGATAGCCTGGTCCGACCCAGCTGCATGGGTTCCTCAGCTGGTAGGAGATGCTCTACGGGTCGAAGAGAGGGGAGCTCAGGCTGACTAAGAACCAAGGAGTGCTGGCGTTGCTTTTCTAAGGTCCTCTCCTGAAAGCGAATATCGATCTGGTTACACAAGGAGAGAACGCCGGCCAGATCAGTGGGGATGGTTCTTCCTGCTAATTCATTCTTCACTCTATCAGACAGGCCATGCAAAAAGGTTGCGACTAAGGCCTCATTGTTCCAGCTCAACTCAGCCGACAGTATGCGGAAATGAAGGGCATACTGTCCCACAGAAGCAGACTCTTGGCGGAGACGTAAAAGGGCGCTGGCCACTGAAGAGACACGAGCCGGTTCTTCGAAGATATTCCGAAAAAGTTTCAAGAAGCCAGACAGGCTAGAAACCACTGGATCATTCAGTTCCCACAGAGGGGCTGCCCAGGCTAAAGCTTCACCAGAGAGGAGGGAAATGATATAGGCTACCTTAGCCCGATCAGACAGGAAGTTTTGGGGCTGGAGCTCAAAATGATTCGTGCATTGGCTAAGGAACCCCCTGCAAGCCTTGGAGTCCCCAGAGAAACGGGACGGAGCTGGCAGTTGTAGTGAGTGTGTGGCTGCGACTGGTGCAATAGGTGCAGCCGCTGGTTGTATTTGAGGTTGCGGATTCAGGGTTCCCAAGGAGGCCTGAAGCTGCTCGAAGCGAGAAGCCAGATCCTGGAGGAATCGCATCACCTGAGTCTGATTCGATTCCTGGGTTTCAAGTCTGCAAACTATGCCCTGCAATGGATCATCCGCGGGGAGCGGGATGTCAGCCGGGTTCATGGCTGATCAAACTGTCAAGGTCACCTGTGGCCAGGTGAGAGATGCACACCGTAGGGGGACAGGAGTGCACCGCAAGGTAGTGAACCCTATGGCTGGCTTCTGCGGATAGGAAACTGGGTGGTTGTGGAAAGCGGGACCAGAGGAGCACAACCGGGATCCTAACGGAAGCTAGAGCCAAGATTCCCCAGGGCGCGGAGTCTAAGACCCAGCAGGTCTTCTCCAGAGCCTCTAGTGGTGAGGATGTTATGCTGCAGGCTGGGACCAGGTCGCGGCCCCTGGAGTTTCCTAGCTCACGCCCCGTAGAATAAGGGGAAAAGAGGGGAAGCAGCAGCACAAGATATGAGAGAAACGAATAACAAGCTGAAGGTCAGGGGCCACAAGCAGACAAGGATAACGAAAGAACGAGCCGAAGGTCAAGGGTCACGAGCAGACAGGGATAGTCGAGGACAAGCCAAATATGTAACAGAGAGACAGACGTAGCACACGGCAGGCAGGAACCCAAACACACAATGCCTAACAAACACGTTGATCAGCAAAGCAGGCTTGCAGTGCACAGGTTAATATAGTGTTCTGTGATAGGGCCTGGGGTGGAGTCAGGCTGGGAGGAGATTATAAAGGAAGCCAGGTGAAAGGGTTCTGGCCTCTAAGATGAACACATGGGAAGGAAGGTAAGCTGACAGACAAACACTACTGCATATCCATGACACTGACACTGTCCCCTGCCTATCCTTCTCTCTCCCTGTACACATGGTTTATCAAAGAATATGACACTGACAGACACTCTCCCTGCCTATCCTTCTCTCTCCCTGCACACAAGGTTTAGTAAAGAATATGACACTGACACTGTCCCCTGCCTATCCTTCACTCTCCCTGCACACAAGGTTTATCAAAGAATATGACACTGACACTTTCCCTGCCTATCCTTCTCTCTCCCTGCACACAAGGTTTATCAAAGAATATGACACTGACACTGTCCCCTGCCTATCCTTCTCTCTCCCTGCACACAAGGTTTAGCAAAGAATATGACACTGACACTGTCCCTGCCTATCCTTCTCTCTCCCTGCACACAAGGTTTAGCAAAGAATATGACACTGACACTCTCCCTGCCTATCCTTCTCTCTCCCTGCACACAAGGTTTAGTAAAGAATATGACACTGTCCCCTGCCTATCCTTCTCTCTCCCTGCACACAAGGTTTATCAAAGAATATGACACTGACACTGTCCCCTGCCTATCCTTTTCTCTCCCTGCACACAAGGTTTAGCAAAGAATATGACACTGACACTCTCCCTGCCTATCCTTCTCTCTCCCTGCACACAAGAATAGCACAAAGAATATCAACACTGTCCCTGCCTATCCTTCTCTTTCCCTGCGCCGGAACACACTACACAAGGCCGCCGCGCTGGCGGCCTTTTATAGTGTCGGGCATGTGCTAAACCCCCTAAACTATAATTGGCCACAGGCAACCTGCCTGTGGCCAATTATGGCTCTCCTAGCTGCCGGCGCTGTGATTGGCCAAGCATGCGGGGTCACAGTGCATGCTTGGCCAATCACAGCGCCGGGATTGCACTGCGATGGCGCAGTGTATTGTGGGTCGTTCGCGTCACTCGAATTTGGCGCGAACGGCCCAAATCGTTCGATGTTCGCCGAACGGTCGAACAGCCGATGTTCGAGTCGAACGTATGTTCGACTCGAACACCGAGCTCATCCCTACTCCTCAGGCTACAAGATAGAATTTCTCTCTTGTCCACTGGACAGATTCATCACCTCCAATCTCCAGCTACTACCGACCCGTCGGGAGGCCCTGTATGGGGCGGTCCAGGGTCTACTGGAACGCGAGGTAGTTATTCCAGTTCCAGAACAGGAACGGGGTCAGGGTTTTTACTCAAATCTGTTTATTGTGCCGAAGAAGGATGGGGTTCATCCAATCTTGGATCTCAGAGCCCTCAATTGCTTTGTGAAGGTACAAAGATTTCGGATGGAGTCGGTTCGATCTGTAGTCACGGCTCTCCATCTGGGGGACTTTCTGGCCTCCTTGGACATCAAGGACGCATACCTGCAGGTCCCCATATACTCCAGACACCAGAAGTCTCTGTGATTTGCTGTCGGGAAGAACCACTACCAGTTTGTGGCCCTCCCGTTTGGCCTTGCCTCAGCACCCAGGACGTTCACCAAGGTGCTCGCTCCAATTCTGGCACTTCTAAGACAGCGGGGTATCGCTATCATGGGCTACTTGTACGACCTTCTACTGAAGGCGCCTTCAAGCTCAGAATTTAGAGGTAAGCGTGTCCATTACCTGTCAGACTCTTCGAGACTGTGGTTGGATACTAAATACGCAAAGGTCAGTATGGTGCCCACTCAACGCCTAGTGTACCTGGGGTTGATTCTAGATTCCTCAGAGGCAAAAGTATTCCTCCCTGTGGAGAAGTTGCAGACCCTTCGGGGCTGCAGTACGGCAGCTGACTTCCAGGAATTGGTCGTCACTCCGTTTTGGCATGCGAATGTTGGGCCTCATGGTAGCCTCCTTCGAGGCGGTCCCATATGCTCAATACCACACTCAAGTGTTACAGAAGGAAGTTCTGTCCAGATGGAACAGATGCCCTTCATCTCTGGATTATCAAATCCGAGTGAGCCACCTAGTCAGGAGATCCCTGGTATGGTGGCTGACAGCACCGGCTCTAAGGGCCGGGAAGTCGATTCTTCCAGTTTACTGGATAGTGATCACGACGGACGCCAGCCTTACAGGTTGGGGGGAGTCTGGGGTGTTTAGTCGGTGCAAGGTCGCTGGACCCCAGAGGAAGCCCTCCTGCCGATCAATGTCCTGGAAATCCGGGCGATCAGGCTGTGCCTCTTCAAATGGTCTCAGAGGCTGCAAGGGCGTCCAGTCAGGATCCAGTCAGACAACGCCACAGCAGTGGCATATGTCAATCATCAAGGAGGAACAAGAAGCTCAGCTGCAGCATCGGAGGTCGCTCGCATCCTGAAGTGGTCAGAGAGGAGCGTACCGGCACTGTCGGCCGGGTACATTCCGGGTGTGGAAAACTGGCAGGCGGACTACATGAGCCGCCAGATGCTGGACCAGGGAGAATGGTCCTTACACCCGGAGGTGTTCCAACTCCTCTGCCAAAGATGGGGCACACCAGACGTAGATCTTCTGGCTTCCCGACTCAATCGGAAGGTATTGAGGTTTGTGGCCCGGTCAAGAGACCCATGGGCAGACGCAACGAACGCGTTGGTGGCATCGTGGGGTCAGTATCGGCTAATCTATGCCTTCCCTCCCTTAAGGCTTCTTCCTCTTCTGCTCCGCAGAGTAGAGTCAGAGGGAATTCCAATGATCCTATTCGCTCCAGATTGGCCTCAGCGTCCTTGGTACGCTGGTCTAGTACGTCTGGTAGCAGACGTCCCCTGGCGCCTACCACTACGGAAGGACCTGCTATTGCAAGGTCCCATACTCCATCCTGCTTTACAGTCACTGGCTTTAACGGCATGGCTGTTGAGAACCAGGTACTGAGAGACCGGGGCCTATCAGATTCAGTAATCTCTACTATGAGAAGTGCTCGGAAACCATCCTCTAGGAAGGTTTATCACCGCACTTGGAAGGCCTACATCTCCATGTGTGAGGAAATGAAATGGCATCCGCGTACTTATTTGGTTTTCAGAATCCTGCTGTTTTTACAGCATGGGGTGGACCAAAGGCTTGCCTTAAGTACGATTAAGGGACAGATATCTGCCCTGGCTGTCTTTTTTCAGCGACCCCTGGCGACTCACTCTCTCGTGAGTACATTTGTGCAGGGGGTTTGACATGTGGCCCCTCCGGTCCGTCCCCCGATACCTCAGTGGGACTTGAACCTGGTCCTCTTGGTGCTTCAGAAGGCACCGTTTGAGAATATTAGAGATATTCCCCTGTTGACACTTTCTCAGAAAGTGGTCTTTCTGGTGGCTGTTACGTCAGTTAGACGAGTCTATGAGCTGGCAGCCTTGTCCTGCAAGGCTCCCCATTTGATTTTCCACAAGGATAAGGTGGTGCTGCGGCCGCAGCCTTCCTTTCTTCATACCTATCTGCTACTTCCCTGTTCCGGAAGTCAGACTCACTGTTTGTTTCGGTGGCTGGTCCCAAGAAGGGCCAAGCAGTCTCGTCGGCCACCATCTCTAGGTGGATCCGACAGATAGTAATCCAGGCTTACGCCTTAAAGTGTGAAGCGCCCCCCCTTTCCTGTCACGGCGCATTTGACCAGGGCAATAGGTGCCTCTTGGGCTTTCCGACATCAAGCGTCTGTTTCCCAATTATGTAAAGCGGCGACTTGGTCATCCGCTCACACTTTCACAAAATTCTACAAAGTTGATGTAGGTGCATCTTCGGATGCCTCTTTCGGCCACAAAGTTTTACAAGCGGCTGTTTAGAGTTGTAGCTCCTCCGTTGGAGGAGTGCTGTTTTGTGTTTGGGGGGAAGTTTATTTTATGCTGTTACCACCCCTCGTTTTTTCTCTGACACTGCTTTGGGACATCCCACTTGTCAATAGAGAAGCTGTGTCGGTCCATGGACGAAAGAGTAAATAGGATTTTTTACTCACCGTAAAATCCTTTTCTCTGAGTCCATGGACCGACACAGCACCCACCCCTCCTTTTAAGTTTGTACTGCTTTTTGACGAACTGAACTGCGAGATGCAGACTAAGAGGTTATACCCAGAGGATCCGCCCCCTGGGCGGTACTGTAGAAGTTGTGATGCAACACTTTTTACAAGTTTTTCTGCCTAGTCACTCCTAATTAACGGATAATACCCACTTGTCAATAGAGAAGCTGTGTCGGTCCATGGACTCAGAGAAAAGGATTTTATGGTGAGTAAAAAATCCTATTTTCTAGCGGAATTCATTGACAGATTAAGGGAGCTGCCTGCTCTGTGGGAGACAAAAAATCCACAGCATAAAAAAAAGGGGTTCGGAGAGCAGCGCTGGAGAGCCTGCTCCCATTTGTGCAGACCAGGGTGCCCCATGCAACCATTGAGCAACTTGACACCAAAATTGGGACCTTGAGAGGCACATATAGGACTGCGCGCAATCGGGTCCTGGCATCTCAGAGGTCAGGAGCAGCAGCAGGGGAGGTATATGTCCCACATTTGTGGTACTACGACAGGTTGGCCTTTCTGAATGACCACATTACAGCAAGGGAATCACTGTCCAGCCTTCCCTCCAGCCTTCCATCCAGCCTTCCCTCCAGCCAAGATGATCCTTCCCAGGATCAGGAGGAGCCTTCCATCTTGGATGAGGACCCAGATCTGTCCGTCTGGAGCCAGGTATAGTATTTTCGACACATTTATTTTTCAAAAATGAATGATGTAAAATAGATGTTAAGATGGGTAAAAATGTAGGCAATCAAGAAAAAGGGATTGATATAGCAATAGTGGGAAAAAAAGTTGATCTGAAATGAGGGGAAGCTCTGCTGATTTTAATCTCCAATCATGTGCAAGCTAAATTTCTGCTTTTTCTTTGCCTTGCATGTCCCCCTCAGATCTCCAGCGACTGCACTTCCAAGTACACTTTCAAAGCAATTACAAGTGCACTTGTAGTTAGCACTTGTATTGCAAAGTGGATTTGCCTTTACAAAATAATCCCCTGTGTGTGATTGATGAAACAAAAATCTAAAATATGTCACTTTTTTACACAGGAGGAGGTCAGCCAAGATGAGAGGGCGGAAAATGTCAGGCAGGAGGAGGCTGGGGTTAGTGGCAGAGAGGAGGTGCCTGGTCCAAGTGGCAGAGAGAAGTTGGCTGGTCCAAGTAGTAGGACAAGGTGTCAGGTGCCACCAATCCGCATGCCACCAAGAAGGGGCAGGAGGGATAGGGCTGTGAGTGTGGCAGCACTGGCCCTCATTAAAGAGGCCCATGCCACCTTCCAGCAGCCCCCAACCCCTGATGAGGGCTATGCGGCATTGGTGGGCATGAAAATGGCCCAGATGCAAATTGAACAGAGGCTACTTTGTGAGTCCCTGCTCATGACCCTTTTAAATTAGGGGTTGAGGGGCAGACTCACAGAGAGCACTGTTATCTGTGACCATCCTCCTGCACCTTCCTATTATCCTCCACCTCCTTCTTCTCCACCTCCACCTCCTTTTTCACAACCTCCTCCTTCCTCTTCTCCTCCACCTCCTTCTTCTTCTCCTCCACCTCCTCCTTCCTCTTCTCCTCCACCTCCTTCTTCTTCTTCTTCTCCTCCACCTCCTTCTTCTCCAGCTCCACCTCCGTCTTCTCCACCTCCACCTCCTCCTCCTGACATGAGTACACCTCCTGAGGCACAGCCTCCAGCCAGGCGGACAAGGAAGGGTGCAGAGAAGGCTACAGAGAAGGCTGCAGAGAAGGCTGCAAGCAAGCCTACCCAGAAGGCTGCAGGGAAGCGGAGCAAGAAGACCAGGAAGTGATTCCCTTGCTGCAATGTGGTCAGACAGAAGGCAGCCTGTTGTAGTTCCACAGACTTGGGACATGTATCTAACCTGCTGCTGTTCCTGACCTCTGGGAGTCCAAGACCAGATTGGGCTCACTAATGTATGTGCTTCTCAAGGTCCCAATTTTGGTGTCCACACAGTCGCACAAATTGCAGCAGGCTCTCCAGCGCTGCCTTTTAGTTTGGTTATTCTTATTTTGTATACCAGAATAAATGTTTTTTTGGGTTACAGTTAATACTTGCCTATGTGTTTTTGTTAAAGCTACATATTTAGTTGGTGAGTAGGCAGGTAATTTACTCAAACTACAAAGCTAGAGTTTAAATGCAACAGATAACACCAAAAAAACACCTTGAAGGACAAAAAATAGAGGATAATTTTATACAATTTATGTCAAATTTACACCGGATAAAAAAAAAAGGAGAACACTAGACATTAAAGAATATTTGAAAATGCATATCTGAAAAAATTAATAAAAATTAAAAAAAAAAAAAAAAATTACATCTTGTTAGATCAAATAAAATAACATATTCATGAGATCTACATTCAGAAATGTTGCTAAAAATTTGTCATAAATATGCGTGAATATCTGCAGCCAAAAAAGTTCTTAATTGCGCATCATTGTACCATTCTAAAGAAGATTTAAATGTGCAGCATTTAAACGTGGCTAAAATTGGTAACGCGTGACGAATGTGCTATCTCCATTCAAAACGCTTGTTTTACAAGAAGGTGCGCTCCCGTCTCATATTGAGTCTGACCATGCGCAGTTTTTGAAGACTCGGAAAAGCATACACACAAACGGTTTTCTCATCCAAAAACAGTCTGACGAGAATCACACCGAGAAAAAATGAGACTCCGACGAGAAAAAAGACCTCAATATCAGAGGTGTGCTTTTTTCACATGTTGCGCAGCTTTATTTTTCTATTATTACTTTTATTGTGTGTGTCTCACATTGAAGTTGCAGCATTTTCCATTTGAGTGACAAAGTCCACCTTCACTTTATGAGTGTTTTTTTCACTATCTAGACAGCGCAGTATATATACACACTTTTACGTTTACTACAGATACACAATATTGCAGCAGTCTGACACCTCAGTGTGTTTTGTATTAACGTTTTTTTCATTTCTTAGTATTATGCATATAGCGCATTAAGGTTTTTTTATTAACACTTTAAGAATTGACATATTAATTGTATTTATTTCATTATTTGCATGTCATAAGCATTCCCTTTGGGTTTCATCTGAAGGGAGTGTTTGCGAAATGGACATATTTGTATATAGAGCATCCAAAGTGGTGAACACAGAGGGTGTATTTGAGACCTTTAACACCAAGGATGGTGATATGGGAGGGCTTTTTGTCCGCTTAAAAAACTTAACCATTTCTGAGATACATACTCAGTGGGATGTGGCCTTTCTAGAGACATACATCAAACTGAGTATGGTACCAAGGAGCTTACGGTGGGAAGTATGCCCACAAAAAGGGGAAGTGGACCTGGAAAATTGGTTTAGATACTTTAACTACTTAACGACCGCTCACTGTATATGTACGTCGGCAGAATGGCACCGACAGGCACAATCACGTACAGTGTACGTGATTGCCTTTGTACAGTTGGGGGGTCCGATTGGACCCCCCTCCTATACAGTGAGCGGTCAGTATTCGTTGGGGAGCGATCCGAGATGAGGGGACGGCCGTTCGATTCCGGCCACCCCCCCCATGATCGCTCCGGGCGAATGAAAATGCTTCCTCTGTCCGTGTAATGTAAACACAGGCAGAGGAAGCAGGAGGAAGTGATGTCATCTCTCATGCGGCGCTCACATATACCGAGCGCCGTATAAGAGAAGACATCAGGTCAGTGCACAAAACACTACACTGACACCAGGACACATAGGCACACAAATCGCCCCCCCCAGATCACCCCCCAGCCCCCAGTCACAGTGTCACTGATTGCAGTGACCATTTATTTACTGATCACTGCAATCAGTGACATTTGTGACTGTAAAAGTGTCACTAAAGTTAGTTTTAGGTCCAGTGTAGCCCCCTAACCCCCCCTAATAAAGGTTTAACCCCCTGATCGTCCCCCAGATAACCCTTTCACCCCCTAGCACCGCCGTCGCTAAGCGATCATTTTTCTGATCGCTGTCTTAGCGTCGGTGATGCAGATCGGTAGCCAGTAATTTTTTTTAGGTTTGCCGCAGGTTTTTATAGCGTCAGGTACCCCCATAAATTATCTAATAAAGGTTTAACCCCCTTGATCGCCCCCCAGGTAACCCTTTCACCCCCTATCACCACTGTCGCTAAGCGAACGTTTTTCTGATCGCTGTCTTAGTGTCGGTGATGCCGATCGGTAGCCAGCAATTTTTTTTAGGTTTGCCGCAGGTTTTTATAGCGTCAGGTACCCCCATATATTATCTAATAAAGGTTTTAACCCCCTAATTGCCCCTAGTTAACCCTTTCACCATATAAGTGTTACGGGTGACGCTGGTTAGTTAGTTTGCTTTTTATAGTGTCAGGGCACCCGCCGTATATATAACCCAATAAAGGTTTAACCCCCTGATCGCCCGGCGGGTGATATCAATTAGGTTTTAGCATCAGAGAGGGTCTGCGTCACACCCCAGGCAGCGTCAGGTTAGTGCCAGTAACGCTAACACCCACGCGTGAAGCATACACCTCCCTTAGTGGTATAGTATCTGAACAGATCAATATCTGATCTGATCAGATCTATACTAGCGTCCCCAGCAGTTTAGGGTTCCCAAAAACGCAGTGTTAGCGGGATCAGCCCAGATACCTGCTAGCACCTGCGTTTTGCCCCTCCGTCCAGCCCAGGCCACCCAAGTGCAGTATCGATCGATCACTGTCACTTACAAAACACAACACACATAACTGCAGCGTTCGCAGAGACAGGCCTGATCCCTGCGACTCCAGTGCTGTAGGAGGTGATTTCACCACCACAGTTAAAAAAAAAAAAAGCATATATGCCGAAGCATTGGGGCAGCAGGGGCGGAGGAGCGGAGGAGCAATTTTGCTCCTAATGCCGCGTACATACGGTCGAAATTCTGACGGAGGCTTGCCCGTGGAAAAGTCCGACCATGTGTGTGCGGCATAACTTTTTTGCGGGAGGATGCCCCCATGCTTCGGCATATATAAATGGTGCATGTATGCCCATCATTAGAAGTGGGTGGATGAAGGGCGGTATTCTAATGGTGGGCATACCCACCGATCAATCTCTTTTTTCGTTCAGCCAACTGGCTGCATGAAAAAAAAAGATTACAATACATGTCCAACAAGGACCAGCAACGTACTGGTATGTTGCTGGACTTTGAATGGTTATACCAGATTGATGCCTGCGGGTTTAGGTATTATCTTGGTATCATTCTTTTCAGCCAGCGGCCGGCTTTCATGTAAAAGCAATCCTAGTGGCTAATTAGCCTCTGGACTGCTTTTACAAGCAGTGGGAGGGAATGTCCCCCCCCCCCCAGATATAAAAAGCGCCATTGGGAAATTGGGAAAGCATTTTATCACACCGATCTTGGTGTGGTCAGATGCTTTGAGGGCAGAGGAAAGATCTAGGGTCTAGAAGACCCCAGTTTTTTCAAAAAAAGAGTGCCTGTCACTACCTATTGCTATCATAGGGGATATTTACATTCCCTGAGATAACAATAAAAATTATAAAAAATTAAAAAATATGGAAGGAACAATTTAAAAATAAAATAAAAAAGCAAAATTAATAAAAAAATAAAAAATAAAAAAAGCACTCCTGTCCTGCCCTGCTCTTGCCCAATGGCGAACGCAAGCGTCGGTCTGGCGTCATATGTAAACAGCAATTGCACCATGCATGTGAGGTATCACCGCGAAGGTCAGATCGAGGGCAGTAATTTTAGCAGTAGACCTCCTCTGTAAATCTAACGGGGTAACCTGTAAAGGCTTTTAAAGGCTTTTAAAAATGTAAGTAGTTTGTCGCCAATGCGCGTTTGTGCGAAATTTTAAAGCATGTCGTGTTTGGTATCTATGTACTCGGCCTAAGATCATCTTTTTTATTTCATCAAACATTTGGGCAATATAGTGTGTTTTAGTGCATTAAAATTTAAAAAAGTGTATTTTTTCCCCAAAAAATGCGTTTGAAAAATCGCTGCGCAAATACTGTGTAGAAAAAAAAATGCAACACCCACCATTTTAATCTGTAGGGCATTTGCTTTAAAAATATATATAATGGAGTGCGCATGCGCGGAGTATCCAAGATGGCCGCTTGAGCCGGAGCTCCGCCACACCTAGCTCTAGCGCCGCTCACAGCACCGCACAGAGGGACCATCGACGAGCTACAATGGGCGTTCCAGACTCCCAGATCACCAGGGAACCCCGCCGTATGAGAGGAAGCCAGGTACGGAGAGACCTCGGGCCGCAATTTGACCGGGTTCAGCCGCCGGGGTATACCAAGATGGCCGCCGCGGCCCAGCTACACGCTGCTGACATGGAGGGACATCCAGAGCAGAGGCAAGTGCTAGCGCCCGCCACCCTGCCATACACCCCAGCCAGCCAAAGCATGATCATGCACCATATGACCCCATCCCCAGCATCGACTGAATCATTACTTAGCAGACACTTTGGAGACAATGCTGTCCCTTTAGCAGGGACACCCTCTCATGCACACCAAGGGGGCCCCTACCTCACACCCCCGATTAATGAAGAAAGTCCCCATCACGATGACCTATTCCAGAAGTTGTCTGCCTTACTGGAGAGGGGATTGGCCAACACAGCAGCTAAGATTACTGGCGATATAAAAGCTGACTTCCAGAACTTAGGTTCCAGGATGGAAGCCATAGAGAACAAGCTGGATTTGACAGTTACAATCACTAACCAGAATGCTAGCCACATCCAGACACTTCAAGACAGGCTAGACTCAGCCCTATTGAGAATCGATGAACTTGAAGATAGATCCAGGAGATCCAATTTCAGAATCAGGGGTCTCCCTGAAACCTTTTCAGAGGTCTCACAAGCGACACAGGAAATAATTAAATCCCTGATCCCTAACATACCGCAACACCGTCTGGAATTGGACAGGGTTCATAGAGCCCTGGGCCCTCCTAGAAAAGATGGTTCCCCCAGGGATGTAATCGCTAAACCTCACTTTTACCAGGTTAAGGAGGAAATAATGAAGCAATCCAGAGCAGCGAAACAGATCTCCCATCAAGGTCACCCTATCCAAATTTTCGCTGACCTATCCCCCTCCACGATCCAGAGAAGAAGGGCCCTGAAACCTCTCTTAGGGATCATGGCCCAGAAGGACATCAAATACTGGTGGGCATTCCCATTTGCCGTTAAATTCATTTTCAAGAGTAAACCTTATTCGTTCTCTAATTTCCAAGATGGCGAGAAGACCCTCCTCACACTGAAGCTGATCTCGCTAGATTCGGATATGGACACTTCAAACCCAGCAAACAACTCTACTAAGAGGCCACCACCCTCCAGCCCCCTGACGCCCCTGTGGAACAACCCGAAAACGAAGAAAGCGAAAGACACTCGCCCGACCTGAGTATTGCCAGCTATTAATTTGATTTTATTTTTATATCTCCTACTCTCTTCCTTGGCTCCCAAAGGGAGTACTAATCAGAGACTTCCTATTACTCTGAAAGGGGCAATTGCCCTCCCAAATTCTACTGAACAAACTTTCTTAATTTTTAGTATACATAGATATGGACCCGACCTGGGGTTTTCCCAAATTGATTTTACTTATAGTTCTGGATAAGGCCTTAAACGAACCGGTAGGCTCATTATCACCATTCACTGGATGACAGAAACCTTATGTTTCTCAAGTGGTTGTTTCTACGAGTTGGGCTCATAGTGGCCCCCTAATGTTGGTGGGTTAGTTACTGAACCAAATGTTTTCCCACCATTATAATGGATAGTAGATCTAAGTTGTTCACCACAATGCCTGCTCTGAAAAGGGGCGGGTGAGGGGTAGTTATCCAGTTGCTCATCCCGGAGGAGTGGGGGTCCCTCCTTTATGGGAATTTAAACCTTCTGTGCTAGATTTTTCTAAAACTGAATAAAAGTTAGTTGAGCGCCGTGGAGCTGGGTGCTCAGCATGCGCCTCCGCCTATCCCTCAGTCTCCCGAAGATTTGTGGGATGGGTTGTCTGCTCACAGTGGTGCAGACACTTTTTGTAAGGTCCGGCCCGGGGGAAGAGTTATTTCCCCCGGGAGCGGACCGCTTTTCTCTGAAGAGGCTGTCTATGGTCTCTTCCTCTATCTTTTCGATCTTGCTCTTTCTGTATACCCCTTCCCTCTCCCTCCTCCCCTCCCCCATCTACGATCTAAGATGCTTAATATTTGTGTGTTTCTCAGAATCCATCCAGGCTGTCACTGAGGCTCCCAGTCAAACTAAACCATCTCACAGAGGGTCCACACAGAAGGCGACTAGAGATCCGGCTCACCTAAAGGTAAGTGACGCAGGGATAGACAGCGTACACTCAACTCTTCTCCATGGCTAATGCACCAAAACCTATACTTAAAATAGCTACCCACAACGCTCAGGGTCTTAATTCTCCAATAAAAAGGAGGAAAATATTTGACAGTTACAAATCCCTGGGAATAGAAGTGGTTCTGATTCAGGAAACTCACTTCCCTAGACGGTACAGCCCTGCCTTTTTACACCATCACTTCCCGGTCTTTTATTTGGCAAAGGCAGAAGACAAATCAAAAGGGGTTGCAATTTTATTTTCAAAATCTTGTAATTTCACTTGGCAAGCCGAGTACAAGGATCCAGAGGGCAGGTTTCTATTAGTGAAAGGCCTAATTGAGGGGCACGTTTTCTCCTTTGTCTCATACTATGCTCCAAATAAAGGGCAACTGAGGTTTTTTCAGTCAATGATGTCAACCCTGAGCCCTATGCTGGAGGGGACTCCCATATTTGGGGGTGACTCCAACGTGGCGCTTGATCGTGGGCTAGATAAGTCCAACCCAGCCAAACCCATTCTAACTCGCCCCACCAGGGCCAGCCTAAAATTTGCTAGACTTCTCCATGCGCATGGTTTGGCGGACGTTTGGCGTGAACAGAACCCAACGACAAGAGATTATACCCATTTCTCTTACCCCCATCAATCCTATGCCAGGATAGATCACATTCTCATCCCCTCACATCACCTACCACATGTCAATGATGCTCGGATTATAGACACGTCACTCTCGGATTACTCTATAGTGTTAGCATCTCTCGACTCACTCTCACACAGACCCAAACATTTCCAGTGGAGGCTTAATGAGTCAATTTTGTCAGACCCCATTAATGTGATCGAGATTAATAAAGCACTAACCGAATACTTCTCTTTAAATAACAATGGGGAGGTATCCGCAGAAGTACTCTGGGCAGCCCATAAAGTAACCGTCAGAGGTAAACTTATCCAGCTCGCATCCAAAATCAAAAGAGAAAGAATGGCGGATATCGTTAGACTGGAGAGAATGTACGCTTCTCTCAGAGCCCAACATAAAAAAGACCCGACCAGAATTAGCATGACACAAATAGACTCAGTCAGACTGCAACTTAACTTAGCCCTGACAACACGAGCCGAAAAACTGATCCGATGGAGCGGAGCGAAATTTTATACCCAGAAGGATAAATTAGGCAAGATGCTGGCCAATAAACTCACCCCCAGGGTGAGGCTAAACACAATCCCGAGGATCAAATCACTTAATCAGATCACGACTTCTGATCCCTCCAAAATCCTGACAGCTTTCAGAGAGTTCTATGACAAGCTTTATAGTGCGGGTCAGCAGGTTACCGCTAGTTCCATTTCACGTTTTCTAGACACCCTCCCTATTCCTAAACTCTCTGATGAACACAAAACCATCATGGAGGACCCAATTTCAGTGGAAGAAGCCATGGAGGTTATCAAAAACCTAAAGGGGGAACGGCTCCAGGTCCGGACGGTCTATCAGTCCCCTACTATAAAACCTTCTCAGAGATAGTAACGCCCTTTATGACAAAAATTTTTAACAAAAAAACCTCCGGCTCTCCCCTACAACCTGACCTGAACTCAGCATTCATTACTGTTATCCCGAAACCCGATAAAAATCCAGAAGAGGTAGCTAACTATAGACCAATATCATTGATAAATAACGATTTAAAGATCCTCACCAAAGTCCTTGCAAACAGACTAAACTCATTCATCAGCTCCTATATTCACAGAGACCAAGTGGGATTTATCCCAGGCAGACAGGGCCCTGATCAAACTAGAAGAGCTATTGATATAGTCTCAATCTTACAGTCTAATTGGCCAGGAGGACCTAAGCAACAGGGAATGCTACTTTCCCTGGACATACAAAAAGCATTCGATACTGTGTCCTGGCAGTACATCTTTACCCTGTTAGAGCAGTGGGGCTTTGGGCATCAATTTATAGGAACCTTGAAAGCACTATACTCCACACCCACAGCGCGAATTCGAATTCAAGGACATTACTCCTCCCCGGTCCACATAGCAAGAGGAACAAGGCAAGGCTGCCCGTTGTCACCCGCAATTTTTGCATTGGCCATAGAGACACTGGCGATAGCTATACGAGAGAATCCTGATGTAAAGGGGGTTACTTGTGGGCCCCAAATGCACAAATGTGGATTATTTGCGGATGACTTAATACTCTTTATCACCTCCCCACTAACCTCCCTACCTAATTTGAATAAAATTATTTTCTCTTTTGCGACAGTTTCAGGTTTGCAGGTTAACTTTGCCAAATCCCAAGCCCTAAACGTCTCTCTTAACCCTGAGATGGTCTCCCTACTTAAAATGAATTTTAAATTTGCCTGGAATGATTGTAATATCAAATACTTGGGTATCTCCCTGACTTCTAAATTTGAGTCCCTTTATGCTAAAAACTTCCCTCCCATGTATCACAAGTTAGAGCAAGACATAAAACTATGGTCAAGGCAAAATTTATCTTGGTTGGGAAGAATAAATGCTGTCAAGATGACACTATTGCCTAGACTGCTCTACCTCTTCCGAGCTCTCCCCATTCCACTGAGGAGGGACCATCTCAAGTCACTCCAGAGCAAAATTATACAATTTATTTGGGGGGGATCGGGATACAGGATCAACCAACAGACTCTTTATCACTCCAGAAAACGAGGAGGACTGGGTGTGCCAAACTTGTATAGATATTTCTTAGCATCAAGACTGTCCCAGTTCTCCACTGTATATGCTAAAGGGAGAAAACCAGATTGGATACAAATCGAACGCCAGGCGGTTCCACATCATACCCTGGATTACCTATTGTGGTGTTCACCTAAGAATAGACCACCTATCTTGGCCCCCACTCTCTCACACTCTTTTGCTATGTGGGATAAAGTGAAATTGAACCCTAACCTTACCTCAGCCATGCAACCCCTCTCACACCTATTCCGTAACCCGAGTTTCCCCCCGGGGTTAAACATAAAGGCCTTTCAATGGTGGCTGGACAAAGGGCTGTACCGTATAGGCCATTTCTTCACGTCCAGAGGCCCAATTTCTCTGGCCTATTGTGTAAGCAACCTCGACCTTCCTCAGTCTGAGAGATTTCGGTTTCAGCAAATTAGCCATTTCTTGCATAAAATATGGCCCGAAAAGCCTGATCCTCCCAAATTTTCAAATTATGAACTTTGGTGCAGTCAACCCATGGAGCAGAGGGGAGGCATTTCAGTCATCTATGCGTCACTTTCCCACCCGACTGAAAAATCCCCTTACATGGTAGCCTGGGAGGGAGATTTCAAGTTTCAGTGGAACTTGGAGACCTGGCAGTCTGCTCTAACCACAGCATATAAAGGAATCATCAATACATCTCTCATGGAGGCAAATTTAAAAATTATGACTAGATGGTATATGACACCAACACGATTGGCCAAGATTTTTCCAACGGCTGATCCGTTATGCTTCCGGGGGTGTCATCTGAGGGGCACAATCGCCCACGTGTGGTGGGAATGCCCTAGAATCAGGTCCTTCTGGAGAAAGACATTAAATCTCATTAAAAGAGTCACGGGATGCGAGATTCCCAGGTCTCCGGAAACCATTTTACTAAACGCTCATATTCCCAAGATATCCAAACACGATCGTTTACTAATCCACTATATATTGCTAGGAGCCAAAATTACACTAGCCAAGGCGTGGAAGCACCCAAATGTCTCCACTAAAGCAGTTATCAGGAAAGTATCTTGGATCATGGCCCAGGAAAAGCTTGCCAGTATCATCAACGATTCAACAAGTAAATTTGAGAAGGTTTGGGAACCATGGGCTCAGTTCTTGGGTATTTCTCTAGTTCCTGGATTAGCGCAGATTTAAAACCTAGCTTAAATTAAGCACTTAGTGAACCTCGCCTCCCTCCCCTCCCCCACCCTACCCTATCCCCCTTCTTCCCTACCTTTCTTCTTTCTGACTATCTATCCTTTCTTCTAACAGGGTATCGAATTACTATTATTGGTACAACTTTAGAGGTCCTCTTAGGAGTGAGTTAGCCCCATCGGGGGTTTCCCCCCTGGGGGGAGGGGGGGTTACCTCCCTCTGGCACAGTAGGTGCCCTTTTGGGGTGCCGGGGGGAGGTGGCTCCGTGACACCTTCCCTATCCAGGATGTTGGGGACTGGGGGAGAGCATTTAGCTCCCCGAGCTCTGTTGATGGGGTGAGGTTGGGAGGAAGTATGCCTTTGATTGAAATCTGTAGGTCAGGTGATATGATTAACCACATGATAGAGTTTTTTACGAGTACGGACCCTCCTTAATTTAAGCTCTTTCGTGGTGTTCTTTTCCAGCCCCCCCATGCTACCAGTTAAAAACTGTTATCTTCTATATTGCTATCGTATATGTTACTCTGTATTTTCCTATTTGAAAATAAAATACTTTGAAAGTAAAAAATATATATAATGTTTGGGGGTTCAACATAATTTTCTTGCAAAAAAAAAAAATGTTTTCATGTAAACAAAAAGTGTCAAAAAGGGCTTTGTCTTCAAGTGGTTAGAAGAGTGGATGTAAGCTTCCTAATGTTGTGTATAAAATGCCAGAACAGTTCAAAACCCCCCCAAATGACCCCATTTTGGAAAGTAGACACCCCAAGCTATATATTGAGAGGCATGTCGAGTCCATGGAATATTTTATATGTTGACACAAGTTGCGGAAATAAGACAATTTTTTATTTATTTTTTGCACAAAGTTGTCACTAAATGATATATTGCTCAAACATGCCATGGGCATATGTGGAATTACACCCCAAAATACATTCTGTTGCTTCTCCCGAGTACGGGGATACCACATGTGTGAGACGTTTTGGGAGCCTAGCCGCGTACGGGACCCCAAAAACCAAACACCGCCTTCAGGCTTTCTAAGGGTGTAAATTTTTGATTTCACTTCTCACTGCCTATCACAGTTTCGGAGGCCATGGAATGCCCAGATGGCACAAACCCCCCCAAATGACCCCATTTTGGAAAGTAGACACCCCAAGCTATTTGCTGAGAGGTATTGTGAGTTTTTTGCAGATCTCGCTTTTTGTCACAAAGTTTTGAAAATTGAAAAAAATAAAATGTTCTTTCTTCATTTTCAAAAACAAATGAGAGCTGTAAAATACTCACCATTCCTCTCAGCAAATAGCTTGGGGTGTCTACTTTCCAAAATGGGGTCATTTGGGGGGGTTTGTGCTATTTTGGCATTTTATGGCCTTCGAAACTGTGATAGGTAGTGAGGAGTCAAATCAAAAATTTGTGCCTAGAAATCCTGAAGGCGGTGCTTGGTTTTCGGGGTCCTGTACGCGGCTAGGCTCCCAAAAAGTCCCACACATGTGGTATCCCCGTACTTAGGAGAAGCAGCAAAATTTATTTTGGGGTGCAATTCCACATATAACCATGGCATGTGTGAGCAATATATCATTTAGTGACAACTTTTTGTAATTTTTTATTTTTTTTAGTCATTATTCAATCACTTGAGACAAAAAAAAAAAATATTCAATGGGCTCAACATGCCTCTCAGCAATTTCCTTGGGATGTCTACTTTCCGAAATGGGGTCATTTGGGGGGTTTTGTACTGTCCTGCCATTTTAGCACCTCAAGAAATGAGATAGGCAGTCATAAATTAAAAGCTGTGTAAATTCCAGAAAATGTACCCTAGTTTGTAGACGCTATAACTTTTGCGCAAAGCAATAAATATACGCTTATTGACATTTTTTTTACTAAAGACATGTGGCTGAATACATTTTGGCCTAAATGTATGACTAAAATTGAGTTTATTCGATTTTTCTTATAACAAAAAGTAGAAAATATCTTTTTTTTTTCAAAATTTTCGGTCTTTTTCCGTTTATATCGCAAAAAATTAAAATCGCAGAGGCAATCAAATACCATTAAAAGAAAGCACTATTTGTGGGAAGAAAAGGACGCAAATTTCGTTTGGGTACAACATTGCATGTCCGCACAATTTACAGTTAAAGCAGCGCAGTGCAAAATTCTGAAATCACCTCTGGTCCTTTAGCTACCAAATGGTCCGGGGCTTAAGTGGTTAATGAAGCCGGGGTCAATTTCTTACGCTTCTTGGTACAAAGAAAAAACAACAAACTTACCAGATTAGATACGGAAGTAAAAACTCTCAAAGGATAGTCTTCCCCCATTCAAAGAAGGGGAAGAATACAAAGAAAGATCAGCCAATCTTTTAAAAATTTTAGATAAGGAAGAAAAGGAACAAAAAATAAAAAAAAAGGAAGAAATACAACAGGGACTATGGGGACTACCAAGCCAATAACGTTTTTGAATGGCAAAAAAAACTAGCCAGTGAAGAACGAGACAAGCAGGAGTCAAGGATGGAGGCTATAACTCAGGCTGAGAGTGCCCCGATAACATCCTCTGGTGAAATACAACACCTGCCGATTAGGGAGGTGTCTCAAAAACACCAAAAAAAGCCCACAATAAAAATAAAACTGGAAAGAAGGGTAGACGGGTATCCTACCAATCTCCATCTAGATCTCAGGGACCCAATAAAGGAGTCCAATATAATAAAAATAACAATAGGAACCATCAATATGGATCAGGAGGAAATGGGGATCAAGGTTATTACATTCAGCATGATAAACCTCAACATCAACCATATAGGGAACCCCCCAGACCAAGGAAAGGCTCAGAAAGAGTTCCTTACAATCATTATGGTCAGGAGAGGTCATCTCATCAGGATTCGTACCATGATGAGTGGGCACGCTCAGAAAGAAGCATAGATGAATGGGAGAATAATGGTGGAGGAGACTCTCATAATCGCTTCTTTCCTTTGAGGGATAGAGAGGGCCCGGTACAATCAGGCCATTTGGAGTATGACTATAGAGATCAGGAATATTCTTGGACTTCTAGGGATCACTCCAATGGACCAGATGATAACTCCCATGAACAACATCAGTGGGATTTTCCCAGGCCAAACCAGGGTACAAAGAGACCCATAGAAAGCAAAGAGGAACTAGAGGGGGGAGGAGAGCACAATCAAAAAAAGTCAAGGATGTGATAGGGGAAGGCATTTTCAACTTGAGCTCACAGGTCTTATCACCATCAGAGACCGCACTGTTGAATAAAGGCCTAAAATATGCTCCCCCTAAGAAACGTAACACATTTGAGACATACATGGACATACATAAGTATGTAAGAAGAATTAATATCAAGAGACATTTTGCCAGTATGCCATCGTATCAGGGAGGACGCATTGCATCTAAATATCATTATTCAGGACTGTTAAACGCCTCCACTTTTTACCCCCCAGGAACTCTGGCTCCCTCATTAAGAGTATTCCGAGATGTGGTATTAAGGGATTTAGAATCAGTGAAGGTTGTCAATAAAGAAATGGAAAACAATTTGAAAAAGGGTCTAGACTCTTTGTGTAATAACAAAGAGCTGGTTATCCGCCCCGCTGACAAGGGGGGAGGGATAGTTGTTCTGGATCGAAAGAGCTATCTTCAAGAATTGTCTAGAATTGTGGAGGATGGGGACACATATGTGCCTCTATTAGGAAACCCAATAGTCCAATCCAAAAAAACCTTGGAAGTATTAGTTCAGAAGTGTGCACAACTCTGCATTTTGAACGAGAAAGAACAGCTGTTCCTGATCCCTAAAGGTACCAAGGGTTCCTATCCTTTATTGCCTGCCGAAAATCCACAAGAGTCTTACTTGCCCCCCGGGCCGTCCGATCATAAGTGGGATCGATTCCATTACATCCCGGGTGGGCAAGTATATAGACCACTTTTTACAGCCATTGGTACAACGAATGCCGTCGTATCTTAAAGACACTCGGCACGTAATCAATCTATTGGCCAATCAAAAATCAACAGAACATACATGGATGGTTACGGCCGATGTGACATCTTTGTACCGCATGCATTGGGACTATTTGCTGTCAAATACTATCTTGACCTTTTTCTAAAATCCCACAAGAACAACAAATTTTTGTTATGGAATTATTGGAATATGCGGCCAATCATAATTATTTTTGGTTCAGCCAGAACTTCTATAAACAGAAGAGGGGTGTTGCTATGGGGGCTAAGTACGCCCCCAGTTTGGCCAAACTTTTTATGGCCAAATGGGAGGAGGACGTCATCTATAAAGATCGCAACCCTTGCCTCACCTTTTGGGCGAGGTATATCAATGACGTCCTCCTCCTATGGGAGGGGACAGCCTCCCAGTTGGAAGAATTTTTTGTGAAGATCAATACTAATGATAGGGGGCATACGTTTCGTCCATGAGGCTAGTCAGGATAAAATCCACTTCCTTGATCTCACAGTGAGCAAGGAGGGGACAGGCTTCAAAACAATTACTTATTTTAAGCAGACGGATCGTAACGCCTATATTCCTTTAGGAAGCTGCCACAAGGAATCGCGGCTTAAAGCAGTACCCAAGAGTCAGTTCTTGAGAATGAGACGGAACTGTTCGGATGTATCTGACTATGCTCTTCAAGCTAACATACTGAAGAAAAAACTGATTGATAAAGGATACGATGCAAACTCTTTGGAAATGACAATAAAAGAAGTTGAAAAAAATCGAGAGATCAGTCTTATTGGATGGAAACCCCAAAAGTAAACGTGAGGGACCATTGATACCACTAATTACCACCTACTCTACCCAACATTTATTAGTGCAGAAGATTTTACGTAAGCACTGGAATGTCCTAAGGAGTGACCAAATTATCAACACATTCTTGCCAGAAGCACCACAAGTTATCTTTAGGGGTGTCCCTTCACTTAGGGATAGGATAGCTCCAAATGTGGTTGATCCATCTCCAAAAAAAGTCTCCTTCTTCCAAAACATCTCGGGCTACCACCAATGCCGTAGGTGCCAAGTATGTGCATTAAATACAATCAAATCAAAGAAAACAATTTCGTTTAGATCAACCAGCACCTTCAGAGAGCATAAAATGTTGTCTTTTGTGACCTGTAGTTCCACTGGTATTGTCTACCTGTTGGAATGTCCCTGCGGGATGCAATACATCGGGAGAACCAAAAGATCTATGCAAGTGCGTCTAGGTGAACACATTGCGAATATTAAGAGTGGATTTAAGGACCATTCTGTTTCACGACACTATGATTTGCACCACCAGCGAAACCCAGCAGGCACAGTGTTCTTAGGTATTGATAGGTACAGTCCACACTGGAGGGGAGGTTCTCTAGTTAGGGAAATATCTAGGATGGAAATGTCATGGATATATAGGGTTCGTTGTTATACCCCCTATGGCCTAAACATCGATATAGATGTTAACGCATTTATTGACAATGCCTAGGGCATATGCCTATAGTTCCTTTTTTCCATTCTGGCATTCTCTCTCTTGTAACATTGTGGTTTTTGTAGTTTGTGAACTGGATCTGATTTCTCAGTTGTCATGGCCAATAAATTCCATTTAGGTAGCATTAGTTCTCATGTACCTCATGCAGCTAACATTTGATATATATGGATGAGGGGGCCAAAGCTTTGAGAGTAATCTCAGCTCTTTATTCCACTATGATGGAGTGCAATCTTTGATTAGTGTATCTCATCAATAATTGGTTCTCTCCAATTGATCCTTCTAATTTTCTACCAATTCAAGCGATGATGTGACATCACATTTTTGTCCATCTATATAGGGACTTTGTGAGCCAGAGACGTTTTGGTGGGATCTTTCCACCAGAGGGGTTAAATCTTCTCCAATTGATCCCAGTGGACGTTTCATTACACATGGAGTATCCCAAATTTAAGGTTCCTTCTTCCCACATCTGCACTGGATGCAGTTAGTAATGTTCATATATTTTTATTTATATATGTTTAGTTTTTTATACAAGGATATAGTGAATAATTTTTAATTGACATTTTTATAAAGCAGGTTCAAACACATAGAGCCTCTTGGCAAGGGCTATTTCCATACAATTCACATGTAGTTTTGACTATGACCACCAGGGGGCTCTTCTATTGTGATTATTGACCATGTTAAGATCCAGAGTTGGTGGATATTCATATACACTAATTTGGATCTTTTAATATTAAGATCTTATATAATAATGTACCTTTTCACATAAAATAAGGAAAGGAGAGCATATAGAATGTTGTCTGTTTTTTATATTGCGGCGCGCGGCACCACCAGCCCGCAATGCACAGTAGAGATGGATAGGAGATGCTCTTTCCTTAACCTTTTTTAATAACCTTTTTAATACCCTGTTTTACTACCTGAGATAATGCTCTAAGTTTAGTAAGCATAGGATAGATTTAATCCTGACCAGGACCATGGATCATTCTTTTATCATTGTCCAGTAACAAAGGGCATTTTTGCCCATAGTTAATATGGCGATTCACCTGGCAGGGACGCTGAAGGATCAGAGCCGGCTATCTTATACCACACGCTTTTTATACTTGCAAAAATTGTAAGTGCATCTCTTTTACTATTAAAAGTTGTTTTACCGGACTTACGCTATGGTGGCTTTCTTTCCTTTTGCACTGTGATATCGTGACATATGGAGAGGATTGGCGTATAACCCAGGAGAGAAGCTGATTGTGATAGATTTACTAGATTTACCTAGAGACCTTGGCAGGGGTAACAGCCATCTGCTTTTATTGATCTCTGAAGGGATCAACAGTTCTGGTAAGCGGCAGTAAGAACTGGTGGTGGTGGAACCTCTTTCTATCAAATACACAGCACTGTTCATTGGGTGTTTTGATGTTTGAAGTCACCGATGGTTGAATAAGGAGATCTTCATCCACACTATATGGTTGTCTTGCGTTTCAGGACTTATTATTTTATTTCATTTACAGGACTTTGTTCTTTATGCTATATGTGATCTACAGGTCTGGTATCAGTCTGGATCTATAATCACAAGATTTTTGTCACTATTTTTTGCAATAGAGACAAAGCTCTTGGCATACTATTTCTGAATATCAGAGGTGTGCTTTTTTCACATGTTGCGCAGCTTTATTTTTCTATTATTACTTTTATTGTGTGTGTCTCACATTGAAGTTGCAGCATTTTCCATTTGAGTGACAAAGTCCACCTTCACTTTATGAGTGTTTTTTTCACTATCTAGACAGCGCAGTATATATACACACTTTTGCAACATTTAGCAACTCACATGGTTGATGATTAAAAGAGGCACATCTAAGTATGCAGGGATCGGGGGTTAAGCGATCCACATAGACCGCCCTCCTCACCGCCGGCTCTCACTGCTGTCAGTCTACAATTGTAACCGGGAAGCAATCTGAAAGCGAGGCTTGAACCGCTCGTGGAAGGGACGACATCAATGGTGGTGCAGAGGATGGTCTATGTGGACAGCTTTACCCCGGATGCCTGCATACTTAGATATGCCTCTTTTAATCATCAACCATGTGAGTTTCTAAAGCCGTGTACACACGATCGGTTTCACCGATGAAAACAGTCCGATGGACTGTTTTCATCAGACAAACCGATCGTGTATGGGCCCCATCGGTCTTTTTTCCATCGATGTGAAAAAATAGAACATGTTTTAAATTTTTCCGATGGGAAAAAAAACGATAGAAAAATCCGATCGTCTGTGTGGAACTCCATCGGATAAAAAACCCACGCATGCTCAGACTGAATTATGAGACGGGAGCGCTCGTTCTGGTAAAACTAGCGTTCGTAATGGAGATAGCACATTCGTCATGCTGTAACGGACTGAAAAGCACAGAGACTAAAAAGCGCGAATCGGCTCTCACCAAACATTTACTAACACGTGGTAACACGAAATCATCAAAAGCAGCCCAAAGGGTGGCGCTATTGGATTTGAACTTCCCCTTTATTGTGCCGTCGTACGTCACGGCGTTTGGGACGATCGTTTTTTTGACTGATGGTGTGTAGGCAAGACAGATGGAAGTCAGCTTCATCGGATTTCCGATGGAAAAATCCATCGGATTAGAATCCATAGGAAATCCAATCGTGTGTACAGGGCTTAAATGTTGTACTTTCATTAAATGTAACCATATTGCTACACTTAGGGGCGCCTCTCTTCTATTTTATACTCAGTTGTGACATGATGCTACTCTTATATCAAAACATTGGTTGTATATCAAGTCAAAATTTTGCTTGTCTTGCAAAACGCTCTCAGACCAAGTTACTCTCAAACCAAGGTTTTACTGTATAGTGCTGCACCCCTTGAGCATATGTGTAATATTTCTACTTTCCTAAGAAGGAAGATGGATAGGTGTTTAGCAGCTGCATTAGTAATTTATTATTTACCCACCATAGGTGCAGAGTTCCCCCTTATTTCCCTCCCCCCCCCTCAACTCCCTGTACCCAAATTGTCAGCTATTTCTATCCGTATATATGGACAGTGTTTTTTTACAAATATATAATTTCTTTCCCAGTGGCTATTCAGCCCTAGTATATCCATCCACCAATCTGTCCCTCGTGTTCGCCGTAGGAGAGTGTTGGTGATGCTGCTGTTCTGCCCTTGGCCCTCGTATTGGTCCCAATTGGTAAGCGACAGCATTTCTTTATTCCCCTGCTTATTTCTCTCATGTTTTGGATTATATAAAGTATTATATAATTTTTTTGCTTGCCACTATTTATAATTTGTTATTTCACCTTCAGATTTTATCTAATACTGTTCCTCCTGAAGAAGTGGTTAAATTTACTGAAACATGTAAAGGATGTTCGTGCACTGTCGACTTACTTTACCTCCTATGTTCCATTGTGGAGTACCGGTATATTCAGCATCAGTGTAACGTGTATTGTCACATTATATGACTTTGTCTATAATTTTATAAACCCTTATTGTAACTTTTTTTTAACTTCATTTTTGTATCAATAAAATGCATACATTTTACTTGATGTGTGATCTGTCCAGGGTACCGAGATAGTCTATTTTCCCTTTGTTTTCTGCTTTGGAGACCTTTGAGGGGAATAGTCTCCTTGCTTCTATACTTCTACCATAGGTGCAGAGTTATTAATTTCCTTTGGAAAACTTTGTAACAACAGATTATATTATTAGGCCTCGTTCACACGGGGTGTTTTTTATACGTTCCCTATGCAGGACCTTGTTTTACAGGCACGGGAATACACAGGTGTGTTGGCAGGTGTAATTCTCACCTGCAGCAGGTGGCCTTCTGTGGCCATCTTGGATGGGGCAGCTCCTCTAAATAGGGGACTTTGCCTGTGTGTCCACATTCTGCAAGTGGATAGGCTAGGGAAATGAACCCACTTGCTAGTGAGAGTAATATAGGATCAGAGAAAGGTTCCTGCATGGGGAAGGAAAGCACAGACACACTGCTACAGCACACAAGTATTCACTGGTCACCGGAGCTGAAGCCACAACCTCCTGGATAAGCTTTTGTGACCCGTTAGCTGATTCCTGTAATTCCCGCAGTTAGCCACCCCTACAGCAGATGTGTTACCAGGTAACGTAAGCTTCTTCTGTATTGTGCCTTACTGTCAGCCTGAAGAAACAACTCAGCATACCTGTGGGGCACTAACCCCATAAGAGTTGCAAATGTCAGGGTTCCCCACTGCTGCACAGCCAGTCAGATAGCATTTCCTTCTTGCACACAGACACAGAAAACAGTCTTTGAGCTTGTTTTTGTTGTTTTATTAGGGGATAATAACTTGGATGGGGTTAGGGATTATGGGGTGCCCAACTTGACAATAACAACAGAACCAGGGACAACTTCCTCCCTATTTACAGATTCCACTTGATCCTCCTGCACAATATCTTGATCCTTTGTACAGCTCCGCTGGGTTCACTCCTTTAGGAACTAACAGTCTTTTTGTTAGCTTAGCAACAGCCCCTTACCACTTGTTGACCAGCCACAGTACATATACTGCAGCAGTTCTGCTCTATTGCGCGAAATCACGTACCTGTATGCAGGGCCACCATCAGGAATTTTGGGGCCCTTTACACAGCTTCTGGAGCAGAGAAGAACCGGGGGGTGCTGCCGCCGCAAATTGAGAAGTGGGGGGCAGGGTGGTACCACGAATTGAGAAGCAGGGTGGTGCCACGAATTGAGAAGCGGGGGGTGCTGCTGCCGCAAATTGTTGAGGTCGGGGGGCTTTGGGTGTGTGTGTTGACGGACAAGAAAAAAAAACAAAAGAACAAAAAAAAAGGGGGGTTGCCATCCTTGGCCCTGGGGACCTCTGGGCCCCTTACAAACAAAAAAAAGCTAAAAAAAATTCTGGACTGAAGAACACCACTCCCTATATTATAAAGAAGAGGAGTGTAGGAGGTTACTGGCAGGTTCACCAGGTGAACATTTGGAGAAAAGACTTTAACCTCTTCCTGCCCGCGTTATAGCCGAAAGACGGCTATAGCGCGGGCCTGAATTGCCGGAAGGACGTCCATGGACGTCCTCCTGTGCATGAGCTGCCTGTGCGCCCCCCTGCGTGGCGTGCGTGACAGGCTCTGTGATCAGCAAGTCAATGAGACTCAGCTGATCACAGATCGGAGTAAGGGGCTGATCCCAGCCTCTTACCAAGTGATCAGCTGTCAGCCAATGACAGCTGATCACGTGATGTAAACAGAAGTATGTAATTGGCTTTTTTTTCCCCTCACGCTAACAGCGTGAGGAGAAAAAAAAAAGCTGATCACCAACTTCTGTCAGAGGGACATCGGTCCCGCACACAGAGAGCCACCTCTGCCTCATCTATGCCCACCAGTGCCACCTGCCAGTGCCCACCAGGGCCACCCATTAGTGCCACCTCTCAGTGCTATCTATTAGTGCCCATCAGTGCACCTATCAGTGCAGCCTCATCAGTGCCCATCAGTGCAGCTTATCCGTACCCATCAGTGCAGCCTATCAGTACCCATCAGTGCAGCCTATCAGTACCCATCAGTGCAGCCTATCAGTACCCATCAGTGCTGCCTATCAGTACCCATCAGTGCTGCCTATCAGTACCCATGAGTGCACATCAATGAAGGAGAAAAATTACCGGTTTGCAAAATTTTATAACGAACTATGAAACTGTTTTGTTTGTTTTTTTCAACATTTTTGGTCTTTTTTCATTTTTTGGGGAAAAAAATAAAAAACCCAGCAGTGATTAAATACGACCAAATGAAAATTTCTATTTATGGGGAAAAATGATAAAAATTTCATATGGGTACAGTATTGCATGACCACGCATTTGTTATGCAAACTGTGACAGCGCTGAAAGCTGAAAATTGGTTTGGGCAGGAAGGGGGTTTAAGTGCTCAGTAAACAAGTGGTTAAACAGAAAACAAATGCAGTCACCACAGCCAAGGACTAGTCATCTGTAATATTTTACATTTTTAGATTCAGATACAACTGAAACTCCTGACCTGTTCCTGCATAATTTATAAAATAAGCTGCTACCACATGATTATTAGGTTATATAAGTTAATTAGATAATTCCATGAACAAGAGGGTGTTTAGGTTTTCCTAATAAAGTGCTCGGTGAGTGTAATTAAAGTGGACCTAGCATCAGATACAGTATATGTTTTCATGTTAAGTGTATACTTGATCAGCAATGTACAAATGTAAGACTTCCATGTATTTATAATCTCTCCTAGAGAGCTCCCCCTGACAATGCCTTCATTTGCCATTGTCTCCAAAAAGACAGCATTATCTTTGTTCAGGCATCATCCAGGGTGAGTATGTACTTCCTGGACTGAGATGCCAGCTCAAAGATAACCCAATCATGTAAATCCTGGTGCCTGTGCCGTTTGTGTTTACAAAAAATTGACACAACTCAGTTCCCGCTGCAGCTTCTCACCCTGTGACTTGTATAAGGTTACAATGTTCATCTGATTACTGGGGGAGACTAAAAAAATGCTGATGATATTGTCTTAAAGTATATGTAAACCCTTACCTTGTAAAAAAACTGAATTAAATTTAAAATAGAAATAAAGGCCAAACATTTAAAAAAATGTAAGTACTTTCCCCACCTTTTTTATAAGTGATCACATTGCCTCTTTTCTCAGCTGCATAAGCAGCTTAGAGAGCTGGGGGAGGAGAAACAGCAGCACACTGGTGAATGGTCCCAGTGAATGGCGTATCAGGACAAATGATAATTGAAGGAGAACAGAATGAGTTACCAGCACAGCTAGAAAACTGACCATGCTGTATTCTCCTGTCTGGTGTGGTCAGTTTTCAATAAGAAAGCAGGGGGACTGGCAGGAACACCAGGGATTTCACACAAAGGCAGCAATACAAAGAAAATCTGATACTTATTCATACAGGTACATGGTACAATAGGCGCAATATGAAATGGTTTACAAATTCTTTAATCTAGGCAATTTCACTTGACTTTTTATTGAAAAAATATATAATGTAATGTATTCATGTAAAAAGCATCCTGCTACTCTATATTGTGACAAGTCAGGAAATAATTTGTGCAGATATGTCAATTTACTGATTGGTCCATTGTCCATTTTAAAGTGTAACTAAAAGAAAGAATACTTACCTTTCCTCCAACGGTCCTGTCCCTCAACAGCACCAACATTTTCTTCTGTGTGACAGTTTTCAGCCATCATCATTGGACGGCACAGGATGATGTTGCTCTTACACATGCACGGAGCTAGTCATCCTGGCACACAGGGATTGGGCCAGCCAATGTAAGCTGAACTGCGCATGCACAGCTCAGTTTACATGCTGGGGATCACTGTGAGCAGGCAGGTAGGTGTGTTTTATTGCAGAAGGGACACTGCATGTCTCTTCAGCAATAAAAAGTCTACCTGCTCACAGTCAATAAAGATAGAACTTTAATTCTGGTTTAAATATGATAAAAAATCTTTATGGCTTTCTTTCAGCTGTTCTGTTCTTAGCAATCCATATGTAAAGTTATTGACAATTTTTTTAAGTTATTCTGGTACCCAATAGGACTGGTAATAATAATGGTGATTTGGACAGTCTGGTGAAGGGGGTAAGGGGACCACTATCAGGCTAAATAAATAAATAAAAAGAAAAACTCAGTACTTCAATGTCCTTGGGTTCATTCACCTCTCATGCAAATAGGACAGACAGCTCATCAGAAACACTTTGTATCTACCTGTGTGTAATCATAGAGTGGGTGTGAGCGCGGACATTTTTTATGAAGATAGATTGCTAATTTATGATAATTTTATTGTCACACGGCTTGTTAAAGGTTTCAAAACAGGCTGTGGCCATAAAGGAGGGTGCAATAATAGCGACTTAATAGACAATGCAGCCTGAAAAGAACTGGGAGTGACAGTTAAAGCTAATCTATTATTACTATTATTATGCAGGATATATATAGGGTGCAGCCCTTCGCTGTTTATCTAGTTGTTTCAATTTTTTTTAGTAACTGAAGCAGAAGCAGAGGTGACAAAGTCTTGTAAATCCGCACCTGCGCAGTTATTGGCTGTCTTTACAAATGTCTGATACAAATCTGCTGCAGCCTTCCACCTTGTGACTTGCTACAATGTACAGTCTGATCACTGAGGGGAGAGGTGTAAGGCAGCCTGAAAGCGTAGCTGTTTACCCATGTAGGAAGATCTCTGGCCTTGTCCAGTCTAATGAGGACCTCCAAGGCCAAAGATAGTTGACATCCTTCAATATGTAGTGGGTTGTGAGGCATGGTGGGTGAAAGGTAGTGAAAGTCATTGGGCGCCAGACACTTCTTGTATGTAAAAGAGGTTTTATTTCTTTTGAAAGTCCTTTTTGTATTTTTGGGGGAAAGGGGGTTAGGGCCAGGACACCCTTAGGTAGTTAAAGATTCAATTGGCAGACTCCGAGACTTCAATAGGAAGACAGCCGTGCAGGGAAAGGCCCCAGCAAGGCGCCACTTCTGCACATGCAGGAATGTTGTCTCCTATGGCAACAGTCCTTTAACAGTTCCTAACTCAAAGTAACAGTCCTTTCAGCTCCACTACAACTGCCTCTTGTAGTTCTTCAACGCTGAGCTCCTGGTCTCACACTAGACCCCCTGATTCACTGACTCTGAATCCCTTGAGCTCCTTCAGAGTTGGCGGTGGTATCTCCCTCAAGCGTCACCCACGCTTCCCTGCTAGGTCCCTAGCTTGGCACTCCAGATACTTCTCAAGCTTCACCCCTGCTGACCCGCGAGGTCCCTGGCTTGACTCACAAGGCTGCTCTGCAAACGTCTCCTCCGTTGGTTGGGTCCCTGACTTGATCACCGCCTGAAGTTTCCCGATTCTCCACCGTGCCAGTTCAGTGAGAATATGGTTCTGGTACTTTCTTCAGTTACTCACTGTGATCCCTGGTAAAGGTGGTTGGTCCCTTTGTGGCAACAGCTTCCCTTCTACCTCCAACCACTGACAGGTTCTCCGGCCGACAGAGCTGTCACTTTCAGTTGGACTGCAAGCCGCAGTCCCAGCCCTGTGCTGCCCTCTTACTTCTGGCTAGGCCCTTAAACAGCCTGGCAGCCAAATGCCCCCGGGATAGGCTCAATCTCTGGCCTAGCAGCCCGGGGAGTACGACACACATCCACCCAGATAGCCGTCCAGGTGGCACAGAACAGAGATCACCTGACCTCACCCAAATATATAGGTTCTCCTAGCAGGCCAAGGGATTCAAGAAAACCACTGCCCATTGGCTGAGATACTCCATATACCCATAATCTGACCTTGGGTTGCCCTTCTCATATCTAGTACCACCAAGTTCCCGGCCAACTAGTGGCAGAAGAGAAAAGTGCAACAAGGCGAAACTTAGGGAGAAATCAATAGATCTCTATCAATCGACCAAGATGACTACTCTTGGCAAGTAAATTTGTGAGGAGCTCCCTGACTAAACCCCAGGGTGCTACACCCATGACCCTCACTACCCAACTTCAACTCGCAGTGGTGGCTCAAATACTTACCTGTTTCCCTACAGCCCTCATTCCCTGCTTCCAACTTTCAGTGGTGGCCCGAACACTTACCTGTTCATCCAGAGCCCTCGCTACCTGTTTCTGGCTCTCAGTAGTGGCCCAAATACTTACCTGTTTCCCTACAGCCTTCATTACCTGCTTCCAACTTTCAGTGGTGGCCCGAACACTTACCTATACATCCAGAGCCATTGCTACCTGTTTCTGGCTTTCAGTTGTGCCCTGATTACTGTTAGAAAAGTTTCTGTTTGTGTGTCTATTAAAACAGAGCTGACATTGATTTTTAATATGGCTTCGGAGCACATGTTATATTAACTTGTTATCCTTTGTTCTAACTAACCCCATACGTAGAATATATATATTAGACTTGTCCATATATGGATAACAGATTGTACAGGAAACTCTGACAGGGAATAAAGTGCCAGTCTGTGCCAGGTACCTGCAGACTTTCCTTAGCCAATGAGAAGTTTTATCGTTGTTTCATTGCAAGTATGAGAAGGGGGGCTCCCTTTCTTTTCTCTCACTCTTGCTATCACTATAACTTTGTAAGCATCACCCAGAATGTACCCGTGCATTTTGAATTAAATAATCTTCACTTTCAAACACCTGGATTTCGATTGATTACAAGGGAAGAAGAAACCTAACATTTTTGGTTCTTTGCAAGCCGGAACCAATGGATGGAGTTATTGGGTCAAATGGTACTGACAGAATCCAGTGAGTATTGGACCTCAAAATCTCACTAAGAAACCCCACTCATGTTAGTGTTAAACAGGGACTAGTCGGGATTAGTCGGCCTCGGACCCAAATTCACCATATGGTTCTGAACCTAAATAGACCCAGTCCTTTTGGTGTTAAAGGTAAGATAAATTAAGTTACTTTTCATTCTTTTCTAGGTCTCTTCTTTTCTCTTCTCTCTGGTTGATTTTGTGTGTGCCGACATTGGTATTGATCGTATAATATCTCGATAATCCAATGTTCGAAGATAGAGGCATTTGGGGACTTGCCTAAGGTAAAATAAACGTCACCCGCTGTCTGGACAGACAAAAAAAAAGGATTTGAGGTATACCAAAACGTCAGAGGTTGATTGCCTGACGTCGCCGGAGGTTGAATGCCCGACGGTTTAAGCGCTAGTTAGCGGAGTGATCTAGAAAGACCATAAAGTTAACTTTCTGTTTGTTTTAGTTTCTTCTTTCTTATGTTTACCCTTTCTGTTGACGCTGTAACATCATTGAACAACGGTAGAACTGAGCCGAGGGTCGCTAGTCCGGTGTTCTATAAGTTAATGTGAGACCCACTAATGCCGACAATGAGGGTCAGTTAATGTTACTGTGATACAATCGGGTGGGCTCCCAGCCAGAGAGACACGAAACTCACATTGAGCAGAAATGTGGCCACAGTAAGAAACTGTTAGGCCTCGTACACACGACCGATTTTCTCGTCGTAAAAAACACGTCGTTTTTTTCGACGAGATTCTTGTTAAGCTTGTCGATTTTCTCGTCAAGCTTTCTATGCGTACACACTGTCATTTCCCAATTTCCTCGTGGTTCTCTGCGCTCACGTCCAGCACGTACGACGGCACTATAAAGGGGAAGATCTTTTTTCTTGGCGCCACCCCTTGGGCTGCTTTTGCTGATCTCGTGTTACCGCGTGTGAAGTAAAAGTTTGGGAAGAGACGATTCGCGCTTTTCAGTCTTCGTACTTTTCAGATCGTTTTCTGCCGTTCAGTTTGTGCTTGTGGGTTCGTATCTTGACTTTCAGGGCGTCTAGGCAGGTCGTATCTGTTTTACAGTGCGTTCTTGCCTGTTCGTTTCTGAATTTCAGTTCGTTATTCATAGGCCTTGCTGTTCTAAAGTGCGTTCTGTTCTGTACGTTCTGATTAGACGACCGTTTCCTAGCCATGTCGCCTGGACGTTCTCGTCGTCGAGTTCGTGCTGTGCGTGCGCTTGGTGTTGGTCTGCTTGTTTTGGACCAAGACCAGTCCATGAATGGTGTGAGGAGGAGTTCATGGACCAAGAATTGGTTGCTCCAGCGGGACCAATTCTGCCACATGCCTCTGCTGCGGGAGATCGTCGAGAATAATCCTGAGGACTACAGGAATTTTCTGAGGATGTCTGACCCCGTTTTTCAGGAACTGTTGGCTTTGGTGTCCCCCTATATTACCAGGAAGGACACCGTTATGCGGGAAGCCATCAGTGCTGAGCAGAGGCTCATCGCCACGTTGCGTTACCTGGCGACAGGGAGAAGTCTTCAGGACTTGAAGTTCACCACAGGCATCTCCCCCCAGGCTCTGGGCCTCATAATCCCAGACACCTGTTCTGCTATTATACAAGTCCTGCAGGAGGACTATATTAGGGTAAGTTTTCTCCCTTCACATCACATTTTATGTATTACATGTATGCTAATGTATTGTATTTCTTTCATCCTTTCCTAATTACCATGATTGTAATATGCTGAGAATGTCCCCTTTGTCCCCATGCATGCTGGAAGTTTTTAAATGCCCCTTTTTTATCCTCCCTAAATATTTCCCCTCACTAACTTTTCCAGCAGGGGCGCCTGTTGCTCCAAATGTTGGGGGGTTACAACCCCAATTTCGGAAATAAACTTCCTCCTTTTTTGCTCTGTTGCCTAATAAACGCCCCCAGTTGTCCCCTCCAATGCAGCCATTTAGTCCCCTCTATTGCAGCCAGTTTCCCCCCAGCCCTGCACTTACCTTCTTGTGGTCAGCGCCATCCTTCTTCTGTCCTTGATGTCTTCTCCTTCCCTTCATGTTGCATCAGCCAATCATGTTACCATTAAACAGACTTGGTGAACATGATTGCCAGAGCTGCCTGTCAGTGTTTACACAAGGAATGCCCCCTCCTTGCGTCCCCGATTTTTCTTTGAGGAAGCCAATTACATCCCTCAGGTTGTAATTTGCAAGACTTTTTTAATACCTGTTTCTGCTCTGCAATTTTAACCCCCTAAATGACGCAATTAATCATATGTCGGTCGCTTTACAAGAGGCCATCCACCTGAATAGTGTGCGGCATAGACAATACATAGGTTCATGCAACGCATGAACCTATGTATTGTTCTGAGTGATGGGCACAGGAGAGAGGGGACAGTGCTCCAGCGCCCACTCTGGACGCACCGCCACTGCAATGCTATCCTGTGGCCAAACACATCTCCCCCCCCAAAATAATTTAGTAATGGCCCATCAGAGGGGGTGATGAATATGATAAATGAGCCTTCCATTATACTTTTTTTACACACCTTAATAAACGTATAATTAGATTGATGTTGGTCTCTAATTTTTTGGTCTTGAATTTGCTTGTAATGTATGCCTTTGTTTTTCTAATATTATTTCATCTTGTTTCACTCCACAGCTTCCTTCAACGCCACAGGAATGGCAGACTGTGGCATCGGAGTTTGCCACGCGGTGGGACTTCCCCAACTGCGGTGGTGCCATAGACGGGAAGCACGTCCGCATCGTGCCGCCACCCCGTTCTGGATCCTACTACTACAACTACAAGGGGTTTCATAGCATTGTGCTGATGGCGGTGGTGTCAGCACGGTATGAATTCCTCTATGTTGATGTAGGGAAGAATGGCCGGATGTCCGATGGGGGATCCTTCATCCAGACGGAGTTTGCCCTCCGTCTCCAGAGTGACGACCTTGCATTGCCACCGGATGCAGGGAATATTGAAGGACTCCCCTTTGTTTTCTTGGCTGATGAAGCCTTCGGACTCGGACGGCATCTTATGAGGCCATTTCCACAGAGGACCCTGACCCCAGAGAAGAGTGTGTTCAATTACCGGCTGGCCAGGGCCCGAAGAGTCGTTGAAAATGCCTTCGGCATAATGGCCAGCCGGTTCCGCCTTTTTATGACTTCCATCCACTTGGCGGACTACAAAATAAACTATGTAGTGTTATGCTGCTGTGTGCTACACAATTTTCTTTGCCGCAAAGCGAATTCATATATGGCCTCAGTTTTGCCAGAGGCTGGACTTTCCCCTGCAAATCCCCTTCCGGGCCTGGAATCTGCCCGTCTTGGCTTGCCCCCCCAAAATGCCCGTGTGGTTCGGGACAAATACATGGAGTATTTCACGGGTAGGGGGGCAATTCCTATGCCAGCCTATGTCTAAGTATCCCAATAAAAATCTTGTTTAAACCTTTAATTATTTGTTCTTTCCTGTCTCCTAGTTTGTCTTTGTGCATTTGTAGTGGCAAGTGTATTTTACTTTAGTAAATAACAACCAATTTCACTATGTTACCTTACAAAAGAACCAAATAAGCTTAGAGTGTATTATAAAAAGAAGCTACACGTTGTTTGTGGTCAAATATTTTACTCTCTGCACATTTTTTTTTGTTTTACTTTGGGGTTGGCCTGACCACAACCCGTCAAATTTTGGCTTATGAAAATACAAAAATACCACTTGCATTTCTAAAATGACAACATTGGATACCTCTGAGCAATCTGAGACATTCAGTTACACAAACTATGTCTCTATGTGCCCGTCCTAATATGGGGTCCTGCCACCCCTTGCCCAGCCAAAAATTCAATATGCACACATTTTTACTTTTTTGCAAATAGGAAGTTTACAATCCTGATCCCTATTGTCAACATGTGCTATCTGCCATCAGGGGTGATCAATGGATGTGTTTTGGGGGTGCATCCCCTTCCTCAGTTCACCGACTTTTGATACGAGGAAGGGGTTGCACCCACAAAAGACGTACATGGATATCCCCTGATGGCAGATAGCACATGTTCACACACTGTGTGCATATTCAATTTTTGGCTGCTTTGTTACTCAAAAAATTAGTAAAAATATAAAAACAAACATGTAAAAACAAATGTGTTTGGATGGCTTATTGAATTCTCCCCAAAACATCGAGAATGTCTTTAAATGTTTGTTCCATCACATGGATTCTTTGTTTAATTAGGTCCAGTTCCGTGCTACATTCCATCACTTGCTGGATGAGGCGGAGGGCACTGTCAGCAGAGAACGGTGTGCTATCCTTCACAACATTTCCATCCCCTAAAAACCATAAAAAAAAATTAATAAAACTCTGCAGGCCTACCTCGCTTACCTTAAGCTGTGGTGTCAGATACTGACCTGTTGTGGTGACCAGATCCACAACGTCATCCACCTCTCCTTCCTGCACTTCTCCTTCCTCCACCTCAACTTCCTGCACATCTTTCGGTTGTGGATCTTTGGGAGTTTGGGGTTGCTTGGAAGTTGTGGGGTGCATGTGCTCCCTGGAGTGTCCTCCTCCCAGTCTTCTCTCCCCTATGAGAATAAAACCAAAGGTCTATTTATCACACTGTAAAAATCTCATTTTTAAACTTAAAACAGGCTAAATTGTTTGGAAGTGGGGTACAAGTGTGTGTTTGTGCGGAATTTAAAGAAAAATGCATTCTTTATGACCCCAAATATGTTTATTATTCACATTTGGATGTAATTTTTTGGACATGGAGGCACCACAAATAAACTCTGATGCACCTGTGTGGGACACCCAAAAAAGGCGGGTCTGGTGGCCCACACTATAGTGCTCCAAAGTACAGATGTGGAAGCAGCTGCTGAGTGTCCTCTCCTTTACACTGATTAAAGTTTGCATTTCATTCTCCTTACAAACACATCATCTAGACTTAAAAATTATCCACAATACTTGATCAAAAATGGCAGATGTCTAATTACTTTTGGGGGTCTTAAATAAGCCAAAACCACGGATAGTGGCCGAACGAAGTGTCGGTAACGTAACGAACGATTACTGTGCCCAACCTAGTTCAAAATAATACATTTTGGAAGGGAGTCCAATATGCTTTAAAAAAAAAAAAAGTCAGTTTCTAAAAAGATTAATAGCAGAAAGGTCGTCATTTTACTTACTTTTAGCGAGCATCCTCTTTATGCTCCTCAACTGGTCTGGCTCCCTCAGTTTGAGGTCTGACCACCTCTTTCTGAGCTGCTCATTTGAGCGTTTCACCCCGAACTTCGCCCTCAGACTCTTCACAACTTTAGTGAGGATTTTGGCCTTCCTTCTATTTGGTTTGCTATACGGCCCATGCTTGGCATCATAATCAGCCTTGACCAAGATGTCCACCATCTCCGCCATCTCCGCCAAAGACATATTCGATGCCTTGAATCTCCTCCTTGATCGTGACGTGTCCTCGGTCTCCGGGCTTGTCTCCTCGCTAGTTGCGGAATTATCAGACACCTGCTGTAACTCCGCCATATCTGTCTGCGCGCCGAAAGAGAAGGGGCGGGGAAAAGATGTTAGTTAGAACGTCATGGGCGGGCGACGTGTGCGGAGCGACGTGTTCGAATTTGGACGCATGCGTGGTGTGTATATAGCAAACACACATGTGACTATAGTACGTTCGGTGTGCGGAGAGAGGAGTTCAAGTGACGGACGTGCGAACGAAGGTATGTGATTTTGTGAGACTTGTTAAAATTGTTGGCCTATACTGTCTTGAGATTATTGGAGGATATATATGGTGACTAGGATGTGAAGGAGGTTAGACTGTTTGCCTCACATTATTTAAATATAATTTATTTTACTTGCAGATACAATATGAATGTATTTATTAGCGACAAAGAGTTCCTGGCGGAATTTATTGACCGGGTAAGGGAGCTGCCGGCTCTGTGGGAGACCAAAAACCCCATCCATAAAAAAAAAGGGGTGAGAAAAGCAGCGCTGGAGAAGCTGCTCCCATTTGTGCATACCAAGGTGCCCACAGCCACAGCAAAACAAGTGGACACTAAAATTGGGAGCTTGAGAGGTACCTACAGGACTGAACGCTCTAAGGTGCTGGCTTCTCAGAGGTCAGGAGCAGCAGCAGATGATGTTTATGTCCCGGTTTTGTGGTACTACAGCAGGATGTCCTTCCTGGATGACCACATTGAGCCAAGGCCATCACTCTCCACTCTTCCCCCCAGACTTCCCTGCAGCCAACCTGAGCCTTCTCTGGAGCAAGAGGAGGCAGCCATCCTGGATGATCCTGATTTGGCCATCTGGAGCCAGGTATAGTATTAACTGAAAATGTAGTGGGATAAAATTAATGTTTCCCAAATATGTCAGGATGAGAAACATACATTATTTTGTATTCAACAAGTGAAATCATGATCTGTAGACATTATTCTGCACTTAATTGTGTGGTAAATAGTCAAGCTGATGTAGTGGTAAATTTAAAGCAAGGATTTATGCATTTACATTCTAATTGCTTCCATCAGGATTACAAAGTTTGATGCAAAGATTAAACCAACATATTAAACTATGTTTCTTTTTCATACACAGGATGAAATCAGCCAGGAGGAGGGTCTGGAAACTGTCAGGCAGGAGGAGGAAGGGCCCAGTGGCAGCCAGGAGGTGGCAGGGCCCAGTGGCAGCCAGGAGGTGGCAGGGCCCAGTGGCAGCCAGGAGGTGGCAGGGCCCAGTGGCAGCCAGGAGGTGGCAGGGCCCAGTGGCAGACAGGAGGTGGCAGGGCCCAGTGGCAGACAGGAGGTGGCAGGGCCCAGTGGCAGACAGGAGGTGGCAGGGCAAAGGAGAAGCACCAGATCCCAGGTGCCTCCCATCAGGCTTCACAAAAGAGGCAGGAGGGACAGGACCACCAGTGAGGCAGCAATGGCCCTTATTAAAGAGGCCCATGCCACCCTCAAGGAGCCCACATCCCCTGAAGAGGCCATTGCCGGCCTAGTGGAGGCTAAGTTCAAGGTGATGAGCATGGAGCAACGCCTCCTATGCGAACCCCTGCTCATCACCTTGCTCAACAAGGGGGTGATGGAGCAAATTACCCCCAATACCGCCATATGTGAGGTGGCCCAACTGACCCAACCTCAACCTCCACCTCCACCTTCCTCTTCTGCCCCACCCCCTTCTGCTACCCCTCCACCTTCTGCCCCACCCCCTTCTGCTACACCTCCACCTTCTTCTTCTGCCCCACCCCCTTCTGCTACACCTCCACCTTCTGCCCCACCCCCTTCTGCTACACCTCCACCTTCTTCCCCACCCCCTTCTGCTACACCTCCACCTTCTTCTTCTGCCCCACCCCCTTCTGCTACACCTCCACCTCCTCCTCCTGACAGGAGTACCCCTCCAGTGGGCCAGCCTCCAGCTAAACGAAGAAGGAAGGCTTCAGTAAAGGCTGCAGGGAAGGTTGCCAGGAAGAAGAGGAAGTGATGGCCTTGCTTCATTGTGGTCGCACTGGTCGGACAGAAGGCAGCCTGTTGTAGTACCACACACTTGGGACATATATCTCACCTGCTGCTGTTCCTGACCTCTGGGAGGCCAGCATCAGATTGTGTTCTGAAATGTGGGCCTTCTCAAGCTCCCAATTTTAGTGTCCACACAGGGTTGCTGTGTGCTCTGGGGTCCCTGGGATGCACAAATGGCAGCAGCTTCTCCAGCGCTGCCTTCTCTTTATTTAATTTATAAACATGAATAAATGTGTTTTTTGTTTAAGTTCATACTTGACTATGTGTATTTTTAAATAAAAAAAAACAAGCTTTGGAGTAAGCAGATACATTTGACTGACAATAAAAGGCACAGATATCACCCCCCCAAAAGAATAACTAAATCTGATTAGCTCAAAAACATGGTGTGAAATTTTAAAAATATAGATTAGAAAATTAAATGGGAGATCGCTATCAAAACATTGAGAAATTATAATTAACATCATTTTGAAAAATCTAACCATTTAAATTATTCCTAAAAACTTGCACGATATAATACACATAAATCTTATAAAGAGCAGCATGAAAAAGGTTAAAAATAAGGCATAACTCTGTGTGAATATCAGCAGCAAAAGAAGGTCTCTCGTTTTGATTAATGTAACATTCTAACGAAGAATTCAATGCAGAACATTTAAACGATGAAATATTTATGAGCGTGACGAATGTGCTCTCTCCATTATGAAGGCTTGTTTTACCAGAAGATGCGCTCCCGTCTCATAGTTGCTTGTGAGCATGCGCGCTTTTGGAAGAGTCGTAAAAGCATACACACGAACCATTTTCTCGTCACAAAACAGGCCGACGAGAAACACGACGAGGAAATCTGGACTCCTGACGAGAAAATAGAGAGCAGGTTCTCTATTTTCTCGTCGAGATTCTCGTCAAGTTTCTCGTCGTAAAACCATACACACGAACGTTTTTCTAGACAAAAAAACTCTCGCGGCACTTTTCTTGACTGTTTACGACGAGAAAATCGGTCGTGTGTACGAGGCCTTTTTCTTACTTATTCTGCTCTCTGTGGCGAGTATTTAGTCAGTGTCTGGGGTCCATTGGCTAAAGGAGTCTGATGCTGTTGATGATATGGTGAAATTGAGTGCAAACTAGAGTAATGCTGATGTTACACAGTTTGAGCCAAAAAACTCCTTTACCTGTTGCAGAAATAAAGAGCCGATAATAATCATCAATGCCAATACCAGAAGGAGTTATGATCAACTTGGGTTTCTGTGAATGTTAATTTTTATGACAGGGTTGAATAAGGTAATTAAATGTACATTATTGGATTTTTAAAAAGTATGTAACGTGATGAAACTTTAACTAGTTATGAGCCTGTCAAAGTTAGAGAATTAGACCAGGCAATGCAAGTGTTATCTAAATGTTTGAGAAGCAGAAAATCAATGCTACATATGGATGATTGTAAGATACTGATGAGACGAGCCTGCTGTCTTTTCCAGTTTCCTTCCCCGCTTGTGTATCTATGTAAAAGAAAGGAGTGAGGTGCCCCTCTCTTCAAATTCCTGTGTAAAGTAGCCAGGGATTGTTTTTTTTTCAAGAGGAAAAAGTGTCCACTCACTGATAGGACCGCGTTGATTTAGTATTTTAGCATGGCAGAATATTAAAGGAACTATGCAAGTTAAAAAGTAGTAGTTGGACAAGGAAGCACATGCCAAAATGTTATCAGAAGGTTATTGATGGTCTTAAGCAGTAGATAGAAAACATGGAAGTGATTTGCACTATAAAGAAAGTGAACAGAATGTTGTAGAATTATTAACAAGTGGCTTGATGGATGTTTTGATTGATGGCTAGCTGTGAAAGGGTTTCAGGATTTGGTGGATAAGCTTAAATTGTTAGGACCCAGAGAAGGAAAAAAATATATATATGTGTTAAAAATGGCAGAACACTGGTTGCAGCATGCTAAAATCAGAGCAAAGGGAAGAAGAACAAAAGAAAAATGCAAAGCCCAACTGCCCCTAGTGGACAAAGAGGATGATTTCATTTGGTGCACCTAAAGACCACCTCCTTATAATAGTCCCCCCCCCCCTCAGGTGCAAGCCACTGCCCAGAGTACCACCCTCCCTGTGACATCCACCCCTGTCAGAGGAACCGCCTCTGAACAAGACCCCAACCCTACTTCCTCAATCTCTCCAGACAGTAGCACAGTCTCGGAGATGAACAGATCGATCCTTGAAACTTTAACTGACGCCATAACCTATGCACCAGGTGCCCCAGCAGGAGCCAAGAGATTAAGTAAACCTCCTATGAGGTATGGTGTAGATGATGGTGAGGAATACCCCTTGATAGAAGTCCCATACCCCAGGGGAGGGCAGGCGGATAGGGGCGAGGGGATCCATTGCCTCCAGATAGCCTAGACTTAAGAAACAGGTTGACTGCCTTACTGAATAGATGCCAGCTTAGATGGGTACAATGGACTGATGGGCAGAACATAAATATGACAATACTCTTGACACAACCTCACTTAACAATACAGGAGGTGTGCTACATTAAACCTATCCACACTGCTACCACTTCCTACTGATGGTCATAAACATGACTGTACTGCTGCCATCGCTGAAAAGGTACTGCCACAAAGTGATTTGAAAGATGTACCGTTATCTAACCCTGACATGACACTTTTTGTCGATGGCTCCAGTAAAAAAAATCCAGATGGCACGAATGCAACTGGATATGCAGTAGTGACACAGGATGAAATCTTAGAAGCTAGGCCATTACCAAAACATTATTCAGCACAAGTAGCAGAACTTGTAGCACTGACAAGAGCATGCATACTATCAAAAGGAAAATCTGTAACCATATACACTGATACTCAATATGCATTTTTAACAGTACATGTTTTTGCACAACAATGGGAAAACAGGGGGATGGTGACCTCTAGTGGTAAGCCAATTTGACACACAGACCCCATCTCGAAGGGAAATAAAAGGGCAGATGAAGCGGCCAAAATAGCGGCACAAGAAACCCATCAAATAATGACAGAACTGGAAATTATAGAGATAGATCATACAGTCCTTACTGATATGCAGCAGAATGCACCTCCCGGGGAGAAACAATATTGGAAAACAAAAGGTTTCACAATAATAGATAATATTTATACATCACCTGAAGGAAAACCGGTATTGCCAAAATCCCTATTTAGGTATGCAGCGGTGTTGACACATGGAGTAACTCATGTGTCAAACAGGGGGATGACTGAGATGTTAAATAGGGTATGTACAGCCTATGGTTTCACTAACTACTAAAAAAAACCTTTAATCTCAATGCATTATATGTGCAAGAGACAATGCTCAGGGAGGCATAAGGCCACAGAAAGGGAAGTTCCCCACACCGCAATATCCATTCCAACACATTTGTATAGATTTTATTGAATTGAATAAATGTGAAAGGAAAAAATATTGTTTGGTAATTATAGACGCCTTGACCAAATGGGTGGAGGTATTCCCGACAGAAAGTGCGGACGCACAGACTATGGCCAAAGCATTACTAAGAGATATAATTCCTAGGTTTGGAATCCCTGAAAAGATCTACAGCCATAATGGATCCCATTTTGTAAATAAAACTATAGGTCTACCTGGATTCACCAGACCCATTGCAAAAAGGTTTTACAGGCAGAGCAGGGTCAGTTGGCGACAGAGCTCTAGAAAGTCTGGCTACAAAGGGAGGTCCCGCACAAGGTGGGGCTTATCTCAAACCGGTGAAGACTCCCTTACCTTACCCCCTGGGGCTCTGTAGCTGGTTAGGATGAAAGGGATAGTAATTGTCTTGGGTCTACTGGTGACTCTAGGGCAGTGGCGGCTGGTGCTCAAGATTTTTGGGGGAATGGGCGCAAACAAACTGAAAAAAAAAATCATCAATTGCCGCCACTGTGCCCATTAAACGCAGCCACTGTGCCTAAACGCCACCAGTTTGCACCCTCAAATGCAGCCAGTTTCCCCCCAAATACAGCCAGTTTGTCCCCAAATGCAGCCAGTTTCCCCCAAATACAGCCAGTTTGTCCCCAAATACAGCCAGTTTGTCCCCAAATACAGCCAGTTTCCCCCCAAATGCAGCCAGTTTGTCCCCAAATGCAGCCAGTTTGTCCCCAGCCCTGCACTTACCTTCATCGGGTCAGCGCCGTCCTTCTTCCGTCCTCGATGTCTTCTCCCGCCCTCGATGTCGCTTCAGCCAATCAGGTTACCGGTAACCAGACCCTGTGAACCTAATTGGCTGAGAAGCCCGTCAGTGTTAACCAAGGAACGCACCCCCCATGCGTCCCCTGGTTAACTATTTGGAAGCCGATTACAGCCCTAAGGCTGTAATCGGGAAGCCTATCAGAGCTGCTGGCTCTGATAGGCACTTCCAAAAAACAACCAGCCGCTGTTATTCAGATGAC